>CM051619.1:8178006-8791127 GCA_028020825.1 Podargus strigoides | reverse complement strand
CTCATAAGAACCATGATGTTTTTCAGTTACCAATATCTCACTAGCCTTTCTAATTGCCTATTATTATTATTTTTATTATTATTACTACTATTATTATTTTATTTATTTATTCATGTAGTAACACCTCCTTCACAGCTCAAGTCATAGACCAGCCTCATATTGTGCTAAACTTTGTATAAAGAAAGTGAAACAAATTACATTCCCCATACCAAAATCATTAAAATCTGAATGTTCACACATAAGTATGGATATACAGCTTTCTATAGAGCTTTACATGTTATAACTTTTGAGCTGTCTTCCGTATTGTATTCCAAAAAGACAGAATCAATTACAAACTCCTTTGTTAATCCCTTAAGTTATATGTGAAGCATGCTAAAGATTTTAAGGAAGAAACCTTGGGATCAGCAGTGATGAGAACACTACTAAGCTAATAACAGTAATAGAAAAATGCCTCAACATTGATGCTGAGGAGATAATCTTCCTGGTTTTCAGTTTTTAATCATTTAACATGGAAGGGAAAATGCTCTGCTCAGAAGAAAAATACTAATTGTTTAGCATTCAATACACTGGTCAAGATTTTCATATAAGTTCACTATAATTTTCCATCTCTCCATTGCTGTGGAATTTGAGCTTGTTGTCTGTTACGGAAACCACTATAGTTTAAAAATCATACATTTGGGTAAAGACAGTTACAGTTTTGCTTAGCACATTGAAGGCTTGAGATAGGTGTGAGAATGCCGGCTTCAGAGGCAGAAAGCATGGATAGGTCCACCACACAATTACAGCAGAAAGTTGCAATGGACAATGCAAGCAGATCTGTAAAACTGCACTTGTAACAGCAGAGCCTGACTTATAGAGAACGGAGGAAAAAACATAGTTGCCTATGGACACCACACAAATAGCAAGAAAAGGGAAAAACCCTATCAGTAATCTCTGGCTAATGCTGAGTCTGTTGGAAAGCTTGCATCTTTCCTCGTACATGAAGGAGAACTAAGCCTAAGATTTGACTCCCCAGATGACAGCCTTCATAAACCTTGAAGACAGATGAATCCAAGATGTGAGCGCCTATCTTCAGGACAAGATTGTTATTAATTTAATTCTTTTGTAAACATTTTTCCCTTAAAAAGAAGAACAAGGAATTTAATCATAGTCCAGATTTTTAGTTTCTGTTTTGGTTTGATTTTACTGCCTAGATGATTCTAAACACTACAAAATCTGTTATTGCTGGAATCTCTTCAGACCCTTAGATGCAGTCATATTTTGAAGTGAGAAACATTTCAACGGTTCTCTTTAAAGAAGTGTATATAGAAATCAAACATCTTTAATATAGAAGGATATTTTGACTGAGTCAACTTCAGTCTTGCAAAGACATTTATGAAATCAAAATTCCCTAGGACTCATTTGCTGTTTATATAGAAACTTCCCTAAAAAGTATTAATGATTCATAAAATGTGAAAAGGTGAGGAAAAAAGGGAAGTTTCATATCAAAAATCTGCATATTTCTCCCACAGCTTCAACAGTGCATTTAAGTCTATCACTTTTCACATTCCTGTGACTTTTCTGTTATTTTTAGCATTTCAAGGGATGCTTAGCAAATGCTTAATTCTGCAATGATTAGAGACACCTTTACAAAATAGTATCAGTAAAAACGGTTAAATTTAGAAGGCAAAAGGAAAACCAAATAAACAAACAGAAAAGCAATAATATTTTTTATAAAGTACCAACACTCTCATGAAGTCAAACAGAAATTTTCTTGAGTTGTGTACATGATACAAAAACTAATGTATAATTATTCCCCAAACTGCTATTCACTATAGCATAATCATCAGATCTAGATCAACACAGACAATTTTTCATAAACATCTAAGACAATTAAAATCACAACCTCCAAAATATAATCACCAACTATTCAGCAATTTTGAATTTAAAATATCATTTGGAATATTTTTATTCTGTAGGAGCTTCTTGAGCCTTTGTATAGGTTGTTACTTCATCTTCCATTTAATTAAAGAACCTTGTATCACTTGCAGTTGAATGGAAAAAAGCTACCATGTATAAAGGTATTATATCACAAAATCACAGAACAACAGATATTGGAAGGTCCATTTGGAGATCATCTAGTTCAAAGCTTTTCATCTCATAGCAAGTTAGACCAGAGAACATTTCCCAGGAAGGAATCCAGTCAGGTTTTCAATATCACTATAAGTGGAGACTCAACAACATCTCTGGGCAATCCATTGCAGTGTCTGACTAACCTCCCAGTAAAGTGTTTTTTTATGTTTACATTGAATTCCTGTATTTAAATTTGTGCCCGTTTCCTCTTGTCATTTTACTGGGCACCACTGAGACTAGCTATGTCTTCTTTACTCTCCCTGATAGGATTTGTGCACTGACGAGACCCCTCTGAGCCTTCTTTCCTCCAGGCTGAAGAGTCTCAGATCTCACAGTTTCTCCTTGTAGGTCAGATGTTTCACTACCTTAATCGTCTTCCTGGTCCTTTCCTGGACTCTGCCAGTGTGCCTATGTCTCTCTCATACTGGAGTGCCTAGAACTGGACCTAACATTCCAGATGAGTCTTGCCAGGACTCAATAGAGGGAAAGGATCACCTCCCTTGACCTGCTGGTAATGTTCTGCTTTCTGCAGTCCAGGAGGCTTTTGGCCTTGTTCACCGCAAGGGCACATTGCTGACACATGGTCAGCTTGTTGTTCTACCAGGATCCCCCAGGTCCTTCTCTGCAAAGCTGGTTTCCAGCTGGTTGGTCCCAGTCTGTATAGGTGTGTTTTGTTATTCTTCTCCAGGTGCAGAACTTTGCATTTCCTTTCACTGAACATGAGGAGTATTGGCCCATTTCTCCATCCTGTGGAGGTCTCTGTAATTGGCAACACACCCACCTGGTCTGCCAGCCACTAGTCTCAGTTTTGTATCATCTTCAAACTTCCTGAGGGTGCACTCTGTGCTGTCCTCAAGATCACTGATGAAGAGGTTACACAGGATTGGTCACAGTATCAAGCCCTGAGTAGACCACTAGTGACCATTCTCCATCTGGATCTCATGCTGATGATCACAACACTTTGGGCCTAGAAGTCCAGTCAATTTTCAGTTCATCTTACTGTTCTTTATTTAGCCTGTAGTTAATCAGATTACAAATGAGAATAGTATGGGAGATAGTATTCAAAGCCCTACTAAGGTGAAAGTATATGCAGCCACTGTGCTCCCCTCATCCACTGAGCTAATAATTTCAATTTAGAAAGCTATCAGGTAGATCAAGCATAATTCTCCCTTTATAAATCTATACTGATTGCTCCCAATCACCTTGTCCTTCATGAGTTTGGAAGTGATTTCCAGGATTATCTGCTTCATCACTTTCCCAGGGACTGAGATGAGGATGACCAGCTATTACTTTCCTGGGTTATTTCTCTTGCGATTCTTGAAGATAGGAATGACATTTGCTTTCTTCCAGTCCTCAGGAATCTTTCCTGATTGCATGATCTTTCAAAAATTATAAAGAGTGGCCTTTCAATGACATTGGCCCAGCTTCCTCAGCACTCGTGAGTGCATCACACCAGGTCCCATGTTCATATGTATGTCCAGATTGCTTAACTGTTCTCTTTCCTGATCCTCTTCTGTAGAGATATCACACTCTCTTCCAAGTTACTCTTTAAAATTCAACCACTCCGTAACAATTATCTTTATAATTGTACAGCTAAACTTAGCAACCTATCACTTACAAGTTGTCTTATTCTGTCTTCTCCATCCTCTGCTAATTCCTGTGTGCTCCAGACACTGCTTAAATATCACATGTCAGGCTGTGGTCTCTTTAGAAGAAGGATTGACACTTTACTGTACATTTCTGCAAGAGCTTTGTGGCCTCAGGTACATTGTTTCTTGATGCAACTCCAGAGATGTAAATATATAGTAACAACAATAATCGAACAACATGAGAGACACAGACTGGGCATGCAGATATTGTTGGAAAGTCTATAAGACTGAAATGAAATGCCAGCAAGTGACGTGCTAATATGCTGTTATTTTTTGTGATGCAACTGCAGAAGTCTAAAGAGATGATCATTTGAGGATGCTTCAGTTTCTTGAATGTATAATTCTCTGAGCTGCTGCATATTTGATTTTATTTTAGTAATCCTACTCCATAGGTAAAACAAAAGAAAAACGCCCCCAAATTCAGTCCATATTATTATCATTATTTCCTCAAGACTGTTCCAGATTTATTTCCTTTGGAGTTTTGCAATTCAAACAACCTGCTAAACTCATAGCATGTGTGGGAACGAACAAGTGAGGTATGTGGAATGAGAACATGAAAGTGGAGGAAACTACAAGCCATCTAGACTCAGGACATTCCACTCTTCCAGCTATTTCTGATCATCATCTATTCTATTTGTCCATCAGACCTGACTTTTAATCTATTTTTCAGGCTCTATTTGTTTGTAAATATAAACCCTTCAAAAAAAAAGACAGATAACATCTGTGGTAAATTAACATCAGTATTGTCAAAGCCTGTTCCAAAAGGCATACAGAGTTTGACCTGCAAATAAAAAAGAAAAGTATCCCCCTCCAGATGTCCAAATATTGCTCCTTTAACCCATTGTTTCCATGGTGCCCGTGATGTTTATTTTCCTATAGACACATTAAAGAAAACAGGGATCTCTGTCCAGTGCTAGAATTGAATTCAAAGGGATGTTTATTAGACATGTCAAAATATCCACAACACCTACTTTTCTCTTGAAAACACATGTCTTTTTTATTATAGGCATGCCACCAAAAATGGCAGAAATAGTCTCCCTTCCAACATTGAAAACAGCTGTGCTGGGAATCTCTTAACACTCCCAGGTAGCATAAGACTCCCAAAGCAAATTTAATACTGGCAAACTTCAGGTGAACATCCAAACCATTAGGTATAAAGCTGACATATACATAAACTGAAGCATGTTTGAGATTTATTTTTATTATACAGCTCCTGAAATAACATAAGCATACCAACACTGAAGGTATATTTGAAAGGCACTCTTCATGCCTGACACTGAATTGCAGCAAGCCCAACAAACTTCAGCTGAAATCAATATGATAGTAGAATAGTCATCAATCTCCTCTTTACTTGCTTAATCCAGGCCAAGATGTAGACAGATTACATACGGTGACACTGCATACTAACGCAGGTATTATTAGCATCTGGATGCTGGAAAGTCAGGGAGAGATTTTCTTGCATACAGGGCAGTGGCTCTAGTAGAGAACATTGACTTTACTTTCCATGTGGATCTGAAGGGAAACTCAGGTAACTTGCAGTGGATAACCTGAGAAGGAAGGATCTTCCAGGTATGAGAGATTCACTGTGTGTGCCTAAAAGGGTCTCACTGGAGGCACAGGCAAAGTAGGCAGTGTTCTGTAGTCTCCCCTGGGTCTGACTTAATGGCATATGATGTATCTCATTTTATGGTGAATGGAAATTATAGGACTTCTTCCAGTGAAAAATAGTTTTTCCCCTTCTACTTGAAAATGCTTTGAGTGTGTAGAATTCCTAAGGATAGTACCCAAAGGGAACATGGAGAAGAAGAATGAGATTTCTGAGGATAGGAAGGAGCGGGATAATAAAAGGAAAAAAGAGAACAAGCATCTTTCTGTATATATTCACATGGGTTTCCCAGCTGTTGATGCCTGTGAAGTTCTATTTTTGTCTTAAGAGGTTAATGTTTCATGATGGATGTCTTCGGCAGAATTCATGGCGACCGATATGCAAGGATGGCCTGAGGCCTGACATATCTTTATACTGACAATCAATGCCAGACATTGCATGGTGATTAAAAGGAATAAGACTGTGTTTATTCTAGAGCTTAAATATATCATTAGGAAGTAGTCTTCTAAAGCTCCTCAGTAGGATGAAGATTTGGCCATCTAATGGATTATGGTTTATTCCCCCGTTTTGCTGTTCATTATCACATAGTCAAAACATTTTGCATCTCACAAAGCTACTTTAAGAAGTACAGTCATTATTTTTATTTTGATTCAGAGGATATATTTTTACCAGCCTGATCAAAACATCAGGCTGATGATTTGGGTCAAAATTTGCAATATATTTTTATGAGAATTTCTATTCCCAAATTGTGCTGTGTTTTTGTACTTGTGCAGTAGTTAACATCCTTTTAAGTAGACTGGTTTTGTCTTTAAAATATTTGCTGCTGTTCTCAAGCCATAATGATGAGGTAGAAAACAAATTCATCATGACCAGCAGACGCTAAAGGAAAGTGAAAAACAGATGACAGCCTGTGTTATGTAACTCTAAGGGTTTGGCTTGAAACAACTCAGGAAGGAAATGAAAATCTACTCCTGTTGGAAATAAAAATACAGCATGTATTTTCATATTGTTGTGATTCTAATCATAGTGATCATGGAACTTGTATATATAGTTAGAATATGAGTGATCAGCTTTAAATACCATTCTTGGATCACAGATCTTAAACTAACAGTGGGTTTTTTTGATTTTCCCTTTCTATTTCTAGAAAAATGGCATCAACAGCACACTCACCCCTATCCCCAAACTGGCATTCTCAATGAGAAAGGTGCTGCAGTCTCACAACTCAGGTGTCTCTTCTCCAATACCTATTATTTTGGAACCATGGCAGGGTTCACATTGCCTTCAGCATTTCACTAGTCTCCGTCCCTGGTCCAGCATATGCAGAACTCAAATGATATGTTAAGAAAGTGTAAACTCATTTGGTTCCATTGCCTTCAAGGGATTTGTATTAACCATCTGAGGATGTACACACACCCCCCTTCTATTTCTTTTTTTTTTTTTTAATCTAAGAGTACTACTTTTTATGGAGAATCTTGTCCCTAATTTCTTTGTATGGTACTGCCATTCAGTTCTACACCATTGATAACTAGTGTCAGTCACAGAGGAATTGACAATATTACAGAGAAGAAAAAAAAAAAAAATTTAAGGATGACAAAATTCTAAAGTACTAACCTGTGTATGCACAGTGTGAAAAATAGTGGAATAAGAATTCAAGTGAACAAGAAAAATGCAAGGGAAAGAACCTGATTTTTGACTGCCGTGGTTCCAGGAAATACTGCAACAGTGATTAAAGAAATCAAGAGACTTTGGAGAGCTTCTTAAAAAAATAAATAAAAGGAAAAACAGTTGAGAATGACACAGGAATATCAATGAAGGAAATGTGTGAAAACCAGATAAGGAAAAGGCAACATCAACACAAAATTATTGTCAATAAACTAAAAAATCATTAACAAAGGTTATATTCAACACCCCTCTTTCCACTCCCCCCCACCAAATGCAACTATTTGGCTGAGAGGTTGAAGGTAGAAATCTTGCAAATTGTACGTAGAGTACTGAAATAAAACAGTTCAGATCACAAACAGGATGAATCTATTCTCTATGAGCCAGGTCTTTTTGAGTGACACTACTCTTCTCAGTCCTGCTTCATTCATAACTTCAGAAAACTGTTCAAATTGTTCCCAGTAGATCAACAGGAATTATTTACCCTATCTTTTTGCATCACTTCCTGCCTCTTTTTTTCCCATTGACTCAGTCTTCAGTGAGCAACATTGCCTCCTTGTGTGTGTCTCTCTATTGATTACTAGAAATGATTAGTGTATTTAGACTTTAAAGTTAGGCACCTGAATGAAAGTCCTAAATTTTTTTGTCTGGCTTCTGGTGTGCTGTCCACAGAACACATTGACTTTGCATTCACAAAATAAAGGACTATGGCATTGGGATTGAAAAAAAAAATAGGGTAATTCTTACAACAGTGGGGAAAATCAAGTGTTAAATTGCACAGGTAATCCTTTTTTAAAAGCAGAGGAATCTAGTTTATATGTTCCATTCATAAACACATCAGTCTGTGTTTATGAATGAGAAATGACATTTCTATGAGCAAATTATTGGAACTGTTCTGGTCTCTGTGTAAAGGCAGATAATAATATTTACCTTTTTTACAAAGCAAAACGTATTAAATGTATTGTCAAGTCTAGTAAGTATAGCATTCTGCTGCTAACAGTAGTACTGAGAATGTAGATTATTTATGTTTAAAGCCATCATAGTCTACCAGAGTGACAGATGAGTTTGGTGGTTTGGATACTTACCTAAAAGCTTGGACATGTATCTGAATTTCATCCAAACAATGAATTTCTTATAATGGAAACATCCAGTATTTTCTGCACTCAATGTAGTTTGAAAGACCTAGAGAACAATGAAAGCTCCACTTGTGGCTGAGGTTTTTGGTGCAAGGTCTGTAGCATCAGTCCAGCCAGGAGAAGACTATGCCATGGATAAATGTGTCATGCTGTGTCCAGCATTACCCTGAAATGGAATGTAAGCACAAAATACTAGGCCAGCTTCAAACATCCTTCAAGTCAGTATAATTTATTCTGTTCCAAGAAAAGAAGAATGTGGCCTTAGCTTGTGTTTGCTATAGGTAAAGAGTTTACTGTAGGTCTTTCCTGGTTCAGGATTCTCCCTCTGTTTAAATAAAGAAGCATAACTATTTTGAAGTTAATGCCAGAAAGTATGCCTCTGCTGAAGCAGATGACAATTTTGCTATCAGGGGGCAGGATTTCACAAGTAATAGTCTTTTTTTACATACAAATTAAAGTTCTTAATAATGGCTTAAACTGATTATTTTCAAAGTACATAACGAATTATATTGCAGGCAAATCTTTGTATACTGGATCAACTTTATTATAAATTAATTATCATTTTATTTCCTAATCTTCCCAGATGGCAAACAGGAATAGATAAGAGAAATTAATAATATTGGAAATCATTCATTGCAGTGATGTATCTTCACTGGATTAGAGACAAGCACCTTGGCATTAATATAGTGTTGTGAAATGCAGAATAAAGCCCTTTGAAAAAAGACCTCAGATCTTTAATTATACTGCAGCTTTTCTAGTGACCCCCCTGACGATAGACATCCTCCTCAGTTTTGCTCAGGATTTAGTTGTTGAATACCCTCATAATCCTCTCAATGCCTTCTCTTTTAAGCAGTGCCATTTGCCCTGTATAAAACTGTCTGTTGTCATATGCTAGCAAGAATAATATGTAGCACTTAAAGGGTGCTTCACATTTTCTAACATAGTGCTATTGTGGATATAATGATCTACAGACATAATCAAGTCAAGTTTTGTAAATTGAGGCAATCTTTGGTATAAGACTGGAAAAAATAACATGGTTGTTGTGGGTTGGAGTTCCTTGTACGATATCTCGGCCCAGTAACTATTCAAGTCTAGGAGCTGTTGACACCATTACCTTTAGAGGTAAAGCCTTTAAATGTATCTCCACTTTGTACTTATTTTTGGAGGTGCACTGGAGAGGCAGATGCCACAATTAACTCAACCCAGCTAATGGAGATTAAAAAGGAATAGGGAAAACAAGATCTGGTTTTGCACACATCTGCAAACCAAGGGAGATGCAGCCTATGAAATCCCCTGACACAAATGTACAAAAGAGTTTGTAGCCAGAAAGACAGGTCTTTTCCCCGCACTATGTATGTTGATCTAATGGAAGTATTTCACTTTCAAAGCACTGCAGAAGCATGAATCAATGTTTTCATAAAACAGTATATCAAGCTCTTCTTGATCCTCTTTCTGTGGTTCACAGCTTGGTAGTAAAACTAGTAGTTAGGAACACACATTTCCCTTCATCACTTCAGAGTCAAGTTATTTCCATATTATATTATCAGCATTCTCATATGCAGCTAGTAAATTCTGTCCTAAAAGTCTTCTTTTATCAATATACTGAGATCAGAATGGGTCATTAGGCTGCATGGGTATTGCCATTCTCATCTCTATAATCCCTAATCAAGAACGCTCACATTTCTTAGTCCATTAGTATCTAAATTAATGTTTTTTTCAAAAGAGAAAGGAGGAACAATTCTGTCTCAAACAAGTAGCACTTTCAACTGCAACTGAAATACTTACCCATATGACCTTGAAAGCTGTGAATCACAAAGGGGAAGAGGCTTATAGCTAGAGCACATGATCTTGCCCTGAAAAAAAATAAACTCTACATGCAAGAAGTAAGCTTCACAACAGAGTTACAGGACATTTTATCACCTATTCTCAGTGCAGCATGAAAAAGAATTTAAAGAAGAGGAGAGCAGAATACGAAGAAACAAAATTAGAAGTACCCTTATTGCAGCTTTTACTAGGGAACAAAATCATCACTACTGTATATGAAAAAAGTTCTGAGAGTTCCATTGAGGAGACACAAATGGTACCTGAAGTAAATCAGTGATAAAACGTATTTCCATGTACTATCATTATCTAAACAAGTACATTAGCATTTTGTCTTACAAAATAACAGAAAATACAATTGTTGAGGTGCAGCTTATTTAAAACATATTTACTTTTGGAGAGCTCTTGACAAAACAAGCATGGCCTCTAATGAAGCCCCACGTTGATCTGTCACAATTATAAGAAACTAAGACACCATCTCTTACCTACTCACAGGAGACAGAAAGAAAAGGATGGTAGTGCAGGAAGGGAGTGATCTACCATTTCTGTCTGCAAAACCTTAGCCAAAAATGAACCTGAAATAATTTTGTTTTAACAATAATTTTAAGAATAACACTTGTTTGAAAATGAAACAATTCTGTTTATCCTGTTAAAATATATGTGACATCAAAGTGGATACTATGAAAAAAAGTAATTTCTTTTTGTACTCTTCCGAGACTCAACTTAGTTGCAAAAAAACCCACAAGTCATAATTTCCTGCAGTTCTTTATCAAATGTTTCAGTATAGACATACATACACATATATTGGTATTAGCTACTAAGCTTTATTTTTAATTATCATCTACATTTATTTATTTATTTATTTATTGTCCTAGTTTACCATGGGTTCATTCAGATCTCATGTTTCAGGTCATTTTCTCTGGAAGAACTTACACATTGAATGAACTATGCTTTTAGGAGCTTCACACTCTTATCAGTCATGAAAGGCCAGGAGAAAGACTTATGAAGTGCCATATGTTAAAATTAATAGGTTGAAAAAGTAAGAAAATTTTTAAGAATCTGAAAGGTAAAAAAAATAGATTCACATGAACACAGGTTTTTAAGTGACAGCTGAAATAAATAAATAACAATCATAGGGATCATTGAAACAGTTCCTCTACATCTCTATGAAAATGTGTCCAATTGTGTCTGAGAATTTCTTGAGATTCTCAAACAAGATTTTTCAGCTAATGAAATTTGGGTGTCTGCTATAAAGCAGTGATAAACAGCTCTCTAGACTCCATTGACTGTATTTGCCAGGAGTGGGATCCCATGCTCATATCTTGTCTAGCCTCTACCTGCAGCTCTGGAAGGATATAGATCTCTCCTACGTTCCATGCCACACCCATAAGCCCTATGCAGATGTCCCACACCCCCTGAGCCCAAACAGCAGCAGGGATCCATGTTAGGTAACTAAAACCGATCTGAGAGCCCCAATAAATATACTGGAAGCTTAGATACCAGATTAGATTTTGACATCAACTTTGTGAACACCTAAATTAATCTGAACCTGAATTTTATTGCTTCTGGAGGGTTCTATGGTGGAGTTTTACAAGCACCACTCTTGGGCTAAAAGCAGATTCAGATTGTCTTCTCACCCTTCTCTCCAGTAATGATTCTATCTACACGTTGAGAGTTAACTTGGCTTAACCTCAACTGCAATTGCATAGAAAAATAGACATGAAGACTAGTAATTGTGACTCAACATAAAAGGTAATACACCTCAAAGGGAAATGGAACCTTAAATAAAGGAAATTTATTTAGTAATGTCCCTAGCTAGTGTGAATATTGGGGATCCAATATTTTTCCTAGCATAAATAACTTGAATGGAGCTGCACACATGAGTGAAATTTATCTGATAACCTAAATTCAGGTTGTCTAGAGAACTGCTCTGTAAGGTAGAATAAATCTTTCTAGAGCTGAATCTCACATAAGTTACAGAGTAATTTGTAGATGTTTAGATCTTTTGTTGCTGTAGCTTGAGCTTTTAGATTTATTTCTTTTTAATAAAGTATTTGTGGTATGCATCTGGAATGTCACAAGTAAAAATATTCCTTTAATGAAATTTGTCTTTTATTTTCTCAGACTAAATACAATTACTTTTAGAATTTCAAGTTTCTCCAAAAACATAATGCTTTTTATAAGAATGTAATGTTAATTTAGTCACAAGACTTTTTATTTTCATTTCATATAGAAGACTGAAATGTCTTTATTTTTTTTTTTTTGTATTGAAAGAGAACATGTCAGTTTTAAACATTGACTGAATTTCCAAGAGTGTGTCATTAAACAGAATAACATAAGAAATATGTATTCATGTCACTAAAGCTCTGTTAGAATAAAGTAATTTTTTTAAACCAGTTCATTTCAGAATAAGCAAAACTGTCAGAAGCATTTTTCCAAATGCTCTGGAATAATATCCAGCTTCCATTCTATTTCTTTATAAAAACTACAATTTCATGGGATCCAAGTTCGCAACTGGCTAAATTACTTTTACAGACCTCAGTTGGAGTAACTCAGCTGTGTGCCCAGGAGAGCTGAAGGGTCAAGAAGGGAGAAATGCTGCCCAAGGCTGAGGAATGATAATAGAACCTCTGTATATCTCCATTTTACTGCTGAGGACAAATAAGCTTCTGAGACCAGGGTTTCCCAGGGTCAAATAGGTCAAATCTAATTCTTTAGAAGATCCCTGCAACAGGTGGGCTCCTTCTCCTATAATCCCATTCTGCTAACTATTAATATCCCAGCTGCAGCTGGCCTTTTTAGCTCCCCCCACACTCAGGTGGTCATTCATTGTCCTACGTGCTACTGCAAACGTCCCAGAGGCAAGGGGTGAAATGGAACTGGTCAAACAGCAGCAAGTGCCAAGCTGTGATAGACTGGAGGAGAAGAGGGAGGTGAGAAAGGAGGGATGTTGTCCTTCCAGCTCAGTCTTTTAATGTGATTCCAGGATCCCTGCTGCTTACAACAGGCATATCCTGCTACATAATGCAAGTTGCCTCATATACGGTATTAAGACTATAAGAAAGATCTATTTATAAATCAGACAGTCAAATCTTTGCCTAATATATGGCCTCTTAAAAAGTGGGTAATAACCAAGTTGACTTCAGGAGAACTACTTCTTAATTATTTTAGCTCATCTGTAACCACTCTGGATCTCTCTATGAAAGCCTGCTGCAGAGGCAATGCTATGCTGGTCAATAACCTCTGCATATTGCTTCCCATTAAGATACGAAAGCCTAAGCTATCTACTTACGTCAGAGCCTAGGAGTCAATGTAATATTTAACTGATGCTTAATGTTCACAAATTCTTGTATTAGCATGCAAGAAAATAAGCTGGGGTTTTTTTTCCCCATTCTTTTTATTTATTGTTTTAGATTTCTTCTGAATGCAAACAGTCTCTTCACACAGGATGTAAATTATTATTACAATGAAAGCAGCCAGAAGGACATAAGCTTGGAAATGATTTCTCCTCTGAGCAGTAGGAGATTGTTCAGGTCCTGCTGTTTTGAAAACCTTCTTCCCCCCACGCAGGCTACCCTGTGAAGAGAAAGCCATTTGAATATTTTGGCAATCAGAGAAGGCCCTAACATAAATTATGGATACAGAAACTCAGAAGACATTCTAACAAATAGAAAACTATGGAATCCATTTTTCAGCCACCATATGGTGTCAACAGAATGCCACTTTGCTTTTTTTTGGGTAACAGCTCATCATTAAAAAAATAAACAGGCTGGGGTTTTTTTGGTGAGTAGAGAATCTGCAGTCACTATGTTGAAAAAATAGCAAGTGATAAACTGGCCTATAGCTTTACCATCTTCTTTCATTGTTGCATATACATAGGTATTAATTTGTTTTCATTTTCAAGCAAGATCAGTAAAGAGACTGTCATTGAAGCTCAGATACTTTAAATTCCTGATGTATTTTCAAATGAGAGAAAAGATATTCAAATTCTTTATAACATTAGACCTGTTTCAGGCAATTTACAAGTATTTTTTAAAAAGCTACATGTTGTTTCCTTCTTAGCCACATGTCCATGTATTTCCCTTGTATCCTAGAATATTGTAACCAAAGATACAAGCATTTGGGGTTTTGAGTGTTCACTTTATGAAAAGCCGGTGTGGAGCAAAGAGTGCAATTACCTCCCAACTTGGAGAAGATCTTGTTTGCATTAGCAGGGTTTCTTTCATACTATCATCTGACACAAACCCAACTGTTTCCTTCCATTAAATGGAAAACTTGAAAAATAGATCAGTTTTCACCATAGTTCCATGGACATTTTATGCAGCTTTCATCATTTCCCATTCCATCTAAGCTAACTCTAAATTAAATTAAGTCAGTTTATACAGTCATTGCTTTTCCTAGATTGAAAGTAATGCAGCAGTTCTTAAAGGACTCTCCTAAAAAAAGCTCCAGAAGAACAGTATGTCCCTCTCAGTTTTTCTGTACTCCTATCTGCTTTCCCTGGCTGTCTTGCAGTCAGGTCATGAATTGAGTCTTTGAGCTTGATTTCCAACCTCATGATGACAACTAGCTCTAACAGAGTGCAAGGTTACAAACAGAACAATATGAATTTGCTGCAGACTCCTTTTTAAAAATTAAATAAATCATAGAATGTTTTGGGTTGGGAGGGACCTCAAAGGTCATCTCGTTCCAACCCCCCTGCCATGTGCAGGGACACCTCCCACCAGACCAGGTTGCTCAAAGCCCCATCCAACCTGGCCTTGAACACTGCCAGGGAGGGGGCAGCCACTACTTCCCTGGGCAACCTGGGCCAGTGTCTCACCTAGGTGTAGGTTCATGTAGTGATAGAACAACTTTACAACCTATCCTTGTAGCTAAAGATCGCACTCTTTAAAACAGCAAAACTAAAGAGTCAACTTTATGGAATTAAAGAAATCAGAATGATTTTTACATTAATCCAGTATTTTACAAGTTAGGAATGGAATAAACCTACTAAATCATTCCCCCAACACTAACTTTTTCTGTAATATTTTGTCCAATATATTTTTCCTTCCAGTTGTAAAAAGGTATTGATGATGTGCAATTTCCTGTAATGGATCTATTACTAGCTCAGGATATATCACAGCCAGGAAAATCTTATGATTTCTCTTTTGCTCAATAGAATATTTTTCCTAAAAACAACCCTTTGCAAATGTCCATTGTTAGAGTAGATACTATTTTTTAATTATTTAGTCTAGTTTGTTTGGTTGTTTTTTTCATTTTTTTTTTTCTACCCCGAAATCTGAAAGCACATAAGTGAAAAACAAAATCAAACATGCTGGCTATAAGCACAAGTCTTTTTCTTCACCGATAGTGTATGTCTGTAATTCATTCAAACATGCCATGCATATTTGGTCACAGTTGTTTTTCTTTCATTTATGTCTGAATGGATAAATATGAATGAGAATCATACTTATAAATAGCTGCTGATATTTATTATTTGTATACACCAACACTACGAGAGATATCTTGCAAAAAGTGTTATCATATCTTTGGCTGCATAGGGTGGCAGCAAGAAGTGGTGGAGCCCTGACAGTTTTGTTTGGATTATATGCTCAGATACAGAAAGTACAGCAAGACTTTCCTCTAGGAAATTACCTTCTATTGACCAAGGATAAAGATACAGTAGGGAAAGCCTAGGTAAGAGTGTTGTAATGTGTATATAAATATATATCCGTTAGGGAATTAGAGATCACTGTGCTGAGAATGCTTAGAGACTGATAAATCAGTCCAGTTTAAATCAAATCTTTGCTGAATTAATTCATTCATTAACAGTGCACATGCTAGTTGGTTCTTACTCATTATTAATCATTAACACCATACAAGACTATTAGTCTTTATAACCTATATCCTAAGTTAAAGATGAGTGCACAGTACCACAGCCATACAGTTAACACTGATGACTACGGCCACTGACGATCTTTGTAGCTAAGATCACACTTCAGAGCTCATTGATGAGAGAAGTCAGAATGGAGTCAGACTTATCTTCTTACACCTCCTGACATGTTGCAATTGTCCCGCTCCCAAAAGGCGCAGTCTCATCTTCCTTATCTGCCCCCAACACTGCTTATATCAGTTTTAGGTTTTGCCAGTCATCTTTCTTGTATACAGCAGAATGTTCTGTTTGCAATTGCTTGAGCTTTCCTTGTCCTTTGTCTAGCAAATTATCATCAGTTGGATGTCTCCTACCAGCAGCTACATTCATCTTCCCTTGTCCCTTTGGTGGGCACGTAGCTTAAATAGTTATGTAAAACCCTTATATGTTGTGTCCATCTATGCCATCACAGTGCTCCAAAATACCTACTTGTTTTGGTCACACTATTTCAGTATGCTTATGTTCAGGTTCAAAGCAAATTAATGTTGATTATATTCTGATCAGAAATCTGTTTTGTCTACAAAGGTTTGGCCCCCAGAAAGATACGAAGAAGTTTCATAATCTGAGCTAAAATTCCCTACTTGGATGATCAAAGGCCTAAATTCATCTCACCCAAATTTATGTGCTCACCGAAATGCCTGAGACAGGATATTCACTCCCTAAGTCCTGTTCAGTAGTGCTAAGAGCAATCTGGAACCAGCTGCTCTTCATTAGCAGCAAAGAAAGCTATCACAGTTTGGCTTCCTACGAAAACAGTTCAGTGAAGAGAGTAAAGTTACATGAGGTGAACTCAGATGTAGGGTCTTAGTAATGTTCTACAATTATATATATATTTTTTTTAATAGAACTAAGCAAACTTTGAAGCAGTAGCAATTATTTCTTAAGCAATAATAACTGTATTACAAAGCTTCAAAGAGCTCAAGGCATGTTTTTTAGATGTACAATGCTGTAAATATTGCTGTTAGTTTACTGTTTCGTATCTAATAAAAATCCTTGTGTCTTATCTGGCAATTTATGATGTGAAGGGAGAAAGAAAAAGGTATTTATGTGGCTACTACTCTCTTTAAAGTAATTTTTATGGTGCTCTCAGAAAGTTATTGTTATCCATTCTACCAATAGAGAAATGAAACATGAATAATGGGTAAGCACCTTTGTGCTGTTTACAGGGTTTCAGAATTTAAAGTTTACATCCTGGTAAGCCACTATATCAATTTAATTAGGTGCTTTGAGTAATTTGCCCAAGTAAGTTGTTTGGTGATAAGTCCTTAGTCCTCAATCTTCTTCTGATTAAAAGGATGATTAATCTTGGGCTGCTTAAAAAGCCTTCAGTAACAAAGTATCCAAACACAGCTTTTGCTGATGTTCCCTTTTCCATTTACATTCTGAGCATGGGAAGTAGGTGGAGACAAGCTGCCTGACATTTTGTTTGTTGGAATATATTCAGTATTCCATAATTGCAAAATTTCCTCATGTCATGCTTCAAGGGTGAGCAGTTTTATGTTATTCCTAATTTTGATGATATGCCAGTTGGTAAAGCTCAGTGCATTTTGGAGCGCTGTAAAAATGGAGTTTATGGAACAACTGGTTTTCATTTCAGTCTCTCTCATAGTCTGTTGCTCTCTCCTTGGTGTTCTGAAGTTCAATCTTTATGTGAAATTGTCCTTCTGCCTTTCGTAACACCCACACGCACACACCATTACATAACAGCTCCATTTAAAATAGCGGATTGAAATCCTCTGTTCCCTGTTACTCTCCTTGGAAGAATAAAAGCATGCTACTTTTCCACCCTCTACTCACTTTCTTTCTTAATGTTGGAATTACAGCAGTGGTTTCCTACTCCCCTAGAAGTAAGAGTTGCAGCCTGAACAATCCAGGAAAACAAAAATCAGGCCTCTGGCTTGTGGAGACTCTGCATTTCTCCCTCAAAGAGCTTTTGGAGGGTGTAAGGAGCACTGTCTTCTGCTATGAAGGAGAAAGCTATCTTTGGGCCACCAAAACTTTCTGTCCTGATTTGAAACCTCTGTGTGACCACGACATGCTCCAGCCATGCTCACTGTCACCCGTGGTGTTTTGCACGCGAGGCAGCTGTGCTTCATATCGCAAGTATGGGTCAGCACTTCGTGTAGCACTTTACAACACAACATGGAGATGCCTGTTCTGCACAACCTGAGATGCTCTCGCTGTGCAGGCCACTCTCAATGCTTGAACGTAAATGATGCCAGAAGAAGAGAAGAGATACCTCACTCATCTTCTCCACTGTCAGTCAGAAAGCAACAACCACGAGTTAAGGTCTTTGCATTTTAAAAATAATGTGAGGAAGGATACAGCTAAAGCCCACCTGTCATGCTCTTGTCACTTTTCTCAGGGCAGCAAAAATCTCCTGAAGGTTCATCATTTGAGTTATACACAAGTCCAGTAATTTTAAGTCATAAAATTTATAATATATTTTTATTCACTGACTTGACTGGCTCTTATTTCAAGCGCTACATTTTACTTGAACCAGATTAATTTAATTCATGTTTGTGGCTGACCATATTTTAGACTGCCTTCAGGATGCAACTTTACCAGATTTAAGTCAGCAGTAAATCACCAGCAAACTTTGGTCTGGCATTACTTGGCTTGCCCTCAGGTTAGTGGCATTGCTTAGAAATGTGTCTTAAAGCAAGTTGCCTAAAATGTTAGCTTGAGCATTTTTAACTTCTCTCCTTTGTATAGTAATGCTCTAAGCTTAAAGTAGTAATTGCACAGAGCAGAAATACCTGCTGCCATGTTCATTTTATTCACATGTGCAATAGTAGAAGTTCTGTGAATCTGTTTGGGATTCTGTAATTATTTATTCATCTGGGGGCACTTAGCCCTATTACTCATGATGTATCCTCCACCCTTCTCTCTTTTTAGCTCCTTCTCCCTGTTTTCCTATGTTCCATAACTCCTTGTGACCTTCTTTCTTCCTCCCTCCTTTTTCTTATCTGTTGTTTCTTTTCCTCCACTACTAAGCCTTGTCTTTCTGCTCTCCTGTTACTTTCCCTGCCCTTATTTTTGGCCAGGTATTGCAGTTGACACAAACCTAGTGTTTCCAGAATAACAAACTGTCCAGCAGAATGCCTTTTCCCCTAGTTGTACCTCCATTAACTAAGGAAAGAGGAGACCAACTTCAGTTTTAGACCACTAAAACTGAAGGCTGCTTCAGAATAGTCTTTGTTTTTCCTTATCTAATCCAGAAGATACTGGTGCTGTGGGAGAGAAAAAACCTGTGATTTTAGAATACAGTGAGTCTAATGATGACATAATGTCTTTGCTAAGCTTTGCCAAACAATCCCTCATTACATTTTCCTCTCATTTACTGTGTTTATCATGGCATGCAGAGCATGGCAGAGGGTTTGCCTGATTTAATGTCAGCAAATCCATTGGGATCAAAACACTGCTATCCAGTGTTTTGCTAGTTTCTAGCAGGTCACGGTGAGTTAAACTACCTGAGCAGTCTCTTCTATTGCCTTGGTTTAGACTATTCCCTGTAAAGGAAGCCATTCACAGAATAGGCTTTGCTTAGCAAAGTGTTTCAGAAACATTCTGCATTCTGTACCTCAGCTGAGAACATACTCAGAAGGATACGAAAAGAACTGACTTTGCATTAATCCAATACTTTCTCTCAATAAAGAATATAAAAGCCAGCACTAATCCTTATGCATTAAGATACACCAGTCACAGAATCATGGAATCACAGGATAATTCAGCTTGGAAGAGACCTTGAGGAGATCAAGTATAAGTCAGAGCTGATAGCTCTGGGATTTATATTTAAAATCCGCAAGGATGATGACTGCACATTCTCTCTGGGCAACCTGCTCCACTGTAAGACAGTCTTATAAAAAAAAATTGCAGAAAAGATGAAAAAGTTTTTGCTTATATAAGATGTGAATCTCTCTTGTTTCAGTTCATGTTCATTGTCTCCCTTCCTCATATCATGCCCCACTGCCTGACTCCATCTTATACTGTTTCTGCAGAGCTGCCCCTCAGCTCAAGCCTGGATAGGTGCAAGGAATTATTCCTTTCAAGTGCAGCTCTTCTGCTCTTTTCTTTGAGTCTTTTCCTATAGTGGGGATGAATATTACTTCTTACTCTCTTAAACAGAGCCATAACCTCTTCTGACAACTGTGATTACCTTACTGTAACCCAGTTTTCATCTACTACTAGATTTTGCAAGACAAATCATGAATGATGACTCAAGTTCCTTGAGGTTCTCTCCTTCAGACTTTGCACAAACAAATCTGAATATTTCTCATGTGCATTCCTGTTTAGTGAGTGAATTTTCTCTTTCTCATCTATTCCTTAGTACCATAGTCATTAATCTTTTTCTGGTCTTCAGACTTTATTTTAAAATGTGTTGTTTTCTTCTTTTTCATGGTGAGCCAACTCTTCAAAGTCAAGTCCTCTCATTTCAAAAATCTCTCATAGGAAAGGGAAAAAAAGTCTTGTGACAACCTTTCTGACATTATCATTTTAAAAAAAATATTTACTACTTTAAATCTCATTTTTCTCCTCACTAGTTGTCCTAGTTAATTTCCAGAGTCAGTTAAAAGGTATGAGGAAAAATATCTCTGTTCTTTCAGATCCTTCTGCCAACCTTGTCCTTCTCAAAATAGCACAGGTAAGGATCTGCTGCAAGGTTGGTTTTTCTTCTTTTTTTTTTTGTTTTAATTGCACATTCACGACTTTGGAAAACATGAAAGAACATTACAGTGGTGGCAAAGGCAAAAGCTTGTTCAAAGGGCTCTAAGTGTTGGGCGCTGTTTCAGTTGTGGTTAGTGCAGCCATAATGGACTGGCTACACCATTGACATTCAGTTGAAACAATAAATCACACAGAATCACACAGAATGACACAGAATGTTAGGGATTGGAAGGGACCTCAAAAGATCATCTAGTCCAATCCCCCTGCCAGAGCAGGAACACCTAGGTCAGGTCACACAGGAACATGTCCAGGCGGGTTTTGAATGTCTCCAGAGAAGGAGACTCCACAACCTCTCTGGGCAGCCTGTTCCAGTGTTCTGTTACCCTCACTGTGAAGAAATTCTTCCTCACATTTATGTGGAACCTCCTATGTTCCAGCTTACACCCATTGCCCCTTGTCCTATCATTGGATGTCACTGAGAAGAGCCTGGCTCCATCCTCATGACACTCACCCTTGACATATTTATAAACATTAATGAGGTCACCCCTCAGTCTTCTCTTCTCCAAGCTAAAGAGACCCAGCTCCCTCAGCCTTTCCTCATAAGGGAGATGTTCCACTCCCTTAATCATCTTTGTGGCTCTACGCTGGACTCTCTCAAGCAGTTCCCTGTCCTTATTGAACTGGGGGGCCCAGAACTGGACACAATACTCCAGATGCGGCCTCACCAAGGCAGAATAGAGGGGAAGGAGAACCTCTCTTGACCTACTAACCACTCCCTTTCTAATACGCCCCAGGATGCCATTGGCCTTCTTGGCCACAAGGGCACATTGCTGGCTCATGGTCATCCTGCTGTCCACCAGGACCCCCAGGTCCCTTTCCCCTACACTGCTCTCCAGCAGGTCAGCCCCCAACCTGTACTGGTACATGGGGTTGTTCTTGCCCAGATGCAAAACTCTACACTTGCCCTTATTGAATTTCATTAAGTTTTTTCCCGCCCAACTCTCCAGCCTATCAAGGTCTCGTTGAATGGCAGCACAACCCTCTGGTGTGTCAGCCATTCCTCCTAGTTTGGTGTCATCAGCAAACTTGCTGAGGATACATTCTGTACCCTCATCCAAGTCATTGATGAAGATATTAAACAACACCGGTCCCAGTACCGACCCCTGAGGGACTCCACTAGTCACAGGCCTCCAACTAGACTCCGTCCCATTAACCACAACTCTCTGGCTTCTTCCCTTCAGCCAGTTCATAATCCACCTCACTACCTGATCACCAAACCCATACTTTATCAGCTTATCTACAAGGATGCTGTGGGAGACAGTGTCAAATGCTTTACTGAAGTCAAGATAAACCACATCTACCGCTCTACCATCATCTATCCACCTAGTTATTTCCTCATAGAAGGCAATAAGGTTGGTCAAACATGACTTACCCTTAGTAAAACCATGTTGACTACTCTTAATGACCCCCTCATCCTTGATGTGCCTAGAGATAGTGCCAAAAATAATTCCTTTTCTTCTATAATATACTTTTATGATCAATGCACACACAAAAAAAGCATCTCTGCTTCATGTTATTTCCCTTCTTTGATACACAACATACCTGGTTTTGATAATCTGGCTCTTACAGAACAATGGCACTTCTACCAACTCCGATCCACAGCTAAACAAAACGTTAACCAGTTCTGATACACTTTCTAGTTCTTCATAGCAAGTTCATATCTTTATAAAGCATTGGTACTTTCACTTGTCCAAATCAGATCTGTCACCAGATTTAATCTTCTCTTCTTCAATGATTTACATTTGGCTCTGTTTCAGATTTAGGTTGGTGCTCCCTACTCTTCTGATAATTCTATTAATTTTTAGTTATGCTCATCACTGGTACTACCAGGTATTAAAAAATTATACCTATGTTTCTTGCTCCATTATCTAGAATATGTCTTTTGCGCAGGAAGCACCTAAGAGACTTTTTTTGAAGTGCTGGGTTGGGGTTTTTTTGGAATGTTGAAATGCTGGCTTTCTGTCCATCCAGCCTGACAGGATCCAGTGTGATATCAAATACCCTGTATATATCTTGCAACTAAGAACTCATATACAGCTTGTCAAAATGAGGATGGCAAATGGATGTCTAATATATTGTTTGCCTCACAGTCAAAGGGAAAAAAACATCCCACAATAATACACCTTTAAGTGTTACCACCTTGGAATAAAAGCTTTTCTGAAATTCTCCAGGTTTCTTTCCATTCCTATCACAAACATCAGCTGGTGCATTTGTATGGTCTCAGTGTCTCTTCAGTGATGTACAGAGCTGTAGACACTGGAAATCATGTCAGGCACCAGTATAGGTTAGGGGGGGACCTCCTGGAAAGCAGTTCTGAGGAGAAGGATCTGGGAGTCCTGGCAGACAGTAAATTATCCATGAGCCGGCAATGTGCCCTTGCTGCCGAGAAGGCCAATGCCACCCTGGGCTGCACAGGGCAGTGTGTGGCCAGTAGGGTGAGGGAGGTCATTCTCCCCCTCTACTCTGCCCTGGTGAGGCCACAAGTGGAATACTGCGTCCAGTTCTGGGCTCCCCAGTTGAAGAGAGACAGGGACCTACTGGAGAGAGTCCAGCAGAGGGCAACGAGGATGACTGGGGGATTGGAGCATCTCCCCTGTGAGGAAAGGCTGAGAGAGCTGGGACTCTTTAGTCTGGAGCAGAGAAGGCTGAGGGGTGATTTAATTAATGTTTATAAATACCTAAAGGGTGGGTTGAGGGAGGATGGAGCCAGACTCTTTTCAGTGGTTCCCGGGGACAGGACGAGGGGTAACGAGCACAGGCTGAAACATAGGAAGTTCCGTTTAAATACAAGAAAGAACTTATTTTCAGTGAGGGTGCCAGAGCACTGGCACAGGCTGCCCAGAGAGGTGTGGAGTCTCCTTCTCTGGAGATTTTCAAGACTCACCTGGATGCAGTCCTGAGTGATGTGCTCTAGGGGATCCTGCTTTGAAGCAGGGGAGTTGGACTGGGTGATCTCTAGAGGGCCTTTCCAACTCTGACAATTCTGTGAATCTGTGAATCCTTTTTCATTTCTAGTATTACAATTTGGGGCAGTTTTTCCTGACATTATTGTTTCACACTTAAATGGAACAGATTCCTTTTATATCCCACCAGTCTGACAGAGAAATATTTTTGCACTTTTAGTGTCATGTTTTAGAAATACTTTTATTTTGCACTGTCTGAAGGAAACAGTTAAGGTGTGATTCAGTATCAATTTTGAATTTATGCACTTCTGGTCCTTTCGAGATGCACCTCCTTACAGTCCCTTCCTTTTTTGAACTTCTCTGGGAGAATTTAGTCTTTTGTCACTGATTAAGAGGACATTTAAGGAGACTAACTTCTAATTATGTAAAAGTTGGCCCAGTATACAAACCAATAGGTCACTATTCTGGAAAGCAGCAGATGAGGATTTGAACCAATCTTAAACTGTGATGGGCCTAAGACCAGATTTCCAATGTGTCTGTTACAATTTACCCCACAGTCTACAAAGTGAGGCTACTGCTATGATTTTTGTTGCTAATGCGTTACTTTGGTGTCAGGAGGTAGAGGACAAGGGGAAAATATAAGAATTTTTGTTTTCCTCCATAAAAATGTACCCTTAAAAAAACCCATAAAAGCCTAAGGCTATATCCCATTCTATAAAGAGTTCCCTGAGGATTTTCCTGCTTATGGGAAGTTACATTAATGTGTGGTGAGCCATAAATGAGCAACGGGGTTGAAGAACAGTGATTGCTGCTCATTGTTTCGTCTCACTTTTCCTATTACCACCAGCAAGATTCAGAAGACAGACTCTGAGATTCAAGAGAATTGTTAAATTATTGTATTGCCTGTAGAGTTTGTTTGTTGCACCAGGTGATTTGAAGAATCAATGCTAACAAATAAAACTCTACTCCTTGGTTACCTATGTAAGAGTTCACTCTCAATTTAAAAGGAAATAAAGAAGTGGTCATAGATAAAATGGTCAGTCCACCAATTTTATTTAAAATAATGCAACAAGTCTAGAAAACTGCTGCAAGACAGTAATAGACAATTACTCTGCTAAATAAAACAGAAGCAAGGAATAAAGTCAATTTGTTTACAAAGTAAAGGATGTGACTGTCCCATAATAATGTCCCTTTCCGGCAATAACTTAAAGTGAAAAAGCTTAGAAACTGTGATAAAACCCTATGATAAATCTTAAAAACATTTAGAGCAGAAAGAGGACAAATTAAATATCAGTAATTTGTAGTGAAATAGTTATATTTTTTTAAAATCTAAGTATCTAACTTTCTTTTCCTATAATCAAAGAAATATGCTAAATAATGAATGCCCTGAATGCTCAATTTAAAAGGAAAAAAAGATGTTGACAAATAAACACATCTTAATTCAAAAATAAAACAAAACAAAACAAAACAACCCAAACAAACAAAAAAAAACCCATCACACTAAAACAAAAAATGAACACACAAACAGAAATAAACAAAAAAAGCCCACATAAACCCATGCATTTAGTGGCTAGCCAAAAAGTTTCCAAAGACGTTTACACTCTTATCTATAGGAAGGCAGAAAAAAAACCCCCACAACACAAAATTTTTCAGTCTGGAGATTTCTTGCTATTGACTGAGTCATATGTATCCTTTTCTTTGAAAAAACACTTATGTGACTCAGGATAAGATATTAAACAATGTCAGACTATAGGCACAGGAACTTTATCATCAAAGTATTTGAGCAAACTCTAGCTCATTTGTACCTCACTATGATAATCCAAAACAATTCCCAGGTATAGTGCCAGGAATTGACACAGGTCAGCTGACTGCCTGTTTCCAATAGATGTATGGATATGAGCATCATGGTTTAAATCTTAAGATAATACACTGGCATGAATGGGATCTCATGGTGCACTGGATCTGCCTGGATGGAACTAATTTTCCTCCATATGGTGTTGTGCTTTGTTTTTGTGACTAAAGCAGTGTTGATAACACACTAGTGTTTTGGCTATGGTTGAGCAGTGCTTGCACGGTATCAAGATTTTCTCTTTTGTCAACTCTGCCCCCTCACCAAGCGAGCTGGGGGCACACAAGAAGTTGGGAGGGAACACAACCAAACAGTTGACTCAAGACAACCAAAGGGATATTCCATGCCATATAATGTCATGCTCAGCAATAAAAAACATGGAGGAGAGGTTTTGGGGTGGAAGGTAGACATTGCTGAGAAACTAGTTGGGCATCATTCTACTTGTGAGTGGTGGTGAGCTGCTGCCTTTGCATTACTTTTGTTCTTTTGCTTTTTTTTTTTCTTTCCTCTTTCTCCTTCCTTCACTTGGTAAGCTATTTTTATCTTGACCCATGAGGTCTTTTTACTTTTGCTCTTCCTGTTATTTCCCCTGCCCCGCTGCAGGAGACAAGGAGTCAGCAAGCAGCTGCACGGTGCTTTGATGCTGGCTGGGGCTAACCCACAACATATGGCCAGAGAACAGGCTCTAGCACAGCTAGTTTGCTGGTAGATGTAGCCTCAGTCATCTTGTTATTCACTAGTACATAAATCTGTCTTTAATACTTGGTCATCTTCTGCTGATAAGTTTTGGTTTAGAAGAGTGGTTCTAGCTATTCTCTGAGTTATTCATGCACAAAAATTTTCAGAAAAAGCATAGGATCAACAGAAACAATTATTATAATTAAATGGAAAAGAAAAGAATGACAAGTGATCTCACACTGCAGCAAGGCATATTTTAGGTGCATATTAGGAAAGTCTTTATCTCAGGAAGAGTTTAAAGTAAATAACAATAAGAAAATCAGTCTGAATATCAAAATTGCTTCAGACTTTTAAGGATTCATTTTAATGGTAAAATTTGATGCAGAAAATGACCTATTAGCACATCCTAGTCAGTACTACACAACCACAACTCTGCTGGAAGTTCCTCTATCCTGGGACAAGGGGTTTTCTTCTGGGGTGGATTGTGGTATTGCTGTTTCCAGTTCTCTTGGATGACCTTGGACACATTAGACACCCATTCACAAAATCCCTGCTTTAAGAGTACTTTAATAGCATTCTGGGGAAAGACTGTGAAGTGCAGAGATACTATGATGATGGAAGCTCTATACTTTCTAAAGTAATTGTTTTTCTATTTGACTTTGACTTCTTGTTTTTCACCTGAACTATCCTGGATTCATTTCTAAGGCATTGCTTTGTTGAAGTCACTGGAAGTTTTTCTTGCACAGGCTCTAGATGACTGAGTAGTCTCTGTGAGTGATGAGGGACTGTTTGGAAATTAGTTCTGAGACGTGTCATTATGCTGAATATCTTCCAAACTCAAGGCTACATCTGAATCACTAGATTTGTGGAATCTTTTTTTTTTTTTTTGTCGTGGTACAATGCAGAATTTACATTCAAGCCACAGCTCTTGCTGTCACTCTGCTTTAACCGCATTGTATCATGTTATGTTATTTAGAGAAAGCGTGGTACAATTGTTCAGATATTCAAGGTCTTGATAAGCAACTGATTCACTATAAACCATTAAAATGTGTAGTGTATAATGGAGGGACATGACATTGGTGAATTGTTTCCTTTTAAATCATTAACTGTCCATTAGTGAGACAGTTTAATTAAAGCTTTAAAAGGCTAAGCTATTGCTAAGAACTGGTAAAGAATGACAGTCATAAGGAATTGGATCTGAAGCAAAATATTTACAAGACATCTGAGGTCCAGAGAATATGCCTATTTGGTCCTTGAGTTTCTCAATTTTTTCTTCCAAAAATGCACTGTCAACCTTTAAACTGCCTGCTGTCATCTGATGCTGAAGTATTTAGCTCACAGGAGAACATAATCTGTCCAGCTGGAAGAAGTAGAAGAATTCTTTAATCAGCCTCTACTCAGCACTGACAAGAGCCATCTGGAGCTCTAGGTCCAGTTCTGGGCTCCCCAGTAGAAGAGAGACATTGACATACTGGAGCAAGTCTACCAAAGGGCCACAAAGATAATGAAGGACTTGGAGCATTTGACATAAAAGAGAAAGCTAAGAGAGCTGAAACTGTTCAGCTTGGAGAAGAGAAGGCTCAGAGGATGACCTTATCAACATGTATAAATACCTGTTGGGAGAATAAAGACAATGGAACAGGCCAATGGGTACCCAAAAAAAGGACAAGAGACAACGAGCACAAATTGAAACACAAAGTTCTGTTTTAACATAAGAAAAATAGTTTTATACTGTGAGATCAGTCAAATACTGACACAGATTACCCAGAGATATCATGGACTCTCCATCCCCGGAGATATTCAAATGTGGCTGCACACTGTCCTGGGCAACCTGCTTTAGCTGAGCCTCATCTGAGTAAAGGTGTTGGACTACGTGATCTCTAGAGGTGCCCTTCAGCCCCAGAGAATCTGTGATTCTTTGATTATTAATGTAAAAGTCTTTCTCAATGACTGTGCAGCAACTTCCCAGCTGCACTGCAAAAGTACCTTCCTCATCCTTCTCTCCCGTGTATATCTGTTTAATCACTTATAACGTTAATAAAACCTACTAAGAACCTAGTTAACTGCTGAAAAAGCTGTGAGCTATGAATTCAGTTCCTACTGCTTAAAATAAGTTCTGGACAGATATATAAAAAAAATTATTACTTCGTTTTCATCAGTATAATATGGATATACACAGTGCCTGAAATGGAATATCCATTTTTGGTAATGAGAAAGTAATACTTCTATCCTTGCTTTCCCTGCCATAGAAGAGCACCAAATTATATCAGTTGTGCTGGTGGCTTTTTTGTTACAGATACCTGTCTACTCTGTGCAGGGAGACATCAACACGTTTTAATTAAATTTTCTCTAGGGGGAGTTTAGTGGACCAGAATGTAATTGCCCAGATAGGAATTTTTAAGAATATTGAAATTAACGTCTTCTGCTCTGGTTAAAAGTACCATAGGATGTTTAATGAAACAAAATGGTCAGGGACCTCTGTATTATTTTTCATCTAAAATGCAATGCTACATGCTGAGTCACAAGTGCTGACTTAATGTGTGAAAAGAGTTAACTAATGAACCACCAACACCACTTCATTTAACTTTTTGTCCCAGTACAGCCTCTCCTTGACTCATTCATGAGACGTGTTTCAAAGCACCAGGTCAAAATTCACATTTAAAAGTAGCTGAAAATGAACATAGTCATGACAACTATAAGGTTTTAGGGTTTTCTTGTGATAAAACTGTTCATTTTTGAAACATTTTTACTCTTCCTAGGAAATTCTTACACAGAAGGGGATGATTGTCTCTAGAGTTAGAATTTAAGAAAGAAAAGTAAATCTACTTCCCCATTAAAAGAGGAAAGTGAGGTTTTTTTTAGAAATAATTTCTATGTATATCTATAGTTAACTTGGGCTGCAGCTTGGGTTGCAAATCGATTTACCTAAGAATATAACTTTGTTTATGCATCTACATTTATCAAGTGATATATGAATTAGGCAAGGTACATGCAGAGTAATTGTATCTCTCAGTGCCAATACAACATGTCCTTAGAAATCAGGGAGATCATGTTTAGCAAGTTCAGTCTAAAACAGACCAGAAGTTGCTGCAAAATACTAGGGAAATGTCCAATTGTTCACGTCTTTGTGTTTTTCTACTTTTACACTGTAAATTCAATATAAGTTTCAAAGGGCACACTGAAATTTAGGAGGTCAAACTCATATTAGCAGAGCAGAGATTGCTGGGATGAACTGGTAACAGCATTTTTTGCTTTATAGGATTGTCTTGCCACAGCAAATTGGTGGCACTACCCTTACAAAGTCAGATCAGACAAGATAGTGTCATGGTTTTGGCAGGTTGGAATGACATAACTACAGAAAAATTTCTCTTTTTGTCAGGCTGGAACTCAACTAAAAGTAATACATTTAGTGGGAAAGGAAGAACTGTATGGTAATCAAATGTCTTAGGCTGTCAAGTTTGGACCATCAGGTTGCATACAGTCCTGAAGTGGCTCTTCTCGACCCCTAAATCAATGCAATTACTGGGTTTTTGAGGTCCCCTTCACTTTCCGAAATAGAGTATGTTTCACCTCCAAGACTAAAGAATGAAGAAGGAAGAAACAACAGTGAAGTTTATCAGACTGGGAAACAGGAGAGAGTTCGTCTGTTTTTTCCAGACCTGGAAATGAAGAGAATTTAGGTTAAAGTCAAGTATTTCACTTACCTGGAACAGAGCCCGTTCTCAGCACTGCATATACAGCAGTACGAGTAAATTGTTGACTCCAGACGTCACGCCAGTTCTTTGAGACCATTAAGAGTTGTTCAGAAAGTCAGGCACTTCCCTGAGGACTGAGATTCCAGATTGTTGAGGAATCTCTGATATAAGACAGGAAGACCCCCACCTTTCTTCTCCTCCTTCCTGTACAATATACAAAATCATTTGGCAGTATCTAGGTCCCTGTTAATTTTATGCTAACTTAAGCACATAAAGCCATAAGGGGCAAAGGTATTTTTTTTTATGACTTCTGATCTTTCACAAGGGATCCAAAGATCCTTTACCCCTAGCATGTTCTTTAAGTGTTTGAGTTAGATGCACTACTGGAGTTAGAAATTTTCAATGTAATTGGGGCAGAGATTATAATCAATTACTATTAATTCCTATACCAACATTCAGAAAAGAAAAAGGAAAATACACTTTTCTAATAATTCTTCTAAACTTAATTAATTCTACCAGTACAGGCAAATATTGAAGCTTTAATGAAATTTCTGACAGATTTCTCCAAGCTGCTAGGCAATTTAGAAGTGAGAGGGAGAAGAGAGAGAGAGACATGGAAAAGAAGAGATACAATTTCTGAGCAATAGACTTACAAAATATGTCTGGCAAAGAGATTATCAATAAACAGAAGGTATTTTAATACTGACAAAACATTCAGAAGATGCAGTTTATATTGCTGATAAGTAGCAGTACTCCATCTCTTCCTTCCCTCCCCACCTAACTTCTGCACGTATCATCAATAGCTGAATTCTTCAGTCCTTTATATTCAAATGAATGTTTCCCACCAAAATACTTATTCAAATAGGAATGGTAGTGATTTTCAGATTCTCACAGGCAGAGTGGAAACAGAAAGATAAATGACTTTCTCACGTTACTTCAGTGTTATTGTTATCATATATTGTGTGATGTTCCCTCATTATCTGTCGGTACACAAATCCAAGCAATGCATAATTTCTGAACCAAAAGTAAAATAGTAAAACATTTCTCAAGATGTTTTCAGTATTTTTAGGTCTATATGAAGAGAAAAATATGCCTAACCCTGGCTGATAATAGACATCAAAATTCTGAACAAGTACATAGTCTTGAAGTACCTGAGCAGACAAGCAGACAAATTCTCTGTCAAGTTCTGATCCTTTTTTTCCACTCAGGAAATTTCCATTCAGGGAGAGAGTCTGCATTTAAACAGCCATAGGGGGGTACCATTGCTGATAAAAGGATGGGATGGAACTCCTAAAAAAACCTCTAAAAAAGCCATATAAAGTACTTATGACTGCAAATTTATCTTAATCTGTAAAATAGCCCTTAATCTGTTTTGTTTACTGTAGCTGTTTTTTCTCTGAAAATCTACAAAAATCATGGAAGGTCAGGTCCAAAATTTTAGAGGAAAAGGAATGACAATAAAATATGGGAGTTATTTTCTGCCTTTACCAAGGCATAGTTTATAATTTTATTCTTAAATCTTAATTTCAAATGTTCTAGGTCCTGAAATAATTTTGAATGACCTTTACTTTCCCTGGTTATCCTTTTTCAAAACTATTGATCCTCTCAAGATAAAAATTATTTGAAAACATGTCTTCTAGAGTACTTTAAGTGCTTTCTATTGAACACATTGCAGAGAAAAATATCAAGAACATCATCTCCAAGTATTTCGCATATGATAGATACTATGCCCATACTGCATAATGACAGAACATTTGAAACTGGAACTTAAAATAATTAGTTTGAATTTGAAGAAGTTAAAATTCAAAAGGATCAAGATTTTTTGATTTGCCACCCTTTAGGATGTAAGGAAATACATAATAATTGTGATAAGAAAGAAAACTCTTTGTGGGTATGTTATTGCATAATTTGAATTTCCTGAGATTTCTGACCTACAACTCTGAATTCTGTCATGAGGCTGGCAGGATACAGGTCTAATGGGTTATTGACCCAACTTTATATGACTTCTGTTAAGTTCTGAAATTTCCATTGCTAACTTGAATACTGAAAGGAAAACTAGGCTACAAATCCCCTAAACTGTGTATCCCTGAATATGATATTCACTGTATAAGCCAGCAAAAAGTATCAGAATTCAAATATTTCTCCCAGTCTCTGTTTTACAAATAACACTTTAAGTGGTAACAGTTAATTCTTACATCTGACAGTCTTTGTGGACTTTCCTTTTCCCCACAATCTTATACTTCAGATTAATTCAATTTATCTTGTCCATTTTACTCAAACAACTGAAACAGATCTATGGTAAATTAATGTGCTATAGATAATTTGGAATGCAGTACAAGAATTCAATGCACACCAGTACTACTGTATTACCTAAGGATATAACATTTTAATTTAAAAAGTTAAAGGTCCATAAATCACATTCTATCTACACTTGTCAACGTTTCTGACAATCTATTTTAACATCTAGAATTATTTCCTTCTTTATCACATAAGAGAGGTTTTAGTTTAACTCTACTTTACCCTAAAAAGTAAAGAGGGAGCCTAAAGCAACCAGTAGAAAAGAAGGAGAATGTTAAAGAAAAGGAAAACAAGCACCAGGTATTCACTGAAGACATTCCCAAAATATGGTAGGGTTACTACCTGGTGAGACAGAAATGACTGATAAGCCATCAGGTGAAGGAGGAATGAGAAAAGAACCTCTTTGGGGTATTTTTTATTATTTAGCTTATGTAGATGAGGCTTAGACACATGGGAGATAATACTGAGCATGCATGTGGGACTGCATGGCAGAAGATAGCTGGTGATGTCTACTGCTCCCCTTACAACCTGAGTTTAGGAAAGAATGCTAAATATTTCTACTTTTGCAGGCAAACTGGTCGCCTCATTCCAACTTGGGTGTGTAAACAGGGATTGCAAGTGACTCTAGCAGAACAAAAATATACGAACAGACAAATTAACATTCATTCTGACTCAAATCCAGAAAGTAGTCAAGGTTTATTATGTTGTCCTTCTTCCTCAAGGGCATACTTTAAAGCCTGCAGCAAGCTTTGTATTGCCATGGTTATCTTTCTAATAGCTGTAGAAAGTAGCTAGTTCAAAGCCTTCCCAGTTATTCTCTGTGATATTAACAGGAGTTCCAGTCTTCAGTATCTTTTACACTTTGATTCATGTGTCACTAAAACATGCTCCTACACAGTATCCGCATTTAGGAAGCTTTTATGACACCCAAGAGAAGATTTTACTACAGTTGTATTGTCCCATCATCTTCACATCCATCCTCTCTCAGTACAACCTCTCTTAGCCTCCTGTGCAACTCCCTGCTGCCCAACACCATGACTTCTCCCACAAGCACATGCCAGACGTGGTTGAACCAGCGAATTTCTCTTAGTTCCAGCCCCAGTTGTGAAGAGTGTGTTTTTCCTAAGCAAGAGGTAAAAATGTCTTTCAGTTTTGAAACCATTTTGTTCCCTTTTTGTGTCAAACACTCCAACTGTGAGCTATTTAAAGCCTTCTTTCTCCCAAAGCCAACCCCTCCTGTGCAGCCCACCTGGGTTTATTTCTTGGCTTTGTCCTCAGCTTTGGGAAGAATAAGCAAAACAGCTGTACACTTCTGCCACGTCATACTTCTGCATTCCCCCATTTGATATCCTCTCTCAAAAAGTTTTTGCAGGCATGCCCCTCCCATACTAGTCTTTCTGGGATTTTGGATACTAAGAAGTGGGAGGAAGGACAAAAATGTCAGAAAAATACTTCTATACTGAATGTCTCCAAGCATGAATGTTTCCAAATGTAATAAAGTTCTGGAAGATAAGTAGCCAGCAAACCAAAGATGTAAATTCAATGCAGTAAACATACCGAGATTTTAACAATACATATCTCAAAATGATTGCTGAAGGACATGACAAAAACTAAATTAGTCGTGTTTTTAACCTACCATTTGTATGAACCACTGTTCATTACAGTTTGAAAAGCAAAGTGTAATTACACCAAATGCATGATAGCAAGTACTTATTTCACAAAGCATATCCTTTCTCATTGATTATTTTCAACTAAGTTATTTTTATGATGGGATTTATGCCACCTTATTTCAGTTTTTGCAATTTGTCAACTAATTTTAGCCAACTGAAGAGAATGGGAGGTACCTTCAGCAAGTGATTTTTTCCACCTATTTATGATATTACGAATTGGCATTCTTCCATTACACTGATAAAATCTCTTTAAAAGTGCTGAATGGAGATAAATTAAATTTAATCTCTTACATAGATATATATAGTAAAAAAAAAAACAAACACAAAACAAGCAAGCATCAAATATTTTTGCTACCAGCATCTTTTTTTGTTGTTCCTTTTCAGGCAGGGAGCAGAGGAAGGTGACGATGTCCTCACTGTGGTTATTGGTCTGCTTCCATGTAACTTTGTTGAGGCAAGGCTTTTTTTTCCTTTAAAGAGGACAGTAATTTTGTGCTTTCTTCCTCAGCACCCAAGTCCATGTCCAACACAAAGTTGGCTTTCAGAAATTCAAAAATTCTACTCAACACTTTTTTTTCCTCCTGCAGTTCATGTTATAAATGCATTTCATTTTAAATTGAAAACTGTTTATTGCAGTTTCAAGCCATTGGCTTTCATTGTGACTCCAATCACAGAGTCCCAGCTCTCTCAGCCTTTCCTCAAAGGGGAAATGGAGATGCTCTAATACCCAATCATCTTCATTGCCTCCGCTGGACTTCGTCCAGTAGTTCCCTGTCTCTCTTGGACTGGGGAGCCCAGAACTGGACACAGCACTCCAGATGTGGTTTCACCAGGGCAAAATAGAGGAGGAGGAGAACCTCCCTCGACCTGCTGGCCATCAGTTTTCTTAATGCACTCCAGGATACCATTGGCCTTCTTGGCCACAAGGGCACATTGCTGGCTCATGGTTAACTAATTGTCAACCAGGACTTCAAGATCCTTCTCCTCAGGACTGTTTTCCAGCTAGTCTACTCCCAACCTATATTGATGCATGGGGTTTTTCCTACCCAGATACAGGACCCTACATTTGCCCTTGTTGAACCTCATTAGGTTCCTCTCTGATCAGTCTTCATCCTGTACAGGTCACACTGGATGGCAGCACATCCCTCTGGTGTACCAGCCACTCCTCTCAGTTTTGTATCATCAGCGAACTACACTCTCCCGTCATCCAAGTCATTGATGAATATCTTGAACAAGACTGGACCCAGGACTGACCCCTCAATATTTTGCATTTTCTCACTTTTAAAGAAAATACACAGTCTGATCAAGTCAAATCTCACCATTCTTGTAGAAAAATTAAATAGCCTTAGCATTTTAGCAGGTCTGTAAGTTTTTTCCCCAGCTCCTGAATGTTTTATGGGATTCTTTTGACAATTTTCTTCATTTTTTTCAGTAGCCTGTTCAAAACACAAACATCATCCCTGACTACAATTTTCTAGTCTTGCTGTAATGTATTCTACATAAAGAGTTATGAAATTATATATATTCTAGACACAACCTGAATTGATGAAATGTCTAATGTTATATAAATTTTCCTCATGTAGATAACTTTTCTTGATTTTTTTCCCTTTTAGATATTCCCTGTTGTGAAGTGAACTGTATAAATTTACTCTCTGTGTTCTATTCCTTTCCTGCGTGCACCTCTTTGCTTCAATGACTGTCTCTCACTCAGAACAGCAAAATTTCCCTCAAATTTTAAATAAATTTCTTTCTTTTAGCTCTGGTATTATTAACAATAATGATCTTCTCTCTTGGTCAGGCCAGGTACTTCACATGTGTCCACAAATAAGTATACTTTGAAGTTTGTGTAAATAGACTTTTCTTGATGTTGAGACTGTCACCCGATATTCTATTTCTGTTCTATCAATATATATTTAGGATACTCTCCATGATGGATTTGTTCCGGTGCTGGTCTGTATGGTATGTTCCTATGTCTTCTTGACTGCCAGCAACTTGACATTCTCATTTTACCTGTCTGTGTTAGCTGTTTGATTTTGATATTTGATCCCCGAGTTGATCACAGGTTTACTTTATTTTTACTTCTGTTTTTCTTTCTAGAGGAGGGTATGAAAGAAGATAATGGATAGGATATTGCACCCAGGTCAGAACATTGTCAAAAGTAATGATGTCCATCTGCTCACATCACTGGATGTCACTTAATCCTCATCCGCCTTTGTGGAATAATGTGTCCTGCAATATGTTGCAATAAATGATACAATAATTCATGAATCAGTGACCCATGTCAGGATGAAAGTCACCTCACTGGAGTAGTTGAGTAAAGGTAGATATGTTCCCCATTAGCCATTTAAGCTCCTCTACAGTATTTTAAGACAAAGAGAATAAAGTATCAATTGATGTAATTCAGATTATCTTCCTCATGTGCCTGTTTCAGAAGGGGATGAATAACTGTCCAGGACATCTGTCTTGTCTATGAAAAGAGCCTCATTGATCACCTAACTCCAGACACACAACTTTTAAATTGTTAATTCCAGCCCTGCTGAGGGACATTCATAGTTGTAGCTTTCAAGTAAGATTTCTGTTTAGCAAATGATCCGTATATTTCCTTTCTGTAATTAGTTTATCACATTTTGAAACAGAGACACAAGTTTTTGGAAGATTTGTCCTGTTTAGCTAATTAATGCAATTACCATTCCCATCTTGACTACTGACATCAAGGCACAAAGTCAAATACTCTACAGAATAGTTCATTGAGATGTACCAACCAGTCTCTTTTCATTTATTCAGCATCAGTGAGCACTTTTTTCTTTTGGTTGTGCTGTCTGTGGTCAGAGATCATGTAGTTAAAAATAAGTAATTTCATTCACAATCCAAAAAAACCCTAAGGTTAAACAAACATTCTTTGCTATGAATTGGCACCAGTGTAAGCTGTAGTCAGCCTAAAGAAATGACAATAAATTATGGATATGTAAAACAGTTGTTGATATTTGAAACCTAGTTAAGTGTTAATCATTTCAGCAAACCTGTTGGCTTGCTTTGCATTCCGGTATAATTATATGTGTTGGAATTTCCCTAAGCATGCTATGTCTTCACAGACTAAATTATTTTTATGAACATCTCAGGGACACTGAAGACATTTTACTGAACTTTCTTAACACAACTTACTGTCAAGCTGGTGTATTAATGAAAATAGTTCCACCTTTCTGATATTCTACCAACATTTAATTTCAAAAGCGCAATTAATATATGCAATGTTATTGTGTCTCTCTTTTGTAAGCCGGTAACACTAACATGGGATTTATTAACTGCTAAAAGCAGTAGACATTCAGTCAATACAGTATACTTCTGGCATGCGAATGTGGCAAGAGCACAATCAATCTTTTGGCTGAGATGTAAAACTTAAATCCTGACCATCTGAGATTATTAAAGTCTTGTTACATGGTTTTGTTGTGGGTTTGGTTTTGTTTTGTTATGTTTTGTTTTGCTTTGCTTTGCTTTGTTTGGTTTTGTTTGGTTTTGGTTTTGGTTTCCAGAAAAGAGAATCAGATAAAGAACTGCATACATCGATCACATTTGGCATGGCAAAATACCACGGCCACATCAAATACCATGGCCACAACAAAGTACCATGGCCACGTTACTCAGGATCTCCCACTTGAATTCACAGTCTCCTTCCATTTGATATAGAGTAAAACTTTTGTTAGCTGAAGCTCTCTAGAAATTTATAGTCATCTCTACTGGATAGTTATTACACAGCATTTTAGTGGCCTGACAGTCCATCCTCTAGAAGTCAATAGAAAGTAAACGCTAGCTAGCAGATTATATTGTGTCAAGACCATTTTGGACACAGGATCTTCCTAAATTTCTACTTTTTTCAGCATCAGAATCTCCAGTTTTTTCTCTTGAAAATCTAGCATTGTTATTGGACTTTAAGTAGTGTGAGAATCCTTTGTAATAAAATACGCAAAAGAAATATGAGGTTTTTATATAAACATAAAACATTGTTTCTTTCTTCTTTTGGTTACCATAGGTTGAAAATGATGTTTCCAAAAACCCATTGATGTCCCATATTACAAAATATAAGTTGTAAAGGGTCATTTTCTGGAAGGTAATATTTTATTGCATATGATTATTTATTAAATGGCTTTTATCTGCAGATTGAATGAACGGTCTATAGTTACCCGGGTCCTCCTTCTTGCCCTTCTTATAGATTGGAGTGACATTTGCTATCCTCCAGTCCTCAGGCACCTCTCCTGTTCTCCATGACTTACCAAAGATGATGGAGAGTGGCCTAGCAATGACCTCTGTCAGCTCCCTCAGCACCCTTGGGTGCATTCCATCCGGTCCCATCGATTTATGGATATCCAGATTGCTCAACTGATCCCTAACCCAATCCTCATCTACCAAGGCAAAGTCTTGTAATGAAAAATACATTGAGCTGGGTTTGATATGTCATGGTACTTAGCATTCATAATTATCCAGATAATAATGTTGGCCAATAGCAGACTCCTGCATAAATGTCTTATTTGTTTGAAGATCTTTGTTTACTATTGAAGCTAAGTCAAGCTTTTATTTTTTTTTAATGCAAAACTAGGCTTTTTATCTAACAATATGCTTAACCATTTGTGTTAAACATCTACTTCCCTGCAGCATTCAATGGTTTAATTGAGAAATTAACAGCTCTGGTCTAGACTATCTGATCAGAATAACTCTCCCATAATGCACCACAGCTGCAGAATATAATACATCCCACTCAGGGCCCAAGAGAATCAAAAAGTGGCTCACCCCCTGGAAGAGTTTAAAAAGACATACGCATAGCAGTATATTGGCAGTGCCCATGTCCTTCATAAGCATGTTTTGCTGACGAACTTCAAGTACTTTTCCTTTTAAAAAATAATTGTCTTCTATTTTTTTTCTCTACATAAAATAAGTTTTGCAGGAAAAGGCACTGCTGGTCTGCTGGCACAAGCTGTTGAGAACCAGACATCTCTTTTCTTCATCAGTATAATGCCATCTGCCACAGATAGAAAGGAAGAGATTAAAACTGGGAAGAAGGAAGACAATGACACCAACAGGAGAAATGTTCATTAAGTCTCTAGTGATGTCCATTCGGTCTTTAGTTCTTGTTGGGAAAACAGTCAGACTGTTCAAAACCTCATGTATTCCTAGAAAAAGAACTGTAGTAATTTTATTTCTGCTTAATAATATTACATTTGATCCATGTGTACTTTTGAAGACTAAGAATTTCAGAGGATATTGCAAAAAAAAAATGCAATAACAACACTTTTGAAACAAGGTCCACTAAGTGGTTTTTGTTTCAAATACTTGAGGGCATTATGGAAATATCACTCAGGATAAGAAGAATACCAAGAAAACATCAAAACAAACTATGTCAAATGTCTATTAAGAAAATAACAGACTGTCTCTTTATTTCTGGATTAGCTGCCTGAATCTAAAATACTGAAACAACAAACATAAGATGTGGTTTCTGTTTACATAAGTTAATGAACACCATGGAAAAATGAAAACTACCTTGATCTTTTGCATTAAAGTAACACTTACAGATTTTAACTGAAATTGATCCTCAGTGAGCTAAAGTACTGAAGAAACACACAGTTAGAAACAACCCCAGACCCTTGAAATTTACGTCATACACAGAGAAAATAGATCATGAGTGAAGAAAAATTAAGTGGATTTTTTTTTACACACTTTGTGGATTTGTTATATAGCCATGGTGATTCGTGGTGGTACAGTCATGGTCCCAATTAACAATGACTTGCACAAGGTCATACAGGAGAACTGCAGTAGTTTTAGGCAAAATCATGTCCTTTGCCACCTCTGTGAATGAATTCTTCAGTGATACCACCCATTTAATTGTTGATCCTTTTCAAACACACATGCTCAGTCATTACCAAGGAAGCTACTAGCTCCTGTGCACCATTAGATAACAGCACAAACTGAAATAGGAGCAAGGAGAAAAAGTTAAACTGAAGAACCATCATAACGTCATTGATACTAAGACTGGAAGGTCATATAGCAATATACCTGCCAAGATTGGAATGGTCCCAGGAGTATAATTCCTCATGCTTTTTCAACACTATGCTATTGCATGTTTGAATAGATTTCACTCTCTGAAAGTCTGGCTTAATACTCAGCTTGTAGCTACCTTTCCTTTTCTTCACACCATTATTTCTAATTTCTGTTAAGATTCTTTAAATGAGGCTCTGCTCAAGCTGAGCAGAAGAGTTTTTGCTCAGGCTGTGGTCTGTGCTTCAGAAAAGAGGCAGATTGTAGAGGAAAACACTGAGGGTAAAATACTGAATTACATCAGTGACTTACTCTTTGTCCATTTATCTTATAAAAGTCCTTATACCCACTTGTAGATTTTGCCATTCTTAGTTTTGTCTCCCAGGACACATCTCTTACTCATTCTTCTTATCATTCTTTAAATACTATCAAAATGGGCTCTTTTTTCAGTCTGAAGACACTTGAACAGATGAGAAAACAAATTAGGCCTTTTTTTTATCTTTTTTTTCCCCCCTGACAGAATATATTCTTTTTTTTAACTATATTGCCCAACATATCTGCTGCTCTGTGACACTCAAGATGAAATAAAAAAACACAACACATTCAACTAGAAGGGAATTTTGCTATTGATTTTTCTGTAGCCAGGATATCAACTGTTAGCCGTATCTTTCCGTTTTCTGCCCAATACTGAATGTGTGAGGTAAATTATTTTTCATCTATACATAACACAACATTATACTGTAGACATTTAAGAAGAAAACCTGCAGATTAAACCCAGGTGAGTATTTACAGCAAGTTAGTCAGTAATTTGTAAGGCCATAGGAAAAATCGTACCCCCTAGCCAAGGTGATGTTATTCAGCATAGCTCATCTGAGGATAATATATCTCTGAAATAACTTATTCATATAGCTTGACTCTTTCTTATACTCCTTTTTCACATTTATTTCCTAAATCATTAATATCATTAAAATTTCTTATTTATTGCTTAAAAGTAAGAAAACACATGTAATACATAATTTCCATCTCACCTTTCTATGTCTAAATGCCTTTAAAACTGTAGCTCTAACTGATTTATGTGCATTCAAAACTGAGAATGGGCACCTTAAAGGGTTGCTTAATATTCATAACCATGTACTTGTCAATTGTTTTTAATGAAAAATCACAGAAACATGCTATGAAACGCTCTAGTACTTATTGTGGGCAGGGTCTTCTAAATGTATGCATTTACATTTGAGCTATTTGTCAGGTTTCCCTTTAGCATCATTAAAGAAAGATTGGCATTTGGGAGTATGATTAACTCTTCCTAAAGCTGACACCCAGTAAGATTAAGTGGATCATGTCTTAAAATGCCTATGTCTCCATTAATTTTAAGGGAAACTTACAGCGAGTTCTGAAGTGGGTGACATTTATGCTTTAGACCTCAATATTATAAGATATGATTCACAAATGATGGTAACATGGGTGCATGTGTGAGCCCTTGTGTATGTGTGGGTTTATGTGTGTCATCCCATAGTTTTAATGGAAGGTTAGTGGTGAGATAACAGGACATGTATTCAATTTTCAGTTCAACTCTGAAATATATAGATATAACCTTAACTAATTGCTTACTCCACATTTTCCGCAGGGAAAATGGGACAATACGTACCTTTCTAAATCAGATGTTCTAAGGGAGCTGGTTCATAAGACGTGTGAAATACTTCTGAGATTTTGCATGGAAGGTTTGGAAAACATTACGGTATTAACTTGTACTTTCCTTTATCTGACTTCTGATTCAAGTGTCTCTGCCAAACTCAGGTTAAAAACAACTTTTAAAAGGAACCAGACTTTCACTGAAGTGAATTAATCCTGGACTTTAAGTGGTAACAATATCTGCAGAATGTGCTGTTTTGGATAAGGCTAAGCGTAAAGAGAGATGCATTAATGAAAGGAAAACAACTTTTCATGTTCACTGAACAACAAAATATGCAGTAGGCTCTCTTTTGTGTTTGATTATAAACTTTTTGAGAAGATAAAGCCTTCTGGCAATACATCAAACCACCCTGCTTACTTTCAGTCTAACAACTCCAAACCAAGTGCTTCTTTACAACTTCCCTCTACAGTGCTTTTTAGAATGTCCTTAGGTTTTCCTCCAGGCAATGGCAGCTATAGTATGTGCTGAAGGATTTGTCACTGCAGATATTAATGCACCATCAAATAGAGAAATTCTTTTTAACTCTGTGTCAAATGCAAAATTATCATCACTAATACAAGAACTTAACAGTGTTCTATTTTTTTAATCTAATGCATTTTCATTAATGTAGCTCTCTCATCAAAATTGAGGTAGACTGTAACAGACAAACTATGATGACCTTGGACTGATTCAGCACTGAGCTTACTAATTTGAATACATAACATTGTCTGGGAATACATATTCAAAAAAGGATAATACGGGCTACAAGAATAATGTCTTTTTTTCCCCCACAATTAGGTTGCCAGTCCTACCTAGTATACAAATTCCAAAATTAATCCTAGCCATCTAAATAATGTTTTAGCTGTATATATTTAGAGAATGATACAAATACACAAATTACTAGCCAGAATTTAAATTACAGAATTGCAGACAGTATCAGAATACTACTCCAAAACTACTCTTTTATGTGTTAAGGCCTTTCTGCAAGTCTACACAGATGAAACTGCTGAAAAAAATATATCTAATTAGCTCTGACATGAAGATCTCAAAATATCTTTAGAACAGATTTTAATTATTCTTCCACTTCCTTGAGTGAATAGAAAATATTATTGTATTAATTTCTATATTAGCATTGTAAAAGAAAGAGGTTTGAGAGATTTGGTCTTCTCTATACTGTGGACAAATCAGAAGCTGACTGAGAGCCATGTCTTATCAAAAAGATGATACACCTTCTGCCATAGGTATAGAACATTTTCTCTTGTTTTTATATTACCATGAACATCTTTACTACTGTTGTTATTATTCACAGCATGTGAGTTTAGTCTTGCCTCTGATATGTATCAATGCACCACTTTTTTTTTTTTTTTGTGGTCCCTACTAACATTGCTCTCACAAGTGAGCCACAACAGCTTACAGAATAGATTTTCAGCTTTAAGCCTGGAGACAGAGCCTCACTGGATCAGGTTGTAGGCTCCTTTTCTCCACATTAGAATCTAAGAAGTTTCCTGTCCTTACAAAATGTACAGCCTTTCCACTTCAGATGTTTATAAACCTCCAATTTTCTGTCCCTGTGCTAAGTCGTGTGGTTTGCAGTGGATGGACTGTTAAGTGCTGTGTAATGTCTGCCAGAACAGGCTGGAAATTCTCTGATCATATTTCCTCCAAAGACTCGGCCCCTCGTCTCCAAGGTGATTTTGGGCAAGCTATTTTATCTCATTCTCCATAAGACAGAGATAATGACAATGATCTTCCTGCATAAGGAACTTTGCTATCTAAGGCCACAAAGCCTGGCAAAAGAAGATATTAGTTTTAATGGAATTGATCAAAATTGAGCTTAGGGCCTTACCAGACAGCTTGGTCTGAATTACTGCCATCACTGAAAAGTCCCCCCTGCTCCATACCTAACCTTCCCCCATGCACAGATGCAAAATCACCCTTCATAGTATGGCTGTTTTGTGATGCACATAAACTGAGGGATGTGCTAGCTGACCAACTTGATTGTTCCTGGAAGCCTCCTATAATTGAACCTGACCAAGAAGTTATTAGCAACCTGCCTTTCCAGAAGCTTCAAAATTCCTCTAACATCCTACTTGTGGTTTGAAATGTGCCTTATTAGTGAATTAGTCTGCAAAGTAAGAATAAAATCCTCTTAACTGCTTTGAAGTTCTGGAGAATGGAATGTAATATATATTTTTTCCGTTTTTCAAATACATTTGAAAATTACCAAAAAGATGTAGGCACAGTTTTTGAGAAAAAACAAACAAACAAAAACAAAACCAAAAACAACCAAGGAAAAAAAAAAAAAGAAAAGAAAAGAAAAAAACAAACGACAACAGAAAAAATGAAACCACTTTCAGTTTCATTAACCTGCAACTATTCTTTCTTTAGTCTAAATGAAATGATACTTGATTGTGATAAGAATATAAAGTCTTAAAAATTTGCACTCTCTTATGAGAATATTTTCAGTTTTGTGTTGAATTGCATACATATTTCTTGCTTCACTTGTAAAGCAACTTTAAGAAATAAGGACACAAATTCTTCCATGGTGTAATATCAGTAATGCAGCTCTGTTTACATGAAGGATACATTTGGTTTATGGCTTTTACATCTGAATAATCTTTTTAACAAACAGTGCAAATCCTCTTCACGTATCCACTATACTGCTTAACTCCACCGGAAAGGAAAATGAAATCTCACCACAAGTTACTGTCTTTTTTTTTTTTTTTTACCTTTATTTAAGCAGCAGGACTAGCACAGCAATCAACAAATGTACAGTTTTGTAAAGGACATACGTATCCCAATTTCACCTGAACACACAAAATAACACCTTTTTGTTTCATTCATGAAAAGCATAAACCTGACCCCAGTTCCACAAAACCTGGAAAGTAAAGATGGAGTTAATAGGTAAAAATCATCTAAGCCAGGAAAACTCTCTTATCTCTTGGGGAAAAATTCCCAAACATACCAACAACACAGAATCAGAATATTATTTGTTCATTTTAAAAACTGGACAAGTTCTTTGAGGTCTAATAGATTTTCTGTCCTCCTAGTTGTTTTTCAACATTAACAAATATATCTTCTTTTCCTTTTTCCATTAAGTAAAGAACAACTTTATAGTCACTGAACAGTATGAAACAACCTTACAAAAAGTGAAATAGACCTCATAGCAAGTACATGGCATTTGCAGGCCCCTTTTTGGAATAAAATGCAACGTGGTTTGATGAACAGAGATTTAGCCTAGACTGGACGTGAAGAACAGTGTTTCACTCTTACTTTGGGCACTTAGATTCTATGTAATCGCCATAGAATCACAGAACAGCCTTGGTTGTAAAAGACCTCTAAGATCAAGTCCAACCATTAACATAACACTGCTAAGTCATCACTAAACCATGTCCCTCAGCACCACTCATGAGGTTTTCTTCTACTTTACCTTTTCAGACTTTGTCTTCTGTGTTTGTGAGGTCAAGTCTTAAGGTCAGGGACACTGGCAGGCTTTATGTCTGCACAGTATTTAGCAAAATAAGGCTCTTATGTCAAATATCTTGCAAAGACATGTATATTTATCCTTACAATTGAATGATTTGGTGATGTTTGGTCTGGACACATCATAAAGTTATCCTTGCATGATGAACAGAAATACAATATAGGATTTCTTCAGATTCACTATTCTCAGTATAGTCTCTACTCATGCACCCAGCACTGGCAAGGATGAATATTTTATGCTTGTATGCACTTTAATCTAAGTACACACTTTCACTTGCTAAAATACTATGTTTATGTTTCACATAAGAACACAGTTGATAGCAAAACAAGGATATCTGGGCCACGCTACACAAGGAGCCTATTGTCTAGGGAATTTACTTAACTTCTGATGTGAAAATAGCCTGCATTTTTAAATGTTGCAAACTATCTCATTTTTCCTAATGTGTAAGGAGAAGGCCAAGCCAAAGGAGCTGCACAGTGATGCAAGGAGCAGCTTGTTGGATGGGACTCTGAAGAAAAGATGTTCAAACAGTATTGTGACGGGCAGCAGTTTTAAATCCTACAGTGTGAGGATGGAGTTAGCAGAAATGTCAATATGAGCTCCATAAAGCAGAATGCCACCAGTGTACCCATTGAGGAACAGAAAAAGGGAAATGAGTTTCTGAAAATAGTCATAAATAATAAAAAATGGTTGGCCTGTAGCATTTTTCTTAAATTAACAAGAAGGACTTGAACCCAGTATAAAGTGCCTTGAAGAAACCTGTCCAGTCATGAGGGATGGGGGTTTTGATCAGGAAAGATCAAGTGTGTGAACAATTTTCAGATGCGTAATTTATTTCCTGTTTTGAAAGAAATTGCTTAGCCTTGAAAGGTTTGTCAGGAGCATTATCATATTTTTAAGAGTGTTCAGGGAGTTTCGCGGGAAGGCGGCAATACATTCCTACAGATCCCTTCCAAACTAAAATACAGCTTCATAAAATATTCAGCATCTTTTTGGGCTTATAGTTACACTTATAGGAACCCATTCTCTTAGGATAAGGAATTGAATCTGTTGCATATATAATGAAGCCATAGATAATCATGGTCATAACTGAGGGAGGAATCCATCCTTTCTTGCATGAAGCTCTTCTGGGGAACAAAACCACGAGGAGCTCTATGGCATGTCAGAGTCATTCAGATTATTGAGTCAGTCACCAAACTGCAGTGTAGTTCCCGTACGGGATAGAAAAACATTCAAGGCACCTCTAAGGAGTACCTCTGACTCACAGAGGCCTTGGTTTTGCCTGTGAGTATTACCACAGCTCTCAATCCTCATATATTTTGCAGAGAACTCTCTGGGAACCCTCTGTACTACTCCCAGGTGCCTACCCCAGTTGGCTCAGAAAGCCTTAAATTGTCTGACCACACCCTGCCTAAAGAAGAGAGTGAGAGTCTGGAAAAGAGGAGGTTAGACCACCAGAAAAAAAAAAGAAAAACAACAACAATAACAACAAAAAAACCCAAACCAAAAAACAAGAAAAAAAAAAAAAACACAACAAAAAAACCCCAAAACAAAACAACAACAACAAAAAAGGGAAAACAAAAAGCAAGGAAATCTCTCAGGGAGGATAAATGGGCAAATGTATTTTTGTCTGGTGCTCAGTAAGCTACTCATCAGGTTGGAGGCAAGGGAGTCCAGCCAGCTTCGTGCTAGACTACAGTCAGATGCTTAGCTTTGAGTGAATCACTTCCATTCTCTTTCTTTTTCTAGCCCTTCATTTACTGATTTTTGGCCAGATCCAGCCTTCATAACTGCAATGTCCTACCTGTGCTTTTAAAAAAACACATTTTAATGAAGCTTTCCTCTCTGGTAATGTGCTACTGACAGTGTCTCTGTCACCTTAGCTGCTGTGTTGTTTCAAGGTCCAGGTCTTGGACTTTATCAGCTGGGCAGGGACAACAGTGCACCATCACTCATCAACCACCTCTGCTGGGGTTTTCACCTGGAGGGAACCAATCAGTCTGCATCAAACCAGAGACAGACAAACAAGGGGCATACAGACTGTGCTGATGCTCATGGAGGTTAGGCTTTGGTGTGAGAACAAGTCTGAACTAATATGAGAAGATAAACATTCAACCTGGTGTACCTCAGTGGTCAGTGAAGGAGGTGGAGGCCCTCAAAGGCTTCCAAGTGGAGCAGAGAACTTCTCCCTTATAATAATCATAGAACAGCCTTGGTTGGAAGGGATCTTGAAAGACTATATGGTCCAAACTTTCATGGGAAAGGAGTCTTAGGTTATCTAGTACCTTGTCCAATTGCATCTTGAAAATCTCCAGCAGTGGGGTCTCTACCTCACTCAACCTAGGGGGGAGGTTGCTCCAGTCTTCACAGAATCACAAAATAGCCTTGGTTGGAAAAGACCTCTAAGATCATCAAGTCCAACCATTAACCCAGCACTGCCAAGTCACCACTACACCATGTCCCTCATCACTTCATCTACATGTTTCTTAGATACCTCCAGGGATGGGGACTCTACCATTGCCCTGGGCAGCCTGTGCCAGTGCTTGACAACCCTTTCCATAAAGATATTTTTCCTAATATCTAATCTAAACCTCCCCTGGCACAACTTGAAGCCATTACCCCTCATCCTTCATGGTACTTTTCCCACTGCCTGTGTGAGGAAGTCAGGTATTTTCTTTACTGCCTCACTATATGGTTAAAATGCATATCTCTCTGGGGTGTCCAAGATTGGATCCCACTATTATCAAGTCTTCAGAGTAAATATTGTTCCTCACTATGAATCTGTGCTAATAAAATAGAGCTCTGGTTTCATCTAGGTCCCATGGCTATTGCTGTAATACAAATAATCACAAATACAAGATTGAGATTCTCAGAAGGGCTTGGGAAAATAGGTTTAAGGCAGTAAAACTTATGTAAAGAATGTCAAATAAGGCAGACTGAAAATCTGTAAGGAAAATCCTGAAAAATGAGGTAAATAGAGATGGTAGAATGGTACAGGTAGAAAAAGCATCCAAATAGTTAATTTTACAAGAGGATGATATTTCAGGATATGAAACTTGACACACTTTTCTGCCTGGCAGATGCCTTCCAATGAAGTATATAAATCACAAAGACCTGATTTTTCTTTGTCAGTAATTCGACCAGAAAGCTACCACTTTACAAAAATTCATAAACAAGAAGGTTAGAATAAACATGTAAAGGTATGATCACATGGAAATGGAGATTTGTTTTGGAAGGAAATAGCAGAGTGGCATATGGAATAATGTATAGTGAAATATTTAGCTACAGCATGCTATTTTTTGAAAACAGTGTGTTAAATTATGAAGAAACTAGAACAAATTGACAGAATAATTTATTTATAGTGTAAGAAACTTATTTTCAATCCACCCATGAGTGTGTGAAGGTGGATGCATATAGCCAATTAGTAATGAGGAATGCTAAAAATTCAAAGAAAGACATGAAAGACACACATGAGAAGAAATCTAGAAATCCTTTAGGAAAGTTTATAGTTATTATCCACACAGTGGAAATTTTACAAGCTGTTTTATGCAGCTCTCTGTATCATATAAACATGACCATCTGCCAAAGATAACCTGTTTTTCCTAAAAATTTATATATTAGCCTAAGATGTAAGAGCACACGACACATTCATAAAGTAAAATCTCTACTATGAGAGCCAAAACTATATATGTGAATGTAGGTGCACACACAGATCGAGACATGCATTATTATCGTCCTTTACTTTTTAACGTTTGCTATTATACAAGCATTACTTTCACACAATTGTGTTATGTGTGTTCTGAAACTTTAGACAGTTCATTCCCAGGGAGGGTACAAGGGGATCATGAGAGATATGTAGGAAGTAAAATTGCACAAAGGAGACAGACATCATTAATCCATTGATCTGACTGCCTGGGTCTGCCTTTCTATGCATTGCTAACTCCTTGGCAGGCTCTAGCCAGGCAGCGTAGGAAGTGTTAATGTAATCTGACTCGAGATCAATACTAACATGGTCTTAGATGCACTGTTTGTGCTTGCCAGAGTACTAGTTTGGAGACAGTACTGGATTATGTTTTATACCTTTTTAGCATCTAACAAGCATTCTGGGCCTCTAACAGAAACCAAACACAATTAAGTATCAGGAGTCAGAGAAAGGCTGGAGGAATCGGTGATGTGATAACAGAGTGAACCTTTGACCTCCGTGTTAACAGTCTAAAACTTGCTTAAATTAGTCATGACAGAGGGCTAAATTCTGCACTGACTTTTAGCCTTTAGAGCCTCACAGAAACACACAGGCTTGCAAGTATTCAGGCAGATTAAAAATTTGGTCTTCAAACTGAAAAGCAATTAGAAATGAATTGGGATTCTAAACCCAGTTCCTGTGATCAGCTTAGACATGCAGGCACACAGCAAGAGGCACCAGTCACGTCTGCTAGCAACCTCCACAGGGATGCTACGACTGCAGTCTTCATCTTCCCCATCTACAAAGAAACCTACCCAACTAAAGTCACAATCTGTCAGAAGGCAGTGTGGGGTGGTACTACTGCCATCCATCCTCTATGTGAGCTGTGGGTAGAGGTTTTCTGCCTTCTAAACCAAACCCAGCTCCCCCCAAAAGTACCAAATCCGTCTGACAAACAGAAGGGTCTAAGCCAACTGAGAATCATTTAGTGGCTCTAATATATGTTTGTCACAGACATTCAGAGTTACAGCTCCCATTCTAGCTACATGATGCCATATAGACATTATGGTATGTAATAATTTCAGATAGTATTTTTATACAGAGCCATTTAAGCTCCCTAAAGCACTTCATGTGTGAAGCATAGACAAGCATTATTTCATTCAGTAGAAAAATGAAGGCACCCATCCACCTGAAATGCTCTTCCGTACTTCAAGCATGTTAATCTCTGAGCAAATTTTTTTTAAAAAAAGCAGGGAAATCTGTGGAAGAAAGGGCATGAAAAGTGCAGTCCACAAAAGATAAAGGTAACAGCCTTGTTTGATTTCAAGTGCCTTCTGATAGTATGGGAAAAATTCAACTCCAAAGAAAAAAATCCATCAAAATTTATATTCTCTCTGACAAGATTGTGTGTTTTGTTTCTGTATATTTCTCAGTACTCTTTCTATTTTTAAATTATTCAAGGTAGGACACTTTCATCAATTTAGGCACTTGAGAAAATCTGTCCCTCTTAGACTTTCTCTTGGTTTCTTTGGAGAACGGATGGTCAATGTGTGTAGACAGAAGTCCTTCACCAGATCCAGCTAGAATGCCTCCACCCTCACAGAGATTCTGCTGAAATTTGCCATCCCTGTTGTCTGAGTTCAGCTTGAATAGATCAGAGATTTGACATAGGGGATGAGTTGCTAGCACTGCTTTTTGGTATGACAACCAGCTGGGAAGAAGTCCTCGTTTGCCATGCTGCTAGAAAAGTGGCTATCACTTCACAAGCAAAGGACCCCTATCAAGGACATAGAGCTATTATACTGTGTGCTGTGACATAAGACAGGCAATTTATTACCCAGAAAAACCTCAGAATTAGACCCACCAGAAGTACTACATGGAGAAAAGAATATGTGAAAATTGTTGTCAGATGTTTGAAACTACATAACTGCTTATACTTCTTGTGTTTCTTCCCCTGTTATGACTGACTTCAACATCAACACTTCCCTAATTCTTTTCTGTCTAAAAAATTATTACTAGAGATGCTAAGAAATGAGTACAAAGCATCAATGGGTCTGAAGCAACGTGGAATATCTCTGTTGCTGTTTTTATTTCTAACTACACAAAGCATGTGTTCAATCCAAAGAAGACTTATTTTTAATGTAAATAAGCAAATTCTGTACATAATCCACACAGTTTCGGAGCTTACAGTTAAGAAGTTTGCACAGCACAAGTAAGGCAGCTTTGTTTCTCTTTAGAGCTCAGGAAGGCGAAGGTCAGACAAATCAGAATATGGAACATTTGGTTCCTCATTGGCCTCCCTGGTGCTTTTTCCTCTCAGTGCATTTCATTTTCTTGGCAAATGTCTGTGACATATCAGTAAGTCATTTTAACACTTCTTCATGCCCTACTATTTCAGTTTCAAGATCATTAATAAAACAGCAGCTTGGAAGGTGGCACAACAGGCATTCTAGTATGCTAGCAGGTAGGGTGGCTGTCTGATTTTTTTTCCCAGCTATTAGCATAGCCAGACCTCAGCCTCATAAATAAACAGCACACAGTCTACAGAGAGTTTCATGTGAAAAAAAAAATATGCACAGTATGCTTTTCACTGACTAGCTATGTGCTATTGAACCATATATTAGAGAAACTTTACCCTGGAAATTCAGGCCTTACAATTTTAAATTTTTAAAATGAAACCCCCTCAGGCTACCCCAGCATAAACAATTAGTTGCTCCCTGTTAAACTCTATATCCATAAGAGCCGATTTTGAATGTTTCATAAGGTACACTAAGGGACATCATTAGTATGTGAATTTCTTTTCACAAAGATCACAATGAGGGCTTTAGGAAGAGAATGCACATATCCAGGGAAGATTGGCAGACAGAACGCAAGCTGCTCGTGCTGAGTCGATTTAGAATCATGTGAAAGCATTTGAGCCATTTAACTCTATTTCTTTTGATCCTCAAATCTCTGCCTTCACATAATCTTATGAGTACAGTTTTCTAAACCCAATTTAATATCCTATCTTGATATTCCCTACTGGGTCTCTGGATTATTTCTTTAACTGTTTTTTCTTCTTTTCTATTTTCCTTTTTAAACATTTAGATTTTTTTTCTTTTTTTTTTTGTTCTAATATGAAAGTATCTGAAATTTTTACCTTATAACCTACTTGCTTCTGACACAGTTCAGGGGTATCCACCATACCGTACATTTCCTCATCTATCTTTAGAAGCAAGTCTAATGCTGCTTCTGATCAGCTTCATTGACTGCTACATCCATGATGCTCTATTTGAAATAGCATGAAATTCATACCACCTCCTCATTGATTCCTAGCTCAGAAGCCAACTTCAAACTTGAAATCTAAGAATAATTTTTCTCCCTTTCTTCACACAAAGGAATTCTAGGCACCTTAACAGAAATCTTTATCTGCAGATAAACTTTGGACTTACTGAAATCAATAACTGGAATTCTAATAATGGATTGAAAATAAGATCTGTCAAGGAAAAAATAAATTGAACTTTTGTGGCAATTAAGATGAATTAACATCATAACAGGGCAAATCATTTATTTCAGCTCTGCTCCTCAATAGCAGGGATTGTATTGGAAACAGCAGAAAAGTTCAAATACTAAAGTTTTTCATGTTCCCTAAATTTGCATAGCTAATTGTGATGAGAAAAAGCAGCTAGTGATTCTTCAAAGGAGAAAACTGTATTGCTAATATAAAACATGTTCTGTCTTACGCTGCATGAACTCAGGTCATCACCACATCCATGTGTAATACCTGAGGACCATTAACACCAGAAACTTTGTATCAGTCAGGAGTGACTCCACCCAAATGCTCTGATATGTTATGCAGATGTCCCAAAAGGAACAAAATAGTTTCTTATCAGTAACAATTAATACTTCTTCAAATAAATTAATACGTGATGTAATCTGATGCAATTTATTGGTGCTACACACAGATGGAAAGCTCCATTAAGGAGCAGACCAGAATACAAAACATGAAGACTCTGTTGATATGTTCTTCTCTACCTGTTCGTCACTAATACCCACTTTAATGATTTTAGGTTTATATACAGGAGTGGATCTGTAATAGCAATCTCAATAAAAATTCACAGCTTTTCCTATCTTGGATTGAAGCTTTGTGTGTACACTCTTACTTCAATGAAAGAGTGCCTTTATATAAATTTAGCTAAATTGGAAAGGAATCAACTTTAAGCTATATCAAAATAACTCTATCACTTAAGCTGAAATACTAGTGTCAGCACACAGACTTAAAACAAAATAATGAAGGGTGTGAATAATAGCTGATATATTTATTTGGATTCCATTCAACACAGAGTGTTTCATAGCAGAAGCAGCAAGTGAGGGTTATTTTTAAGATAACTGCACTTACAGTAGAAAATCAAAAATAGAAAAGTTTTAAAAACAATACTGATAGCACAGTTTTTGCAGAATGACACTGTTTCATAGCCTGAATTGATCACTGAATCAACACAGAAATTGAATATTAGAAAGAAAAAGGGCCCGAGGGTCTGAACTGAAAAAGAGAGATTCCTGATATGTGGCACAAGACAAACTCATGTCAGGAATATGAGTAATATATTTAGACACTTGATTCCTACTAAGCTCCCTCTGCTCTTGATGAAAAGTAACTGCAAAGTGTACAGACATATGTATATATTTCTGCATCTGTCCCACAGGGTTCAATATTAAGCAAGTGTTTAGTTCAGCTGTACACAGGAGGATTACGCTCTGTTTGTAGTTACGCCTCTGACTCTGATTTACTGAAACAGGGCCAGAAACATCAGCAACTTTTAGAACTGAGCCCTGATTAAACTAACAGAATAATAGCTAAGATCAGGCAGGCTTGGTCTGGCTATTGATCTTACTGACTTTTATTTGCTTGCGATTTTAAGAGATTTTTAATTTTCTCACAATCTTTTTTTTTTTAATTTCTTGTTGTTGAGAGCTCACTCAGCTGTAGTTAGAAAGTGGACGCCTTACAGGTTCTCTGTTAATTATTTTCAATGTAGTATTTTCAAAAATAGCTTTATGATATTGGAATGCACTTTATAAATGATGCCACACAGTTTCCGTATTATAGAAAATGTTGGGAACACCAGGTTGCATATTTTTATTGCTCTGTATGCATAGATAAAAACTGACATTTCCTAAGGGAGTGCTTCAGCCAGGGCTACCACAATGTTAAATGAGGCCACAAATTCATAATTTATTACTCCATCTTAAAGCAAATACTTCAGCATCCAACACCAATCCATGATACTAAAAGTTAGAATTGTCTTTTATTCAGTAGTGAGAAAGCTTATGAAAAATTGGGGGTTTTTTGCTTTGTATTTATTGTTGCTTTGTCAAGTTGCATCTTTATTTTCTTTTAAAAGTTAATGTTACTGAACCATCAAGTTAGCAAGCAGTGCTAGTTTCCATCTCAACTAGTACAACATTAATAGAGTAAAGTTCCCTGTAAATTGTGTTGCATGATTTATTTTACAAACATAAAAATTGATGCACAATGGATTGCTAGAATAAAATCTGTCTCTTAATTAAGTGGCAGATGTCTAGGTGATTTTTGTTTGGTATTTTTTAATTATGTACAATTGTTTGACTCTGTGTCCTTAAGACTGATTATACTTCAGAAAAAAATAAGTTTATTGAAAGCAACTTTTTTTTTCCTCTGTGTAGTGAGGAGACTTTGGTATGGAAAGAACATTTAAAATGTCTTTCTGGAACAATCTAATATAAAATGTTTTGAGAACTGTAGAGAACAGGAGAAACTAGCTCTGAGAAGCAGAAAATAAGCAGAGAGGGAGAAAAAGAAAATGAGCATCACTCCTCCACTTCCAAGACTGCTGCTGTCCATCTATATGGATAAGTCTGAATGGCCCCAAACAGGTCATGTATGATAAAGAACAGGATGTTCCCAGTGATAAAATATGAATTAAATAGCACCTGCATGCTGCAGGTCTGTATGGCTCCAAGTCTTCCCAGCTCTGAAAGTAAAATTCATTTATTTGATAAAACCTTCACATGGAAGTTCTTTTTGTCTTCCTGATTGTTTCAGAATAAAAAGAAAAGTAAAAGTGGGGAAAAAAAAATAAAATAATACTGTTATTTGCCATCTGTAAGATTGGTAGCTGCTTTCCCAAAAAAAATTTCCTAATAACATATTCCCCTGCTACATATTATGCAACAGGCAGGGGCAACAGCTGCTGAAGAGCAACATATCATTGGGATATTGATAAGCTGATTTTAAGAGAAGAAAGAATGATACTAAGTAAATGAAGTCTGCCTAAAAGCTAATAAAAGGAAATGAAGGACTAAAATGCTGCCTTGAGAAAATGAAGCCTAGGACTGAAAGAAATCTCCTAGATCATTGAAGCCAGCTTCTTGCAGTCACATACACTCATTGTCTCATTCAACTTCGGCCAGCTCACAGCCATAGGTCTGAACTAAGCTATTTGTCTATGGACTGCTACCATAAACAGAGAGATGGGAAACTGTAGTGAGGAAGCAGTCTGAAATAAGACAGGTCTTGGAATCCCATGTTCAGAGAACTGTCACTCCAGACTCATCCCCTTCCACTAAAATATCTCAGCAACTTATAAATAACTCCAGGACATTAGAAAAAAATTAAAGCAGTACAAATGACAGACAGTCAGTGACACAAAAAGAAAACAAGAGAGCAAGAACTTTGCTCATATTCATATTCCTGCAATAGCTGATAATTTACCAGGAGAAAACCACAACTGGCTCTAGGAATACAGAACACACTAGTATCTTCAGCTATTGCTGGGTTCTGAGATCCTGCTGTTCAAAGCACTTTAATAATGCCTGAAATAGAGAAAAATCTAGTGCTGATCATTATATATGATATAGTAATATATCTGTACAATAAATAGGTATTGATGTACAGTAAATAGAGATCTCTATAAAAGTACAATATACGATAGAGTGAATCAAATGATAATTTTTATTCTGGTAGTTGTGGGGAAACCTCATTATAATAAAGAGGAGGAAGGAGAAAAACAAGGAAAATATTCAACTTGTTTGACAACTGAAGTTTTTTTTTTATGGTCAAGAACAGGTAAAGTAAAAATAAAAATACCTTTCCAGGAGAAAATTCCATTATAACAGCACTTACGGGTTTCTGTTCATTTTTACCTGAAAGACAATGACAAAACGAAATACAGGAATTCTCAGCAAAACAAAATGTTCAGGGTGAAGCATTTTATTTTGCAGAAAGATGTTTGCTCTGAGCCAGTTCAGCATCAAACACCACCACCTGTGACTCTGCGTAGCCTTCTGGGAGCTGTGGTTCTAGTGTCTTTTGCCCCAAGTCTTGGCTATAACCTGTGCCACTGCGCCCTGCTGGAAGACTGGAGGTTTCCTACACTGAACTGCCTGCCTGTATTGTTGTCTACATCTCTATATATGACAGCTTTCAGCTGTATCTTTATTTTCTATCTAAATTAAAATGAGGTGTCTATAAACGAGTTCCCACAAATGAGAAAATACTATTTATGTGATATCAGCCGAACAAGACTATCAGCTTTAGACTGCAATTTAATCTTTTTCATATTCTCAAGCAAATTTTTTCTAAGGATATTTGACAAAACCCTGAATTGCCTGGGATATCATATTTTTGGACCCTTGCGACAGCTTATATAGTCTTTCAAATTCTGTGGCATTATTTTTATCCACAAAGTTACAGTTATGTTTAAAATGCCATTAAATCCAGACAGTGTTTTCTGAGTTAAGCCTTCTCTCATTCTTGGTTGCCCTTTCTTTAAAAATGAAGTCTGTATCTTTCAAGTTATTAACATTGTCAGTATTTTCCTTTTTTGAATGAATGTATTTTAATTTAAAAATTAGTAAAACTGTTACTGAATCTTTCTACCTATTCACAACTATGTTCACAATAAAAAGAAATGTGAATAGCCAAATTGACCAATTAACACTTAAGGCTAAGCAGTGACAACAGTATATGTCACTCAGTCATTTTCCATTTATTAACTACAATGATAAAACCTTAACAGAGGATGAGAAAGAGGAAACTTTGGATTTATCAATAAACAAAGACCTGTTGAAGGTCTTTCTTACCTGATATTTTAAACTCTAATTTTAATTTGAGCCAATCTAACTTCTCATCTTGTAGAAGACAAAAAAAATACTCTCAGGGCAGCAACTCAGTATCATCCTTAGAGACAAACAAATAGACACAGAGATAATACTAAGTAAATCAGCTGTTTATGCTCAACTCTACAAAGGCTAGCTGGGATGGAGTTAATTTTCTTCATAGAGGCTTGTATGGTGCTATGTTTTGGATCTGTGACCAAAGCAGTGTTGATAACACAGGCATGTTAACGCTGTGGGGGGGAGTGAGCAAGTGGTTGTGTGGAGTTTAGCTGCCAGCAGAGGTTAAGCCAAATCATCAACTCATCTTTCATTATGTTAAGGGTTTTTTATTGTTGTTTTTCTTAATCAGCTACATTACATACAAATCCTACTGTATTAGAGATTAGGCAAATGTGAGCAAGAGGCAGAAATTCAAGGCAAGATAATTCACACAGTCAGAGACAAGTACCCAAAATTTTCAGCCTAGAGGGATATATTTTCTGCACCTCTAAAACACCTCAAAATAATCAAATAGATTCTGTTATAGTTACAGTCCAGGTTACAGAAGCAAAGATATGGATAGCAATGACAGACTTCATACAGGAGGGGAAAGATTACAGAATGAGCAACCCACATATAATAGAAAGAAGTTTCTTGGGACTGGCACTATTACCTGAGACATTTTTGTTGACCTTATTTCCTCATTCTCCTTCAGTTTTATTATTAATATATTTGGAGATGCACACACTCAGTTGTTAGTTATAACAGTTTCTGAAGTTTGAGCATTTTCCATTACACCCTCAACTCTGGCATTTCTTGAAAGTTTTTCCTATCTTTCCAAACACGTACTGGCCTAGTTTCAGTATCTGAAGGTCAGTAGTAGCAATCAGGAATTACACAGCTCAACCTCACAGTGCCAGGAAATGCTAAAATATCCTTTCTCTTTCTTTCCATTTGAAGTATTATTATGAAACATTATTGCCATTTCTTCAATTTTCTTTTAGTTTACCACACTCTTCTACTCACATTTAGGGTGCACTTAGATTTTTTATATAATTACTATGATAGAAAACATACCTTTTATTCACCTGATCTACTACAGAAATGTTTGCAGTATTCTTAACTATGTGGAGGCATTCTTCATGCAGGCAACTTTTTGTTCTTATTCATCACATATAATTCTATGATCTATTCTTCTACTCACTCATTATCTAAAACATATTATCTTCACGTTTCTGCAGCCATCCTCAGAGGTCTCCTCATCTCTTATCACTTATCTAATAACTAACAGACAACTTCTACATGTTATTTGAACTATTATGAGCAAACTGATTTAATTTGCTTGCTTTAAGAGCCAGAACACAAAACTCTCTCTTTATTTACCTGGTTTAAGGTATTTAACATAAACATCAGACTTGGCATTAGTCAGACTCCAGGGATCATGTCTACAAATTAGGCAGCCAAGAGAGGCACTTAATTGGGATTGGTATCATTGAGATGAAATGTGGCCATTGGCGACAGTTCAGATTCTGAACAGTTTGCAATATTCTATCAAAAAGAACAAAACAAAATTTAGCTGGTTTTATTTTAGCATATATGGAGACAGCTCCTGGACAGCACAAACAAAACTTTGTTTTGGAATAGATTTTCTGGCTCAACCAGGACTGTACTATAAATGTAACTCAGGCAAATATCTTTAAGGAACCTTGGGAAAAGAAGTGTTTATAGTTAACTCTTATACTTCTTTACCATGATTTTAAAATGCCACATTCATCAAACAGGGTACTGTTTCTTCCTCAGTAATTTGGAAAGGACAGCAATGATTCATAAAACAAACTTCTGCTAGTGCATAGACATGGCTTTGTATTAGTTTTGTAATTTCTTCTAGATAAGGTAGATAAGCCCTTAGCTTCTATAGATACCAAATCAGATATTAAATATTAAAGTTGCCAGCAATTTTATGGCCTACTGTGGGCAATTAAATTGTAGTGCAGGTTTTGTTGACTCATTCTCTCTACCTTTATTTACTTACATATGATAATGCTGGTAGACGAAAACAAACCTGGAAAAATCATCTTCTTTGGAATGAAAAAGTGGAACTAGATTTGTATGTTTAACCTTTTGTGAACCTCAGAGGTATTTCAAATTGGCACCAGGCTAAATCTTTTAAAACTGGTTATCAATTTTCTGTTTATGTGTTTTTCAGTGGAAAAAAAATGCTCGCCACAATTACTTATTTTTTTTTCAAGGGGGGGAGGAAATGCCAAATTTACTTAAAACATATTTTCATTGTTTCAGTCAACATGAATTCTAATATTTTGACATATTTTCTTTATTGAGGTGGGGTCTTTAAGTGTGATTAGGTTTTGCTGGGTTTTTACTAGATCAGTTGTATATTAAGCAGCTTTTATTTGAAAAGTCCTCTACAGGGACTTTCTGAGTGCTGTAATTTAGATATGTCACCATTCTTTATCAAGTCCAGCCTAGATTCTCTATATATATTTTATTTGTTGGTGCATAGGAAGTTCCCTTTTCTGGCTTCTGACAAACTGAAAAGAAAAAAAAAATCTTCTGGTCTGTTGGCTAGAACTCACACAGCATACCAGGACCACTCAATTTAGGAAACTAAAAATGTTTAATTTTTTCAGCAACATGTAACAAGCATTTTATATTTTCTATTTTAGAAATATTTTGTAATATTTTCTATCACAAAAAAAGTTTATGTGTTCATTTCGAGTTCCACTCAGGACGAAAACAAATTTTGATGTATGGAATCTCTAATACATATAAACCTTATTATTTTATAATCATATGTATATGAATATTTAGGAGGTCAGAGGTTGTTTGCTTGAGCAAGAAACTTTTTCTAAGATCTCAAGAATTATTTAATGATATTTGAGAGAAGAAAGGACAGGTACCACCTAGCAGGGAATGCTCTGTAAATCCAGGCTTTCTCTTTCCATGTGGCATGTTCATATACCTGTGCCATCTGTTTTAGCATGAGGCACTTTTGCATTGGTATAATGACATCCATAAAGGGAGTTGCTCCCTTATAATTACATAATTAGAAATACTAATACAGAATCAATGAGTGGGCTTGTTCTACTAAAGCACAGGGCTGCATTTAGATGTGCTCTTTGGGAACAAATGAGTCAAGATAAGAGAAAAGCATTCCCATATTGTTCTCACCACTCTCTTAATTCCTCAGCAAGGATAATTACCCATCAAGTCTGCTAGAAAAATTCCATGTGTGGCTACACTTGGACAAAACGACAAAAGTGAAAACCCAGGAATACTGTGGTTCTAATATGAACAGTGATTGCTGTTTTCCATCGTTTTGACATAAGCAGATTGGGAGCATAGCTCTGTAAGCAGGTCTAAGGGAACAGTAATTCCCAGGTAGGATGGAGTGATGATCAGACTGTAACACCTCATTCCAGCTCAGGTGCGTCCTGTGCAGCATGTCTGACCATGGCTTGAGTGTGTGCTTATCCTACTGATACAGGGGAAACTTTTGAGGAGTTATTCAGTTCCTTCAAACTAGGCAAGTCAGATTCCATTAGCTATGGATCCCCTGTAACCAGGAACTAAAATAACACCCAAGTATGAAATTTTGGGTATGGGTGGGAATTGTATTTCTTACGGTCAGCCATCAAAACATCCCCTAAAAGGAACTACTTCATACTGTCTTCTGCATAATTTTGGAATTTGCCACTCTCTGGAAGACTTTGAGAAGCAGCTACTCCAGAAACTGTGTGTTCTATTTTCCTCTCTTTATTATTGATCTTTTCTTTCCAGTTTCTCTGCCCAGTTTCTCTGCATGTTTGTTTGTCTTTATTTATTCTCTTTGATAAAATGCACCTTTCTTTTTTTTTTTCAGTGCATTTATTTAGTTTGTTTTCTTTCACTTTTCTGTCTATTCTTCAACTCCAGTCTCTTGGAGATGGATGAGAGAACGATCATAGTAAAGTTTGACTCAGATTTTCCAACACACAACAGATGAGGGGGTTCAAAATCAGGCAAAACTTGCCTGCCCATTCATATTTACAAGAGACACCGAAGCAGTTGAAGCAGACACTTTCAGAAAAAAAATATTTTAAAAGTATCTACTAGTTATTTTTATAGATATGCCAAGTATAGGACTGTGCAATGTTGATAAAATTATACTGCATCAGACTCTTGTGCTCTTAAATCCATCTCACACTCCCTTGACATGGACTGACTTTTCAAAAACCAAAAATACCCTTCACTTTTTCTAAACATCCAGTACTTCTTAAAAATGGCTTTCCTTCGTAAATTTTTCTTTTCCTGATGCTTTGTATGCCTTTGTAAAGATTTCATTAAAGGAAATAAACATACATACATTTAGAAAACCAAAAACCCTTCTATTAATTTCCTTATTATAGCATCCAAGCTCTTTGTGGCACTGTGCCTAGTTTATATTACTAGGTATAGGTTTTTGCAAATGAAACTCTTTCAATTAGTGTTTCAGGAAGCAATTAAATAGTCTAAAATGTATTAATGAATACATTGAAATCTGGAAGAGTATCCTTTTTCTAATACCTCCATTATTAATGCACCATCTGTTTTGTTTTGTTCCCTCACTAGTGTACAGTTTCAGTAACCTCATGTCAACAGAAGACAGTATTCTCAAAAAGCAAAGCCAAGAAATTTAAGCTGATAATCAGTCTTAATTATACAGTATACATTCCAAATAATTTTACAGATACAATAATCAAGGATGATTTTTTTTTTATTTTGCTCTTTTATTTTAATGTTCTGTGTGGCAAAGAAGATCTCTGAATAACTGGGTTTGATCTTCGTTTTCTTGCAACAATAAAGACAATTAAATATTTGGCTTCACTATGTGAGGTTATTTCTACAACAGGCAAAGAAGCTAACTTTTGCACAAGGACACATACAATAATGAGATGTAGGGGCAGTATAGCTTTCATTAGAGAAAAGACTACAGACATCAGATGCATTTAGGGTATTATTTATGTAGAGTACTTGAAAGAATTCGAGCTAATCGAGACAGTGCCATGTGCGTCACCATCTGTAGAGAGCATCCATAAAATATCCTGAGGTGAAAACTTAAAAAGACGTATGAAAAACATTAATTTATTCAGGCTGCCAGAAGTATTTCTTTCTTTTTTAAGGTAGGAATCATCTAATTTGACCTCAAACCAAACTAAAGCATCAAATAGTTTCAAATCTGCTCTAACAGGAGAGAATGCTCACTTGCACACTTGTGGCTCTTTCGTGGGGTGAAACCAGGTGCAGAGCGAGATGTCACACTGGCTGCCATCACAGTGAGGGGCAGAGCAGTCCTTCAGTATTGAACAGGTCACTTTTAAGGATCAGAAACTTTAATGTTTCCAGTCCTGCAGTAGCTGATCCAGAATTTAGTTCCTGTGTTTAGTTATGGGGATCCTGAGATACATTGCCACATCTTTCCTGGCTGTTTTAGGAGCAATCTTCTAAAAGTAGAACATTGCATGATAAATTTCTGTGGGCCCTCCAGCAGTTTCCACAAAGAGCATGAGGCATATCTACTGTTTAGGGTGAAGGCTCTTTTTTTTTAAAGATGAGGCCAGTTGATGTCAAAGAGATTGTGGTGAGATTTCTTTGGAAACAGCTAGACCTTTAGACATGAAAGAGTCAAAATCTGTTCAGCTTCAGAGAACCAGCTTCAATGTGCTTTTCAAACCCAAGCTTTCTGAAAGGCCAGAGGTGATGTGCATCAGGAAGTATTGGTGATGAAAGATATTATTTTGTTTTGATTGGTACCTCTGGTCGCTTGGTTTTGGTGTCAGAGGGCAGTGGAGAATGAAGAGGTTTACCATTTTTATGTATTTAAATTTTTTCTAGAGCCTACATTTGAAGTTTTAGTTCCATTTTCATTAGATTTCTATGCAGATAGCAACTAGTCCCATGGCTGTGTAGCTTAATAAGACTGGGAAATTGATTTTTACTCTGCAAGTTTTTTTTTATATGCAACAGTTTACTACACTTTGCTGATTAGTCTGCTGGTTAGTCAACTCCCCTTCCCAGGAATAAAGAAAGCACCATACAGATCATGTGTGAGCAGATGGAAGGAGTTAACAATCAGTGTGAAGATTTTTTTTCACAAATGTGTGACTGAAACAGCATAGAAAACTACAGAGTACAAACCCAAGGTCCTCAGTTCCACAAGTTACCCTCTGATCACTTAAAAATTAGCCTGGGTGTGTCCACCTGAGCTGCATATAGGTCCTAGCCCTCCAAGAAAATTATGCTCTGTTAATTTGTAGAAGCTTGAAGAGAAAAAAAAAATAAATTTGCATTTGTGTTCACTTTAAAGAGGCTTTTTGTTACCAGAGCAGTCTGAAGGGATCTACTATAAAGGAGATTTAGTCCTTAAATTTTTAACATTATATAAAAATTTAAATTAGTCTCTATTCTTCAATTGTTATCATTATGGAAAGGTCAGAGATGATGAATTGTTTGTTGCTGCTGCAGATATAATGTACTGTACAATTCTATTATTTGTTGTTGAAGAAAACATGATTTATTGGATAGTGTCAGAAAATATTTGCTCCAGGCCTGCAGTATATGAAATATATAGCCTGGATTCAACCATTCTGCTTAAGGGAACTACTGTACAATCCTCTGAGGCTAAAAATGAGATCTTTCTACTAGTCTAAATTATTATTTAGTGATTCAGCAGGAACACTATGTCTTCAAAATAGTTTTTACAACTACACATCAAATGATCTAATTAATAAAAAATAAATGAAATAAACAAAACTTGCACTAAGTGACATTTCAAATGTTACTGACCTTTACAGTTGTTTGAGGACATTCTGTATGTTGCAACCATAATCACACGGTGGGAGCCACAGTTAGAAAGTCAACAAAAAGCTGTGGCTGCTAATAATTGATAAAAACAAGATGTAAGTTTAAAAACTAACTTGTATAAAAAACCTATATAGAAACAATTTCCTCATCTTATTTAAGCATTTAAGATTTATTTTTTCTTCATTCTCAAAACAGAATTAAAAAGTAGAAATAAAGAAAATGCTAAAAACTTGAAATGCAAAGTAATATTCAGTTTGACTTGAAATTGTTTGCCTAGTTCTGATAACTTAAAGAATACTGCATTTAACTCACAGTTAAAATCCAGAAGGTGAACTTAAATCACAAAATTAGATATATTAGAAGAATGCAAAAGGTTTTTCGAAAGAAATTAAAATAACCACTTTTCTGCAAAGGTACTCAGTTCCAGGAAATTGGCCCTTTCTAGCAATTAAGCATTGTAGAAAATTTTGTAACCTGCTTCAGTTATGTGTTCTGATCCATAATTTCATCATTTCATTTCATATCTTCAGTGTTATAGCAATGTCCAAGCAATGGCCATTTTGAAAAATAACATCTGAGTCCAGCCTGTGCCGTGACAACTTTGAAAATGGACAATTTTTCATGGGATTCTCTGAAACAGGTTTCATTCTTCAGTCTCTGCTACTGAATTCACCTTCAAGTATGAAAAATAAGAATATGTTTATACTTAGCTCAATGCAGTTATATTTGAAGAATATCTGGTGCATCATATCTGCTCAACAGGAGAATCTCAGAGTGTGGGGAGATGGTGTGAAAAGAAATGTAAGGAAAACAAGAAGCTGGGAAAACTAGCATGTGCATGAACACACACAGAGAAAGGCAAAGAGACATCTTTCCTAGGGTGTCTTTCGAGAATTATGACATCAAATTCTAAAGTGCTTAACAAAAATGTGGCAAATTCACTCAGCTGGTAGCTCTGTTAATGTCAGTGGAGTTACAGCAGGAATGGATTTGTTCCAATGAGAGCATCACAAGGAGTACACTACAGTTAGACTGTTACATCAGTTATTAACTTGCTTTCCTTTCAGTGCTAAAGAGTATAGCTAAAGCTTCATGGATCTACTTTTAAACTATGTAAAGTATTTGCTTCATGGATCAAAGAAATATGAAGCCAAACTTAACATAGCACAGACTTGTGGAAAAGCGGTCTAGACTGAAAGAAATGTCTTTGAAATATTCAAGGAACCAGCATGAAACCTGGTTAAAGCGACACAACTTTCCATTTGAAAAGTCACATTTAGAATTGGCTTAAAACTTTGTGAGAGGGCTACTTTTTAACCTGAAATCATCCATAGTTATTCTCAGTCAGAGATTTTTTTTTTTTTTTTTTTAATAATGAGCAAAAAAGGGGGAGTGATTTTTAAGTTTTTACATTTGGTTAATTGCCTTTAGTACACATGAGAGCAAAGTCTGAGCAGCTGGTGTGTATCAGTATCAAGAAGGCGAAAAATCTGGTTCAAGAAGATGAGAAACTTGTCTCCCTGAGTGCAGAGAAAGACTTGGGAAGCATTAAAGATGTTTGGAACTATACTGGGACTGGAGAAAGGGAGAATGTGGCCGAACTTTTGAACTCCTTTTTAATTGCATTTCTTTTTGCAAAAGGTTGTCCAGACATCCCATTTTCAGTCTCTCCACAGTGGCTTTTCACTCTTGGAGCCCTATGAGCAGTAGTTTGTGGTGTGCAGTGAGCAGAAAAAGCAGCCCCAGGATGGATGGGGCAAAACAAAATCTACCTGAACTCTCTATCTGCTCTCAGAATCAGACTTGCACAGATCCCTGGCTGAGGATGCTGAGCTAATTCATGAGCTAGCAACTACCCTGATGTCTGCTCTCCCTGAAGACACGGTGGGTTTCCAACCTGAGCACTAGATTAGGCATGTGGTGAAAATGCACATAGCTGACGAGGCTCACACAGTCTCTGCTAGATCCTGAGGTGCCATTCATTTAGGGATGCATATAGGCAAAAATTAATTTAGGAAGAGGACCTTCTCCTCTAGGTCCATGAAAGTTATCAGATGGACAGTCTGGGAAACAATCCCAGATGAGGCAGTCCCAAGTGAAGATCAGGATCTCTGCCATGATTTGTGTACTAACATGATGGAGGTGTTTTGTCGGCAGCTATTGGATGACCTTTGGCACAACTTGAGGAAGGAGAACACTGCTGTATCAGATATTGTCCTGGCCCTCCATCATCACAGAGAAGCTTTGTCCTCCTTCCCTCCACGGCCTCCCTCTTCCCTAGCCCTGGAGAGAAGGCATGCACCTTTGCTGTTCCCACAGCTGCCCTCCGATTTCTCATGCTGCTCCTGCAGCAGCTGGAAACACAAGTGGCTTGTGTCCTGGCAGAGGAACTGAAGATGGTCTCTGCCAATGAACTAGGTGCCTCCTTCATGGTTTTACCCTGGATGAAACCCATTCTGTTCACCTACTAGTGCAGACACAATCTCAGGCTAAACTCCTCTCCTTCCTCTTCTGTTTAGGGTTGTCCTGAATAAGATGAACGTAGAAACCTGTTTTCTGTTCCATCTGCCTGACTGGAGAGAGAAAAGCCTGCATGGGTGTCTCCTCAGTGCTGTCCATTTCCTGGCACCAGAGAGCCCTACCTCTCTCCTCTCCATAGCCTTTCCGTGTGGAATAAGATGCAGCGGTAAACAAAGAATAAGCTTTGTCTGTTCAAACACATTAATGACCAACCAGTCAATACTACCTTATTCATTTATTAGAAACTGAGAAAATGCCTGTTACCTTTGAGACCAGACTACCGCAGGTGGTGGGTTTGTTTGTTTAGTACACAAGAAGACATCGATCAGAATATTTAGTCAGAAGTTAGAATGCTCATTGTGAACCGTTGCTGAGATTTACTGGGCTAATCTAAAGCAAAAATTATTAAAGTCGGGTCAATAATATGGATTGCTCCCTTCTTTAACATCTTGCTCAAAGAAATACAAATGAATTTATTTATATCCATTTGTAATATAGATTTCTGCATCCATGTCTAATATACTAATGTTTATCCTTGTGTGAATTCAACAGATAGGTCTTTCCTTATCATATTTACTGTCATTAAATATGTTGAATAGTTTCAATACATAATTCAATGTGTATATCCTGTAAAACAGCTTAATAAAATCAGTGTTTAAGACTCTTTCAAAGCTTTAAAAAACATTAAAAAGCAGATGTATTATGGGGTTTTGACTTAGCTAGGGAAATACACTTTCATATTTCCCAGCAGATAATGCAGCCCCTTTCTCTATATATCAAAACCAGATTTCCTCCCCTATACCTTTCCAGTTTCCTCTGGAAACATGTTTGTCTGCATTAGACCTTCACACATCGTAAATCATACCCTACTTACATACTGTGTTTTGTTTGTGACTACAAACAGGAGTCTCATACTTCCTTTCTTGAAGTGAAGTCATTTCTGCTTTGGTAACCAGCATTTAATATATGCAATTTCCATCTGAATAAGCCTATTGCAGCTTGCTTTTATATTGCTGCTCAATTATAAAGCACTCCAAATGCATTATGAAAACTTTGAAGGTACGGAAAACAAAAGATAATTTGCAAGGAGAATGTATACAAAAGGTCACATTTGATACTTGGATACGATTGATGCTTTCCTGCATCCCAACTACTCCTCTTCTGAGACGTGGTGCTGTATTGATAAGCACACTTATCTTTCTTTATGGTAAAAATGTGCTGCTTTCTAGAATCACTCAAGTACTACAAAAACTAGTGGGGTCTCCCCAGAGGCATGTCCTCATGTCTAGTTGTTCATATTTGTGTTTTTCAGCTGTCTCGCACAAGCATAGCGTCCACATTTGAGCACATTCATCACTTCAGCATTAGGAGGCTTATCACTTGCTGTCATAAGGTGATCCACTGACAGATGCTCTGGCATTTTCATCACCCTCGACACTGTTTCCATTATATCTTGTATAGGTTCTCTGAAGGGAGATGACAAGCACATGTGGAGACAAATTCTCTGAAACACTGAGTAAACCCCAGTCTTTCTTTGCAAGGAGTATTGAAATCTCTAGCTTATTTGAAAAGGAATTGTGCTTTCTGAAGAATTTTGGATATGAGTTATTTTGAGAGGGGGTAGACTGTGGTGATGGTGAAGGTTCTTATCCATATGAATAAAATAATTACAGTCCTTTAAGAATATTTTAATTCTTCACACTATATTTATTACAACTCACCAATCTCAAGGCTCTTCAAAACATATGCAATAAATTTCACACATGCATCCTTTTGTCATGTAATTAAAGCAAGCCACAGAGAGCTGAAGGATGACATGTCCAAGGTCCTGCCATAAATTGGAAAGCTTCTTTCAGCAGATCCATAGTACCTCCTGTTATATCACTAATAAATGTATGTCCTGGTTCTTTTTTTTTTTATCCCCAGAGCACTGGCAGCCAGTCTGGAGTGGTCTGTAGGTGCAAAATCTGGAAAACAATAATGTGGCTTTAGAAATGATATTGCTGATCTTTGTAATAACTTTTCTTGTTCAAAGCCAGTAGAAGAAAAAAATAAAAAATTACTTGTGTTGTTATGTGACTTTTTTTGGTAACATGAACTATTTACAGTATCTCCATTATTTTCCTCTTCTGCAGAGAAGGCATACAAAAACGTATTTGTTGTATTGTCTGTCTTAATCACAGGGCTGCAGGTTTAATATCTCAGCACTTCACAAGCCTCATGTTCACAACATCCATGAGGTAGTGAAGTTCCACTTGTAGATGGTATTATATGATTTTTCAAGGCTGAAAAAGTTTAGAAATTCCTTGAAATTCTACTATAAACATTATAACATAGAAAATCCTTCCTTCGTGTACAAGAGCAACAGCAATTATATCTATAGAAATAGTCATAGAGTCACAGAATTGTTTTTGTTGGAAAAGACCTTTAAGATCATCAAGCCTAACCATCAACCCAGCACTGACAAGTCCAGCACTAAATCATACCTCTAAGCACCACATCTACACGTCTCTTAAATACCTCCAGGGATGGGGACTCCACCACTGCCCTGGGCAGCCTGTGCCAGTGCTGGGGAACCCTTTCAGGGAAGAAATTTTTTCTGATATCCAATCTAAACCTCCTCGGGCACAGCTTGTGGCCATCTCCTCTCATCCTATTACTTGTTACTTGGGAAGAGAGATCAACATAGTCACTGAAAATTGGAATACAACATAATACTATGTATATGCTTCTGTAGGAGTGAGTGTGTTACCCGATTTGCTCATAAACCACCGTTCCCATCCTGCACTTGATACTGTGTTGAAAGGGAGGTTGTTTATATGACAGGGCATTGCAGTTGCCCTTCAGTGTGAGAATGTTTGGTGAGCGCAATCTTCAGGCAATGTACAATAGCAATATCAACACCTGTGTGCTTAGCCAGCATATGAAAAAGTGCAGAGAGAACAATGTTCACAACCTGTGAACAGGAACGGCTCTCTGAGTGGAAGTAAAACCCATGTCTTTTCTAATTAGATCAGAACTGACTGGTTTGAAAAGGTCCCAAAATGACTTGCACTTGTAGTTGGTCACTGACAGTGTGTATGGGATGTCTGGAAGCATTTTTAGTTCAGGCTGGGATATATGACAGTAGTTACTGCAGAGGAGCATTTCTGTGCATATTGTTTCACACTGTTGAAACTGGCAAAAAGAAGGTCCTGTGAGAAGAGCTAAAAGGAATTATTTGTCCTTTTCCTGTTAAAAAAATAAATAATCATGGGAGTAATTATTTTAACATACACTGTGTATGCAAAGGTATTTTTATCTGGGTTTTTTTTCGGCTGAGGTGGATTGCTTGTTTTCATCTGGGTTTTGGCTTTTTGAGTTTTCATTCTGTTGCTGTTCACTTTTTTGAAAAACTGTGGAAATAAACACTTTCAGACAATTCATGGAGAGCATAACTAAGGTTTCTGTATGTTCCTTCCCCATGTCATTTCTCAGAGACTCCACAGAATACGCAAGAACCCACCTTCTGAAATTTAGATTTATCACAAGATGTCTGATCCATAGATCTTTGATTTCAGTAGGACTCTCCCACTGGGAGCTGGACTAGGTGCAGATTTATTTAGAACAAAGCATCGTGTGTGTGGCTGTTCCCAGATGACTTTCTGAGCATTGCACATTTGTAGGGATTAGTTTACAGGCTAGCTAGCTCAACAGATTTTTTTTTTCCCTGTGGTTATTTCAATGTATCAAGGCATAAGACCAAGGAGCCCAGATACATCAGATTGCATATTCTCTTCTGACTGTATTGTCTTGTTTTTCTAGTACATTTTCTGGGCTAGTTGGATTTACATATTTGTTTGGCTTTATATAGTTCTGTTCTAACATTTGAATTGAGTCAGCAAGGTACACCTATTCAAAAGACTGTTTCATGAGTAAGAATGATCACCTGAAGAAAACACACTAGATATTCCAAATAAAATTTACCCTTTTTATTTATAACCGCTCTGGTAGGCCTGAGAGGTGTATATAAATTTTTCGTATTCACAACAACGAGAAGCTTGTTCATGAATGCCATTAATACTGTTGCTCTCTGCACTTAGGAAAAAAGCAGATTCCAGTCTTTAGCGTAACCAAATTGTACAAGTCTGGTGAGCAGTGATATAAATAACAGCATTGATGTCTTCAAGCATCAACTGATGTTTGCTAGACTTGACAGGTTCTAGTAATTGAAGAACCTGTGATTGACTTAGCAATGCCTGTGCCACTGTATGTTGCTGTAGAAAGAAGTTTTCTCTGTGTCTGTGATGAGGGACAGGGGAGTCAAATGCAAAAGTAGAACGGAAATGGTTTTGTTTTGTTCATCTCAAATATCAGAACCACAGAGACTTTAATCATTGCTCTTTTTAAGGTCCATCAATTATTGCTGATTTTTCTTCCCATATTTCCCAGAATCTGAAATGAAATAAAAAGAGATAATTGGCTTTCTACTGGTAGCTGCTTCTCCACCCATTGATCCATAGCTGATGGTTACTCTTGGATCTCCAGTGCTCTATGGGACCTGAAAAGTTTACACAGCACATAGATAGCTACCATGATACTTGTGCATCCCTGGAGAACTTTTTCTGTAAAAACTTGTAATTGGCTACGCAGCCGTGGTTCAGAGTGTTTTTCACAAAGCAGCATTTAAAGGACTCATTTGACTTTATAATGTCTAATTTGTGCATGTTTTTATCAAAGGGAGAAGGTTTGACATGAGCACAGGGGCAAAATAAGACATAAATTAGGACTGTGACTTCTTGTAATACTCAAAAATTCCTCTTACTCTTTCATTTTTTTCTGACACATCGTCTCTCCCGGATGTGACAAGAGTGAAGCACCAGCTATGTCTGTCAGCAACAGTGTCTTAAAACCCTGTTAAATGTTCTCAAACAGGAAAGTTTTAGTGCTTATAAGTGGCAGAGCAGAGGAGGAGAGCCGTGTGACCTCCTTCTGTCTGCTGTTCATCTGATACTAATTTCAGTCTGCTGACTGATTGGCAAGTTGCAAACGTGTTAGCAAGAGATTTTTAACTGTGGGATCTTAGAAAGGGTTGTTTAATAGTGTCTAGGTCTGAAAAGGAATTTCTTCAAACTTCTGGGAGAGTTTGGCTTCAATATTCATTTCAATCCTTTCTGTTGGTGGAGGTTTTCAGGAAGAGATTACACAGAAGTGTATCACAAATGGTTGAAGTATAACAAAGCCTATTTCTGAGCACAGGGTTGGAATAGATGATGTTTTCATATGTCTTCCACATTTATTTTATAGGTTTGTGATGGTAAACAGATCTAAGCCACAAGGTTCAGATAAAGATGCAAAAAGTGATGATGCTTTGGGCTAAAGATAAAGAATAAATCAGGTCTTATGGTACCATCACACTGTGTAAAATCAGTCTTGGTAAAGAATATCACTACTAATGGATTGAAGCACTTAATCTTGGCCTGCTGAACCTAGATAAAACCTTTTCCTTCTTTGTAGCTCTTTAACCTATCAATTAAATAATTACAGCCTGTGCTTCCTAATGTCTACATTTCTGGTCTCTTTAGTTCCTAGCCTCATCTGAGCAGCCAAAAATGGTCTTTTTACAGGCTCATTTCTGGATTAACATTCTCGTGATGTAAAAGACTGAAAGTGTTCTGTTCAAACTTTCTCTCTGCTGTAGTTGCTGCTCACATTAGGAATGTTAGCTGGAGAGGGTCACATCCAGTTTTCCACAAGTCTCCAGAACCATGTGTTCTCCAAGGAAAGACCACTACAATGGCATTCATATGCCCACAGCTCAGGTTTTGTATTTTCAGAGTGCAATATATGTTTAGAATTAGTTTTTTTTCTTTTTTTACATGAAATAATTTAATAGGTTACTCAACACATCCCTTTGTGCATCCAGCAGCTGACATTTATCTCAATGGTATAAAAAGATAAACTTGAGACAGAAAGAGAGAGAGAATAGAGAATTCTTCTTGATATGATTTTGTTGACTTATTTTTAATTTTGTAGGATGACCATCTACCACGCTAACAGATGCTTTAGAGAGGAGTATAATAATAAAAAAACACTGTTAAACTAATTAATCTATATCTCATTATTGTGAGCACTAAAAAGAAGGGGTTAGCAAAAAACCTGAATTATATTGATTTAAGATTGTCCTTATTTAACTGAACTCTCTTTTGAGAAAACAGTCAGAATTAAATTGCTTACGTATTTACCCAAAAGCAAAAATAACTGGAAGAGATAAAGCAGTTGTTTTCAGTGTGTCTTTTTCTAGTAAAGTTTTGGAGTGATTACCCTAATTGGGACTGTTAAAAGGAGAATGAGATGCCAGCTGTTGGAAAAGGGGATAATGGAAAAGGCTTTGTAAAAGAAGTTTGCAAGATCAAGCCTTTTCGAGGACAAATTATGATTTATCTGATGAGAATCTCCAGTACTTTTGACAGAACTAAATATACAAAGTGATGACTGGGTGGGTTTTTTTTTCATTTGTAATACATTTTAAGCTGTGGGAAAAACAAACTCCTTGTTCTGCAAAACAAGAGCTGCACCAGGGACACTTCAAGGAGCGAGCACTGAGTGCGATGTGTTTTCCTAGTCTGGAGGTGAACATGCAAATAGCTGTTCCCATAGCAGCCAGAGGAATAAGAGGGATGCCTGTCTGCAGCCCCTTCTCTGTCAGCACTGGACAAAACTATTTCAAGAAGTTCTCACTGAGTGTAAACACTTTCCTCACATTTTTTTCATCTTACCACTGTGAATGTGAACAATGAATGCCATCCCTTAAGCTTTCTGAAGGCACCCTGAGTGTGGCAGTCCATATTTCTTCCTTGTTCTGTGTTTGCAGTGTGTGATGTCACAAAGCCAAATGAAGGGGGGAAGAGAGGGGTAAGGAAAGCCAAGCAATAGCAGTAAGAAGGAAGAAGCAGTTTATACAGCAAATAAAAAGCCAAATAAAAGATGTGCAGACACAATAAATCTTCCTGTGGTGTTGCTGATGTTCCCAACATACCCAAGGGTGATACAGGGGTTGCTGAAGGATGAAGAGAAGTCTATTGGTTATTCTTTCCACAATATCTCTTGGGAACAACTGGTCTGATACTGTGCCTCTTTCACTCATCTCAGTTGTGACAGCACTCCCTGTCTAAGAGCTGAAGACTAAAATGTTACAGACATCCCTACTGTGGCTAGTGCAGAAACACTGATGAACTTATTGGGTCCGGACACATCTTGAAGTGCTGAAGGTGAAATAAGTCCCTTCTCTGACAACATCTTTATTTTTGAAAATAAAGTACGGGACTCAGACAAATTCTTTATGGTCTACTCTTTGTAGAACCATGACCATCCTAAACATATTAGAATATTTAGAATACTTATAAATCGCACTTTTAATTTAAACCTTATTTTGGTAACCAGTCAGTGGTGAGGATTGTGCTAGTTCTTGAAGAACAAAGAGGAAAATATATCAAGACTCAACTGAATGTACTTTGTTTATGTTATATTTTCATTTGAAATATTTGGCAGGATCATCTAACAGCATTTCAGATGCCCTCAGATACCTGAAAGTCCAGATGGGGCTGACAGATATGCTGCATAGTCTACAGCAAACACATGCCTTCTTGGAGACAGGTAGAAACACCACAGGACACTGAAAATATTTGTAGTTGCCCTGATATCCAGCTGCTTTCCAGAAAGATTTGCCTCTCCCTCAGCACCTGTTTTGTAGCTGTCATCCCCAGGTATAAGACTCAGAGGTACTGGCTACAAAGGGAGCTTAAATACTCAGTATACGTTTAGCAGCCACATGTGGTTATTTGCATGTTGGTGCTTTGGTCTCAAACTGAGCTCCCAGATCAGCCAAGCTCCCAACGTCAAATATAAAGGTGCAAACACTGCTCTCACACTGGTTCCTGAAGACATTTTTGTACACCTCATTTCTAACACCTATGTGTGTTTGAAAGATGTGCATGTAAAGCGAATAGGATTTGATGCCAATTGCTCTTAAAGTAGGGAGAAGACTGTCAGGTGGCCAAGAGCTTATGCACACTCTGTACACATGAATTGAAAGATTTGGGGTTAATCTTGGTGTGTGCAAAACATATGCAATACAAATGGAATCTTTTGTTTCAGTTTATGTTTTTTCCATTAGATTTAGATTTGGTTGTGGCAGGTCAGATGGAATGCAAATATTTTTCACACCCATAGGGAAGAAAACCTTTTCACCTCTACCTTACCATAAGAATAAAATAAATGACTACATAGAACCATGTTAAATGTGAGAGGTAGCAGTCTGCTTATTATTTAATTGCATGGACAAACAGGAAAAGGTTCTGGATACCTGAAGTGCTGTCTATTCAGCTAATAAATCTACTGCAAAGCAGAAGGTTAGGTTGTAGCAAACTAAGTATAAAAGTGCTTACAAATGCTGCTATGTATGTCACAGTTTCCATTACAAAATATCCATTGCTACCAAGTATTAGAAAGCATGCTTGTAAAAATCAATTCTGCATAGCATAACTTCAAGAGTAAGTCTGAAGCAGAGAGCAAATATTGTGTTAATTTCCCTATATCTCAACCAGAACAAGTCGTTTTAATCCACATCTGACACAAAGTTGTCAGGGTCATGCAATATTTTCTTATTTTACCATTTGCAGATATTTTTCAGTTTATTCATCCTCACTAGTTCATTTTTTAGTATTATTTTTGAGAGATTTGTGAAAATATTTCAGTCAGGATATTTCTTATTATGATAAATGCCAGATAAAGGCAATGGCTGCTGTCCCCAAACAGCTTACAAGTTTGGGCTCTAAACATGTAGATTTTCTGCACATCCCAAATTATAGATAGGACTGCTGCCACTGTCTATAAATAAGGTTTCCCAACACTTTCTGTCTAAAGATTCTGTTTACAGTGGCTGAAAACATTACCAAAATTTAACTAGTTCAAGTGAAATACCTGCATGCTAGGTGGTCTGGGAAGTTTAAGCCAAGAATAAGAGCAGATATGAGATACACTATTTTCTTTGTGTGAAAAAAATTGATTGTGAACTTTTTACTTTTTTTAATTGTTTTTAAGACTCTGTTGATCTAGTGTTTTCCATTCAGCACTTATTCTTTTTGCAGTGACCGTGATACTAGAACTGCATCTTCTACCACCACAACAGAAATCCACAAGCCAACAGCCAGCTTGGAGGAAAAATATATATATTCACTCCAGACTTACTGAAGCTTCCCCACAAATAACTCTGATGGCTCTGAGCACATTCGGGGGGAGAAGGAATTCAATGAAATTATGGCAATTTTCCCTCTAAAGTCAGCTAGAGGAAATGGCTGCAAGGTTATTATCTCTTATGATTCTTCAATGATTCTTCAGCTGTACAAGCTAGAAAACACAAAGGACAGCAGCTGGACCACAGGAAAGGAGAATAAGGCAAAGAGAGACAAAGAATCTCTGAGGACACTAAAATTAGAGGATTCAGCCTTGATAAGAGGGAGATGGGTTTAGCAACAGTGGAGATAAAATGTGAGAGTGGAGAACATGATATAAAAGTAAAAGAAAGAAGGAGAGATTGAAAGAGGAGTTGGGGCGGGGGGGTGTGGGGAGTGAAACTGGCCACACAGTGAGACTAAGAAAATGGGACAGGTATGGGGGAGAGAGGTCTGGATGTTACCGGGATGGAGTTTGAAAGCAAATGTCATCTCCTCAAGAAGGACAAAATGCCATTGCAGAACTGATCACTTAAAAGTTAGGAATACCAGAATTCAGGTTGCTTAAATGACATAGAAAGGTGCTGTAAGATGCAAAATTTTTTGAAGAGAAAATAATCAGGGCTTTATAATGACTTTCAAAAACTTATTTAATGCTGCATCTCACTGTCAGTAGAATAAGAACAGCACCCTCTCTTCCCCTGTAGGAATATCAAGCAGAGTAGTTAACATTTTCGGAGTGCTCAGATACTACAGAGACGTGTGTAAAAGATAAATGAGGAAATTGATTATTCTGTCTCTAGAGAACAGATTTCATGTTCCAAATTTATTTCATTGGATCCAGAACCTTGATGCTTCTGAAAACCTCACTTGCAACCTGATGGCATCTTTAGGAGTGCAAACATCAGGGAATTTTCTAGATAGATTTGTACCTTCTTCAGTGGCAATGCCTAAATTCATATTTGAGTTCCTTTGACAAGGAAACCAGCTGCTACACATCAGCACACTTAGTGAAGGGGGAAGTGGGGACAAAGGCACGTCTGAGAATATGCAAAGGTACCAAAAAGGCAATATAAAGCCACCCTCAGTACCTCAGATAAGGAGCACCTTGCAGTTTGTTATTCTGTTGTGATGATATGTATACTCTGAGGCATCCAAATGTAAAGTCTTGAGAGCAAGATAAACATTTTAGGGAGATGTAAAATAATTTGATACTAGCATCACTGAATAAGAAATTAACAGTCTGAGAACAAAGCTGCATATTTCATCTGTTAATGGAGGTTCTTATTCTACACTCATTACCACAGACGACTGACAGAGAGAGGATTTCATCATCAATCAATTGTTTGTGAATAATCTTCTTCCTCACTCTCCAATTTGCTGAAGAATTGCTTTGAAAGAAAAGAATTGAATTACTATTATTAATGAAAAAAACCTCAGTTAAAAAAAGAAAATCAATCCCTCACTGTATTACACATAAAGAATAAGAAGGCATTATCTTTCCAGAGTCTGGACTCTGGGAGTTGGAAAATGTGCAACAGGTAAATAAACAAAGGAAAAAGTTACAGAAAGCAACAAAAAGGACTTGAAGAAAGCTAACAACAAATACAGATGTGTTTGAGTGGTACACAAATACCTGCAAACAGCAAACACCCTTGAGAATTTTGCAATTTGCTCATAGATAATTAATGCAAAGTGGGAGGAGGGAAGTGATATAGAGATTATCCAAGTCAATCCTATTTACCATTTTCTGGTGAAAAATAATTGATGTCCAGAAAGCACAGCTGAATTAATGTCACACTCTTCTTATTTTGGCATAAATTATGGTGTCGAGTGCCAAAAGAGATCAACAGATCATCTAGTCTAATCTGCAGCCAAGTTAGCCTTGTACTGAGCTCACTAACTTGCTTTCAGCAAAAGCATAACTTCAGGAAAGGTATTCTGTCTTAATATGAAGACTTCAAGGAACGTAGGCTTCATCAATTCATTTAACAATGAACGAAGTATTGGATGAAATCTGCCCAAATGATATGCTGGAGAGAAATTCAGTATGTCAGTTCTCCTAGACAAGCAGAAAGAAGGAAAGAAGAATCTGCTTTTACTATGTGAAGGAAGCTGGTTTTCCTCCATGGTGTCAGCATATACTGCTGACCCTGAAGACTGAATGTTCTGAAGTCTGGCAATCATATCTGCAGTCCCTGAAAAAGCCTAAAGGGTTCCTAGCATGAGAATCACCCAGAATTATACCTATACTTGACAGCATTTTTGCTGTGTACTGCTTAGGTTAAAAGGCAGTGTTGAACAGCATCTCGCTGACATTTGGAGGGCTGTTGTCCCTTCAGCGTACATCTGTAACCCTCATTAATGTCAGTGGAAGTCAAGGATGCAAAACTGGACACCTCAGAAGGCACCACTGGGGCCAGCCTTCAAAAAGATGAGATATGGGAAGACAGGAGTCACTCGTAAAGGCACGAGGGACTCCAGGAGATGAATATTTGTTACCCATTATATGCCAATTTGCATGTTGATCTGCATTTCTGGAGCATAAACCTGTAAAATAACAGGCTGTTTTGATACCAAATACAGCTGAGAGCACTCAGCAGCTTGCAGAATTGAACCATCTGAGTTTTCTGTGTGTCTGCTACATAACATATGAATGAAAGCATGAGGTTGTTTGGTTTTCAGAAACCATGTGCATGGAAAAAAATTGTAAAGTGCTTTTGCTACCTGCTAAAACTATCTTGCGGCCTAAACCTGGCACATATTATTAGACTGTTTCTGTAGTCCAACATGCAAACAGGTAGGTACCATTCACAAAACCAGTGCTAGAATGTGTTCAAGGAAAACAGCTTTTAGTCATGCTAGACTCACTAGAGACTTGCCCCCTAACATCTTCAGCACATTCCAAAACATAAATGGTCTGGCATCTATAGATTGTGTGGGTTATAAATCAAGCAGTCAAACATTTAATCTCACACTTGTAAGTTTGGAAAACAGCTTTTCTTTCTCAAGTGCTGTGAGTGAGGCTACTCCTGCTGCCACCACAGCAGCTACTTCCATCACTATTTCTGCTTCTACTGTTGCTGCTTTGACTATTCCCCATGTTGCTGTCTCCTTGCCGCACGCCCGACAGTGGTAGATAAAGCAGCATGATAATAGCAGCTACAGAAAGAGCATCAGAAGGAACTGTGATGATGGAGAATGCAGGACCATGCAGCTCTCATTGGGAGCAGGTTCCAGGAGGGGAACACTGGTCCTATGGGAACATCTGATGGTGTGGATGGTTAACTGAAAATCAGATTTTAAGAAACTACTGTGGGTTGGCCCAGTCTATTAAAAGCATGAGTCCTGTAGTATGCTTTTGGAGGACAGAAGAGTTTATATTTCAAGCAATACAAGTTCTCTTTTCATTAATATACTTTAATATGCATTTTGTAACTTCTGAGAGGTATGTTTTCTGCTAGTATTTCAAAATATCTCACAGTTTATTATAAGATTAGTGTATTCCCTAGACAGGTGAATATGAAAATTACATCATGTTTGTGCAGAGCAAAAGTCCCAGCTCACAATTAATGTAACTGAACTTATGTGGTCACATATGTGGTATCTAAATTCTTTCTCTTGCAAGAAAGCTCAAGTAGAACAGGGTGTAACCTTGTGCAAATGAATGGCAGGTTATGAAAAATCTAGTTCTTGGGGTCAAGGTAATACTAGCAGAAACTTGGTCTTTCCTTTTTCTGTCTCTAAATTTTGTGCAGCTGGAATTCAAGGAACTTGGACTAAATTTCCTCCAGTATTTCCTGACATCTGGCAGCCTGTTTGGAGCACCAGCTCCAAGAATGTGCAGAATTCGCAGCCTGTCTTTTGTGTGCACACTGTAAATTTATAGAATGTATGCAGATAAGGAGCCTTTGGCCTCTGATACAAGGTATTCTGCTCCTAAAGTTCAGAAAATCTTATGTCTAGAAAGTATCAGACTTACAATGTCTGCAAGACTGTCAGTTCAGTGAGTGTGTAGTTGGCAATGAATATCAGAAGCCCTCAGCTTATTCCAAATGTGCACGTTTCTACTTGGTAAATCCTATGCAAAAATTTGGCATTCTTTGATCAGGGAACTGATAGTCAAATCATTCTGTGGTCACAATTTTCAGGACAAGGAATTGTGAAATCCTTCCATTTACTAGTTTCTTTTGCACTTCTCTCTCAACAAAGACAATAAAGAGTCAGATAGGAAACTGCATTGTCTTACTTGTCCATAAGGGATCCGGAGAAAATCCTAATTATACAAGACAGAAGAGTCAAGAGACAGCTAGACTTTTAATTTCATAGGAATGCCAAAGTGTATCAAGAAGCAGTGGTTTTCCAACCCAAAAAGAATGGACTGAGCAGTTATGATAGACCTCTAGTTGAATTAACAAGCCCTGTGACCAGGCAGGATTGCCAGCCCTTGTTCAGCACTGTGGTTGAATCCTAGTGTAGAAAGAAGCCCAAAAGGCAACAAAAACCTGTAGTCACATCAGCTCTAGTCATAGACCATGAAGACACAGGCACAAAGTTCAGCTTTCACCTCCTCTTGGCTTTCCCTGCTAAAATGCACACAGATCTGTTATCATAACCTATGCATTTACAACCAAGGATAACCTGCACACTATCAACCCAAGTTAGCTTTGGCTGCTGTGCTGTCTGACAGAGTTTATTGCTCTGGGTGGTTACTCCTGCTGCCTACAGCTGCATTTTACTGTTCAAAGGGGCTATATAGCACTTGGGTTACGTCTGAAACAGAGTACTTGGCACACTGACAGCCTTTAGCAATGTCTGTGATTGTCTGTGGATCTGAGACATACTAGCAGGAAGCTATTAGCACCCTTCAACAGAACAGTATTTCTACTTGTACAAAAAGAGGTCACATCAATTTATAGGCCTTCTACCACAATAAGAGCCTCAATTGCTTGCAGATGCTATTCTTGACTGGGAATAATAGCCATTGAGTTAGCTGCAGAACATTAGAAACCTATTTAGTTGCTAGGAGGTCAATTCAGTTGCTCACAGATTGGTGTCCAGAGCCATATGAGATGCTGTAATGCTACACACAACTCCCATTTGCCACACCAGGAGGGCACAAGGTTTTCCATAAGTCATGTGATACCCTCCAGCCATGTGTTAATGCCTGACATAGTCCAGGTCATCTCAGATCACACTGGACTCCTAAATTCGGACAGAAGAGGCATATAGACATGTCCAAAATTGCACTCAGGTTTTAAAATACACGTGTAAAATGTGTCTATACATTACTGATCTAAGCACACAAAACATGATGATTTAGCTATAGCCATGTGAATGTGGCCAGTGGTAACTCTGATAACTTTTCTAAGGCCCTGCTTGTCCTGCTTCCTCCTCTTTCCAAGGATTTAGTATTTACTACCACTAGTTCAAATACAACCACCACTGTACTAAGACACCTCCATTTTAGCCTTCCCAGACTCAATGGGGCAGCATCCAGATTCTCCACAAAGAATGCCAGCTTCTTGCAACAGTGAAAAAAGTAATAGCTGAACAATGCTTCTTCAATCTGCAGTTAGCATAATCCTCCTTTCCTCTTGTTCTCTTCCAATTGGGCAGGGGCACCTGCTGTCAAAATCCCATAAATCAAAACAATCATTACAATAGGTCTCTGTGTTCATAAGAACATCAAGATGGCTGTATAGCCTATTTATGTACTCTCAGTGAGCTCCCACTGGTTCTCAAGTAGACTGTAAAGTGTCCTGCCATGTCATTTGCCCACCACAAAAATTACCTCCACAATTACAATAATTAATGAAACCACATAGTTTAAGATTCATCTCAGCTATTTTTGGCCATCTAAAGATTAGACTTCTCAATTAAGAGCCTATCCCTGTAGTCCATAAATTCATGCACCTCTAAAGGATAATTCATGTCAATATAGACACACGCTCTCTGAAAAAACTTTTCTTTCTCCTCTAACTGTCTAGGAGACAAGGTTAGAAGCTAGACTTTTAGAAAGTTAAAAGAGATTAATCACAACTGGTTAGACAATTTTTGAACTTTTGGCCCAGTTGGCCAAGTTTGTCAGCCTACTGAACTCCAAACAGAAAGTGAAAATTATTGATAAAATTATAAATGTGATTTATTTCATCTCACTTTTGATATCTAACAGTCAAAGTCGGTCAGTTCCTCCTGCCATCAAGAAGACAAATGAACGCCTGAATCACTCCACGGGTAGATGACTGACCTTTTTACAACATACTTACATTTCCCCCTTTTAGTTATCTGAAGTAGAGCAAAACAATCCTTCCCCTTGTGACTTACCTACAGTTTCTTATTTACTCTATGAATTACTTCAATGCATATTTGTAGGCAAACTAATACCTTCTCTGTGTTGACAGTGTAACAAAGTTGTTTTTTTCCAGTGCCTTTTCTCATGATAGGATCAAATTCACTATTTGTCACTACGAAGTCCACTGTTGATCTACTGTAATTCATTTGTTTACACCAACAATCAGCTTGATTGTAGCAAAAAATGCTTTTAATACTAGAATAAGGATTTTATTCTTGGAGGACAACACCCAAATAATGCAAATATTGATTAATTCAGTAATTTATATATGTTGAGCATCTAATTTAACTCATTCCTTACAGCTGCATTGTAGGGTTGAATGTTCCTACATGTTAAGACTTGACATGACCAAAGACTGACCAATCTCCAGTTGCTACAGCTCCTTATATGTTAGAAAGAAGCATATCCCAACAGGGTAAAGCAATTATCTTCCAAACAAATGAGCAAGATGGAAGGTACAGTCATGTCATTTCTAAGTGATATATTGCTCACTGTCACCATTTCAGGAACAACAAGCCTGATTTGAAAGTGAATGTCCTCCATCCCTCTTCAGTGAAAGAAAATCAATTTGTCCATGTCCACTTCTAATTAATTGTTCTCAGGAGGATCTGGAACCTAATGTACGGTGAGGTTTGGTTTATTTTCCTTCCTTACTTACATTTTCCCCACTTGTTCTTATTTTATCCACTTCTTTGTTCGAGGGCTACAGGACTAAGGCAATGTGCAAAATACATCAATGCTACTGTTAACCAGCAGTGCCATTGTTCAGGACTCTTAGTGACTTCCAGCACATTAGGAATAAAATTCCAGCCCTTACCACCCCTCGTGTATTTTGTCCATATGTCACCTTGTTTCTGTATTTCAACTCCTGGGGGATTTCTTATCATAACTGGCCACTGCTGCCAACACTGAAACATTTGGGCTCAAATATAATGCATTTGGACTGTAAAGAAATATGCAGGAGACAGATGGCAGGAGATGAGATTTTATTACTGTGCTGCTTCTCTCTTTAGAGTAAACCCCAGAATACATACTGTTGAATTTACACTGCCATTTGTGGTTAGAAAGAAGGAACAACCACTAGACGGCACACTGAAGGAGATTGCTTTCTGTATTATAAAACACATGACACTTTCAACTACTGTTCCATACCATGAAGAAAATGGGTTAAAAAGAGACAAATCAAGAGCTGAAGCATCTTTCTAGTGGTGAGAGAAAGACTAAAGGAAGACCAGGCTCACATTCCACATTACAGGGCAGCCTGGAAAGGAAAATACTATCACTGGTATTGATTTTTATTCTCTCCACAAACCAGGACTGCAGAAATGCACACTGCTGTTTGTACAGAGAGCATGTCAGCAGAGAAAGGAGGGAGAACAGACATGGGAACATCTGTTCTGAGAAACAGGTTGAAAATAGCCATGTAATGGCACGACAGAAACATCTGCGCCATACGCAGCCTACCATGAGCAGAGCATCGGGAGGGACAAGGATGCAAACAAGTCTATGAGCATTAGGTCAGGAGAAGGCTCACTGCTAGGCAGGAAATGCTCCACTGATCCTTTTTGCTTATTGCAGTCCCATTATAATTTAAAAGGCAGTAGTACAGAAGGAGATGAGGCTTTGTGTGACATGGGCAGATGTTACAAGAAGGACTGCATTGCATATCCGATGGCCCAAGGAACAGTTAAGGAAATGTGTTGAACAGTAATCATAATTAAGAGACAAGCAGCAAGCTAAATATAATATTAGTCAGAGCTGCTGTGCCATGTGTTAACTAATACTGCATTTTTTTCCTCTGTTGATGAGTAATGGATACCATATCTGTTCAAATAGTAACGCACTGCTGAATTTTTATTTTAGATACAGTGAGGAGATGGAATAGATCTGTTTAGACTTTTTCTTAAACAATGTAGAGTATGTGCATTATTCCAGCAGGCTGGAATAAAAAGGGGAACTTTGTGAGCTACAAGTTTTCCCTGTGCAGTTTTCACTTCAGCCATCAGCAAGCAGACAGAAGCTTCTCGTTCTTCAGGCTTCAGCATGGTTCCTGGTACCATCAAAATAATCTAAAGAAAGAAGAAAATAATCTAGTTTGGTAAACTTTCAAATGGTCCTGCGTCAAATACCTCCATACCCACCATTTGCATGTAGGTGGAGAAGCCAGTGTATGTTACTTAAGTGCCCAAGAAAGTACTTTTGCATTATTCCTGAATTGCATATGTATCACCCTCCTTGGAAATATGCAAATACCAGCTATGCAAATTCATCACTTTTCTGCACATATCCTTAGCACAGCCCGTCCATTTTCCAAGCCTTAGACAATTTCAGGTTCTGTGTAAAATTCAACAGCATTCTGGTAGTTTTCTAAAGTATGTCAGGCCAGGGGGAATTCCAGAATCTTTGTTCCACATCTGAACTGACATCCAATAGGTTTTCCTTCCTCACTAGTGATACTGTTGCTAATTATTTGTTATATGTTAAAATCATTCTGTAATGAATAAATCCAGAACTTTGTAATCTAATTCCTAAAAAAAAAAAAAAAAAAGGATGGTGGATCAATAAGAGAAGAAAAATAATACACTGTTCTGAAACTATGAAATAAAAGTAGTGCTTGTTTCAAACTGACTATCAGTCTTGATGGGGCTGCCTTTGGTGAAAGGAAGATGATATGACATGGAAAAAACATTTCACACCACAGTCATTCAAAGTGGTTGATGACACTATTATAACAAAATTATCAGCTACTACTGTAGACACAAAAGAAAAGGACTATTTTAGGAAACATTTTTGAATGCATATTCCTCCAAAATGCTTTGACTTCCTTACTTACCAAGGTTAGACTGACCTAAAATAGTACTGCAGTCACTGAACAACATTGCCAGCTAGGTATCAGGGATGGCTAGCAAAGAAGAAAAGATTTCTATATGTGCACATATCAGAGTACTCATCAAAAAATGGCTGTGAAAAAGCTGAAAAATCTCTGAGTGTGAAAGAACTGGTCACCAGAAGCTTTGCCAGCAAGACTGCTGTCATTTTCTTCGCACTTCCTTTCATACAGATTACAATCTTCCTCCTCCACCTCCTCTTCTTCAGGACAGCAACTCTTGGATGGGCTCCCAGATTTAACATCAGTGAAAGAAAGAGGACCAAATGTCTGAAGAAATCCTTAGGGTTTTGACCAACCGTTAAGAAAAACAAGTGTTTTCTGCCTAGAGACTGAGCTTTTACAAATGCTTGTCATCAATGAAGGAAAATTAAATCATTATGTCTGAATCTGGTTTTTTGGTGTTGTTGTTTTTTCGAATATCCACAAATTGACCAAACTCTTCAATTAGCAAATAAAATAAACAGATCCAGAGAATTCATGTAAGGGGGCAAAAGGCCTTAAAAAAAATGATATAGTGGTAAGATGGAGGAAAAAGGAATGAGTAACAGTCAGTATCTCATATAATTTTGCACAGCCTGATTTTTTCCATCACACATTGAATGCAATGCTAATAGAAAGAAGTTAAGGCTTACAATACAGGTAGATTGGAATAAAAAGGGGAGTGGGAGAGACAGACCTATATATTAGGTGGATGAATGAATCAAACAGGAAGGTATAAATATGAGCATTTGGAGGATGAGAGTAACTGAAGGACAGACACAGAGTTAAAGATCCAAAAGCAATAACCAATTGAGTAAAGCAGCCAACAAAGCACAGACTACTGAAACTGACAAAAACAGAGTCGTTGACTGAGATTGGGCTGACTAGTGTTTTCTTGCTGCAACAGAAGATGGTTGCAGGCAACCAGGTACACCCAAAATGCTCCAAGTGTGAAGGACAATATGGATTCTCCCTGAATGACCCAAAAGGCCTGAGGACAGGTAAACAACTGACTGGCAAGGAAATGAATGCAGCTTTATTGAAGTCAAACAAAATCAGATGGGAAATGTGGCATTAATTTTAAGCATATGGCATAAATGATAAACCACTGGAGCAAACTATTGAGAGAGGAGGTGGACTCACCATCTGTTGATACTTTCAAAAATAAGATTGCATATCTTTCTGGAAAATAAATATTTTATACAAGCACATGCTACTGAGCTCAAAACAGAAGCAGCTGCAGGAAATCTAAAGTCTGTGAAAATATATGTCATCAGAAGAGTTAACTAATGGTGTCTCTATCCTACAAATCTGTAGAGCTTTCCCACAAGCACCTTTGGAGTGGTAAAGTGGTATCAAATGGCACATGAAAAATAAACCATTGACATCAATATGCAGGGTGATACAAAACAGACCATAATGGTTAAATCTTGTTTATGTGTGTGTATACATGTTTAAATAAAAGTCAAATAAGAAAAATAAAGAAACACACATTTGAGGTTCTTAGCAAACTCAAAAAATGTTCAGTGCTGTGATGAACTTTGCAGCAAAATGACTGCAATGCTGTCAATTAGGAGTGATACTGTACATTATGATGTGAAAGATTAAAATGAAGTAGTGTAATATATTTGAACCACAGTGCTGCATGTTTCTGCTTGGATTAGGATTTAACTTCTTGTAGTTTGTATCCTTTGCTAATTAAAATCAAATATCCACAGATGGAAGCTACTTTATACACTTGACCTGTGTTACACTAGTTGAAATCAAGACTAACCCACTGCAGCTACAGAGCTGAAATCTGTTCTTTGTCACCGAATGTTACAACTTCTGTAACAGTCCATGACAGCAAACCGTCATCCTTCAAAAATAATACGGCTCTTCTCCCCAGCCACTAAATTTTATGAAAGCTGTAGTTCCAGAAAGCCAAAACAGGAGACAAAAAACAAGACAAAAAACCCAAGTTATTTCCGTTCTTATTTTACTCAACACCACTCGAAGCATCCACAGTCTCAACAGGCAGGAGTAATGTTATCAAAGGCAGGCATCTACATTAGAAATGCTTCTATCTGAGCTTATAGTCCCACCTCTATTTAGAGACAGCAGAAAGAAATAAACATGTCCAGGATGTGACTCTTTCTGTTTTATAGACGTTGTCTAAAACAAGGCAGACAAAAGTGCCTGTTCCATTTAGAGGAAGATGAGAATGGAAAGTGCAACATGGACTTCTTAAAATAAGGGAGTTAAACCCCCCTCTGCCTGTCTCTTTCTGGAACAGCAGAGATCTGGAATATCTCAGAAGTTTTCTAAGCCTCATATGTGAACGGAGAGATAAAGCATACAGCTCACCTGGATTAAAGCATTGATAAATGATCCTTAAACTGCAGTAAATAGTTTTGGTTGCAGTCTAGATTGCCCTAGAAAGTTCCAGTGGGCTGCAGCAGCCTAAGTGAAGGCCCATTATAGATACCTTGGGATACCTGAGACATCTGCAGATGTGTGGAAGATACAAGACAGGGCTTACAGGACTACACATTACCTTCCAGCTGAAGGTAAAAGATACCCCACTGAGTCAAATGATCTGAATGCTAACTTCTTGTTGCTACCTAATTTTCAATCACATTGCTTTAAGCAACCCAAATTAACACCAAAATTTCATTTGCTGTATAGACCAAACTGAATTATCAATAGCAAGGTAATCAAGCAGGTTGTCTCTCAGTATAGGTGGGTAAGGATGCTTCTGTCAGTTCATTCTGACAAAAACATTGCACCTCATCCAAATGTGCAGTCCTGTTCCTCTATCATGTTGTATGTTTACTTGCACAGTTACTTTCATAAACATTATTCCATTTCACAGAATTTTTTAAATGAAATCAGATATTTTAAAAGTCTAGGGAATCTCATATGCCTCAAACTTTTGTTACATCATTACAGTACTAAGCCATGCTTTTCACATACTTCTCATATAAAAAAAACTTTGTTTTCTTGTGTAGAAATTCTAACTTAGACAGAACTTCGTTATTTAACCTGGTCTAATATATAAATGAGTATTTCACATTATACCAATCTTTTATTCTCTTTTATCTCAAAATCTTAACATTTACAGATTTATTATATAGAAAATTTAATTTACATTAAATTTAATTAATAGAAACTATTCATATTCATTTGAAAAGCACTCCACGTTGATTGAAATAATTAGTGTAGGGCTACTCAATATTTACTTAAGATATGAATCTAGAGGGATTTGATAAAATTAATTAGCAGGAACTAATTATAGTTAGGATATGAGTTAGGGTTTAATAAATATAATTACAGAGTACAAATGATGGATTCTTAATTAATAGATACTAGTTGCCAAACATTGAAGAGAGATTATCATATTTCTGTGCAGGACATGCTATTCAGCATACCTTCAGTTTCAGTGGAAATACTGACATTTAAAGTGCCCAGGGAGAGGGGTTGAGAGGGAGTTAAAAGCACATAAACTAATTTATTTCAAACTTGCAGTGAAAGTATCAGATCAATTATGGAAACCTGCCTTCTAAAAAAAGGATAAATTCCTGCATGTAATATATTTGCAGATGGCACAGTGGCTATGGGACAGAATTTTAGAGGTATTTAGGCATTTAATAATGATTATAGGCTCCTGGTTGGATATTGGTCTTACTTAGTTGTTTCTGAATATTCAGCTTGGCACCTGTTCTTTTATGCACCTAGCTCTTTCTAAAAACATAACCTTCGCTTTGTCTGTGCCTTGCTATCCTACCTAAAAAACAGGGATAATAAAGTTTCCTTACCTTGAAAAGGTGGTGTGTATACAATTTCTTCAAAGACTGTGAAGTAATCAACTAGTTGAATATTAGAGGCTGCATAAATATTATGATAAATTGATGGAAGAATTGCTCTGTATTTTGAGGCAGAAAGCTGGCCTTGTTTTAAATTAACTTTCTGCATTTGGATTCTCCATCCGGTTATGGTTCATTGCACCCTAGAGCTTCTTAACATATGTCTACATAGCAATCCAGAAATGCAATTGCCGTATCATAGACTGGTATTTGACCTGTGTGCTAGCACACCATAAGAAGGATAGGAGCAAAAGGACACATATTCTATTGACCCAAAATCTGAAAGGTAGGTTCATAAAAATCACAGTTACTGACCAATCAGTGAGGGAAGAAGTTGACTGTTATTTGTATGAGAAGAAAAATGTTCTTTGACATCTTCTATTTTCTCTTAGCCAGTCCTAAGAAATTATTTAAAGAACACTTACTGGTTCAGCCTGTATCACAAACCATCTTAACTCATGAGAAATCAAATTTAACACTTACCTGGAAAGTCACGAAATTACAAAAGGATAAAACTGCCTATATTTATAGTATTTCCCTTCTAAGAATTCCAGGGGAAACTGAGGTACAGATGGGGCATTTTATGCTGGCATATTTCCTCCAGTCACCTCACTCAAAAACTCTGAAATTAACTCTAGAAAAAGTAGACTGGACTAAGCGTTCTCAAGAGGTTCCTTCCAACATCAGACTTAAGGCAACATGTATTTTTGTCTATAGTTTGCCTCTTTCAGAACATAATTAAGCAGTGTAAGTGTAAGAGATGTATTTGAGTATCCATCTGGAAAGCCTTACGATATAACTTTTAGGCTCCCACCTTCTCATAGAAATGTTTGGTTAGAACAGGCCTTGAATACCATATTTTTGTCAATGTAGAAAGATTTCTAGCAGTTTGGAATTATTTTGCTGCCATCAGCTGAATATCCAGCTGGTGCAGAAATGCAAAGGCACACCTTCTTTACAGCAGCTCATTGAACTGGGACATTATCTCTTTGCCAAGTATCCCATAGTGAGAGTTAGTCAAGAAAAGCATGAGATCAAGCCAAAAAAGGGAAAGTATTGAATTATAATATCATTCAGACATTGCTCACCAGTCAAGTCACCTCATAACTGCTGTTTAAGGTTTATTCAGATATAACTCTATTACAGAGTTAGCTAGATTTAATTTTATTTGCCATTCTTTTAAGTATCACTGTAAAACATAAAGCTTTAAAATTCAGTCTTTCAAAAAAATGCATCTTTTCCCCCTAAATTCAATGTAAAATAACAAAAAAACCCCCCACTCAACATTTTATACCTGCCATAAGCATTATAAGCATTAAGTAGTACTAGGTCTATTAATTTTATTAGAAATGCTTTATTTCTATTGCATTATTTTATATGCCATTCATAATAGGAATAAGAATGTAAAATAATGTCTTTCTATTTATCAGTATCTTATGAAATACTACTAGGCTCTTACCTGAGCCAATGACAATATTCCCCAAAGAGCTCCAAACACTGGTTTGCAGCAGACATTGATGAGCAAAAGAAAGAGGTAATGACCAAAGCTACTTACCTCTTTCCAGACTGTATCTGACTCAAATTGAGAAATGACATGGTCTCTAATCCCCTGTGGCCTTCCTAGAGATGTGTGTGTAGGCTGAGGGTAGGAAGCCACTCCTCCAGGAACAACAGTGGGAAATCTGGTAACCATCAGGACCTTGGCCACCATGTCCCAAATTAAACACCAGAAACTGACTCTTTCAAAGCTACAGTACAGACTGCAATCCGTCGGCAAATAAAACTTACCTTTATGCATAAAGCTTGACCCTTTAACAGGTAGATGGTCACCTCTCCTGAGGGGCTGCAATTTGTAGCTTCACAGGATGTAGCTTTCTAAGAGCACAGGAATACAAAGGGGTGTATTTGTTACCGACAGCAATGGGAAAGGATGGGGAGAAGGGCAGGGTTAATGAGAAAACAGAAAGGAGCAAGTTGCTAACAGAGACGTAGTCCGGGTTTATAGATTGATTCTCCCATTTTTGTCTTAATAAAAATTTAAAAGTATGTGAGATGCACACATACACAAAAGAGAGGGAATAAAACACCCAGCGTTTAAAATGGATACAGAACAGAACACATCACTCATTTACGATTTTTTTGCTTTGCCCCCTTAAGTGAACCATCACAGTGGCAAGGGAGAGAGAGTGATCCTTCATATGTTTGTACTGAAAGAAATTTTAAATACATAAAGACAGGCTGGGAATAGCTGCCAAGCTATGACTGTAAACTGCAGCTCTTCCTTCGCACACTTTCTCTTCTGCAGCCTACCTGGAAGGCAGCAGTAATAGACTCTTGTGCAATTTCTACCTTGCTCCTTCACGCTAAGCAATGCTGACAGACACATCATTGCAAGTTTGTCTCTTTATCCAACAGTAGTACACACCTTAAAGGAGACCTCTCAAGTTTGAAGAGTGAAAGAGCCTCCTCCACCCACTTGTCTACTTTCTCCTGTCATTATCATGCCATAGTTTATCGCTTTTCAGATTGCCTCTCTGCATCTCTTCCTCACAAAGTGATCTCACGCGAAAGTGTGTAGCAAAAAGATACTGGCACTGTGGGGCAAACTTGTCAATTACTACACGGTTCCTCTTTGTGGGTGGAATCTTGGCAGTGTGAATATAGTGCTCCTCTCTGTGGATCTTATGCATCTAGTTGTGTAAAATTCACAGCGCGTTCAAGCCACATGCTGAAATACTCATCTGAAAACAAGGTCAGACTGAAATTCAGGCAAGGAAATATATGTGTGAAACAATGACTTAAAAAAGAGTCCTAGGTTCAAGACTTCCCATTTTGTCCTTTTGGCTCACCTACAGATTTATTTATAACCACTAACTAATTAATTAACTGCTCCTTCCCTCTTATTCTGTACAAATGAGTTTGTGTGGTATTATATGCAGTTGTAACAGTTCCAGAAAAACAGGTGTGTGTTCAAACTCAACAAAGACAATTCCAGTTTCAACCAGTTAGGCTCATAGTTTCTGAAAGGATTCATCCCACAGTGCAATAGTGCTTTCACACAAATCCCAGTTAGGTATCTCACGAGAAGTGGTGCAATCTCAGTTGGACAGTAGAGATGAGGTCCTTCTGGGACAAAGCAAGGCCTGTTTATCACAGCCTCCATTCTACTGGGAGAGATCTGCAAGGATCTGTGAGCTGCTGGAAGCAGAAGATCCAGGTCATCAATATAAGGGTATCAGAGTGATCCCCTCAACTACCTCTTCAGAAAAATCACTAGGGCTGCAGCTGGTTAAGGATATTTAAAGTGATGTTAATACTGTTTGTTTTGTTATTTACAAAAGGTGCATTTTGCAACATTACATGCCATGTTTGTTTGCTGAGCTAGTTAAAATAAAAGGAATGAATGCACAGAAGTTTCTGAAAGGTGTGACTGCTTTATTTAATTTGTCTGTTCTGACCTCCATTTCTATTAACACTCTTCTTGACCTGTGCTTCTAAGTCCACGATTGCAGCCATTACTTCTTGTAATCCTCTCCATATATTTTCCATCACAAACCCACGCTGATCAGCAGTTGCCAGAAATATTATGTCTTCTGTTGATGAAGACATCACATCCTCCTGTCTACACCACTGTCACTGCTTTACAAGTACACTGCTAAACTGCCCATATCCACAGTGAGATTAAGAGCTTAGCAGGAATGGACATTTCATCTAGAAAATAAGAATGGTCATAGTTACAGTCAATAGTCTGTCATGTGCTTGGCAGTACAGAGGGCTAGGATGTTTTGGGTGTGATAGTCCTTACAGCTAAGAAAAAGATGTGACAAGATAGATTCCTGTTTCCTAATTCTTAATAACCTCCTTCTGACTGGACTAATTAAATGTGGTTAGTTGTGTAAGACTAGAGAAAAGCTTGAATTCTGCCATGTGGAATAGTAGAAATATGTAATAATTGCTCTTTTATTCTAATGTAGATTTTTCTTAGAAATTATAAAGACCATTAATGTAAGTGTTGGTAGTAGTTGAAATCCTAATTCATTTTTTCAGACTTTGACTAGCATGATGTAAGTAAAAATGTGTCCTGAGGAAAACTGACTTCTAGCTGTTTTTTTGGCTTCTTGGTGGAAACAGCAGGCACTGAATATTTTCAGGTTACTGAATGACATGAAGATATTGCTATCTTTTTGTTTCATTATTCAACAGGTAGATTCATTCCCACTGGCAGGAGACAGGTTAGTCTGGAATATTGTAATCATCCAATCAAGAGGAAGATTATTATAAGGACTCACCTTATGTGTCTGAATGTGTACCTTGACTCATCTCTCTCCATACAACAGGATCAATCCTAACAGTATCTAGTACCACTTCTGTTGTTTTTCAGTTCTTGTTAAGGAAGCATTTTCATTCTAAAGGGGTTATGAAGAATTAGACATCTATAAGTAAAGTGTTTGACAGAGTCTCCCACAGCATCCTCGCAGCTAAACTGAGGAAGTGTCGTCTGGATGATCGGGTAGTGAGGTGGGTTGTGAACTGGCTGAAGGAAAGAAGGCAGAGAGTTATGGTCAATGGGACAGAGTCTAGTTGGAGGACTGTATCTAGTGGAGTCCCTCAGGGGTTGGTACTGGGACCAGTACTATTCAATATATTCATCAAGGATTTGGATGAGGGAATAGAGTGCTCTGTCAGCAAGTTTGCTGATGACACAAAACTGGGAGGAGTGGCTGACACACCAGAAGGCTGTGCTGCCATTCAGAGAGAGTTGGACAGGCTGGAGAGTTGGGTGGGGAGAAATTTAATGAAATATAACACGGGCAAGTGTAGAGTTCTGCATCTGGGTAAGAACAACCCCATGTGCCAGTATAAGATAGGGAATGAGCTGTTGGAGAGCAGCGTAGGGGAAAGGGACCTGAGGGTCCTGGTGGACAACAGGATGACCATGAGCCAGCAATGTGCCCTTGTGGCCAAGAAGGCCAATGGCATCCTGGGGTGTATTAGAAAGGGGGTGGTTAGTAGGTCGAGAGAGGTTCTCCTCCCCCTCTAATCTGCCCTGGTGAGGCCGCATCAGGAATATTGTGTCCTGTTCTGGGCCCCCCAGTACAAGAAGGACAGGGAACTGCTTGAGCCACAAAGATGATGAAGGGAGTGGAACATCTCCCTTATGAGGAAAGGCTGAGGGAGCTGGGTCTCTTTAGCTTGGAGGAGACAGAGGGGTGACCTCATTAATGTTTATAAATATGTCAAGGGTGAGTGTCATGAGGATGGAGCCAGGCTCTTCTCAGTGACATCCAATGATAGGACAAGGGGCAATGGGTGCAAGCTGGAACACAGGAGGTTCTGCATAAATATGAGGAAGAACTTCTTCCCAGTGAGGGTGACAGAGCACTGGAACTGCCCAGAGAGGTTGTGGAGTCTCCTTCTCTGGAGACATTTAAAACCCGCCTGGACATGTTCCTGTGTGACCTGACCTAGGTGTTCCTGCTCTGGCAGGGGTATTGGACTAGATGATCTTTTGAGGTCCCTTCCAATCCCTAACATCCTGTGATTCTGTGATTCTGTGATAAGGCAAATAGACTCTGAGGTGGACATTTTCCACTTTTTTATTTTGCACTGAAGGGTCATTTTTTAAATGAAAAGGAAGAAAAATATCTCCACTTGTCTGGTGTGAGAGCAGCTAACCCCCTGGCTTTTGCACATTGACAGAATCTCTTCTACTTTTGAGGCAACTAAACCTGCATCCTTTCTAAAACTGCTGTTCTTAATGCTTGACTTCTTATCTTGAACATAACAGGCCATTACCATTTATGAAGATATTTAAATTTTTTCCCTCTGTGTTCAGTAATTAGGTGGACTAGAAAATGCAACTCCCCAGCCTTAACTGTCCCTTCCCTTAGGGAAAATTCTCTGGGCTTAGATGCTTTTAAAAAGTTTGGGATGGCTTTCTCAGGCTCTGTTAGAAACTCTCTGAAAAGTAAGTACTTTTTACAATGGCAATGGAAAGCAAAATCAGTTCAGTTTGTCAATTTTTCAGGTTCTGTTCTTAAAGTCCCACTCAGAAGAGGGTTTGTATTCACATGAAGTTCCTTGGCTTTATAGGGAAAGTCTTTGTTAGGGCGTGTACATTTGTCAGTTGGGAAACAAAATGTATGAAGTATGCTATGATTAAGTATAGATATTCCTCAGCTGAATACCTGAAATCGGCCACAGGAGCTTCAGCTGGAATGAATATTCATTTGTATTCCCCAGGACAGAGCTGGATAACCAGAGCTGTCTTGAGATCCTGCAAACTTAATGTAATACTCATAGCAATTGTCTTTTTTTTTAACCTAAATCCTCCATTCCTATAGAAACCTGCAGTGTGGAATCTCAGATTTGTTTCTGTTGTGCGTGTCAGTGCGTTTCAGTTTCAATTCTCTGGCTGCAGAGAAGCTCACAAATGTGACAGAGCAGGTGCTGGACAAGAACATAAGTAATAAGATGCTTGATTCTACAACATGATTCCAGGGTTCCCAATTCACATTTCCTGAATGCTGAGGTTACCACTATTGGACTTTCACTTATATTTGAATACCGGTCTTGCTGTCAACACAATGCTTTAGGCGGTCTTCTGCTGAAGGGTAATATTTAAATTATGGTCTTGAACACATACTGAAGCCATTTATTCAAAAGGCTTCTGGGTCTAGTGTTTGGGGAAAATCTAAAAGTATGGGAATCATTGCTTGGCCTGTCAGTTAAAACCCCCAGGCAAACATAATACATTAAAAGCAAAACAGTTAAATGAAGCAGCAAGACAACATATGCACATATCCTTCTTAGTCTTCATTTTTCAGTTATTTTCATTATCATTCTCCTACTATGACAGCACTGCAGACACTTGAAGAACTGAGAAAATGAAATCTCAGTTTTCACTCAGTACCCAAGAAGGACTGGTATATTTTTCATTTCACATTAAGGAATTCCACTGAATTGTGAACAGCAATACCAGCCTATAGGCAATAAAATACGGGGTGAGATTCTCATTATCATACTAAATTCAGGTGTCCACATGTACACAACAGGCTCAGTTCTACTGCCTCAACACAGTCATGCACCACCTTTTTCAAACCATCTAGTTTATTGAAGACACCCACAAATGGGCTTGTAGATCTGACAAAGGACCTGCTGGAGGAGACGTACAACCTTTTGAAGCAGCAGTCAGCTGCCATGGGATACAGTAGTGCATCTCAAATGGTATTAGGCACTTATGTTTAGGAAACTGAATTAAGATCATTATATAAGATCCCGTTATCATTAATGGAGGTGTAATCAATACAATCTATAAAGACCAGAGAGCTGGAGTGACTCTGTGATTTGTATTGACTAGGTCTTCATTGACTGTAACAGGGTCACAGACACCTAGTGTAACAGTAGACATCTATGCTAGATAACTAAATTTAGATTTCCTAATCTTAAACTGAATCAGCCAACCTAACATCTTAATTTAAAGACTAGGAATAGAAATAAATGTTTCCTAAAAGTTGGAAGCAATTTCAAATTAAGTAATAAATGAGAAAATGTCACTGTACAACGAGAATGTGATTAGATTTTTATCAGAATTTAATGAAAGTAGGGAAGAACATAAGAAAAGTCTCACTTAGTCAAGTCCAAGGTCCATACAGTGCAATATCCTATCTCCTACCATGGCCATAAGCAGATATCAAGGGAAATGTACGAATACCAGGATGCTCAGTATTGTTATGATCACAACTCCAAGCTAAATATGCCTGGTTACTAACAATATAAACGCAAGCCATAGGTACATATCTATAACACTTCCCAGTCAGATTTTGAAGCTCCCAGATTTTGAAAAGTAGTCCCACATCCTGTTTGACTGTCCTTAGAGAGTCTTAAAATTATATACATTTTTACAAGAGCTAATAATTTTCAGCCTTTTGCCTAGACAAATTATGTGAAAAGAACATACTATGATTCAAGTATGTATTACAAAATCTATCCCCAAATACTCATGATATGATTAGTTAAAAACAAATGTGGTTACAGAAGAAACCTGCCAGTGTCTTCCCAGAACCGTGTCAGACTGCAAAATCCACTTTCCATTTTAAAATGTGTTCTTACCCTCCCTCCTCTCCTGCTTCCTTTATGTTGAAAATTTTCAGAAAATGGTCTTGTCACATATTGATGGTGACAAGATGGGAAGCTGACCTATTCAACTCAGTGAGCTGAGGACTTCAGAGACTAACTGCAATCATTGAAGCCTGATCAGTTTATGGGAGGGATTGTATGCCTGTGCCAGTGGCAGCAGGGGGCTGGAGCTGATGATCAAAAAAGACTTTCCTTCCGTGTATTCTTATTTCGTTGAAACCTGTTTAAACACAGGGCCTTTTCTACACTTTCCTCTTGTTCATTTGATTGTTGTTGGGTTTTTTAATGGTCCCTTTTTGAACAGAAAATGAAACAAAATGTCCTGCTTCACAAAATATATACAGATGCAAAATTCAAACCCAGATTAAACAAGAGATAAAGGTGGGAGAGCCAAACTGGCTGGTATTTAGGTATTATACAGCTATTCAAATAAGGCAACATACTTATGGCATTGCAGCAACAGGGCATAGAACAACCCACAGCCATATTACTGAACTGTCCTAGGCTATAAAACATGAGAGCCACTGGAAAATACCCAGGCCAGGTATGCCCCTGGCCTGCTCTGACTCATGCACTGTGGCTTGGAAATGTTTGGAAAAATGTGGGTTGCATAAACCAAAACATTTCAGAGACTACCATCATCTTTTGATAGTACAGAAAGTCAAATTCCAAAGCTTGACCCTTGGATGCGATGCACTATGACACATCCTATACATATAGGCTATAAATATAGGCTATACAGTCCACATAGACAATGCAAATGACAGAGACACACCAAGTATGTCCTAGTCAACAGAGACCTATCGAATAGAAGCACAGTCTTAACTGGCAATGTAGCACAACATCAGCTATGATCTTCCATATGGATCTTCAGTTCTTGTAATCAGGTATTTTTCCTTTCAGACCTGAAAGTTCACTGTTGCAAACTTTACCACTAACTCAATCATCTCTATGTGAGTGGCAATTAGGACATTACCCTGTGGATGTAGGCATGAACATAACAGTTTTATTCTTATTCGTATTCTTCTCTCTTCCTATTATAAAATGAATGACAATGTAACAGCAACTTGGGAATATTAATGTGGACACTGAAACATTAACTTCTCTGAGATATTTTTGTGATTTTAATTGTAAATTCTTAAATAACATTGACAAACCTTTATTCTGTATTGATTCTGTTGCTATACTAAACTCTTCATTATGTGAATTCGTGAAGGCTCACAAGAATCAATCATAATTATTCATGGACCAATACAGTTGAAATCAAAACAATAGATCGATTCATGCTGTAAAGTGCATTACCTTTAGTAATCTCTGTGAGGCAATCAACCAAAAATTAGATCTGTATATTAGCTTTTTAGTTATTTAAGTGTTATGCAATGGTAAGCAAACCTCCAGAGGTACTCTTCTCATAGGTTCATATCAGTATAAGATTAACTGATTTCAGGCTTATACCCCCAAACCTCCAAGGAATTATAATCAAAACCATAAGTCCAGACTGCCTTTTTATTAAAACTTAAAAAGGAAAAAAAAAAAAAAAAGTACATTTTATTCTACTGAACTGTGTTCCTCAAATTCTTAATTTTAGTTCCACATAAATAGAATAAAAGTCAGACAATTTTGTAAATGGAATAGAATGATTCTACTTTATCTGAACCACTAATATAGAGTTTTGAAGAAAGGGGAACAAACTACTACCAAGAGTGACATGGAGAGCTTAAATAATTTAATTTTATTTTTTTTTAACCAGTCCTGGAAATAAGCTTAGCAAATTATGAACCAAAGAAGTCTGTTGAAACACTAAGGTTAAGCTTCAAGTTTCTGTAAAACATATTAGAAACAGGAAAAATGATGTTGAGATTGGGTACCTTCAGTGCAGTTCTTATTAAACTATGATTTCTTAAAGAAGCTGCTATGATTTCTAGTCATAAATCCTTACACGGCAAAAGGTGACAAGTGATATGCAACCTGGAGTAGCTATCATCGGCTGCCGAGTTAACCATATGTGTGATATCACACTATTACAACAACAAAAGAAAAAAATCAGCATTGCAGTTAGGCTAAGGAAAAAAATGGGGAAAGATTAAACTCTCCAATTTCATTTCATCCTGGAGATGGACCCAGGTGCAGAGCCTACTGACTCTTCGCCAATAATTGAACAATTCAAAACACACATTACGTACAATTCTTCCCAATTCCTGTATCCATCAGACCGAATCAGGCATGTTTAGAGGGATGTTTATCCCATTCCAGTAAGCTATTCATTTCTCCCATACTGTTGCATCGACTACTTATATTGAGTCACTCTTCTTTCGTCTTTTACAATTCTTTGAATTCTTCAATGTGGTACTGAGTTATCTGTAAAGACTTACTGAAGCCAGTTGTAATCCTAGGTAGGAGAAAGCCATTAGTAAAATGGTCTTTCATGTTCATTTCAGGTGCTGGTGTTCCTGAATAGACTCCACACACTGGGTTAAAATAATTTCTCTCACACTGGCCTTCAAACCATGCAAAACATAGAATCATCAAATAATAGAATGGTTCGGGTTAGAAGGAACCTTAAAGACCATCTAGTTCCAACCCCCCTGCCATGGACAGGAACACCTTCTACTAGACCAGGTTGCTCAAAACCTCATCCAACCTGGATGTGAACATGTCCAAGGAGGGGGCATCCACAAGTTCTCTGGACAACCTGTTCCAGTGCCTCACCCACCTCATGGTAAATTTCTTCCTAATGTCTAATCTAAGTCTATTCTCTTCCAGTTTAAAGCCATTGTCCTTCGTCCTACACTATCACTACATACCATTGTAAAAAGTCATTCTCCAGCTTTCTTGTAGGCCCCTTCAGGTACTGGAAGGCAACTATGAGGTCCCCCAGAGCCTTCTGTTCTCCAAGCTGAACAAACCAAACTCTCTCAGCCTGTCTTCATAAGGTGCTTCAGCCCTCTGATCATCTTTGTGGCCTCCTCTGGACCTCCTCCAACAGGTCCATGTCCTTCTTGTGTTGAGGGCCCCAGAGCTGAACACAGTACCACAGGTGGTGTGTCAAGAGAGCAGAGTAGAGGGGCAGAATCACCTCACTTGACCTGCTGGGCATGCTTCTTTAGATGCAGCCCAGGATATGGTAGGCCTTCTGGGCTGCAGGCACACACTGATGGCTCACATCAAGCTTCTCATTGACCAGCAATCCCAAGTCATTCTCCTCAGGGCTGCTCTCTATCCATTCTCCACCCAGTCTGTATTTGTGCTTGGAGTTGCCTTGACCCAGGTGCAGGACCTTGCACTTGGCCTTTTTGAGCTTCATGAGGTTGGCATGGGCCCACCTCTCCAGCATGTCATGGTCCCTCTGGATGGCATCCCTTCCCTGCAGCATGTCAGTCACACCACACAGCTAGCTATCATCCAAAAACTTGCTGAGGGTGCACTCGATCCCACTGTCTGTGTTGCCGACAAAGGTGTTGAACAACATCGGTCCCAGTACTGACCCCTGTGGAACGCCACTCACCACTGTTCTCCATTTGGACATCGAGCCGTTGACCACAACTCTTTGAGTGTGATGATCCAGCCAATTCTTTATCCACCGAGCGGATTCCATAGAATCCATGTATTTTCAATTTTCAGACCAGGATGTCATGCAGGACTGTATCAAATGCTTTGCACAAGTACAGGTAGATGACATCCATTGTACTTCCCTTATCCAACAGTGCTGTAACACCATCATCAGTGGGGTAACACACGTTACCCTTAGGACAAGCAAAGAGCAGAAATTATAAATGCTCCTGTTTAAAAGAAGATGAGATAGTTAGCAAAAGTGGTAATTCATTTGAAAACATCTTTCTTTTCTCCTTCTATTTCTTCATTCCCCCCTACTTGACATACCATGGATAAAGCAGCATTTTTCTTTTTTCTTCATGAAAAGAAACTGTCTCTCCACTCTGGAGTTCATAAACCTTCGCCACTAGATGAAGAAAGAAACACAGAGAGAAATATGTCTCCCCACAAAGTCCCTTTCTCTGCCACAAGACTCTTCAACTCCTACCCAAGGAGATAATTTCAAGAAGGGAAATAAGTTTAATTTAGCCTTTGAGCTTTTTCTCTCCTCATTTCCCTGATGAGATATTCAATTCACTCCATTTTGTTGTCAGATTTGTGACATAGAGACCTGTCTCTGAGCAATGAGTCTAAAGCCAATATCTCATTTCACATAAGCCACTAAACAGTCATCACATGGTAATGCTTTCCAGTCACTATGGGTGCAATGGCTGTAAGCTTTCATCTATAAATTCTTTTTTAGTTGCTCATTTCTGTCAAGCTGGTCTAATCTACTTACACCTGGCACATTAATTCTTATCTTTTCCCTGCAACATTGTAATTATATGTTATTTCCAGCAATAATTAATTCTCTCTCAGGCGGGCTTTTTATAGCTTATAAGTCAAAATGGGCTGCACCATACTAAATAATTAATTCAGACTGTGTTTTATGTCATGACATACACACAGCCCCCGGGTGTAATTGTTACAGAATTCTTTTGAGAAAGAAGTCCTTGTCTCTCAAGGGTTGTACAGACCAGAAAGCACCAATTATAGTTGTTATTTCTCTCAGACCAGTAGTAGGTGTGTTTAGTTCTTTCTACCAAAATTTCTATTTATGGTAGTTATTTCCAGAAGGTCTTGCTACAGTATTAGCCTACAAAAAAAATGCAGCTGCAGACCATAAGAATGACTCCAAACTGTATGTAAGTCCCTTCAGAGAAGCCTGCAACAGTTCACATGCTTGCCTACAATTGCCTATATGTCTTCGGTTTCTTAATTGTACACAAAAGGGACATTCACATGACAAAAAAAAATGTAATATGAAATTGTAGCTATGAGGTGTCGATAAGATGTGTCCATAGAAAACTCAATCATTAAGCAAAAGTCGATAGCTAGATACTGTATCTTACCTAGAGGAACTGCAATCCACTCCAGAAATACAGCAAAGAAGAAAGGAAAAGGAAAAAAAAAAGAAAAGAAAGAAAAACAGAAAAACATACTTTAAAACTAGCTAGGAAGACAGATTAGGTAACAGAAATCTGGAAGTCACAGTATGCCTAAAAGTATTTGCTGGAATACAATGAGATAATGTTTGAAAGACGAAAGAACTCTATTAACAGGAAAAGTATAATTACCAATCATATGTTATAAAGAATGCAAATATATTAAACACAAAATTATAACACACACCTCCTTATCAGGGAAAGGATAACAACTGCACAAAGAAGAGAAAGATCAGACACTAACATTGTATAGAAAACATTAATAATAGAAATTTAAATTGCTTGTGTATAATGAAGCATCAGAAGAGAACATTCTTAAGGAATGTGATTTCCAGATACCTTAAAGAAATAGCTCCCAAATTTACTTTCTTGTGTTCTTTCAGCTGCTGGTGTGAGCAGTGGCAGCAATACTAGGTCATAGTTTCCCTTTTCTGCATACAAAACCTTTCACCTGTTTCAAGAGTGGTCTCATTTCAGTACATTTAACAGCTTCACATGTACCATCATCACAGCATCATTCAAGCAGTCAGGCTAAGTAAAGTACTATAAATTTGTTCCTTTGGGATCATGTGGTCAGCAAGGAAGAGTAACCTAGGGAAAAGTACTGTTCATTTTTAATAATAGGGAAAAAATCCCACCATAAGCCATTATATAAACAGCAAAAGGTTCAAAACCATGTATAACCTATTGAAAGACCTAAATAGCCTAGGAAAATCAGTCTTGAATCAAACTGACTATAATCCTTCTTTTTTTACTTAATGTTTTGCCCTATTGATCAGTCTTATTTTCTGATTTGAGTTATACTGAATTGGACAGCTCAAAAGGATAACTGTGATAGCAGCAGGACTATAAGTCTAGGTCTTCTTTGAGAGTAATTGTGTACCATGCTGTCATCCCTTCTACTTGTATGAAAAAAATACTGCTATGAAGCTGCATTAATAATAGGCATGTGTGATTCACACAAAGACAATCAATGAAAATACAGTAATGTCCTTTATTCAGCAGTTGTTACAAGTATCTCTGTATGCGTTGCATATCTTCGCCGTGTATGAAGATTCAGATTAAGGGTTTTCTTTGCATCTCTTTTGAAAATGGAAGAGGTTCATATAAAGCCCATCCCAAATCTGTGTTCTTTAGATAATTACTGTGAGGCAGATCTGGTGGCTGAAACCTGAACATCATATTTGAGAAGGGACTGATGTTTACAGTGCTTTTACTTTATTTCAAAGGGGAGACAGAGAGCAAGTTCTATCTTCTGGCACAATCCAGAACTAATGGACCACTGGACCACAGCACATCTACTGCTGTCCCCACAGGCTAACAAAGAGTGGAAATGAGGCTAAGAATATTTCAAACTGCTTGAAAGTACCTGCAACAGATTTGAATCTCATTAAAGGAGGAAGATGCCAGCCAAAGTAAGGGAACTGCATGGAGCCAAGGATGTATTCTGCAGTAATGAGACAAGGACAGAAATGCTCAATAAATGCAATCAATCATAACGGCAGGTTGTCTATATGCACCATCCCAAAGAAAATGCCTTGAGTTCTCAAACTTCATAAGGAAGCATCGTGTCCTGAAGTTATCAAGACAAGGTATTCCTTTGCTATTGCTATTTGCATGATAAAGTTCCAGCCACCAGACAGCTCTGGGAACTGCAAGTAGGTTAACAGACTGACAGTAAATAATAACCTTCAGCAACATGGCTGCAAGGAGGCCAGGAGCAGTCCTGCAGCCCCTCCATATGCAAAGTGCTGGCAATATTTCTTTTACTTTAAAGCTGCAGTAGGTGGGCAAGAGCTAAACAGTATGAAAATATCAATCATTTCTGCAGCAGACTGGTAATGAAAAGTGCATGACACATTTTTTTTTCCTGCTTTGAGTCTCATACAGTGCTTGGCAGACAGCAAGAATTTTGATTTTGTGTCATCTCAGGAAAATTACTGGACTTCTCAGTGTTGGATTTTTCAGCTGAGTTAAAAGTAAAGGGTTATGTTTGGTCAAGAAGGATGAAAATCTTTGAACATAAAGAAAAACCCACATACTTTTCACCTTCTAAATGATAGAATTCTTAAGAACTGGCAAAAAGCCAAACCTACGCCAACTTCTTGTCTAAATATGAAAATTTCCTGACAGCTCCATTATGCATATTTTTTTACATCCCATGAGGGTCCTGGTGCCTATAAAGAACACACTTACTGTCTCCATTCCCTCACAGGAGGAAGGTAAGTGCAGCTTCTTAAAAAGACTGAATAGGAGCAAACTGAAATTCCTTGCATTTTGCAAGCTGTCTCACAAGGTCATTAGTGCTGTTTTAGTTCTTTGTTCATTGTGTTATTTATACCATGACATCTGGCCACATTACAAGCATTAAAATAAAATATCTGTTCATAAGGTAGCTATAACTGTCATCTTCCTATTAACCACCTCTACTTATCATACAGGAAGAAGAAAGCTGCAGCATTTTAGTTTGGCCCTGCTGATCCAAGGGGACAGAGCAAGACTCATTTCACTTTCTGAACAGCAATAAGCCTCTGCAACAACCAACACCCAGAAGTGAAGTCCTGGAAATGCAATGCGTTCAGTCAAAAATTTAAAGCTGAGGATTCCAACAAATATCCAAATATATTTTATGAGCTTGATTATGATGATGCCTACAGACAGTCCTCTGAGGCACAGGTGTATCTGGCATGAGCTTACCAGAGAAGAAGCAGGTTGAGTATATACTGCTTACACTGACATCAAGGAAGTTTGAAGGTCCTGGACACTAGTAATTAAAATTTACAGGAAATTTTAATGAATTATTAGATACTCGGGTTGTCTTAAAAATTCCCAAGCAGGTCCTTGAAAGTTAGCAAATGGCAGATTTATCAATGTATTTAAAACACAATATCCATCCTGTGCAATGCATGAAGGAGAAGGAATGAAATCCTGAAAAAAAGTTAAAAATGTACTGATGTAACTGAAGACGCTCTAATACACATATAGGTTGGTCAAAAATAAGGGTTATCTAGAAATGATAACACAGACATTTACTAATTTTCAAGGTCTCAGCTCTGAATGCCACATTTTTGCTGCCTTAAGTCGTATCAGCTTTTGCTAGTTTACATATTTAGATGCAAAACTAACCTTGTTTGAAACACTTTCAAGGTCTTGCTTTGTGATTTAAAAATAAAATAGAGAAATTTCACCTGCACTTTTAAAACAGTGATGTGGAAATAAAATGCAATTTCCTTAAATGTCAAGATTTCTAAATTTGATTTGGAATACATAGCACATATGTTTTGTTTCTGTCTTAATGCAGCTATCTGATTTGTTAGTAATAAAGATTAAGAGTGCTGAAGGTCAAAAAACATAGTAATTTCCTGTTATTTTGATGTCTCTGAAGCAGAAAGAACTGTGGAACAATAAAGAGTGAAGGATCCTCCCCCCTTTAGTGCTGCTTGACTTGGTCCTTGTTTATTGTCATGGATACCCCTTTCTGAAATGAAATTCTCTTATTTTGTATCAATGCAAGCAAAAATCAGTCTACATCAGAAAGGATAGAGTTAAAATGATACCGACACCCTCAGCATGATTCATCTGGCTAAATACACATGCCTACAGTGCAGATATTTGCACTGATGATGCCAGTGAATAGGTTCCTTTCATACCTGATGGAGAGAAATTGCCCCATCTAGAGATCAGCTAATTTCATCCTAGTGTAGGAATGAAGGTAAAATGAAAAAAAAAGTTCTAGAAGTGTCTGCTCCTCTCTGTCAGCTAAAGAAAGAGAGCCATTTAGTTGTAGACATCTGCTTTGTAGGTATCCAAAGTTAGGTGAGATGAATCTTACCCCAAGTGGAGGTCAACCTTTTCTGTATTTTCACTGTGTTAATTAAGAGTTAGAATGCAGACTTTATTCATCATACACTAAATAGTCTAGTTTATCTGTCATCATCTGGATTAGTGAGGACTTTTCAACATGACTGTTTACTCTTAGCAATTTGTCTCCATCACTTAAACTCTATTGTTTCATTCTGCTTCCAGGACTGATTTAACGGTTTTTCACATGAAGGAATAACAGACAACATACTCCCAAAATTTTAAGACTAGGTTATTATCTTGAAGACTATTCTTTGAAAATACTTAAACCATTGACTAAATACTTCCTAAACAATAGATTGCAGGTACTGTTTTTCAATAAACTTTTCATGGCATCAGGAATCTCTGTTTTGTCTACAGTGGCACAAAACATGCATCTAAAATTAACTTTGTTGTGTGAACTTCAGAAATAAAAGTGAAAACACTTCAAAGCTTTCCCCTTGAAAGGTAGTTGTGACCTCTGCCATTTATAAGAATATTTGTTTGATTACTTCCAAGTATGGTTCTCATAAATGGTCCTTAGCTGCCCAAATGCAGGCAGCCAGTGTGCAGCAAGAAATGTGCCAGAGAAAAGGGACATGGTAAATACAGAGAGATGCATCAGTGACATGACTGATAAGATCAGGCTGATTTTCTGGTGAAGAAGGGTCAATATTTAACCCTCATGCAGTGAATGGAGAGGAGATACCCCAGCATCCCACAAGCAGAATCAGGTACAGGTAGTTTTCACAGCTTGGTGACTTTAATACTGGCTGCCCAAACCTGACTATGTTAATTCATTCATTCCAGGAACTTTACCCAAGAAATCTAGATTAAAGGTAGTTCAGGGACATCTATCAAGGCTCTGATCCTAGAGGCCCTGGCAGCAGTGTGCATATTCCCTACTGAAGCCTGATTTTCATCACCCCACCAGCCAAAGGAGTAATACAGTGCCCAAGAGGCAGGCGTGCATGTTAGAGGCTGGGATCAGAAATGTGTTTGGAAATGCTGGCTCAGTTAGAGGTGCCTTTCCTCGAATTGGCAATGCTGCCACCAGTCAAAGGATATTACATAGTTGATATATCCCAATGTGACATGCCATTGTAACATGCCATCAGCCCAGGATATGGATGTTGTTTTCTGAAAATTGTGATTATAAGCACTCAAAACAAAAGGACTTTATGGGTTGGGGTTTTTTCTCCTTTTTAAAAGTTTTTAAGCCCATTTACCAGGTGTCAGAGTCCATGAAATAGAATGATGTAGGGTGCTCACGTTAAGATGCTGGAGCAGAAATACGAGAAAAAACTGGGTAATTTCCCATTACCTGGTAGTATCAAATACTTGAAATCTGGCTGCTTTGCTTGAATCACAATAAAGACATTTTTTTCCCCTGTGAGAAGAACAGAATCTTAACCAGCTTCATTATTTCCACTTCTCTGCTGCTTTGTTTTTGATATTATTAACCAGTGCATAACTGGAATCTGTTGTTTCACACCTATATGCAAGCAGAAGAAACAAATCAGCCAAATTTTCATCATTAGATATTAGAAAGTATTAATAATTTTAAATCTTACGTACTTCTAGATATGCTTTTATACTGTCTTTAGTTGACTTCCATTATAGTGGCTTTAATTGATGGAAAAATACAGATATAACAAAGCAAGTTTTTACAATTTAGCTGCATATCTTTTGCTCAGACTAAAAATTACTTTAGTATTCTGATTTCCCACTGCATATCTTTAGCTTCTAGAGCATTTATTTCTCTTACAGATCAGCTGGCCATCTCACTTTCCGTTAAATTTCTGGAAATGTTGAAATAATCACAGAATCACAGAATGTCAGGGATTGGAAGGGACCTCACCTAGTCCAATCCCTCTGCCAGAGCAGGAATACCTAGATCAGGTCACACAGGAATGCATCCAGGTGGGTTTTGAATGCCTCCAGAAAAGCAGACTCCACAACCTCTCTGGGCAGCCTGTGCCAGTGCTCTGTCACCCTCACTGTGAAGAAGTTTTCCGTCACATTTATGCGGAACCTCCTATGTTCCAGCTTGCACCCATTGCCCCTTGTCCTATCATTGGATGTCACTGAGAAGAGCCTGGCTCCATCCTCATGACACTCACTCTTTACATATGTATAAACATTATGAGGTCACCCCTCCTTTTGAAGGCCTTATCTATGTCAATAGGGAGTTTCAGTCTCTTTTTTGTACGTACATGAGAGAGTACTTGAAAGGGGCCCTCTTGCGGGTGTACATGCTGTATAGGCGTCTATATCCTTCTTGTCTCTTTTTTAATAACTTTGGTCTCTTAAGCATATGCTGACAGGAAATTATTATCTGTCCCTGAGAGTTCAATGACTGGATCTCTTTTCATCTTACCTATTGAAGTCTGAAGAAAAGAATGCAAGAGTTTCAAGACTAGAAGGGCAGAAAACTAGTCTGGACATTTTTTACAATAGTTATGATAGGAGAATTTGAGGGACTTAATCTTCCTTTCAGATGTAGCTGTAAATACACAAGGATGCACACCAGTGTCTCAGTAACTAAAAAACCCCTGAGATACATGCCTATAAAATCAAACTCATCACTCTTTCCTTTTCTTGAGTCATTCATTCTGCTCAAGCTCCCTAGGTTCCTCAACTAAAATGCACACAGTAGTGGGGCTCAACAGATTTTCCAAATTACCATTGAATGAGGGAACTGAAGGAAATTCTGGATGACTCAGGGAGACTCCTTTGTGACTTTAGCTACTTTCAGGATTAGACAGTTGCAGAATGAAGTAAGAAGTTGACTTTGATCCAACTCAACTGAATATTCAAATATGTGCCAACGTCCTTCAAAGTTAGACACTGCATTTCCGGTACTAATCCCTTCTTTCTTTCTTTCTTTGATCCTATATTGTCAAGACAGTGCATGATCCAATGTCCAGGGACAGTGGTGGCAGTCTTTCCTCAGGTGTCAAATGATTCTGTGTCATATCACAGGATTTGAACAAGACCATTTGTCCTTGTGGTGGGTTGACCTTGGCTCGGTGCCAGGTGCCCAACAAGCTGCTCTCTCACTCCCCTCCTCAGTGGGACAGGGGGGAGAAAATAAGATTAAAAACTCATGGATCAAGATAAAGGCAATTTAATAAAGAAAAACAAAGTCCATACAAAGAAGCAAAGAAAAACAAAAAGACTTATTCTCTACTTCCCATCAGCAGGTGATATCCAGCCACTTCTTGCGAAGCAGGGCCTCAGGATGTGTAGTGGTTGCTACAGAAGGCAAACACCTTCATAACGAATGCCCCCACTCCTTCCCCCAGCTTAGCTGGACATGATGTCATATGACATGGAATATCTCTTTGGTCCGTTTGGGTCTACTTTCCCAGCTATGTCCCCTCCCAAACTCTTGCCCACCTCCAGAATATTGGGTTTTGAGGGATGGGTGGAGGGATGGGTGAAGGGATGCTGAAGAGACAGGCTTGTTGTTGTTGTTAATGTTGTGCAAGCACTGCCCACCAGCAGCCAAAACACTGGTGTGTTATTAATACCATTCTAGCTACAAATACAAAGCCCAGCACTGTGAGAGCTGCTATGGAGAAACTTTACTCTATCCCAGCCAGACCCAATACAATCCTGTGTTCCAGTCCCCAAGACACAATTGAGTCCTTGGGTGGGATTTGTTTTGTCCACCTTTAAAGGCCTGAAATTTAGCTAAGTTTCATCACCCTTGACTCCATTTGTTGTCCCTGGTCTGAACCCCCTCCCAAGATGACTCATGGGAAAGACCATCTCCCCCTGAGCACTTTGCATACTAAAAGAGATGTTTGCCTACAGGAATACAGGACTGAGTATGGGAGGCAGAGGAAGAAGACTTTTGGTTTGCGTAGAAATTATTGTGGAGTGCTTAAGGGCCTATTATGGGACACATAGGCGAAGGACCAAAGGTGGGCTAGTGAGAGATCAAAGGGTACCAAGGCAGAACAAGTGTGGGAAAATAAGGGATAAAGGGGCTTGGCTTTCAGTACACTGGTCTGACTGGACCCTGCTCTTGATCATGAACCTCGTGGCCTTGAAGGCTCAGTTCAAGTATGAGCAACTGGAGGACATTGGGGTTTGGGACCCAGCTGTTGAGTAGACTGCATATCTGAGGCCAGCTCCTGGAGAAACCCACCTTATGTGTGTCTATATCCTACCAGCAAACTTCAGCCTTGATCAGCTGGAGAAAACAAGCAGGATGGGACATCTCTGCTGCTTGGGCACATGCGAGAATTGAGTGTGATTATGCAGGTGCCAGGAAATGCTCTCTTACCTCTCTGTGCTGACATCTGTGGTCAGTAGTGTTTATATAGAGTGTGTGTGTGTGTGTGTGTGTGCACATGTACCTTGCTACTAACCTGACCTGGGGACAGACATGCAGCAGCCTTGAAACTATCAGGCTAGGAAGGAGGAACAGCCCTGGGGTCTGTAGCTATCTGATGAAGCTGCCTCTAAAAGCCACACCTGGGCATCTTCAGCTGCCAAAGGATCCATCTAGATAAGTGACAGGAAAGCAGAAAGGATACTCTAGGGCATTTCATATTGCAGCAGATGCCCATATAGGCAGAACTGAGACTCAGACTTCTGAAGAAAAATCTGAATCCCATCCCCATTATTAGACAAAATTAATCCAAACCCTTGTCATAATGACTGTTAATTGATTTCTGTGTCTTTCAGTTCACCTACACTTGCAATGTGTTTGCTTGCCGAAAGGAAATGTTCTGATCTTCTAACATGAAAACACAGATCATCGTCATTATTCTTCCCAAAACGAGTGCTAGCTTTATACTGTGTTTCACACAGGAGTGGCTGTTTTTCAGAAAAGATACTTCTAACCTTCCCTGCACACTGCAGCTACTGGGAATACCTTATGAAGGCAGCAATGGCAAAATGCTGGCTCAGCACTCACAACAAGCAAGGCTGTGTACGGCTCATTTGCTTTTACAATAATCTGTTGTGCTATAACAATTTATTCTTTTTAACTTTTTAACTCCTAAATCCTTTTTTGAAATGAGACTGTATGGCAAAATAGCCATTAAATAGGATGTGTATTTAAACAAGCCTCAATTCCACACTCTTTCTCCAGATGTGATCCAGAAAGGGGTACCAGCTATATCTTCACAAATCTTGGTAGAGGGAGCTGCTAATCCTTGCACTGAGCAGCAAAAGACATCATCTGATGCTCCAGGGGCTTAACTCTGGGGGTTTGATTCTCTCCCCTTCTTCTATCTCTCTCTCTTCCCCACTCCCTGCCCTTCTCCTTTATGGGCACATTATTTAGGCAACTGTAAAGCTCAGGTAGCACAATAATAAATGCAGTAAGAAATGCAGGTGATTTTCCATGGAGGCCTGTGAACATATAAAACACGTATGACACTGAACCCACTGATCTGGTGAAGCTTTGTTGAGTTTGAGTCAATGCAATGTTGATAAAAGGGGAGAGATCACTTGCTGTCCAGTTGCTTGGTCTTAATTTCATACGATGTAATGATTCTCCTCTCTCTGGGTAGAGTTGTGTGCATTTTTTCTTACTGTCCAAATGCCCATGTTATCAATTTTAGATGCTAACTTTTTTTTCCCCTTCCTTTCTTTCCCCAAATCAAAGTAAATAAATATTTTGTTTGCCTTTTTAGCCATGAGTGTGCTTTTGATCCATTTTTAGGTTTCCTCTGAACTCTGCCTTTCTCAGCACTATCCATTAGCCAAAGTTTAACATTCTGGAACTTCCAGCCTGACTTGAAAGCTGTATGTTAAATTATGCAGCTGAATTCCATCAGTCAATTTCTCCTTTGCTGTCAACACAGCAGATACATTTTTTATTGTCTGAACAAGCTCATCCCATATAACAGGCTGCAAAAACATCAGAGGAAAAAAACAGATCAACATAGGACAATGCTTCCCAGTCAGGCCTACATTCAAAAGAGAAAGACACAAGGATTTTTTTGTAATATTTTTTTCTTTTGCAAAACAAAATAATAATAAAAAAATCCTTTTGCATATCAGATAAATCAGAAATTACCTTGTTTAACTTCTGAAAGACTGGAATCATTCAAAGCAAAATTCTGCTGTGAACAAAAAATATGCAAAGCTGCCTGTAGCAGTGTGCTACAGGTTATCTGACCTATCAGCTTTGTAAAACAAAAGCTAATGAAGTCATGGCTGAAAAAGCCAACTGTTGCACATCAAACAATTGTGGAGTCTTTACCTTTGCAGAAAATGATTGTAAATTTCGTGTTAGTATTATATGGATGATAGGTGCACATAGCTGTGTGTTCTTAGAATATGCTAAAGCTATTGCTACTGCTATTTTTTTCTAGGCTAGATCTACATGATGTACTATTCATGTAATCTTAATGGTAGCTAAAGTGGAAATAAAATCTTTATGAAAACCACTATGGTTAGCTTACTTTAAGAAAGGAATTCAATCAGCAGCCCACTGGAATTACTTATGTTTTGACTAAGGTATTTGGCTCCTTTTATTGAACATTCTGCTTTCAATGCATACATCCCATGGATATAAAATGATGGATCTCTTTGGATTTTAAACCAGCGGCACTTTATATCATTAATAAATATTCATTTTCCTGCTATCCCTCCAGTGGTATTTCATCATCAATCATGGCTGAAATCACAGCTGTGAGAGCTGTTTATGCTTTACTGTTCTCCTCTACATGATTTGGCAGATACTTATGAAATTATTGGAGTGTGGAAGTAAGGGGGGATTGGAGAGGAGGGAAAAGGGGGATGAGTTGTTTTATAAAAAAAATCTTTGTGCCCATATCTATTCCCAGAGCAGTACTGTTTTGTTTTGCCTTCCAAAGTACACATAAATCACTCTGTTGGTCTCAACTGTCCTGTGAAAATAAAAACGATCCCAAACTGTTCAAGAATTACTCAGGGACTATTCAGTGTTCAATATGTCAGAGAAGCTCAGGAAGAGGAAGATTACAATCAATGAAGAAAAATCAATAGCGTGTAGAAGTTATCCTGCTGCCAGCATTGTCAGGAAAAGGCTTCTCCATTCCCCAGTCTCATTACATGTAGAAGATTATTAGAATCTGAGCAGCCAAAGTGAAGCTGTAATCATCTCCTCTTTGCCTTTTTATGTTCTTAGTGTAAATCAACATTTCACTTTGACTTAATAAACAAAACAACCTGTTCTCCTACCAATGTAGCATTTTCTGTATTTGCTTTACTTGTCACTGTAAATGAAAAGAGATGAGATGAAAGATACCTTAAAGTACAGGTTGGAGAAGTTTGAACAATGACTGGAGACTTTGGCTACAATATTTTCTGTTTCCTTGTTTCTTATTCTTCCATCTGTGTTTTTCTGTCTCTCTGGCCAAACCAGTGGATGCTGGGTGCTAAGCACTGCTTGTTAATGAGATGGTCATTTCTTGATTCTCCCCAAAAATCAATTAACCAGCCAATGAAATCACTAGCTTTTACAGAATAACATTTGTATAACCTTAGGGAAATATGTGTGCTTTATCGTATCAACTTATAAAAAGAAATAACTGCATAGCTAACAACAGTGTCTTTCTGGTCCTGATTCAAACAAGTATCCTTGTTTTGGAAAATAATGTAACATGCAACTAAAGTAATTGAAGTCATGATAGATAAATATTTCAAAGTCTTCCTGAATTTGGACCTGTATGAACAGAAAGATAACATCCACGTATAAAATTTAATAGCTTATGCCTTAATACCTTGTAGATTTTAATCCAATATACACACACACTCTGACATATAGCAGACAGGCTACATAAAGCCCCTCATCTTCAGAAATATATGTCAAGATTAATTCCATAACCCTTCATGTCCCAAGACCCTCTAAATTATGATGACAACTGTTAGCAAACACAGATGTCCAAACTCATAAACTTTGCATTTATATGAGCTAGGACTGCTTGAGCGTGCAGGGGTTTGTTTCATTTAGGAAAATGCCAAGTGTATGTACAAAATAGGGGCAATTTTTTCAGACAGCATTCAACAGAATTATTTCCAAATCCCATCCTATCATGAGCAGCAGCAGCATCGTCAAGTCTTTCTAAACATGGCGCATCAGATGTTGATGGGAGATAACACGTGATAAGTCAGTCTGTAATGTTTCTATTTCAAAGAGGGCTGCCATATATTCCAAAACATGCCATAATGGATATGTTTAAAAAGTTAAATACTATCTGCTTAATTCTGACACATTGAGCACTTGAGTTTGTTTTTCTCAGATTCAAGATTTTTTTTTTTGGCAGGCACTATTTATGTTAGGATATTTAGAGATTGACTATACCAAGTAACTCAATATGTTGGTTTCTAGATCACTGCTGTGACTGTGTTTGGAATATTCATCAACACTACAGAAAGTACCTGCAAACACAGGACCTTGCTCCTGAGTTGAAGAATGATAATTCTGAAGCACCTGTCATCATAAAACCCATCAGGAAGCACAGGAGAATTATAGCTTTTATCCTTTATCTGTCTAATCTAGATCCAATGAAAAGGTAGAGCTAATCTACAAAACATGATGTTTAAGCTCCCGTGACAGTGTCTGATGCTAGTCCTAGAGCTAATAACAAGAGCACGTGGTGGATGCTGAACCTGGAACATATGGTGTTCAGTTCAGCTTCCACAGCAATGAAATAAAATCAATTCTTTCCAGGGAGGAAGTCATAAACAGCACTAAATTTCACTTTCCAACATGATCTTTCAAGCTACATGCTAGGCAATTTGTCACTTTTGAGAGCTCTGGTAGTCAAAAAGTTAATTCTTCAGAAGTGAAACTCTACAGCAGTTCTTGAAGTAATTGACTGGGATCTGGAAGTGAGTGATTTGTCTTGCCTGTTAAGGGTATCCTTTAAGTTAAAAGAGAAAATGCCAAACACAGTACTTTAGGCTCAGATGTGAGTGTTTGTTTTTATAAAAGAAGTCTCTGAAATATAATGCCATAATAAATTATCCTTATTCTTAAATTCTCCTTTACTCCTAAAAAATAAAAATTAATAAACTGAGTTCTTTCTCACATCACCAGAAATTCTGTTACAAGGAGTTTCTATATGTAAATTGTTAAAATAAAACAGATCAATCCAGTTTTATCCTGGAAGTGGCATTCACCAAGCAGGTAAAGAAATGGTAAAATGACAGTTTCCATGAAGCGCTCTTAATTATGCATGTCACAGGTTTATTTTAGGGCAATGTAGCCCACCGCTGCCAGGGGATACAATTGGATATCATTTCTACCCCTTTTTTCACCCTTGTCACGTGGATGTCCCTTTGTAGTCAGTGTAAGAGAAATAGGCACAAATATTCTACAGTCCTTTTTTAGAAGTCTATTCAGGATTAAATGAATTATGCCCTCAGTTCCAGTAAGGTGTTTTGTTCATATCTCTACTGATTTTAAAGGCACTGTATGGACATTAACTCAAGCACAGATGTCAATACTGTAGGTGTTTGCATTTAGTAAGAAAGATGAATAATGAATTAATGTTATTTATTCTGTAACTTGACCAAAAAGGATCTGGCCAGAACTGAAGAATCTGTAATTATTTATTATGAATCTCTATAACGTTTCAGTTCATTGTTTTGTACTGGGTGCTAAAATTTGGATCATAATAGATAACAAATATGTCTTTTCTTGTTTATGATCAGCTAATAATGTACAAAGGAAATGTCTCAAGTTGTCTATCAACAGCTATGGATCAAATGTGTGTTTATTAAATTTCAGTGTAAGTTCTGTATATTGTTTCACTTAAGTAAATGTCCTGTACGTGATAATTTAGGACCCAGCTCTGAAAAGATGAATGTATAGGACTTATGAAGAAAGGTATGTAACATTCTTTTTCCGGTGACAGATTTAAGAGCATTTAAGAGTACTGATATGCAATGTGCAGGATTCTCAAAAAAACAATTCAGGCATCTGCCCCAATTAAAATCAGTAAGAGTCAAATATTTAGGCAATTTTAAAAATTGTATCAGACATCTATCTAAATCCATAGATTCTTGAAAAGGTTAGTCCTTAGTAATGTACTGCAGATTTACCTGGAGAAAAGACAATGTCTAGTCCCAAATACAAATATATAATATTTTTACATTTAAATCTTCCTTTGCCAATTCTTCCTTAATAATTTGTCCATCTATCTATTTTGGGTATCCTTCAAAATATATCAGTCCAGAACCAAACACAGGGAAAATGTTTTCCCTTCAATTTACTGTGTATCCACATTAAAAGTATAAAATATTTCTCATATGCTCTTTGAATAATTGCTCTGCATAATTGAGTGTTGCAGTAGAAAAGTCCCTGTTCATTAGTAGCAAATACTACACACACATACACATGCACGCACATACACGCAGCTCATTTAAGCATATTAGCAGTAAAGTTAAATCAAGGAAATATCTGCAAGCTGTACCAGATTTAAGTCACACTGAGGATGTGTGTTTCTTGAAATTATGTAATCATAGTAGCTTTTAAAACCATCTCCTGGGCATAGTTTTCATGAATACAATTTTGAAGGAATGTATATAAGTCACATCTTTCATGAGAAAAATTGCTTTTTATTGCTTTTGCCTTAAATATAATAAAGGAAGAACTAGAATATAGTGAGAAGGAGAAATTCCATAATAAGAAAAACAATTTGCAATATTTTTAGACATGATTTTGTTTTTACTGTCAGAATGGACTATAACAGTTAAAAGAATTCTTCATGACATGTATGAATAACATAAATATTGACAAGTTATATTAGTTTTAACCTAACAGAATAATCCATAGAGAAAATTTAAATTATTATTGCACATGCATTATTTAAGCATTGATATTTAAAAATCCAGTGAAACCAACTCATTCTGAACTTTAATATTGTTAGTGTTAATTTATTTTTAAATCAGCCCCATTTTGGAAGCATTATCTGCAAGGATTTCCAAACAATGAGGCTGTTTAAATTTTAGTCCAAGCATTGCTACATAACCTTTGTCTGCAATATAACAGAATTCAGATGCAGTCTTGGACATTATTGCTCACTGATTCTTTTAAAGTTAGGAAAACTTACCTTTTCCACTTTTTTTTAATTTTACATCTACAAGGAAATTTCAGTTCTGAAACCTTTCGAGACTGATCTTGATTGAGATTAATTATGAAGTCACTGCTGCAAATTAAGCACTTGGTTGATGCGCTCTTGTTCTTTGCTGCTTAGCAGGGTGGGCTGCCACATCTTGATCCAGCTGCAGTTCTCCAGCCATCATCATCCTTTACACAACTACCAAGCCTGCAATTCACCAATAATTAATGTAACCAAGGTGAAGCTTTTTGTTCAGTTACTAAATAAAGCAAGCACAGCAAAAATCAGAGACAAAAATGGATGCCCTCAAGGTTGAGTGTTCTTGATAATAGAACGAAGACTCCCTGTACTGAAGGACATATTGTAAATTTTTCTAATCCTTTGTAGTATTTCCTCCTTCATATTAATTTCACATCTGCTATATCTTGATTTATCTTTGGACAGTTGCTTCAAACAAGCTCGCTATTAGAACAGGGAAATAGTTTCACTGGCATATAACATAAGGAATATCTATCATTACATGTATCCAAATGATTTTCCTCTATGGTGATGATATCTCATGGTTCCTTCTAATAATGTTACAGTTACAGAAAGAGAACTTAATAAACACATCAAGACATTAAGGTACAATTTTTCATGACCCTCTGTTATTCTGAAAGGAAGATTACAGTTCACTGATTTATGTCAGTACAATGTCCAATTCAACAGCTCCTTCAATATATTAATAATGTCCTGTACTTAAATGTGCTCAAAAGTACTACCAGGTATGCAACAGCACGAGGACCATTCTCCCAGGATTCTTCAGGGATCTTCTGCTAGACCACTGCAAACAGCTTTAGTACTGTATCACCTGATATCTTATTAAAACAGAACAAGATTGAGCTATGGCATTCTCAGACTCTTTGTCCAAGAAGTAGGGAAGAAAATAAAATATTTTTTGCAAAGCCATTTGTAGCTGGTGATCATTTCTGAAGAGCACAGTGGACTGATTGAGTGTAGTACAGATCACCTAGTTCAAATGGATCTTTCTTAAAACTGATACCTGTATTCCCCCTCAACTTTGCTTTTTAAATTTTCCACCACTGTTTACTGCTGCATGAATGAGCCATGTGAAAATTAAGTTGTTTTAATAATACCATAACTTCAGTCACAGTTTCCTACTTCTAGGATTCAAAGAAAACTACATGATGTTATGAAATTATTTCATAATTTTGGCTCAAAGATTTTTGGAGTGAACTCTGCTGATATCTCAACATGAGGGAAGGCAAAGCAGCCTAATGAACTATAGCATTATTTATATATTCTACAGAATATAATTTAAAGTTTTCAGCAGCAGCAAAGAACATAACTGTTGAGCTGTATTTACACAACTAAGTAGGCTGAAAGTAATTGTGTTACTGCTATTACGATTAATTGTCCATATCTGTTCATATTTCCACTGACACCACACAGTATTGCTCCCATTATGATTATATCACTGTCTATCTGAAAGCACTCCATGAAACAATATGAAAAATAGTATTTTCCTTGTTTGTTACTACTTTATACCATCATCATGGGAAATTATTTATGGGAAAATGTAAGAAAAAATATATATAAAGATTTAAAATTATGCAACATCCATCCTTTCCTGGATTTTCAGTTTCTTTTTTTACTGGAGATAATATTTTCTGCTTTTTTCTAAGTGCAAAAAATCATCATTCATGCATTGTTGAGGACAAAGCAAAATGCATATTTGATAAACAGATTAGGTGGGTAAAATTGAAAACAAGTATGATAAAAGAATTACAATGGACAACTTGATTAGGAATATAAATTCTAATAATGAAGAATTACCTGAATTAATCACAATAAATAACAAACCTAAACCCCAGAAGGCTGTATGAAAGGATATAATGCAAATTATAACTAGGAAAGACCAAGAGGGAAATTTACTCTCAATTACAAAGCTTTCCTTCTCTTTTTATTGCTAGTGACCATGTCAAATTTAACTTCCCTAGAAAATGGATTTTCATCTCATCAAGCGAAAGACAATTTTTTTGGTTTCTATACATTTTTTTCAGAATTTCATAAAAGGCAGATACAACTTTAATGACAACTAAAGATCTTCCTATAATCCAAACATATTGCAGGGAAAAATAATATGCATTTCTTGCACATCAGTATCCGTTTCTAATTTCTATGATACCATTAAACAACTCTACATCTTCTGCTATACTCTACTTCTCTCTTCCCTTTCAACTGAAGGTTCTCCAAAATATGCTTTTATGTATTTATTTTTATTATTATTTATTTTTATTTTTTTTTATTCCTATTTTTTCAAGTAAAGTACCTGTAAATGAACAAAATAATACATTGGGAGGGGATAATGATTTTCAAAGCTATTCAACATTTACAGTTTCAACGTTAGTAGATCAAATGATGAATGACAACCAAATTCCAATGTACACTCTTACCACTGACCCACAAGGAAATGAAAGGAAAGAAAGTGTAATTTGGTAATAATGACAGTTCCTGAAACCCTGAAGCAACTTTAACTCAAGCCCTTGGGATATCCCTAAGGGAATAATGAAGCAGACGAGCTGATACGTACAGTTGAAAAGAAATAACATGATTATTAAGATTGTTTCACACAGTAAATCAGTATATTGAGTAACTGTTAAAATAATAGTGAGCACAGATGTAACACTGCTATGAGAGTGGTCTGATGATTTAGAAAACTCATGGTCTGATGACATAACCCAACAGGTGGAAAAAAAAAAAAAAAGAAGAAGAAGAAAAAGAATAGAAAAGATCAAACTTCCCAGGAGTAAAAACATAACAAAGATCTTTAGGAAGAAAAACGGTATTTAAACAAGGAATATGGAACAAATAAAGATGTACTGGTGTGGGTAGTTAATGGCCAAAGAGTTTAAAAAACTGGGATTTGTAATCAACAGATACAGAAAAATGGGGGACTGCAAAGAACAAAGCCTGAAACTGTTTGTCTTACTTGCCTAGTTTATTTGCCGCTTCTACTCTCTACAACCCACGTGCTTTGCTGTCTCATAAAATCCTCTCATGCACTCAAATAAACTGTACTTTATTGTCCTGCAACAGACACTTCGGCTGATGCTATTACTCCAAATGAAATCAATGGCAGAGCTACCATCAGCTCGATGGGAAGAGAACTTATCCTGCTCCCATAAAACACAGTGAAAGAATTAGCACTGAGTCTGATCAATGCCTTTTCAAATCAGAATTTAGTGCAACACTCAATAGGTTTCCTGACTTGAGCAGGTTGTTAAGTGCAGGTTCTTTTTCACTCACAGAAGTATTACCTAGGCATTTTTGTGCCTGTTAAACGTACAAGGCCTTATCATTATACATTTTTATTCCATTTACTGTCTTTCAGGGTAACTTTTCCTCAGCTGAAGAGAGGTATCTTTTACCACTAAAAATATCCTAAGAAGGTAAATAGAAAATAAACTTAATCTTCATTATAGGAAGTGCTGCTGCATCAAGATGAAATTTTTCAATGGGGATAAAATTCCAAATAAATCTTCAGGCAACATGCTGAACAACAGAAGAGAAGTTGATCTCATGATGAGAGGTCAAAACCACAAATGACATTCAGACTTAAGTAAATCCTAGTATTGTACAGTGATTGTTACTACTCCAAAGAGAAAAGTAAGATCAATATTGAGCAGGTAACAACATTCAATAGCAGCATAGACCTGCTGAACTTCTGAAAAACTGATTTACTCCATAAGCAGAAGGCCCTAGAGGAATTAACAGGACTTAACTGATTTTCTTATATTTATTTACTGCATGCATTGCTACGTACCAGATAGATGTGTGTAAATAGTCACTTGATTTGGTAGAATTCTAAATAAATGAATATTTAATTTTATCTAAAATATTTATGGAATAATCGAATTCTTAGTGAACTTTAGAACAAGAATATATGGAATGAGCTCCGTATAAAAGCAGGAAAGAAAATTAGTCCTTTTAGTCCAGAAAATATAACTGTTCATCCATCATTAAATATCAAATTCAAAGGTAGCTCTGTGGTTTGGAAGTGATTAGTATGTGGACTGAGTTCTTCTGGTTCCTTTATTTTTCCATTTCTGTGGTTATTTCACAATTACAAATGATTTATATGTAGCACAAAGATTTGGAGGGGGGGCTTGTATCAAGTACTATTTTCCTTAAATTTCTGAACCTTCACAAGTTTCTTTCACTTGCGTTTCAGCTCCGTGTTTGTCACCCTCCTTTCCAAATAATTAGGCATCCAAATAAAATCATCTGTCTTTGTTTTACAGAAATTTAATAATCTGTTTGGAAACAAAGAAATAGTATAACCAAGTTGTTAAAGGGGCAGGTAAAACTCTACTCATGCAAGAATCTTTTCTGCTAGGTTATATTTACATACCTGTAGATGTTAGTTACCATTATTAATATAGAAACATACACACATATCTGCATACACACATACATGCATAAAGCATGAATATCCATTTGAGAACTAATATTTCTAGAGTTTCTAATTCCAGAATTCCCATTTGTTTACTTGTCACTTTAAATAGAATATTTTATTTGGATATTTTGGTGTTTAGAATGTGTACTAGTACTTATATTTGCATAATAGTCACAGAGTCACAGTCACAGAGTGGTGGAGGTCGGAAGGGACCTCCGAAGATCATCCAGTCCAACCCCTCTGCTAGAGCAGGATCCTAGAGTAGATCACACAGGAACACGTCCAGACAGGTTTTTAATGTCTCCAGAGAAGGAGACTCCACAACCTCTCTGGGCAGCCTGTGCCAGTGCTCTGTCACCCTCACTGTGAAGAATAGTTTCCTTCTGTTTAGTTTGAATCTACTGTGTTCCAGTTTGTGCCCATTGCCCCTTGTCCTGCCACTGGACACCACTGAGAAGAGTCTGACTTTATCTTCCTGACACCTGCCCTTGAGATATAATAGTATAATAGTGCTAAACTATCTCAGTAGCATCATTTCATATATGCACAGTGCTTCCAACAAATATAGGATCTATTCAGCACTATTAAGTGTTTATTAATAAAAATCCTGGAGAATAAACTTCAGAGATCAATACTTTTTACTTTTTTTTTCCCCATCTGCAGATATTTTTCCTACAGGATTCAATAAAATTCTTCTGTTTTCATTTTGGGAGAATCAACATATAAATTTTTTAAAAGTCCATTTTAACACAATAAGTTCACTCTGGTAAAAATACTGACTTTTTTAGCCCAAGATTTTCAAGTCATAAGAGATTTTTAGCTTTTTTTTTTTTATATATATAAACTTTTAATATTTTGATTTTTTTCAAGTGGTTTCAGAAAAGCGAGTAATTTCAAAATTTCTTACAGAAGATAATTCCACTGTTCAAACAGTTCAAAAGAAGTCAGGTTAATAAGCTTATAGAAGTTAATGGCTTCTGTAAAAGTGAAGTTTATCTTTAAACTGCAATATCATCTCTTTGCTTTAGCATTACCTCGTCAGAAGTAGTAAATCTCTGTCTGTATGACTTTTTAGGCACAGTATAGAGTTACAGATTTTATATTTCTTTCTTTTAGTGGGTTTTCTACTGACTTCATCCCTTAAAAGCTCATCTGTCTGGCTTTACTGGAGTTGCTTCTGAATTGCACACATATGAAGCTACAGAAAAAATCAAGCTTGTTCTCTCAGGAAAGGATAAGAGCTACTGAGAGACTAGATGTGGTTTGTTGTCCATCATTAGAGTTTTGTGTCCAGATTCAGAAACGAGAACATCTAGAGTTAATCCACGTGCCTTCATACGTTGTGACCTTCTGCTGATTAGTTTCTTCAGTGTTTTTCCACTTCCACAGTAGCATCACCCAGATCAAATGACAACAGAGGTGGACTCAAGATATCAATCAGATCTCTCCTCACATCCAATCAGCTGCAAGTGTCATGGTGTAATCAAACCAAGTGATACCACAGAGTAATTTCAGCTTCAGACTTTGCCCACAGTGCTAAGACAGCGTTCATGGGGGGGGTGGGTGGGGGGGAAGTGGAAAGCTTGTTTCCTTCAAGCAGGTGGATGACGGACACAGGCTGCATGACTTGATTTCATTAGACCCAATTCTACCCTGAATAAACTCAGAAACTTGCAATGTATCAGTGGTTTGTTTGTTTGTCTGTCTCTGCTTGGAGAGTTCTGTCATAATGCAGTTCTAATGCTAAGAAATCCAGAGCAGAGGGTGATGCTCAGTGGATTTATTTACATGTCAGTATCCCCAAAAATATCTCTCCGGCTTGCAGTCTTCTTAGAGTGACAGCATTGTGTCTGATCTGGAAATGACCCAAAAGTTACAATCTTTTCTCTTTTTATAGGAGATGATTCATCTTAGCTGTCTAGTTGTTTTTTCAACTAGAACTGAAATTCATTATGTGGGGTTTTTTATGGCCCACAGCCCTTTGTAAGGGGACATCGATATGTTGAATAGTTAAACACTGAAGAACATTGATGTATTTGGTACTTTGTACCTTTGTTTTAGTAATATAGGTGACTACCCAATCCCTTGGGGCCTGAAAAGGCCCAGTTGTGCTTTCGGTGTCCAAAAATACCATGAAAGAAGGCATGGAGGTGATATAACTGTGTGGAAATGCCATCACAGCAACAATAGTCTTTTCACTCCTGTCCAAGACTAAGGTAAAATAAGTCCCATTGGAGCCATGTCCAAGACTGGAGAGGAGGGATCTGGGGCTCACAGACTATGGCTGAGGCAATCCAAGTTAGGACACTTCTGCCAGCAGGGAAAAATGAAAATCTATTTTCAGAAATATTGCTCAGCACTAACCCAAAATTTGGGAAAAAGGGAAATATGAGTGACTCAGAGCTTTTATTCTCATATGATTCTACAGATTCAGTCAGACACAGAGAATGATCTGAACATAATATTTAACATAATTTCCGTCAAGAAACTGAAATGTTACATTTGCCTCAAAATACCTTTTTTTTTTTTGTTTCAATCCGCACACCTGGAAAACTTTTTTTTTTTCTGGACATTCTCAATCCATTAAAAGTTTCTATGCATTGTGTTCTTACTTTTTTCAGAAAAGAAGACTCACTGGAAATATCATGATTTCACACAAATTGGAAATTTTGACCCTCAAACTACTGGATAACTACTATTTTACAATAGGGTAGGGAGCACAACACTAGCCAAGTGCTACGTAACAAACATATATTCGTATAACCAAGCTGTGAAATTATAAATCTCCATTTTTTGGTTTTGTTTTTGTTTCTCACTTTCATCTTGCTTTTGTTTCTAATTGGGGCATTACCGTGGAGTGTTTTCAAAAACAGTGTTGGAAAAAAAATTGTTAGGCAGTAGTTATTACAAAGGATTGCTGTCTTCAGGCAGGATTAAATATGTCATTGCCCTTGTAACAAGAGTATATCCCCAGTGTCTTGGCCAAATTCCAATTTGAAAAATTGCATTCTGCCTACCAAAATTTTCTCAGCAGTTGGAATGGATATCATATTAAGCTACATCACCCATTGTTAGGGATTTGGTAAATTACGCTGTCCTTTTCCTTTTTGGAAAGCGGTGCTCAGTGTTCTTCAGCAGTGTTACCAGCTGCTCCTGAGAGGTGCTAACCACTGGAGCTCAAGGGGAATGATGAGCACTGAACTCATCCCAGGAAAGGTTCAACATTTGCAGGATCAGGCCCCAAAGAAATTAATTTTTTGTGCCAGTGAAGACTGCATGTCATCTTACATAGAGGAAGTGAAATGATTCTTGTTAGCATGAGGCTTTTATATAGACAATTGCAGTACAGATCACTGTGTGGGTCCTCTGTCCTTAGGTCATTAAAGCCCACTAACCGGTAAAAAAAATAAGCAATTTAAATAGCAGTGTTTACTGGATGCTCAGCTGATTGATACACATAGCAAATGAGAGTTTATGAACAAAATGTTATGCCAATGGAAGAGCATGTGCATCAGTAACCCATGACATGGAACACTGTACCACTCACTTGAAATTAATTTGTATAAATATCAATCAGATGTCACCATACAGTGTAGCATACATATTCATTCAGCTTTCAGTCTTCTGTATCTCATACACACACAGAAAAACCACACACATATATACATGCACACAAACATTTCCTCTGTTTTTCATCCTTCAAAAAGCATCCTTGACTGGGAAACCATATAAAGTCAGTTAATTCCTTTCTATGGAAAAACTGCATTGAAACAAAATAAGGTTCCTCTCAAATGGTTTTTATCATCAAAGTGCAGGTGCCTGAAGGATGCTGCGCAGGTGGAGACACTGGAGGAATGAAGGAGACTTTTTCTGTCTATTTTTGCAGCTAAATAAGACAGTCAGTCACTAAAAACACTGCGTGGGTACCTGGTGGAGAACACAGTGACCTTGTGTAAAGGGTTGATGCCTCCACATGGATTCCCAGGTGCTTGATCCCCTGTTAGTGTCTGTCAGTATGGTTCAGCCAAATCCATATTAACAGGTTAAGACCATGTGATTTAGCACAAGGTCACAAAAGCAAACAGAGGTCCTTTGGTAACTTTTCAGAGAAATCTTCACTATGCTTATCACTCCCTTGTAACTTTCTACAGCCCCTTTCTGCCTGTCATTTGCTGGCCTGGCTCCACCACAAATCCTTGTGCCTTTTCAGGAGCCCTCCCAAGGTTAATATTTAAAGCAGTGAAGGTGCTATATATTTAACGTGTTTCTTCCATGGAAATTTCCTTATGCTACTAATGATTGCCCCTGGCTAGGAAAGCTGTGTGGATCCCTCAACCAAATCTATGAGTTCTGTCTAGGAGAGAACAGAAGCCAAATCCACTGACCACATTCTGCTCTGTCATACCACAGGCTTCTTTCTCACCTGCATATGACATTATCCAGTTCCTACAGGAACAGAGTGAATTTCACCTCATCTGATTACAGACACGGAGTGCACGGATGTCTAATACTTGCTAGTCATTCTGGATGACTTAATAGTAGGAAACAATATGGAAGAAGAAACCCACTGAACAGATGGTAACCCTTTAATTACAACAAACAAAAAAAGGAGTGGGATGAAAAAGTGAATTTATAGGCTTGCAGCACTTTTAAAAAGTTGAAAAACTGTCATTTTTACTCAGAATTAAACCAAAAGTTCTGAAATTTTACACTGACTGTAACATTCGTAGGAAATTAATTTGGAACAGACTGAAGTAGTATGTGCTAACATTAAAATGAAATAGATTTATTTTTAAAGCGTATTCCAAAGTGAAAGTTTAAACTAAAGAGACTAATTAAACCAAAGTTATCTAACCAAAGAGAAGGCAATATCTTATTTAGAAGGTTTTAGAAAGGTGGGGAAAAAATGTCAAATATTTTAGTGTTTTTAAAAGTCACATTTTCATTTTTAAAATGCTATTTAAATTAATTCATTGAAATATGATAATGAATTAGGCTTCTAAAGGTAGATAGTGTTATTTTTATAGTAGTCAAATTTACTTTTTTCATTTTAGAGATGTTTCAATGAATTCTTATACCTAAAGATGGATGGTGGATAGAGTCTATAATATGAAAAAACAAGAACACATGATTTAGCAGTTTAGACCTGAGTAAATCTTGTTGATTTGCTTAAATCTTCTCTTTTATGTCCACTAATATCTCAGTTCTGGTAGATGGATGGTGTGTTGAGGATGCAGCCATGTAAAAGGGGAGTATTGTAACTTGAACAGCTTGAAAAGCACAGAGGAAAAAGTAGACTTCGGAGCAGAACCAGGGAAAAACATCTGTAACCCAAGATGATATTTAACATTGAACTGACAACCTTCATCCTTTTGCAGTGTATTGTTACAGATGCAATAAAGCAGAGCTTCACGCATAATCCCAAGGAATCCGGAGAATCAGAAAATTAATGAATAGTTTAAAAAGAAATGAAAAAGGACAGAAACCTATAATACTCTGAAGCAGATACTCTCAGTGTGTCATTGCTACGTATATGAACTGGAGCTTGCTCTCTTCCCTCTCTGGGTTTTAGGAAGATGATTTGTGATGTTCTAGTTTCGACATTGCTTTCTCCTAGCAGAGGAAAAAGTAATTTAAAATAAAAACGCAAATCCTGTGCTAACATACATGGATACATGTGAATGACAGTCACATGGACTGAACCTAACTTCCTGAAACCAGTACAAGACTTCACTGGTCCCATAAAAATATTGTTCATATTGAAACATTTACTTAGTCAGTTTTGATTTAAAAAGTGTTAACTATGTGTTTCTGATAAACTTTCTTTCATAGATTTATGAATTCTTGATGTGTATAATTATTTAGTACCTATTCACAGTCTACTCAATCATAAGGATGCCCTCTCCATCCCTGGAGGCATTTAAGAGATGTGTAGACATGGTGTTGAGGTACATGATTTAGTAGTGAATTGGCAGTGTTAGATTAATGATTGGACTTGATCATAGAGGTCTTTTCCAACCAAGGTGATTCTATGATTCTATGATTCTAGGCTGTTAGAAGTCGAATACCAGAGTTCATGGAAGAGATTTGATCAGCTGCTGGACAATAACATTTTAACAAAACTGTGTGAGTCTGAAATAACATACCAAAATATGCCAGATAAAAAAGAAATCTGTGCCCTCAACGGCACAAATGGACCCATAAATTATTCATTTCAGTACCAAAAATGTGGCAGGTGAAAATCATAAATGATAGTAACATTTAGATATCTTGTTCATATTTCAGACTTGAAGTGATAGAGTTCTGAGGATATATCCAGGAAAGCACGCTTAATAACCCTGTCAGGAACAACTGGATTTTAGAAATAATTCCCCAGCTTCAAAAATTTAATTCAATTTTTTAATAGTTACACACACACACATCAGGAACTTGAATCCTGAAAGCATATGATATATAAAAGGATCATTATAAAAATAATTTGAGTTCAGTCGCTGCTCCCCTTTCACCATTGTTATTCCACTCACAGTTGTGTCACCTGGAGGGACTGGAAAACAAAATAGACCAACCCTACTGAAATAAGTAAGTTTCAGTCATTAAAAACATCAGCTACATATTTCCCAAACACATATGCTTGTAGAATGCAAGATAGAACCAGTCATTCATGCAGGAATGTGTGAGGCTAAATAATATAATTGCTATATTATAATATATAGGTCTTCACTGTGGCATGACAGCCTATGTGGAGTCTCAGCCACACAGCAGGACTAATTAAGAAGGCAGATGAAGACTAGCACTAGCAAAAATTGAAATAAAGGCATCACTTTTTTTCACCTTCTTTTTTCTTACAGCCAATGGGAAGAGAAAAATTCACAGCGTGCTCCACATTAGCCCAGACATGCATGCTAAGAGAAAATTCACTCCCATTACTGCATGGTGGGTGTGCATCCATGGCTACAGGTTAGGATTCGAGTGCTCACCATTAATTATATAATTCTGATCCCACAGCTGTGTGGAGCTGTATACTCAAGATTTCATCCATAAAGTGAAATTCACCCCTCTTGACAAAGCTGGAACACAGATCATACAACAGAAGCATCATACTTATACCTTCAGAATTTACACTCAGTAAATGTATTATTAAAAATTCATTATGTGAATATTCTGTAATCAGTGTAATTTGAGGGCCTGAATCTGCATTTTTTTTCAGTACTGAGCTCAACCAGTGGCAGATGTACGTGCAAATGGAGGAAATCTTATTCTCTTGAAAGCAGTGTATATCTAGTATTCATTTCACCTAACTTTAAATGTTTTTAAAAGTTAAGTATCTAAGGTAGGATTTGTTGCTTCATGTCATCTAGACAGTAAAAAGTAGGTAAAACAAATCTCCTTAAAAGTGCTCAGTTCTCTTCAGTGGCTATTGATGAACCCTGGAGTAACCAGCTGAGATGGACATGTCTGGCACTGGAGATGGCTGTAGTTAGTCAAGATGACTATGATTGTAAAGCTTTCTCCACCATCAGTAACTATTTCTGTCCATTATCCATTGAAAGATCGTAACTAAAAAGTCCAAAGTAGTAAGTTTTTAACTGCTCAATTCACTTGTTTAAATAAGGGTACCCAAAGCCATTTGAATCCTTCAACAGTATCTCAAGGATACTGCATGGAGCTTGCAGATAGGATACAGGAATTGCAGGAGACCTGTACACACCTGGAACAGCAGCTGGAAATCAGGCAGAGGATCTTTGGGTGTCTCAATGCCACTGGGTGCCTACGTTCAAGGAACAGGCTGCCCAGGGAAGTGGTTGAGTCCCCATCCCTGGAGGTGTCTAGAAGACATGTAGATGTGTCACTTAGGGACATGGTTCATTGGTGGTTTGGCAGTGCTAGATTTATGGTTGGACTTGATGATCTTAAAGGTCTTTTCCAACTTCAATGATTCTATGATTCTATGATTCTAAGTGTATTGAGCTCTTAGAGTCAAAAGAGATGAGTCTCCTCATATGTGTACATGATATAATGTCTCACTAACTATTTTACTTCCCCAAGTTTTATTTTATGCAAACATGTTCATTGATGGTACTTCAAAAGCACTCGTTGCAAAGTCTTTCTTAAGGTAAAGTTCCTTTCAAGAAGTGCAACCTGAAACTTGCATACATGTTTATCAACACTATTTTGCATCCTTATAAGTGTAACTCAGTAAAATATTACCAGTAGTAGTAAAAATCTGCTTTACATTTCTGATGTTAACCTGCAAAAAGTGCCAAATACAGCTAGGTAGAGAACCTGTCCCATGAAGAGTCTGGAAAGTAAGGACCTTGTGCTTTGCTTATGTTCAGTCCTGTCCAGGTTGTTCCTGTGTGTAAGAGTCAACATTCAGGTGGTTCCATGTGGATCAGTAAGAAAGACTTACAAAGCTATAAGTGCTCCACCCTGCGTATCTTTTTTCCTAGTTGCCTACTTGCACGCTGTGCAAATGCTGGATTGTTTTCCCCTTCCTTTTCCTAGCAGAGCTTTAGCTGTAGGCTCTTTTTCTCCAGCTGGTCCCTGGGTAGAGGAGAAGTTTTGAAAATACTGTGGCCTTTAGAGGCTCTGTGACATAGCATCCAATGTTTGAATGAATGTCAAAGGTAATAATACGATCTAGAAAACAGGGTATATAGTGATAAGTCAGAAAAGGTATTGTAAGAAGTAGAGGAAATACGTAGGAAAAGGTATCACTGAGTATGTACAGTTCTACTCGACTGAAGACAATGAGGCTGTATTAACTAATATTCATTGAAGACCTTGATACCTTCAGTTAGTTAATCTTCAGTTTTTCACTAGGTGACTCTAAAATAAAGGGCTAAGACATTAACATCTATGGTCACAGCAGGACAAACACTCTTCCAAGTGCCTTTTGCTTTAAGCTAGTTACTCTCACCTCCCATTGATCGGTAACTGAGGACTTTCAACAGCCTAAACAATAACTTCAGAAGTTTTTAAATGTTTCAGGTCTTTTTCAAGGTAAAATGTCACATCTATTTATCATTAAAAAAGAAATTTTTATCTGTTGGTGAGATCAATCTTCTGACAACAGCTGGAATTCAGGAAGTGGGAAAAAAAAGACCTAGGCAAACAAGTAAAGCTAAACTGTAAATTCAAGGTACATTGAGAAAAAAACTGAGGACAAAAATCCATTTATCTCAAGACAACTGAGTCGTCCTAAGGAGCATATTTGGCCCATGTCTTTGTTATATTTTATTAAAATTTAAAATATTTCTTTAAATGTAAAATATGAATATAAAATGTTACATTTTATAAAAATGAAGCAAAAATGAGTATATCCAGCTGGGTCAGATTTGACACAGAATATAGCTCATTAACACTCTCATAAACATTGCCTATCTTGTTTGAATCTTTGATTATTTAGTTCATTATAATACTATACTAATGATTAATCTTTGCAACTATTTAATAAATAGATACTGAAAACTGGGAGAACAGTGTATTGTGATAAATTGTGTTTTGTTCCCTATAAATTCGATTAAATTCATGAACAGATGTACACAGTATAGACATAACAAAGACATTACTTATTTACAGAGAGCCTGAACACATTCATACTCAAAATCTTTTTTTTGCGAATCAGAAGATTATTTTTTCTCTAGCTGCCTGTGGTGGTTATGGCTGGACGTCAGGTGCCCACCAAAGCCACTCTGTCACTCTCCTCAGCTGGAGAGGGAGAGAAAATATATAAAATGCTTGTGGGTCGAGATAAGGACAGAGAGAGATCACTCAGCAATTACTGCCATGGGTAAAAAAGACACGACTTGAGGAAATTAATTTAATTTATTACCAATCAAAACAGAGTAGGATAATGAGAAATAAAAACCAAATCTTAAAACACCTTCCCCCCATCTATCCCTTCTTCCTGGACTTAACTTCACTCCAATTGCTCTTCCTTCTTCCCCCAGTGGCACAGGGGGATGTGGTCAGTTCATCACACATTGTCTCTGCGGCTCCTTCCTTGTCAGGGGGAGGACTCGTCACACTCTTCCCCTGCTCCAGAGTGGGGTCCCTCCCATGGGAGACAGTCCTCCACAACACTCTCCAACATGCATCCTTCCCACACGCTGCAGTTCTTCACTAACTGCTCCCTTTTGGGTCCCACGAGCAAACCTGCTCCAGTGTGGGGTCCACTCTTCACAAGTCTACAGGTCCTGCCTTGCTGTCTGCAGAGTTGTTTCTCTCACATATTCTCCTCTTTTCTGACTGCTGCTGGTGTTGTGCAGGTTTATTTTTTTCCTCATTTTTGAATATGTTAGTACAGAGGTGCTACCACCGTCACTGATGGGCTCAGACTTGGCCAGCAGTGGGTCCATCCTGAAGACATCTGGCATTGGCTCTATCAGATGTAGGGGAAGTTTCTAGCATCTTCTCACAGAAGCCATCCCTGTAGCCCCCCTGCTACCAAAAACTTGCCATGCAAACCCAATACATTGCAAGATTAGTATTCCTTTGACTTCATGGAAATGGAGCAATCATAGAATCATAGAATGGTTTGGGTTGGAAAGGATTGTAAAGATCATCTAGTTCCAACCCCCCTGCCATGGACAGGGACATCTTCCACTAAACCAGGTTGCTCAAAGCCCCATCCAACCTGGACTTGAACACTGCCAGGGAGGAGGCATCCACAAGTTCTCTGGGCAGCCTGTGCCAGGGTCTCACCACTCTCACAGTAAAGAATTTCTTCCTAATATCTAATCTAAGTCTACCATCTTTCAGTTTAAAATTGTTACCTCTCATCCTGTCACTACATGCCATTGTGAAAAGTCCCTCTCCAGCTTTCTTGTAGGCCCCTTCAGGTACTTGAAGGTGCTATAAGGTCTTTCCAGAGCCTTCTGTTCTCCAGTCTGAACAAACCCAACTCTCTCAGTCTGTCCTCATAGCAGAGGTTCTCCAGCCCTCTGATCATCTTCATGGCCCTCCTCTGGACCCGCTCCAACAGGTCCATGTCCTTCTTATGTTGGGGGCCCCAGAACTGGATGCAGTACTCCAGGTGGGGTCTCGCAAGAGCAGAGTAGAGGGGGAACATCATCTCCCTCGACCTGCTGGCTACACTTCTTTTGATGCAGCACAGGATATGGTTGGCTTTCTGGAGTGCAAGCACACGTTGCTGGCTCATGTTGAGTTTTTCATCAACCAGCACCACCAAGTCCTTCTTCTCAGGGCTACTCTCAATCCACTCTCCGTCCAGCCTGTATTTGTGTTTTGGATTGCCCAGACTCACATGCAGGACATTGCACCTGGCCTTGTTGAACGTCATGTGGTTTGCACAGGTCCACCTCTCCAGCCTTTCAAGGTCCCTCTGGATGGCATCTTTTCCCTCCAGCGTGCTGATTGCACTGCACAGCTTGGTGTCATCAGCAAACTTGCTGAAGGTGCACTCAATCCCACTGTCCATGTCATCAACAAAGATGTTAAACAGCATCAGTCCCAATACTGACCACTGAGGAACACCATTCATAAATGATCTCCACTTGGACATCGAGCCATTAACCACAACTCTTTGAGTGCAACCATCCAAACAGTTCTTTACTCACTGAGTGGTTCATCTGTGAAGACCATGGCTCTCCAATCTAGAGACTGGAGAGACATTATAAGTTAGCATTTATATAAATTTCTATTTATGTATTTCAGGAATATGTTTCTTGAATTAAGATGAAAATTACTGTCATCTCTATGCAGAGATCAGCACAACCTGTGTTGCTGGGTAGCCTCTCTATTAAAAACTATATTTCCAAAAGCACTGTAATGTTCCCAGATTATTCTTCCCTTTTACTGATTGTTAAAAATATTCTTACCAATAATCCTTTACCTTTGTTCAGAGTGCATATTTGTCATTCTAAGAAAAAATAATTTGTGGCAATATTCAGCATGTTTGTGTGTACAGTGATAACATACAGACCAGTAAGATGGTCTGAAGGACGCTGGAAAATATGAGGAAGATCCAAGTACTTTTCAGACAAAGAGACTAGAGACCTGATGTCCCATCAATGTCACCACTTTTAAGCCAGGATCAAAATAGGTCAGAAAGACTGAAAGTTTAGAGGATATTAATCTACAAATATGTCTTATGCTTATCAAAGAAATCCCAGGTTTCCTCACTGCCAGGTACAGAGGGTCTTAAATCCCTATAAAATATTGTTACATCATTCAGGTCGTATTCATGACTCTTTTTAAGACATTCACACTCCATCCATTTTTAGTTCAGTTCCTAGAAAGTTAACTGACAAGTTCTAATGAGTTTCCTGAAAATATTGTGGGATATACAGTATCTCCAAGATCCAGCACTGTATAAGCATAGCTACCAAGACTGTTTTGTTGAGAGTGATGACCCAATTAGAAATTTGCTTGAGCAGAGAGAGAAATTCTGTAAAAGTTTTTCTTTCTTAACACATTTCTATTAAAAGAAAAGCAGACGATGAAATAATAACACTCAGACTTGCAGCAATGCAAACTCCATAGTAGCAAAGATAAGCTAATGAAATCCAATGGGACAAAATGTTTTCATGCTTCACTAAAGGAGGGGAATTTTTCTTTAGCATGATGATTCTATGCACTAAAGAATTTTTGTGCCAAAACAGAATCTCAGCCTTGCTCAGCAGTCTAGCTTCAGTGGAGGAGTTCCAGAAAGCTTTCAGGAATCAAACATTAACAAATTCAACATGTTCGAGCCAAGACTATGGCAGTAAGAGTTCCCCAAAAACACTGAGGTGCATCTCTGCCAAATGCCTAAAACCTGAATCTAGAGAGGATGGAGCGAAGAGCAACAGCAGCAATTTCTGTGTGCCAGTGCTACCAGCAATATTCAACTTGCTATGCTGCTTGAAAACAAGGAAGAACCTTTGTACCTAGGACTGTAGATGAAAGCTTCAGAAGCCTGAGTTTGAGTTCAAGAGGAAGACTGTAAGGTAGACAGCAAGGTTAGTCCTGGTTTGGGGCCTCCACTTCAAGAAGACTGTTAAGAAACTGGAGAGGGTCTATGCAGGGCTGACGAGTAGTTAGGACCTTAAGGGACCTACAAGAGGTTGGTGGAAATGTGTTTGATAAACCTTGTGAGGAGGAGGGCAAGGCTAATAATTGTATTGCCCTCTGAATCTATCTCTGATTCCTGAATAAGATCTCAAGAAGGTTACAGAAGAAAGGAGCCCTCACAGAGCCCTGGGGTCACAGCCCATTGCCTAAGCCAATTTTTGATCAAAATTTTCAAATTAATATTTTTAAGAAGTAGTATGTAAAGCCACATTTTAAGAAGCAAAATTATGGTCTTTTCGGGTGCCATTTTTCATTATGTTCCTTTGCTGATGGACTGTGAGTAATTCCTGTACTTCTGAACATCAGGACTCTGGATTTTTGTACTTTGAGCTTTGAAAAAGATGTTCTACAAAGTTCCCAAAAAATACTTGCATTCACTAACATAGCTGGGAGAGAGTTGTTCCCCACATTAAGTACCTTCTCTAAACATATATTTATTCTGTCTCCCTTTTTCCTTGCAGATTTTTTATTTGCTAGCTCCAAACTAAGAAGTCATTAGTATTTTGTGTTTGGGTTTTCTGGTATTTCATCACAGCAGAGGCAGACAGTGTGATAAGAATAGGGCAGACTTTCTACTTGAGTATTATGTTGATTCAAGTAGCTTCAGCAACCCAGGATATGAATACATTCCCAGTATTCCATTTTATTACATAATGAAGAGTCAATATTTGAAACTGACACTCAATGTTACCTGTTAATAGCAGTGACAAAGCAAAGATACTGTCTGCATGACAAATACAAGAGTGTGCCCTCAGCTGGTTTATGACGCAACAGTGCAGCTGACTGATCACCAGCATTTGTGGATTTCTGTTATGCCACGTTTTTGTAAAGAGACATCAGTGTGAATGTGTGCTTCAGATTCACCAAAAAAATGTGATATCCAAGGATCTAATTTAAAATCCAAGTAACAGTCTCTGATGAATGTAAGTTTAGGAATCTTCATTAGCTTTTAACACACATTTGAAGAAATACGTAGCTGATGTGGAAAAAGGAAATTTGGTGTAAAGTCAATTAATCTTTTAGAGAAAACACATGAGATGACATATTTTATTGTGGTGTACAATTTTCAAAGCCTCATTTCCATTATAAGTCTTTTTTTTAAGTATATTATGACCCAACTGTGAATTGATACAGTGAAGCAATGGCATTACACTCTTCTCATTTTATTTACAGTTCCAAATATAGAGAATCCTTCAAGGATATGGCTTGTAGAACTATTCATCCTCCTTTCAAAGCCAAAAATCTTTCCTGTTGGGACTCAAAATGAAAGGGAAAAAGACCAACTTCCATCCAAAGTGGAAATTTTGCCAACTAAATTTCCAAAATTTTAGTGTCAATAGTAGCCTGAAATACTAGTTGGCTGAGATTCCTTTGCCCAAAGAACACTACATTTGTTATTAGACTTTGCCCAGCCATTAAAAAAAAAAAAAAAAAAAAAATCCCACTCCTAAGAACAGAGGAGAGAGTAAGTTTTAATAAAACACCCACTAAAGCTCTTAAAGAGAAGGCTTTCAATGCAAAAAAATGAAGCAGGTGCAATGCTGGTCCTCAGGAAATGGAGCAGATAAACCCACAGAAGTAGATAATGTGTATTTGGTGAAGTGTCTCTCTGTGAATGATGGGTGAGAAAAGCAAAGTGATTTGTAGCAGGGCATCACTGGGAGAACTTGAACATTATATGTTAAAAGGAGAAGTAATAGTCTTCCTTAGCCTTTTTCTCTTGTTTCTAGCAAGATAAAAATTAGGCCAGTGAACCAACCTTACCAGTCACTAAAAGCAGGAATCACTTTGCCTGAATTTATCTACCTGGAAGTTAAATGGCCAATTTAAACTAGTTATTTACTTCCTCCTCAGGTCAATAGGGCAGGATAGGCAGTACCAGAGTGTTACTCTTTTGTCCTTGACAATGTGCTAAGGTAGGATAAATCTCCTTCTGAAGAACCATGTCTTCCCCCTTTAAGCAAATAGAGCCCATAAGAGTAATTAAGTTGATTTAGTCTAAACTTTGGTAGCTTAGGCCCTTTTCGGTGGTTCATATTAACTTGAGAACATAAGAACACGACCAGGAGGTTAGACAATGCCCAGTATCTGGTCTTTAAATTGACCAATAGTAGATGTCAGAGAAGCCACAAAACACATGTAAAAATATCTACACAAATTTCTCCTGGTCTCCAGTGATTTGTAGCTCAGGGAATTCATGAGTCAGAGACAGTGTTCTTGCATTTAATAGCTCTTAAATTATTTCTTTTCCATGAAGTTGGGTATGACAAACATTGCTGTGGGTTCACACAAGGGAAAGCACTAATTCCTCCTAAACATTACCAGGAAAGATAGCCACCAGATTTGTCTTGTTTGCTTCCTTCCTTCCTGTGATATTAAACACTTACAAGCTTGTGTTTAGTCTGACTGCAACCCACTCCTTTTAACAGATCTAAAGGCTTTTCATTCAGTAATGTAAAAGTACAGGTGCAAATAATTTATTCTTTCCTTTTTCCTGATAAGACAAAATTGCACTCCATCTCATTTTCTCACTTATAATATTCTTTCCCATCCTTCTGGACTGGATGCCTCAATCTCTGAATAAGCACCTAACCTCTGTCATGTTTTCTCTTCTATAAATCACTTGGGTCCCTATTCATATCTTCCACTATCAAAATAATCTTAAATAGAATTTAGGTGCATTAGTTGTAGAGAGCAGTTCTGCTCACTTACTCTTAGAGACAACCTGGCTCTAGTGGCACTTACCATCTTAATTATATGTTTCACAAGATATCAAAACCTCAAGTCCTTTCCCCAGTTTGAGATGTAGTGGTGCCTGTATGTAATGCAACTCACCAGTAGCTGGAAAGCACCTAGATACTACCTAATCATGCACAAATTATCCTTAATACATGAACAGAGCAGGAGCTCAACTCAAAATCAACCAAGCAAAGAATCTTCCATACAATTTTCCGGTGATTAGAGCATTCAACATGTGAGAGCTAAACTCTAGTCCTTTCTCAGCCTCTGGAGGCTCCTGTCTCCCAAAAGAGTAACTTAATCTCAAAGACATGTTTGTCTCTTGCTGAAGATGGGTCATGGGAAATAAACAAATGTAAGAAAAAGCAGCAGTAATGGGGATCATGATTCTGTAAAGCAGCGGGAAGGGGGCTTAGATGAAACTTTTAATTTCTGGTGTAATGACATTTAACTTGGGCAGCTACAGAAGAAAGTCTGAATATGACTTATGAATCCCACTGTGCTATTTAAAGGTATTACGCTATGATTCAAAGCACAGAGAAACTTAATATTTGTCCAGGACCCCCTAAATTGTATCCCTTCACAAGCAAACACATTCCTTGTCTTCTTTGCCCTCTGATACACTGTACATTAGTGTTCAATTATGTGCATGAGTAAAAGAACACTACACTAACAGTACGTCAAGGAAACAAAGCTAAGTACCCCAACAATTTGAAACTTTATTTCTAAGATTGCTCACCCAACTTAATTCTGATATTTGTGTCTTTGATGTTGATTTTTCATAGACTCATTTTCAATACTATTCAGTGTATAAGGTAGATGGAAATCAAAGCAAGAATGGATGTTGAAAGAAACCACTGGTTGAAGAAAAACTTCAGTAGGCTTAGTGGACATAGCTTCTGCCAGGGAGGCCTCAATCACCTGATAAAATCTTGGCTCAAGATTATAAAATACCTTGTGTGTTATTACACATCTAATATTCCATGCACATCTCTGTCATATCATAAATTAAAAGTAGATGATATTACATATACCACCTTGTCAGAGGGCAAACCTGAACTTCCTGGATGAACAATCTAAAGGTCAAATATACAGATTTTCTCCAAGACATATTTTTCCTGTCAAGAATGAAATAATATTGTGTGGAAATAATTTTCAAATGTACTGTGAGTTCTTGACATAGCTTTAAGACTTTGACATAAACAAAGTTCAAGGTGTTCTAATATGCAGCATCTTGAATAAGAAACTTATGAACATTACAGCTTTCCAAGTAAAGTAGTATGAAAAGGGGAAGTTCAGGAGATTTAAATACCAAAGGATATAGAAAGAACCACCAGCACCAGCCAACAGGGTCTGACTATATGCAGCAACCTGGAGTGTTTATCTATCTAGACCCTTTTATTTTTCCATTTTTGCATAGAGAAGGCTGTCTGTTTCTGATGGCAATTCAGCCTAGAGATTGTAGGAAGTAATTGATGAAGCACTTCAGAGTGGTGTCTTAAGAGTGGTAGAGTGGTGTCGCACTCAGAACACATTGTAGGAAACTACTTGTAAAATCTTTCTCTATTATTTGCATATTTAGATCAGCAAATTAATTGATTTTAAAATGAATCCTTCTGAAGTTCACAATGTTTTCCTGGTCACCCAGAAATTCTGTGAAGGAAGTCTACCAAATATTGTATATTTACTCTCTAAACAAAAAAGGGTCATCTGCTAGTGACTGGACAGCTGCAGGTTTGTTCTTTCCAACCAGAAGCATTCTTTGTTTGCTTCTTATTTCTTCCTTAATAAATCACATAATCACGGAATCATGGAATATTCAGAGTTGGAAGGGACCTCCAGAGATCATTCAGTCCAACTCCCCTGCTTCAAAGCAGGATCCCCTAGAGCACATCACTCAGGACTGCATCCAGGCGAGTCTTGAAAATCTCCAGAGAAGGAGACTCCACAACCTCTCTGGGCAGCCTGTGCCAGTGCTCTGGCACCCTCATTGAAAAAAAATTCTTTCTCATATTTAAATGGAACCTCCTATGTTGTAGCTTGTGTCCATTACCCCTCATCCTGTCACTGGGAACCACTGAAAAGAGTCTGGCTCCATCCTCCCTCAACCCACCCTTTAGGCATTTGTAAACATTAATTAAATCACCCCTCAGCCTTCTCTTCTCCAGGCTAAAGAGTGATTGAATAAACTCTGTATTTACAGAATAAATTCTATAAATGTCTCTGTATAGAGAGACAGAAATATAGGCAGCTAGGCATAAATAGATCCTTCTACATAAAAGACACTACCAACTAAACCTTCTTCTGGCACAGTAATGTAAGCAAAGATGTGTCAAAACTGATTTCCCCAGCTTAGAGTCTTGCTTAGGCAGCTGATACACTCTGATCATTTCTTAGTTCATGTCCTACAATTATCTGCATCTTGCCTTGAACTCCTGCTCCACCTGTTTGTTGTATCCTTACATTGTCCCTAGATTTGTAGATAGAGCAATTATTTCAGGAGTAGGATGTTTCACTGTCATATGTGAGATAGGTGTTTTCTTCTGTTAGAAGAACAGAATAAGGCTGTTAGAAGCTACTGCAATTCAATAAAATGAAGTCAGTTGCTTTTCTAGTCCTTTGTTTTGCATATAATTTCATGTCACTTTTCTCACTGGAATTCATAACAATGCAGTAAGCAACATGGCTATGCATATTTTTTCTGTCTTTTCATCTTCTCCCAGAAGAGAAGTGTGCAAAGTAGTTTGTTTTGGTAAGTTTTTTTAAAAAAAGTTTTGAAAATACTCATGTTGCTAAGTTATTTCTTATAGCAGATACTGATGAGTTGGTGGTCCCTAGTTTCTTGGGAAGGGCTTTTTTCCATTTTTGTGTTCATTTATTTCCCTCCCCAGAATTAGAAGGCTGAATTTAAACATTATTAAAAAGTGATCCATTGTGCTAGAGGATCAATTCTCACATAGAATGGTTCCCATTAACAGCTTCAAAAGTAGTGTGAAATATGCACAGAATCAACCAAAGATGAGAACTGAAACCTCCTTTTACCTTGAGCTAAATGACACATACATTTGTGAGGAGGGCAGCTCATACTGATTAGAGCATGGACTGCAGCGCTGGTAACTGCGCAAAGTCTCTTAAATGTTGGAGGCTCTGTGTCCAGTTAAATCACATTACTATGGTCAAGATGAAAAGTAAATAAAGATGTGAACAGCTGATAACCGATGAACAGACACTGGAGTTACCTAGCAACTGAGAGAAAGTTTTGCTTGTGCTAGGCTAGATCTTAGCTAGAGCACTGAGAGATTATGGGGCAAATTGACAAGTTGATGAATTGCTGATAAGGATCTGCAAACAAAAATCTGAAAAAGGCAAAGAAGCTTCAAACTTTCCTGAATACTTTCTTCTCTTTAGTAGCATCACTGCCATCCTACTTGAGTTTTTAATATTTATTACTTGCTGGTGTCTTTTAAGCATGAGACTGCTTTGGAGATAGGAACATTGCTACATTGAAGGACAAGTAGTTGTATTCATCAGCTCCATCCTAATACATATCTTTGGACAGTTCATTTAGCAGCTGTGTTCTTATCTAGGGGCTAATGGGGAGAATAGATCATTATAGCATTTCTAGATTAGTTGGATCAGTATTCAGCCTTGGCAAACTGAGGGTATACACTGGGCCACATACACACCTGCAGTGCATTGTAAGCCATTGCTTTTGATTTCCTCTTTTCTCCCAGGGGAATAGGCCTGAAAGGGATCTAGATAATTGCATCCTGCCAGTCTTATCTTGTAACCTCATCACATAATCTTGTTATCAAGTTCCCTCTGAAAATGGTTTCTCGCTTCAACTACTTTTATGAGATGGCTGCTCAGGAATCACATTGGTGGTTGGGAATGTTTTAATATCCAACTTAATTTGCTCATAGCAAGTTTATACATTTTGTTGTTGTGGTAATATCAGTTTATATAGACATTTCACCTTTTAATGTCTACCGTAACCCCGTGTTTAACAATCAGTACCTTTATCTTTGTTTTCAATTTGCACACATGCCTTCTTTTGAGGTTCACTGCTGTTGCTCAGTCATCACTCAGTCATTTCTTCTCTCCTTCACAAGTTCCTTGTGTCTGGGCCCCTGAGACATTTACTTGGTTCACTGGCACAGCCCTTCTCAATTTCCCCAGTCTCCCTTTCCCATCCAGTACCTCCATTCTTCAAAAAAAGGACTCACCAGCTTCTGTTGATTGCAATTGCCCTATCATTCTCCTCTAAGTCATACAATAAGGCATAAGTGCCAACATCTATTCAGATAAACACGTACTTGTCAGTGAGTAGGATTTGATCCTCATTTTATTTAGTACAATTTAGTAGGTTTTATTTTGTAGGACTCCGTAGAAGGCATATCCTTTAGGCAATCTACAACATACCAAAATTCTATAGGGACTGAAATTTTGGTTAAATGTTGTCCTTTGCACAGTGAATTTAACAGGTTGAATACCAATATCCAGAGCAAACTGTTCCATTTAAGAGTCTCTTTGTACATAGTCCAAGCACCACAGACTGTAGTGAGTTTTGCTGACACTGATGTAAATATGCTAATTTTCCTAAAACCAGCAGGCCTACATTATTTCATTGTTGCTGAAAAATGATGTAACTAACTATAGATAAACAAGGCTTCGGGTGTTAGAGTAAGTTCAGCATCTCTCTGTTATGAACTTCTCTGATTCAAGACAAGAAAAGATTAGCTGTAATATACTCAATAAGCTTTCCCCTACACTGGTGGTAAACCTGGAACTAAAATTTGCTATGCCCATAAACTTCACACTGAGGCACCACAAGTTTGAAAGCAGAATATGGGCCCATAACCAACATCTAGGACTTCCTGCACATACTCAAATAGTGGAAGAGGATCTTTTCATCAATGAGTAACTTGCAATTATCTAAACTTTGTGCTCTTTATACCAGCAGGTGGCCCTAGCTCCAATCTTTTCTGGTGCAGTAGGAGATTAATGCACTGAATGGAAGAAGTGGGGCAAGCTGTTTATCAGAGCAGCCCCTCAAGGCATCTGCCACCTGCTGCCTCCTCCAAGGAGCGTTTCTGATTAGTTATCTACTAATGTATTCACCTCCTGCATATGCATTATGATTGAAGCTAATGGAACTGCTTTCCATGGGCATGTCAGGCAGAATTTGGCCCACACTTTACTACCACATTGTGTTCTGTTGTGGTTGTTATATTAGCACATACCTACTACCTAGATTTGGGTTGGTCTAGAGCAAGTTTTTTTTAACCTCACTGACCTAAAACTCACTCATGGCATGGTAAGGGGTCTACTGGGCTTGATTCTACTCCTGCAGAGCTCGCTTATAGTTTTTTCCTTTAACACATTGAGATATGCCATAGTAATCAGGTCTGCACTGTGAATATAAAATTACCTGTTTACTATCTTCACTTATTTATTAATAAAGTTAGTCCACCTCTGCATGTGTACCATGGTAGAAAATTTTTGAATTATAATAGCAGATGCACGTTGGATAGCTGTTAGTTAGACTGCACTTTTAAGCAACATGAAGGAAAAGTTTTACTCTTTGTTGATTTTTTTTTTCCAGACTGTAACAGCCTAACAGCCTACTTACAGGCCAGTGCTGAAAGCAAAGTGTAAATGGGAAGATATGCTGTCAGAATATTTCTCTGTCTAAATAACATTATTGGGAGCCAGAGGAGTAATAACGCAGGAAATCAATTGGGAAATTTTGTAAAAAGTGATCCTCATAAAAAAATTTCAGAAAATGTATGAGCCTACTGTATTCCTTTCTTTTACAAGCATTCAGCCTCAACAGTTATCACATTTTCAGCAGAGGGAGTTCAGCCAATTCACCTGGAGAGAAAACAGTCTTTTAAAAAAAATAAAATAAATTTGTACCAACTTACCATGTATAGAAACAGGGGTAGCTCTTCCTCTCCCATAGTACCAGGCACTTGTGCCTCATGCCATTAATGAAGAAAAAAAAAGTTAATATCAGGAAAGGCATGTGACTACTGGTGTCCCTCAGGGGTCAGTACTGGGTCTGGTCCTATTCAATATATTCATTAAAAACCTGGATGAAGAGACAGAGTGTGTCCTCAGCAAGTTTGCTGATGATACAAAGCTGGGAGGAGTGGCTGACACACCAGAGGGCTGTGCTGCCATCCAGCGTGACCTGGACAGGCTGGAGAGCTGGGCAGGGAAAAACTTAATGAAATTCAATAAGAGCAAGTGGAGAGTCCTGCATGTGGGGAAGAACAACCCCATGGATCAGTACAGGCTGGGGCTGAGCTGCTGGAGAGCAGCTCTGGGGAAAAGGACCTGGGAGTCCTGGGAGACAACAGGCTGACCATGAGCCAGCAATGTGCCCTTGTGGCCAAGAAGGCCAATGGTATCCTGGGGTGCATTAAGAGGAGTGTGGCCAGCAGGTCAGGGGAGGTTCTCCTCCCCCTCTGCTCTGCCCTGGGGAGACCTCATCTGGAGTACTGTGTCCAGTTCTGGGCTCCCCAGTTCAAGGAGGACATGGAGCTACTGGAAAGAGTCCAGCGCAGGGCCACTGAGATGATGAAGGGACTGGAGCATCTCACATATGAGGAGAGGCTGAGGGAACTGGGTCTGTTTAGTTTGGAGAAGAGGAGGCTGAGGTGGGATCTCATCAATGCTTGTAAATATCTCAAGGGCGGGTGTCAGGAAGGTGGGGCCAGATTCTTCTCAGCAGTGTTCAGTGACAGGACAAGGGGCAACGGGCACAAACTTGAACACAGGAGGTTCAATCTTAACATAAGGAAACACTTCTTTACTGTGAGGGTGACTGAGCACTGGCACAGGCTGCCCAGAGGCGTGGTGGAGTCTCCATCTCTGGAGACAATTAACACCCATCTGGACGTGTCCCTGTGTGATCTACTCTAGGATCCTGCTCTAGCAGGGGGTTGGACTAGATGATCTTTTGAGGTCCCTTCCAACCCCTACCATTCTGTGATTCTGTGTAAGCATAAACTAAAATGAGAACTAGGGGAACCAAAGCCAGACCTGCTGAAAACAAAACATTATTTTGTTGGTTATGGCAGAGCAACATACATAATTACTCAGTCTCACTTTCGACCTCAAATAAGCAAAGGAAAATGTAGCAGTATAAGTAGCAGTGTTCAATACTGTCTATAATGAAGACCATTTTATCACACAGGAATATTTCCGTTCTTTCCTGCATTTGCAGTTTCTCAATACTCCTTACAACTCTCCCATTTGCCATTAGCTGCAGAAGAGTCATTTTTCTCTGATTTACTCACTTTTTTGGGCATGTTAAGCTAATGTTAATCTAATAAAATAAAGGCTATCCACCACCCAAGAGAAAAAAAAAAAACAAAACAAAACAACAAAAAACCAAAAAGCAAAACAAAATGGATTTACTAATGGGAATAGGAGCTAGGCATAGAAGAGAGAGCAGCAAGAATAATGACTGCACAACTGCAAACCAGCATAGGCTGACAGGGAAGGAAAAGTGGTAAGGAAGAAATGAAGAAAACAGATAAATATGAAGATGTAAAGTCAAGTCAGTTCTGGCATTTGTCACCTTCTGACACTCTGCCAATAGCTGATTCTCAGCAACTTCTTACCTCTAGATACCTCTACAGCTAATACCAGATTACAGCAGCTTTGCCAGCATCCAGTCTGTATTGATTTTGTATTAATGAATATGGCTCAAACCAGAATATGTTTTAATATGGCACAACTTGTGTCAGATCTTCCACTCATGTGACAGAAAAAGGTTTCTCAGCAAAGTACCTGTTGGAATGGAGATTAGATTTTTGAAGAAACATTGAGGGTTTTTTTTTTCATGCAGATGTCTTCTATATCAAAGGCCTGGTTGCCAAAAGAAAAAAATGACTTGAACTTTTTTTTTTAAATAACACTTCCTTTTGCTCTGGGTAAAAAAAGAAAAGGGGGGGGGGGGAGTGGAATTTTAAAGTTTATTTTTAATACATAAATGTAATAGAAATAGTAGTTCAAACAAATATATGAGCATATGAGCATGTCCATCCGTACGTTACTGCACACAAAAATAAAGCCAACGCCAACTCTTTCACGATGTTTACTATTTTTCTATTTTTCTTATGAAACTCAGCACCAATATGAAGCAACATATCATTTTCATACATTGGCAAATGTTCCAAGACTTAATCCTACATGTAAAGCTAAAAAAAATATGAAGCAATGCACATATGGGCTCCATATCTTTTACTATATTTTTATAATCTTACAGTTCTTTAAAACTCACCTCATAACTACAGGGTCTGGGCTTCTTGTTTGATGTGTTTTGCTGGTGAATGGCATTGAAATGTCATCATGATGACATTTCAGACTGAAAGAAAACTTCTCAATTTATTCTCAATTACTTTATTTCTAGTTTATAACATAAGGCATCAGAAGAATTTATAAGTTGTAGATATATTTGTCTTTTTCACATAGGAAAATGTTCATCAAAGGTCATAAACATGAAAATTTAGGCCAGTTAATAGTCTTTTTAACATGACCGTGAAGAATGTAGAAGAATGGAAACAGCAAACACTATATAGAGATCTGAAGACAAAGCCAAATGAATGGCTCAACCATGATGGGGAACATGAAGGAAGAAAAGTCCCCTTTGTGTTTTCCTCTGTCTCCTGATCACCATCCCAGCCCACTACTTACATGAGACCTGGTTCTAAGGTGGAGTAGCAGTGTTGGGATGGTGCAGCTGTGTACACCTGGGACAGGTGCTTTGGCTCCTTTCTGTTTCACCGCTGTTCTGCAGACACCAGATGTGTTTCTCTTTCCACAGGAGGAGGGTAATCATCAGCAGCTGTTTCAAGCACAAGAAGACAGAGATTTGTTTATTGGTGCTAGTCCATAGGCGTTACAGTAACTTGTTGGATGTATTTTTTTTTCTGCAGAAACAGAGCAACCAGCATGGAGAGTAGACATAACATTTCTATAATGAGCTACAGACTTTCTAAAACAGAAGTGTAAGCACTGCATGTGACACACTCTCAAGGAGCAAATGCTTTCTTTTACGCTGTGTCAATAATAACGCATTTCTGCTGATAGGGGTCCCCTCTTGATACTCATGCACAAAGAAAGGAAATAGATCTCAGCAGCAAAACTCGGCATGTTTGTGTCCTGAAGTTCAAGCAAGAACGCAGGGGTAAGGCTGAAGTTTGACTAACACTTTTTAACCAGCCTTCCTTCCCCTAATTCAGCTTCAGTACATTTCAGAGCCACTTTCACTGTGGTTCTCCACAACATTGTAGGCATGAGTTATATTTTTAGATCTTGGTTTAGCTAAGTGGATCTTCTCCAAAGAAAGAGTTGGTTTCTACTCATTTGTTTCAGAAACCTCTCCAAGATACTGAGTCTTTCTAACTTTTATTTTCAAGATTTCCCTGATATTTTCAGATACTCCTGGTCACAAGAAACATGGGGTATAGAGACTTAGGAAGAAATCCAGCTGGCTCAGTTAGGACCTCTGTGTTCAGTAGGAGAACCTATGAGATTTTTTTCTTCAATGAGTTAGCTGCTTTTGAAGAACATATTCAAAATCTAAAACTTGAGCCCATTTCTAAATATCTCATTTATAGAGATTATTGGGGTAATACTGGAAATATCTCTTAGAAATCGTCACCTTTTGTTCCAGCTGAATGAACAACCCTGACAGACAGATAGAAGATAAAGTAGAAGAACACACAAAATTTTCAGTATATTGTTGTTGTTGTTATTATTATTATTAATAATAATAATAATAATTGATTTTGATCTGTTGGAAGAAACAACTGAAGAGTGAGATAGGTGAAACTTTGAAATAAGATGAGAAATAAGGTCCTCTTTCAGCCTTTGGCCAAAAGCAAGTCTTTAAAGTCAGTTCATAATTGCACTGGCAACCAGTGGAGACTCTTGTATATGTCAATACCAATGAGCGATTGTCAATATCTCTGATCAGCAACATTTTGCATCATTTGTAACTTGTATACTGAGTCTAAAGGGAGACTTGTAAGTAAATCATTACAGCACATTGTAAATGCAGGAACCAGTTTCTCTTAAAGCGCTTTAGTAACACTTCATTAATTATATTGAACTTGCAGCCCGAAATTCTTCTCGCTTATATTCATCACCTACCACGACCAGTTGTCTATATATTGTCTAAGACACTACTCCATCAAGCTGAATAGGCAAATTGTACCCCATGGATCTTAGCAGAGGGACGGAGAGACACAGTTCTCACTGGTGTCAGCAGTTCAAACACAGCTGAATGTGGCATCTGACAGAAAGAGAAACAAAGCAAGTCATGTTAACAGATACTTTTGCTACTGAAGGTAGCCACTTTTTCTTTTCAGACATTTCAGACAGGCTCACTCAGAATCTCCTGTATTTGCTGCTCACAGTTACTGACCAAGCAATTCTTTGTCTGCACCTTATTTGCACTTGGTTTTTGTGAGCTGAGCTGCTTGGTTCAGATGGCAACGGTAGATCATATGGCATCATACCTTTGTTTTCTTTGGCAAGACTCAAGTTACTGATGTTCAGTTACTCAGGGTTATGGTACCCTGTTTGCTTGTCCTGAAGATGATTAGAAAGCACTTAAAAACACAAATAAGCAGGCTGACAGACTTTACTCTGTAGGAAAATAGCCCCCCAATTCTCTCTTATAGAGTTAGACCTCCTGTATGGATCCTGTATCTACCTCACTTTCTTTCCGGCAGCCAGCTGAAAAGTGGATCTGTTAATATCAAAGGATTAGGAAAGGAAGACAGAAAACCAGTATTACAATTTTCTACTGGAATTTGACATGTCTCCTGGCAGCAATTTTGTGCTGGGTATTAGAGGTGGTTTCTAATTGGAGCCAGCCCCTCAACCCCTCTTCTCTGGGCTTAAGTATCCATTGAGCCACAGCTCCCTCTGGATCTGAGTATGAGTATGAACAGTCCACCCAGCAGTATGCTGTGGACAGTCAGGGGACCTTACCTGGACCCTGTCACTGTGTGCCATGACAACATCACAGCATCACTCTCCTCAGGCCTGGACCCATTGCATGTCAAACTAAGCAGCAAGCAAGGATTCTGGACTGAAACTGCAGGAAATGCAGGAGGACTCTAACCAGATACAGAGCTTCAGCCACAAGAAATAGCTTCCAGGATCATAGTCTAATTATGTGAAATAAAATGACAGAACACATTATCATTTTCATTACACAGACCTCATATATTATTCTTTATACGGTAGTGTGAGTAGAGCTTACAAACCACTTTTCTTTTAATCTCCATTCTTCTTTCTTCATCATCACATTTGCCTATATTTTCCTAACACCTATACCAACATTAGTCACAACTGGCAGGAGCCCATAGAGAGCTTTAGAGAACATTATTTTTTACCCTCTGTGCATACATTAGTGTTGCCCTTTAAAGACGCAGCCCTTTATCCTTTTAATGAAGAATAAAACTCATTTCCAAGCATCCCAATAAGATTATCTCAAATAATAGCAATCCAATTAGCTCAGGCAGTTTGAAGTTTCACTTAGACTCCCAGGTGGTATCCCCCATCATCAAATATACTGCTTTAAAATACTTTCAAATACCTGTCTAGTATCTAGAGCCAAAGATGTTTCTAAGAATGCAGGTAATATCCAGCCTCTTTTATCAACAGCATTGAAAGGAGGAAACGGAGTTGGGGAATATCCCCACTTGACATACTCAGCCTGGCCAGTTTTCTTAGGTCCCCTCTGTCACCTTAACACAGGATTTTGGGTCTGCTTACACTAAGCTTGGAATATTAAAGCAAAGCATGTTCAGTTTGTCAGTGAATTACAGAGCCCTTTGTCCTTCAGGTCTCGCTATCCCCTTGCCACTGTCAGTACCTTTTCTTCCTTTACTTCTTAATGCAGGGCTTTTATTGAGATGAGCTATAATTACTTAGGCAGCTGCCCTATCCTGCTATGGCCTTCAGGCATCTTCCCTGGCTACCACAGATACCTCCTTTAGTTCCCACTGCTAACTTCCCTTTAGAAACTGTTTTCTCTAGCTGGCTTTAAATATAACTAACTTCTTTCATGCTCTAAATACTCAAAAACTGCTGTTCTTGCCTCCAGCTTCCAACTTTATTTTCCTTTACACTTCTGCATCCTCTTGGGGAATTTTACTGGTTCCAAAAATGAATTTCAATTTACCATATTTTTAAGCTTTCTTTTAAACCCACTCACCTTAGTTAAAAAAAAGCTTAAGTATTAGACCATGTTATCACCCACTTGTGAGAGAGGATTGAGGGAAGAATTAGTTGAACTGGAAGTCAGGCTCTTAATACACGTCAAAAAAGCTCAAACTTTTCCTGTCTCACAGCCTTAGGCAAAAGGAGATTTAAAGAGGGCACAGAAAGCACCAATCTGTTTTGTCACAGATGTCTCTTGTTCACGTTGACTGTGTAGTCTGAAAGTGTGTTCAGTGCTGAGAGAACAGTCAAAACATAAAGAAGCCACTATAACAATATTATTTTCCAGTGTTGGTATTCCCTTCATTTGTAAGGCAATCAAATATAAAGATATATACAAAAATCCTGACAGACCTCTAATTTCCCACAGCTTAGCCCTTGATTAATTGGGAATACCTTCTGCAACCCAGAAAGGATGAATTAAAACACAAAAGTCTTAATAAAGTATATATGAAAGCATTTCTCAAAATTGACTGCTTCATTTTCATTCTAATTTGGAAAAAATAAATAAAAAAAATGGAGACGAATCATGGATCATTGGATCATTTCAGACAAAACCATTAAAGAGCAGAAAAGTTACCAGCAAATGAAAAAAAACCCACAACATATCAAGCGGTTAGGAACCTAAAAAAAAAAATGTGTGTGACGCAGTAAAAAGTGCACAAAAATACCAGGGCCTAGAGCCTCACTTACTCCCTTGGAGGTAGAGAAAACTAATGAAGAAAAAGTGTTCAGATTCAGCACAATTTGGATGGTTTGGATGATTGGACCTGTGGGGGACAAAAGTATTTCACTTGAGCCAAGGGAAAAATCTGTAGGATACTGGGAGAAATGGTTCAATTGTTCAGTTCAATGACAAAAGTGGTATTTGGGACTAATAGAGGAAAGGAAGCTGCCAACACTACAGACACAAGAGAAGTTAAATGCTATACTTGGTTTTATCACCAAAGAAGAATCAAAACAAAAGTACTTAACAAAGTTAGTGCTGGACAGCCCCAACCTGAAAAACTGTATTCAGTCCCCACTGAAGATGGAAATAGTATTACCGTAGGAAGAGTGTAGAAAAAGTTGGTATCTGGTCTAAAAAAACCTGAGTTATCTGCATGGTTGGGAGGCAGCAGTAGAGAAATGGAAAGTTTGAGGTGATACAGCAGATCACAAAATTTGAAAGACTGACACCTTATAGCAAGTCACGTTATGGTCATATTGTGTAGTCAGGAGAGAATGCTGCACTAAATGCCAATGAAAGTTGTACACTCATACCAGGAACAAAATAGTCCTTTTCTACTTTTCTATCTGTGTACTTTTATTCTCAGCCAACTCGAGAATTACGAATTAATTTATAGGGTTTAAATACAGGGTTTCCAGTTAGTTATAGTAAAAACCAAATAAATACAAAACTCTTATACGTAATATCTTTTTTAATCTGTTTAATTTGCTATATATTGGCAATGAACTAGAGCTTCATTATAGCTATACTGTTGAAAATCATCAGATCTCTGCTGAAGTCGATGGGATGATGCCCTTTATTATTTCCACTGCGGAGATGTCTCCCTCTCTCTCTGTACTATGGCTGTTGACGATGTCAGCATGCCGAAGTACATTTGGCATAGTCTTCTGAGACGTGACCAAGGGGGATTGTTTTCTGCTCACTGCATGCATGACACAGTAGCGACTGTTGCCTTGCTCCTGCTGTCTGTGCTGGCTGTGAGCCCACGGCGTACACCTCTTGCACCTGATGAAATTCACTTTGATTCAGTCATTCATCTTAGGTCTCACAAACCAATCCATTGTGGAATGTTACTTTGTAAATTGATGAGGAGCTCTCAAAGAACTATGCCTCTTCATCACTTTCATAATCAGACCTTTAGGTCTGCAGCTATATGTTCAGAAACACATTTGCTATTGCTTTGTCATTTATACTGCAAGCAACACAGGCTTGCAGAGGATGGTTTTTATTTATGAATCCTAATTCCTTGTGCTGGACTCCTCAACATCATGCTGTGATTGCTTCTGTATTTATGGTAAATAAATCTAGACTCTGCCGTTTGTTTACTTTTGTGTTCCCTTTTTATAACTCAGTATGCAGTTTTTAATTAGATCAACTTCACTTCTTTCATTGCTTGCTAATATTATCATTTGAACAGTGCGGCTTTGCTGGACCTTGTGATAATCACCACCAATTTACAGTAACCACCTTGTTTTGTCCTGTTTATCCACACCTTCACAAATCATTCACTCAGTCTCTAATTAGTTCATATGCAACCATTCAAATCATAGAATCATAGAATGGTTTGGGTTGGAAGGGACCTCAAAGATCATCTCATTCCAACTCCTCTGCCTTGGACAGGGACACCTCCCACCAGACCAGGTTGCTCAAAGCCCCATCCAACCTGGCCTTGGACACTTTCAGGGAAGGGGCAGCCACAACTTCCCTGGGCAACCTGTGCCAGTGTCTCACCACCCTCACAGTAAAGAATTTCTTCCTAATATCTAGTCTAAATCTACCTTTTTCCAATTTAAAGCCATTAATCCTTGTCCTATCACTACATGTTCTTGTAAAAAGTCCTCCTCCAGCTTTCTTGCAGGCCCCTTCAGGTACTGGAAGACCTCTATAAGGTGTCCCTGGAGCCTTCATGAATTCAAGTTAGCTGTATTTTTAGAGGTGTGTGATGGAATGATCTGGTTTCACTGGACAGTTTTTTTCTTATCACACCAGGCTCAATAAATGACTATATACACACATAAATACAAGACCAAATGATGCCAGTATCTGACACTCAGAAATATACAAGGTTTTATACAGCCAGCAAAACCTCATTATATGCCAAATATTATTTCTATTTTTAGTCAGAGAAATCTTGTGTGAGAGAAGTGGCTGTATGAGAGGGATGGATGTTGAGGCATATAATAACTTCAATCATAAGAGGCAAGTTCCTGATGCACAGGACACAAGACTTGGGTCGGTTGCCACGGGAGTTCCTGTAGCATTGTGCTGCCAGTGGGAAACATGCTTTCAAATGGACTCCCTGGTTTCAACATCATGCTACTTGTGTGTCAGTAGTATAAGTAGCAGTAGCATAAGTCTCAGTCCCCAGCCCTACACTCCCCATGCACTTCACCAGCAGAATTCCACTGCAGAAGAATGGCAGTGATGCTAATACATGAGGGAGTCTGGAAAGCCAGAAGTCTGAGTTTTCCCTTCACCTCCCATGATTTCAAAAGGTCTGAGTTTCATCTATATAGTGGAAGTTCAAGTGACCTTATTCTGCAGTTATTTAATTTACCTCTAATTGAATATGATGTTGCATGTGTGAGAGGTGTGCAACTAATTATATTTCTTGGGTATGTGATTGAATTGATTTAGTTCCCTTGTCATGACAAAATTCTTCACTAGGAACACTGTACAACTAGAGCTGTGGTTACAGCTAATTTTTCATGTTGATGGCCAAGCAAAAGCTTCATAAACTTATGTTCTATCAAAATTAAACAATATTTTATGTTGTCTTGCCAAATCAAAACACTTTAAAGAAATACTAGAGGGGAACTTTCTGTTTACATCAGCAGCTATTAGACACTTTTTTTTCCAGTTTCAGTGTATCTTTTTTGCCTCATTCCTCAGTCATGTGATAAAGATACTAGTTTTCTATTAGGTTTTTATTATACTGGTGAAGTGCTGGGGTCTGAACCCCCAGCCCTGAATTAAGGTTGACATATGGGTGGTTCCCACAGCCCTTTAAGAGGAGGGGATGAGTTTGCCTTTTGGCTTTCCTCCAAGGTGCGGCCGGCCTTGTAGGGAGAGCCCTTGGGTAAACAAGCCCCAGGTGCCCTGCATTGGGTAAATGAGTGCCAGGTGTCCTGTTTGGGGATAAAAGCTGGGCCCACTTGCAGGAAGGGTTGGAGAGTCTGTCTGTGGAGTGGATGCACTTCACAGAGTTTCCTGTTGGGGAAGGACCTCCTGACCACTCATACAACTGGATCCCAGTCAGGTCTGGCACATTCAAACGCGGGCTTTGTGGGGTTACTTCTGTCATATGTAACTGCCTTGTTCTCCTGGTTGTCTCCCATCTGCTCTGTGGGTTATCTCGTGTCTCTGTTTGTTCCATCTGTTATGAGTGATACTGTGTCATTCCTGGGGTCGCTGGGGTTGATGTCTGTTATTCGTGATCTATCTGACTTGTTTGTACCCCCAGCAATCCTCTATATACTGACCCCTTTACGTGAAATAGAACCTACGTACTGGATTATTGTTCTGCTGCTGGCTGTGTCTTTTGTACTGGGCCTACTAATTGGCAAAACAACTGACATCAACTCCAATGTTATGGCTGTTGTGGTTTGAGGCTGGGCTGACCACTAAATGGATGGCAGATGCTCCCTGTTAACCCCTCTCCCTTCCCAGACAGGGGAAGGGAAAGAAGAAAAGATGATTTGGAAATAAAACTAAAGCAGCTTTGATGAAACTATAACAATAAAAAGAGAAATATAATAATGAGAAGAAAAATAACAAACTATTTACAACTATTTACTATTTACATCAACACTAGTAAACAGAGCTTGTGTCCATTTTCTGACCCTGAGTTCAACAGGTGTAGAATGCACCCATCACAGATGAACTTTCTTATCTGCCAAAATAGAGGTCCAGAAAGTCCCCACTGAGAATGGTAACTGGAATAACTCATGAAGCACTTTCAGACAGTGTCAGGCAGAGTATGGATTATTGGCAAAAAAATTTCTAGATTCCATATTAACAGGTCAGTTCTTTTGGTGATCATGAGACACTACCTTACCCTGGCCTTGTTTAATTTGCTCATATAGGGACAGCCTCTGTAAATACATCCTCTGAAGGTTACATGATATTCAGCTGTAAACAGACAAGCTCAAAAGATAAAATGTTTTCCTGTTTAGTAAATATGAAGTACTCAGATTTATTCAGAGGTAAGTCTGAGTATTTGGTTCATATATAACCCTTTCAAGCATTTAAAAAAGCTCTTCCTAAGTAGTGTTGTCTGTCTGCAATATTTTCTGCTGCTGCTGAGAAGTGGATCTATTCTAAAAAGCAACTCCAGATGCTTACTACGTAGGTGGGGAAGGATCTTCAATCTTGTTCTTAATTACTGTGGCTCAAATTGATTTGACCTGAACTCTCTCTGCCTTTCAAGTAGAGCAGGATCCACAGGCAAGCTCCCTAGCTTTTTGAACTAACATGCTGGCTGACAAATAAGTAATTGTAAGGAGCTGATTTATTGCCCAGCCAGACACAGCTGGATGTAAAATATTAATTTTTAATGTAAGAAACAATTTCCATTTCTTTTACCCATAAAATCCAATAAATTAATCCAAGCACTTACAAATAATTGATATTTCAAAATGGAGAGACTTTTTTTAACCACTTCCAAATGTGCCCCTTTTAAAACCAAATGCTTTAAACCGAAGATGTTTGTGAATTTCAAGGCTACAGATATACCTCAGGGCTCTGCTGACATCAAAATAAGCCATAAAAGCAAAAAGCAAGAGTATTTTATGATGCCACTAGGACCCCAAAATATAGCCTTGTCCATGTTTTATTTTTATCTTGTATAATACATGGATCCTACTACAAATTACAAGCTGCCATCCTTCCAATTCGTTCTTGTAACTCTTTCTCGCTTTTCAGTTCCCTTATTCTTCTGTAATTTTACCAGGATAACAAAGAATAATAATGAAGGGATCCTGGATATACATATGACTGGCAATAGACTGCTGACCTTTTTACCTCCAAGAACTTTCTTTTTCACATGAAGAATGAAAATTATTATCAGCTACTAATTATAAGAAAAAATGCCCATCTCAAAGTCTACTTCAGCTCTAGAATAGGTTACTCAGGGATCCTATGCAATCTTCATCATTGAAAGCATTTAGAAACATCTGGAAGAAACATCACAGAATCATGATTCTATGATTCTCTGATCTGGAAGCACCTAAGGAGACATCTGTCTAGGCCAGTTTAACTCTGCTTGGTTTTGATTAGAGGCAGGCCTTTGTCCCTCCCACACCTAATGTCTTATGATTCTATTACACAAATATTTAACCTGACTTCATTATCAGTTGACAGATACTCAGATGACAAATCCCCTACTCAAACCTTTCAGAGACTCTTCTCCGAAGCTGTAAAGAGCAACTTACTGTTCCTGTACCAGCAAACAAAACAGACTAGGGACAGTTCTCTAACAATAAGGCATATCATAGAATCATAGAATAGCCTTGGTTGGAAAAGACCTCCAAGACCATCAAGTCCAACCATTAACCCAGCGCTGCTAATTCACCACTACCTCATGTCCCTCAGCACCTCGTCTACATGGCTCGTACATACCTCTAGGCATGGCACAGCCCACCTTCATACCGCTAAACTTTCCAATCCTGACAAAAAAGGAAAAGACTACACCCAATGCAGATATTGGAAATTATTCTTGGCTTGTGCTATCCCCCTACTGTGCTTAGGCAATGTTTGCTGCAGCGCTACTGGACATAGGCTGAATCCATGCCATAGAGTTTGCCAATAGTTTAGCATGATGGGTGATCATAAACAAGCTCCCAGGTCTGTGCTTGGTTCTGTTTAGCTTGCCAGTAAGGATATAGCTCTGGATTTGCTTTCCCTACCTAGAAATGGAGATAGTTCTAGAAAATATGTGTAGGAAAACCTGCAACCTTACTCCACAGTAAAAAGACATGCAAGGCTCAAGCGTATGTGAGGCAGGGAAGATTTTAGTTAAAGGCTGTGGATAATACCTACGTGTCTATATACTACCACAGTGGCAATATGAAAAAGTAAAATCTGGGGTTTTTTCTATGTAAAAAAAATTGTAAAGGCTCTAACACAGGCCTTCAAAGCTGCTTCAAAGCTGCATATTCTTTCCCTTGCAGTCATTGCAGTCTGGGGGTCCTGGTGCACATCAGGATGACCATGAGCCAGTAATGTGCCCTTGTGACCAAGAAGGCCAATGGCATCCTGGGGTGTATTAGAAAGGGAGTGGTTAGTAGGTCAAGAGAGGTTCTCCTTCCCCTCTACTCTGCCCTGGTGAGGCCGCATCTGGAGTATTGTGTCCAGTTCTGGGCCCCCCAGTTCAAGAAGGACAGGGAACTGCTTGAGAGAGTCCAGCGCAGAGCCACAAAGATGATGAAGGGAGTGGAACATCTCCCTTATGAGGAAAGGCTGAGGGAGCTGGGTCTCTTTAGCTTGGAGAAGAGGAGACTGAGGGGTGACCTCATTAATGTTTATAAATATGTAAAGGGTGAGTGTCATGAGAATGGAGCCAGGCTCTTCTCAGTGACATCCAATGACAGGACAAGGGGCAATGGGTGCAATCTGGAACATAGGAGGTTCCACATAAATGTGAGGAAGAATTTCTTCACAGTGAGAATAACAGAGCACTGGCACAGGCTGCCCAGAGAGGTTGTGGAGTCTCCTTCTCTGGAGACATTCCAAACCCACCTGGATGCGTTCCTGTGTGACCTGATCTAGGTATTCCTGCTCTGGCAGGGGGATTGGACTAGATGATCTTTTGAGGTCCCTTCCAATCCCTAACATTCTGTGATTCTGTGATTCTGTGATTAGCATTTAACAGAACTGGAAAGCAACTGATTTCTTAGAAGCCTGAAAACATCAGATCACTTCATGTTATATATCCCTTTCACCTTTGGCCATGATTTCACTTCTACTTTGACAAAAGAAGTTCAGAAACAGGAGCAAAACTCTCTGCTTTTGTTGGACTGAATGGGTATAACAATAGCAATAAAATCCCCTCCTTTAATGGTATTCTATTATTCTGTAATTTTAATTTCCTGAAGACAGTTTGTGTTACAGCAGTCAATGAAGACTGCAGTAAAATGTATATCCCTTTCTGTTTGTATGCAGATGCAGGGATACCATGGCCCAAAGAGTTCATATTACCTAAACCTACAGGGCAGGCAAAGGCTTCTTATTAGCATTCCTGTTTTCACATGAGAAAAACAGGTTATTCTCTAAGATCAAAGAGCAAGTCCATGATGGACTGGGAATGATGTGCGAATCTTTTGAGCCTCAGCTCAGTGTGTTCACAAAACACCTTTTCCCCACAGTGAGAAAACTGACAAAACTTTTGAGAATATTACTACCACATCTGAAATCTCAAGTCCTGACTTCATCACTCCTCTCTAAGCCTCTGCAACGTATTGGATGGATAGTGGCTAGGGACCCTGTGGAGCACAGACTATATTAATGGCCACAGAAGCATGCTCAGTTTTCTACTTACTTGTCTGCACCTCACCCCACTGTGTGGGACTTGTGAAAAGTATAGAATCTTAACGGGTATAAGCCATCCCAGTTTCATTAATTTGTGTGGTGCTATACACCACTGAGCATCTGTCTGACGCATCTTAGGTCAGAATGTTGATCCTTGATTGGTTTCCCATGGTACCACTGATCAACAACAGCAACTACATAATAATAATAATAATTAATAAGAGTAATAATAATAAGGCAGCCAAAAAATCTGCTGATTCCATAGGAGTTTCTTCATTTCCTTTGTTAAATCTTTGATACTGAGCAGTGCCACATGAATATCAACTGAATAAGCAAGGAATTGTGTCTAGAAGGATTGAAGAGCAGTGTTCTTGCTGTTATTAGCAAAGTGATCAGGATTCAGAAGTATTGTGAGAATTCTTTTGCCATGTCAACCATCAAAGAGAGACACCAGAGAGATAAAAGTTACAGAGTGATAAACCCTGCCTGTTGCCTTTGGTGTGTTTTTGTTTAGTTCCATTCATTTGATTGTGAACATTTGATTTTTAGTAGTTCACTTTTGTTGTTTATGAGTGAAAAATAAAAAGGACTATTAAAAAACAAATTGTGTGAAGGTAAAACACAGTTGCTGGCACTTTGCACCACCCAAACACAATGCTATCTGCCAATTTGACTTGCTTTTATTTCATGTTCATTTATAAAAAATGGTAAGGGAGAAAGGGAAGCCCAACTTTCCCTTTTCTATTTATTTTTTTTCTTTACCATGTTTAAAAAATACAACAAGCCAAACTAACAGCCTAGGCAAAAGCAACCCCTTAAACCCTAAGCAGCAGAGTGCTATTTTTAACTTCCTTCAAGAAAACTGCATAAATACTATCTACTGCAGCAAAACATCAATTTAATAAACCCCAATATCATCACTGGAAACAAACCTACTTAAAGTCTAGGCTGTGCCCTTGAATTTAACAAAGAGAGATGATCTGGAGAAATAAAGAGCAAAGGAAAATTTTTAGAAACCATGAGCCAAATCCTCAGCTGGAGTAATTCAAATTTCAAGAGCACTGCACAGCTTTAAAGTATTAGGAGCCAAGGCCAAACTTTGGACATATTGAAGAGTTTCTACTCAGCATTTTCTCTGAAAATTAGGAGTAACAATAGCTTGATGAGAAACTAACAGGGATATTAAAGTCAGTAAGTATAGGCTAGTGGAAGCATCGACTCACCCATGAAATCCAACTCTGGAAGAAACAAGGCACTAGAACTGTTGCTGTTGCAGTTTTTGGACAGTATCTCAAACATAAACAACATGCAATTTCTGTTCCTTTCGCAGCTGCAAGCACTATCAGAAAGAAACACATCTACAAGTAACTAACCCCCAACCATGTCTCATCGAAGGCAGCCCCCATTGCTCCCAGTCCAGTTGGTGAGAGGATTTGGGAAGAAGTGAATTTTCTTCTATGATTTCCTTTCACGTGTGTTTCTGAGCAGAATGATGAAAGATCTCATCAAGAAATACTGCTTTGGTAGCTTGGTTCTCAGAGGTTGTTGAAATCTGAAACCTTTTTCTTAAAATAAATTACTTTGAAAGATTTATCAAAGAATAAGACAGACGTGCAGTAAATAGGAATATATATACTGCATGTTGTACAGTGTACAGATAATATGCATACACATAGCCTGCAGGGCAAACTATTAGATTAAGAAGATGAAAGTGGTGCCTGAAAGTGATATTTTAGCACCCAAAATTCCACCACCACGTGGTCATCTGGTGTTCTCCAGCCAACAGCATTTCACTCACTCTGTCAGCCTGGGTGGTGGCAGCAGAAGCAGCAGCAAGTGAAGGTTAGGCTTGTATCTTCGTTTGAGACTCTTCTCAAAGGATGTTTCTTACTCCACTCGTATTACAATTCTTAATGCACAATTCTGTAACATTATATAACATCTACTATTCTCTGTACCCCCTATGTTTGCAGGGCAGAGGGTACTTTCTGCATCTTTTATTTAATTTTGTGTGCTTTTTGTCCCATAAAATAATTTTTTCAGCTCTTGCCTGAAAGTTAGGTGTCATTTATTTGTTTGCTGTATAACAGCTAAACAGTCATTTAGACATGCCAAACCAACCACATCACAAACCAAGGATGATTTTTTCCATTTTTAATACTACAGTTCATTAACTATTTTTAGGCTAATGCAACTCAATTAGGTCTACTACTGTGTCCCTTCTCATTTATCAGTGTAGGGACCCTGCCTTGTACACATCTTTGTGACAACTACTTGCTCCATTCAGAGAAATGCATATTTTTTTTTTTATTTTGAAGAATTCCACAAAACAATACATGGGTTTGCTAACACACACAGAATCTTTGTTCCCTTGAGAGCTCCATAGTTTATTTTCTGCTTCAATTGCTTCCATCCTTCCAGTTCATTGTCTATCACAGGTGCTAATTTGTTTCATCTAAAAGCACAATGTTCTTTCTTTTTCTGTATGATTTCCTCAAGGTAATAGGAGCAGATACTCTTATGGCAGACCGCCGTGTCAAGTGTTGGGCTTGATGACCCTGGTACCTGGGCACAGGTAATGTAATACTTGCCCACAATTCTGCTGCTATTCTCCAGGACCACAAGAAATTATCAAATAACTTTGTCACATGATGTTATATTAATCTCGACAAAACTTTCAGACAGTCTCAAAGTCAGTTCTCTAGTCTAAGCTGGTCATGGGGTCTTTGCTTATTCAACACCTTTAGATATTTCTTTATGTACTGTTTCTTATATATTTAGAATCACAGAATCATAGAATGACTTGGGTTGGAAGGGACCTCTAAAGGTCATGTAGTCCTACCCCCCCTGCAGTGAGCAGGGACATCTTCAACTAGATCAGGTTGCTCAGAGTCCTGTCCAACCTGACCTTGAGTGTTTCCAGGGATGGGGCATCTACCACTTTTCTGGGTAACCTGTTCCAGCATTTCACCACCTTCATCATAAAAAATTTCTTCCTTATATCTAGTCTGAATTTACCTTCCTTTAGCTTAAAACCATTACCCCTTGTCCTGTCACTACGATCCCTACTAAAAAGTCTGTCCCCATCTTTCTTATAAGCCCCCTTTAAGTATGGAAAGGCCACAATAAGGTCTCCCTTGTCTGTTAAATCACCTGCAATCCAGTTTTTAACACTGACTTTAGAGGACATCTAGGACATTCCCAACCTTTGAATGACTAAATTTAGGTGAGATGAACGTCATCTCTGATACCATATGGATTCACCCTTGGACAGAATGAAGGATGCACACTGAGGCCCCTTCTGATCATACAGAGAGCTGGGAGGCTCACATCTAGTAGCCAAGCACCTATAACTGAGATAGGTTAAGAAGAAAGATTTTTGCTGGCCTCAGAAAAGCAACACAACTAACAAGTTTCTGAATTTTTTTTTTTTTATTTTTTTTTTTTTTTTGTCTTTTATGGTGCTTTTGTTGCCATTTCAGTCATCTTGAAGACATGGCATGTTATTTCTCTTCATCAGTCTGCCCTTTAATACATCTTTCAGCCTTCTGAGGATAGATCCACAAAACACAATGTACAGTCTAGTGCTTATATGGGAAGCAGTGGTGGGTCATCCCAGGCCATCACAGTCTGTATCTCAGCAGAGATAATTAGTCCTTCTGTGACTGGAACCCCATGTCATAGCAGCTTTACTGCTGGTATCCTTACTTGCTCATAGCTTTAGTCCTTAGTAGCTCATAGCTTTAGTGCCCCTGCATGGGAATATATTGTGCTATGTAGACCTGTTGTCAATGCCAGTACCTAATGGGATTCAGCTAGTCCAGTAGGTCAACAGAAAGATTTACAGTTGTTTCTAAAATATCAAAAATGTAATTGTGCAAACATAAAGTGAGCATGTCATTTTTTTGAGCTAACTTCATCTCTGTCCAGGGCCTCCCACATCTAACAGTAGAATAAATCAGCAGAACAGAATTGCATTTTCATCTTAAGCTAGCAACCTACCGTACTGCATGCACAACATAACACAGCTCCATGCAAAATACTTAGATCACAAAAAATCTTGCTGAGGACACGCAAGGGGTCAACAGTTTCAGCAGATAAAAGTACTGTACCACACTCTAAAGCAGCAATATGGGTTTCAAAATAATATCATCTGGTATGTATTCAGCCCTTTTTGTAAAACATACCATTTCTTTTGAAATTCCCTGAAGTGGCTTAATACACTTTGATACATGTTCTCTTTGCATAGTCTGGTGCCTTTGCTACTGCTGCAATAGATTATTTTTATCATCATCATCAACTACAACAATTACAACAAAGGCAAAAGAAAAGGTATTTGTCTGGATTACCTTTCAAATTTATGAACAAACAATTTCTCAGTGAACCATTTCAGATATCCTCCAAACACTTCAACCTTTTACAAGTTCAGACTTCCAATTAAGATCATGCTAGGAATGCAATCAAGGATCTCAGCACTCAGAAGTTAATTATCTCCTCAGGCTAAGTCATAAACATACTTGTTTTGTTTTTGTCCACTTCATCTAATGATATAATGTATTTGGAAGATACCGATTTTGTCAGTTGTTATCAAGAGGGCCTATGGTGAGGCTGTGGGAGCTTTTGTCACTGCTGAAATACAGCAAAAGCTAAACTGTTTCTGTGAATTAACAACACTGGTTATTATCTGTCTAAAATTACCCACAGTCTGCCACATCACATACAGCTCCAAGATTGTTACAGATCTTCTCTGCATGCTCAGCCAACTTATTCATCCCCAAAATTGGCTGGATTTGAGCCATGCATATACACTTGCTCAATATACGTGCTCTGTGAGAGATGATTTAGACTGACCTCATGGAAAGCTGAACAAGGCTGAAGATAAATAACTGAATAATTATTTCTATCCTCGATCAAATGGCTGTCTGATTCACAAGGGCCAAAAACCTCTCTGACTATCAAAAAGCAATGTCAGTGTTTGAAACTTCCAAGTTAATCCAGCTCAAAGTTGGATTTACTGCCCCAGAGACTTCTAGTTGGCAGATGGTTCTGCTAATGCCCACCTGGGACAGTGTGTGATTTGGGTGGCTCACATATATAATCTGATCTGCTGCCAAAAGGCAATGGTTGAAAGTAATATATCTACTGTCAACATTTCTAGGTTTTAGATGTGTTTGTGGACTGATAACAGCCATCGCTTTCCAACTCCACTGCAATTCTTAAAAATTCATCACAGGTATACTGTTACAGATGAGGTACATTTTCAGGAGGGATATTTAGCCTTGTTCAGCTTTCACTTTCCAGAAGAGCACATAAACTCTAGCTAGTCTTTTGTTGTATCTACATTTTCAACTCAGTACTGGTCAGTCTGTTAATAAGATCATACCCATCCACTGTGGGTATCTCAAAACATCACAAAAATCTTGAGCAGCATAAAGTGGGGGGAGATATATTTGTAGCGTACTTATCCATTCCAGAGACACAAGAGCAAATCCAGGCCCTACAGATCAGGCCAAAACTACCTCTGTTCTACACTAGCAATTGCTGTGAGATAAGGGCATCCTGCTAAGACCACATCCAAACAGCGGAAACCAAACTCCATTCCTCCAGAACAGAGCACAAATTACTTGAACTTCAGCTACAGACAGTTTTACAGACAGGCTATAAGCAACAATATGGACCAGCCATAGGAAATAGCACACTCTTAACTTTGAGCCCTCTCTTAACTTTGTATTGCAGATATATCAAAGAATCACAGAATCATAGAATGGTTTAGGTTGGAAGGGACCTTTTAAACATCATCTAGTCCACCCCACCCCACCACTGACAAGGACAACTTTCAGTAGATCAGGTTGCAAAAAGCCCCTTCCAACCTGACCTCGAACACTGCAAATGATGAGGCATTCACAACCTATTGGTCTTGATTAGTAATACCATAGCAGGTAACTTATATCAACAGCAGGACAAATAATATGATAGAAACTGTGCTCGGGAGGGGTATTAGCAGCCAACACAACACAGAGTGTAACGGCATCAGGAAAAGCTCCAGGTGAAACATAGCAGGCTCATGACAGCCAGCTAGTGGATATTCTCCCAGTGACCAGCATTCATAAAGCAGAGAACTGGTGACAAATAAATAATCATCATTATTTCTTGTTTTCTGCTCTGAAGCAACTCTGAAATCATTGCCCTGCCGCACTGTTTGCTCATCGTTGCAGCCTGCCAGTGCTGCAGGTGATAGGTGCTTTATTATGCACACTGTAATGTGGATCTTACTTGATATTCACTGTTTTGCATGGCAAGGTTTCTGTGGGGAGAAAACAACCCCTTATAGAGAAATAGTGAGAATTCACATTTCACATTCACCATTTCATATGCTCTTTGTGGTTTAGCACTTTACATCCATCAGAGACTGTATGCTGAAAATCTGCCAGAAAAGATTCAACTTGGTTTTGCAACTTGAGCTGACATAGACAACCATTCAGTACCAGTGAATAAAATGCAGTATCTGGGAACATGACACAGCAATAGACTTTACAGCAGCTTCAAAATCAAGGAAGTCATCAGGGGAGAGCTGAAAAGGTCTTCACTCTATTCTAAATGTTAATCCATGTGGTCCCATTCACTGCACAGAGCTGGGTGAAAGCACTGCTGGTATTAACAGGCATGACCATATTGAGAAGTTGCACTCACAAATGCCAGCAGTGAGTTTGGACCATCTTGCCAAATTGGGCCAACTATGTGTCTCATGTTCCTGCTTTCAGACTTAGTTTTTGCAACAGTCCATGATGTCCAGAAATTCATCCTATTTCACAACTCTTTGTTTTCTGGACATATAAGAGGCATGGTCCAGATTCAGCAAATGGACATATTTTCTGTCCTAGGCCTAAAAGTTAAACTTTCATATCTTGTGGTGGAATGGGCTATACTGAGGCAAGTCTGTTTTCTATGCCTCTATGCCTGTGGTTCTCTGTTCCTAGACAGGGAACCACAACAAGCAGCAGCTCAGAGCTGACAACGCTAGGAAGTGTCAAGCAAAAGGATGTCTGAAATTCTTTCTCTAACTTGAACATAAGCGTGGAGGTTGCCACAAGGCACATCCATGAAATACAGTTACTCTACGCTCAAAGGGAGATGGGGACAAAATTCACAAGGAGACCCCTTTTACTTGGGCATTGGGCTGATGAGTAAGAAACATCCGCATAGGGTGGGGAAAGGACTGGATGCTGGAGATGTTCTGAACCCTCCATTTCCAAAATTTGGGAGAGTGGTGTCGTTGTGGCAAATACTGAGGGAAAGCCACTCTGCCTGTCTAGTCGGAGAAGGGACACTTGGCAGGCAAAAAAAACCCACAACCAAAATTAGAGGATTATAAGGCAACACTGACAAAAAAAGGAATCTACTTTTATAGTCTCAAGGGTATTTAGACATTTCCTCAGTAAACATTAGAAATAATGTAGAACCAAACACAGATCCAGCACTGCTGCTACCGCCGCCCCCCATCCCCAGGGCAGGGGACGGTGGTCTCCCCACAGAGCCAGTCAGGGAGACAGTGCTCTGAGAGGTGAGGGGGTGGTAGGACCCACAAAGCACCCCGTGTCTCTCTGGGTCCCCCGAGCCTCCCACCTCCCCTCTTGCCCCACCTGCCCGGGCGCAGTACAGAGACATTTCCCAGCAGGAGAGCCTGTGGGCTGTGGCCATGCTCTTCCTGGTCCCTTTCTTGGGGAGAACAGGCCTGGAACACAAAGCAGCCCCCCTCAATAGGGTTTACCCCACTGAGAAACCCACTGAATGCTCTCTAAGAAAATATCCCAGTGATATACCAGAATCCATTATAAAGAGGAGACCTTGGCTGAGCTTCTGTGCCGGGTCACCCCACTGTCTTGGGTGGGTGGAACTGAATCTCCCTGTGCCCTGACTCTGCAGTGATCAAACAGCAAGGTTACGGAGCAGGAGCCTTGCTACTGCCGTCTCAACACAGCCTTTCCTTAGTAAAAGGGCCCACCTCTGGTTTTGCAGTTGAAATACAGATGGCAAATCAAAGATGTTTCTTATTCCTGTAGCCAGGGAAAAAATCCTGATTTAGGTGAGGTGTTCCAAACATCACACTTACAATTCACTTAAAGGCAAGAAAGAAATTTTGTGTGACTGGATTCTGGATGATATTATACATATTACAGACAGCTGTATACGTCATATACTTCATAGTATATGACACAGGTGTATCATGATCTATCTGTTCAATGCAATCACCCAAAGTGATCTCTTCCTTCTCACTACAAGAAGGACACTGAGCTGCTGGAGCACATCCAGAGAAGGGCAACAGAAGGGGAAGGGTCTGGAGCACAAGTCTGATGGGGAGCTGCTGAGGGAACTGGGGGTGTTCAGTCTGGAGAAGAGGAGGCTGAGGGGAGACCTCATTGCTCTCTACATCTCCCTGAAAGGAGGGGGTAGGCAAGGCGGGGATCGGTCTCTTCTCCCAGGTAACAGTGATAGGACAAGGAGTAATGGCCTCAAGTTGTGCCAGAAGGTTTAGATTGGATATTAGGAAAAATTTCTTCACTGAAAGGGTTGTCAGGCACTGGCACAGGCTGCCCAGGGCAGTGGTGCAGTCCCCATCCCTGGAGGGATTTCAGAGCCGTGTAGATGTGGTGCTGAGAGACATGGGGTAGTGGTGACTGGGCAGTGCTGGGTTAATGGTTGGACTGGATGATATTAGAGGTCTCTTCCAACCAAGGCTGTTCTGTGATTCTGTGATTTGATTCTCAAGATTCCCAGTTCCCTGAAGACAGCATGAACACTTATTCTGTTGCAACAAGGCACATTGTAACACCACTTCCACAATCTCAGTTGAATTCAGGGTAGTCCAAATGAACACAGGAAAAATGAGCTCAAAGATGTCTTTTGTCTGAATCCCAGAAATCTAAGGAAGAAACTCCCAGCAGGACCACCCCAAGAGCTGCAGTGATTGTATGACTCACCTTCCTAAATGTAGGTGCCTGTATTTTACTCAAAGAACACTTTAGGCTCCTACCTTTTTGGCTTAGTTTTTCTGATCCTCTATCAAGTGTGCTTAAATGAGTGCAGCTTTCTGTGTATTAATAAGCATTTTTCTAGCTTAACATGGAAATACTTTATCCTTTTCTCCTTATTTGTATGCTTACTGCCAGAAAAGTCACATTCAGATTACTATCCTATAGGTGAATTTGCCAAATTTTTCCACAATAAACTGTACTCCAATCTCTTATACATTTTTTTTTTTTTTTTTTCCTGGGGGGAATAGATTTCTCATCCATACCCATTGTTTTGCTCCACAGTATGCTAAGGCAAGAACAAAGAGGCTCTGGATCTTAAAATGTGAGTCACCATTCTTTCAATCCAAAGGGCCAGAACTCTTTCAGTAAAAGATTTGCCCATGAAGCCTCCACGAAAAGAGCAGAAATAACTGAAATGTGTAAGTGTGGATTTTATTTTGGACTAGAATATATTTATGTATTTACTTTGTCTATCTCAGGGAAGAATTTCTGAAGCACACTGGAAATCGGTAAAGATGCAAGAGTGGCTTTCGTGTTTGCATTGTTAAGCTGCCAACAGGCAGAAGCAATGTAAGCAATTCCACTGGTCTCTGAAATCTTTCATTCTTTTCGTGTGCTCTTAAGGATGTCCCAAGGATGCTCCAAAAGCCTTTCACTTGCAGTATTGGAAAATTTACCACCATTCAACCACTTGAATTAAAGAATAGTATCTCTTAACTGGTAGCAAACCTAACTTTGCCATGGTCTTTTTTCCACAAGACAACAAGCCCATTACACATTGCACAGTACTTTAACAAAGCACTTGTTTGCACATCTAAACTCAAACAATAACAGCAAAATAATTTATATTTAGAAAGTACTCACAGATACAGAAACACACACATATATGCCTGGCACAATAAGTGAGATATCACAAATTATTCACAGTGCTTTTAACATATTCTTCATGGATAGTTTTTGTCAATGAACTGGAAGAAAATATCATTTCAAAAAGCTTTGCAGATAATATAAAGAGCTCAGGATTGACTAATAATAATAATTCAACCATCAGTACTGAGTCAATAATGTTATAGGTCTGCTGTGGTCAAACAACTTCTACTGTATTACAGCAAAGAGTAATCCATCTAGGACTAAAAAGTGAGGACTGCACATGTAAACTGTGCAACCACACCTTGAAAGAATAGTGACTTCCTAGAAGATCATGACTAGTATATGGAAATAACAAACAGGGTACAATATTGACCCAAAGAAGCACCAAGACATGCCAGCTGCTCTCTTCTGTCCAAAATTCTCCACCAGGACATGAAAAATACTCTTCTAATGAGAATCTGAAAAATGAAAAAAAACAGTCCAAATTTGTTTAGAGAAAGAGAATGTAGAGTAGCAATTGAATCTTTATGTAAGAGTACCGACACAAGAAGATACCAGAAATGTGCATGTCTTTTTAATGCTGTATTGTTAAAGATAGAAAAAAATCCCACGTCTGGAGGCTGAAGTAAGCAACAATTAATGAAAAGTAAGCTTTTCACTTTTAATAACAGAAGAATTAAAAACTGGGACAATTTACCAATGAACTTTCCATATTTATGAGTCCTTTGAAGAAGACAAGATACCTTCTTAGAAGTTGAATTGAGTATTTGGTATATGAATTTGGTATTAAGTTGTTGGTTTTAATAAAGATGTGAACTGTGTATTTCTGCCACCTATGTAATGCAGGTGATCAGCAAGGTCTCTTTTCCTTAAAATTGAATCACACATTACTTGGAGGGTAGATCTTAACTAGCTTGGGCCTTTAAATGAAATCCCTCTGATCTCAGAACAGCATTAATGCAAAGAAAAACACACAGAGAGATTTGGATTTCCTTGCATTAGCCTTAAGCGGTCAGTTATCTGTGTTTTTCCAGTCATTCAATGATTATCATTGGATTTTTCAAAGCCATGTCAGTTTTAGGCACCCACATCCCATTGACTTTCAACTTACACTGTCTGCATTGACTACAGGCCTCATCAACACAAAATGAACCTCTGACTGGACCACAGATGTTCTTTTCAAGAGTTAACTGCAGCAAATTGGTTACATAATTAGAGCTACAACTTGCCTCATTACAAACAAGCAATGAAAACTTTAATCCTCGTTCATCCACAGAATCAAAGTGTGGAAGTTCTAAATCTTGTCTGAAATGGCAGATTAGAACAAACCTTGACAGTGCTAAATGGAGACAGGGAACTATTTTGGAAGACTTGTAAGATAAATTGATCATGCATGACTCCGTTTCTGCCTTAGGGGCAATGTTGATGAACACTGAAAATACTGCTGTACAGAAAAGAAAAATAGATATTTCTCTGGTTTAATTTATTCTAGACTTCCTATAATTAGAAGAAATTATTGTTGTGTGATATTCGTTCATCTCATTAGGCAGTTTAAGAAGAAACAAATTCATCCTTTTTGAAGAGAATGATGCTTTTATGAAGGTGGCAAAAAATTCTCTGTCTCCATTGTAAGAATTAAACCAAGTGTTTATAATCTTTTTTTTCTCAAAGCTGCTAATAGTCTGGTATAAAACCATACATAAAGAATATATAAAATGCAATAGTGAGGCTTTGGGCTCTTTCTGTCCCCCCTCTTTACACAAAAGCTCATGTCTTTCTGAAGTAGTGATTGCTTCGCAAAATACATATTTTTTGCCGTTATACAGCCTGCCTAGGAGGGAGAAAAATGAACCTTACTGCCTGCCCAGATCTGTTACTGAGAATGCCACCACCACTCCATGTGGTACATACTGCTAAAAACCCCAGACAATAGGAATGGTTGATTAAAGAGTGTCAGTTTACAAAGAAAATAATTTGTCTGAGGGAGAAGCTGGCCCTCAGAATTCAGTTCATGTGGTCTTAGATGTTCATCTGTTGTAAATCAGCTATGATAATCCACAAACCAAGTCAAGGTAAACAAGAATTATGGTCTACCATGCAGAGTAGACTGCTGTGCTAAACTTATTGTTTTTGGGGAAGGGTAGGTGTCCTCCATCTGGAGGACAATGCAATGCAATATCCAAGACAATATATAACCAATCATTCAAGGGAGGTCTCTGGAATTCTTGAAGGAAGGGATATCTCCCGGCAGAGAAGAAACAGAAGACCACCCTCAGGTTAGTTGTCTATACCCTTCAGTCACTCCAGGGGAGAGACCTCTGTTTAGATAGCCCATCTCCTCTTTACCCTTCTGGAGGAGGTAGATAGAGCAGTAGTACCCTTTCCATCAATGCCCCAAGGGAAAAGCCTCTAAATTTCTCTACCTGTTCAGAGTGAGCTCTATTTTGGGCTGCTGCTTTGCATTGCTTTGTTATAAAGTAGAATCAACACTTTAATAAGTCTCTAAATGTCTCACACAACCAACAAAAGCTGGGGGTTGTATTTTGTTATGATTTGGTTTGAGGCTTTTTCCTCTGAACAAACAGGAAAGCAACAATTTTGTTTCAGATGAGTCGTAAAGAATATTTTTATAATCCAGGGGCAGGAAAAAAAAAGGGGGAAACAAAATGTAATATAGGCAGAATTTGACAGCTGTGTGGTACCCAAGACATCAGAAACTATTTGTGTGTGTGTGTCTTGCAATTAGACTTGAAGTAGGCTGTTCTCCTGGGTGTGAATCCCTCATATGCTACTGTCCCCCATTTGGCTGACTTCTCATCTCAAGTCAGAATTGAACCACACGGCTTGGGATTAAGAGTGCTTAGATAGATATGAAAAAACGTGCCTCACAGATGTTATGAAATGGTATCTTTTTTTTTTTTTTCAGAGAAAGAGCCAGAATAAGATCAGATTAGTGTACTGTTATGATCTCCTTATCTTTTGTTCTCTTGCTCTGATGTAAGTGCAAAGCCAGGCTGATGATTGTATCAAAAGTATGGGCCCTCTGCCTTATAGCAAGTCTTTCTTTGTTTTTCTCTATATGTGTCTCTGTGCTCAAGAAGCTGTTTCTTCTGGTGGCTGTTCCAAAGTGAACTGCATGTGGTGTACAAAACGTATGGCAAACTAATTCTAAGCATTGATTATATGTGAAATACCTAATGGAAAACAATGCGGATGCTTAGGTATTACAGACACTTAAAGAGTCACCCTTCTGTTAGAGACTGGAAAATTTCCTTCAAAAATGAGCAGAAGTCAGCATACACTACAAATCTACAGCTGGTGATGGGGAAGCACTATGACCTCTATTCCTAGTTCTGACCTGTGGTGAAACTCACATGTGAGACAGTCTCAGTAAAAATTTGGCTCCCTTTTTCAGTTCAGCAACCCTAGGATTAATACTTACCTACTATGCTGCATCTTTCCTTTTTCCCTAGATAAATTTTCTGTTCAAGGACATTCCTACTTCAGCATCAAGCCTATTAATCCCTCTCATTTGCCTGCTTTTGAGTGTATTTCTTTCTTTTAAAAGATCTAGAAATCATGAGAATGCCTAAAAAGGGAATGCTAACAAAATAGGTGATGAAAAAAGAAGCAAAGAGGAGATAGTTCTCAGTACTTTCCTCACAAGCTTCTAGTATCCTGCTGTAATTCAGACATTTAACAGATTTTGATCAAAATCAAAGTAAGTCATCACAGGTTTCTTTCAGTGTCAACAGAAATAAATGTTTCTCATCCTAAAATGACTTTCCAAGAGAATCAAGGTGAATCAGCTTCCAGTAATGTTGATTCCTCTCCATTAACTATAAAATGTGTCTTGACTAGACCCAAACAACTAACTTTTTGGCATCTGATATTAAGGAATCCAAGTCCTGTCCTAACTATACTCGAGTAATACTCTTTGACTACATATCAGTATTCTCTATACAGGTGGTCTCATGCCTGCTGTAACTGTATTTTAACATGGCTAAAGGCCCACAGACCACCTGTATTAAACCAGGCTGCAGATGATGCTTAGGCACATGCAGGTGCCTGCTCACCCCCTGCAACCAAACGTCCTTGACAAATGGCCTGAACAACAACTCCTATTAAGATGAAAACGTGAAAGCACACAATGCATGCGGACAAAACACACAACAGTCTCTGGAGGGTGTTTGCCAAAACCCATATCAGCTGGACTGAACAGTCAGTGGGTGATTTCAAAGTTACATTTGAAATAGAGGAGTCAACCTGAAAAGGCACAATAACATTGCATAAATTTATTTAACAGTAGGGAGTGATCTTAGAGCAAGAGAGGCAGCAGTTTGAATCTGGTTTGGTGCACCTTCCCCAGTCTGAGCTGAGCATCCCCTGGGACATCCCAGGGAGATGGCACCCAGTCAGAGAAAGACAGCAAGGGTGACAAGCAGGGGCCTTGGAGTGAGTGTGTTTGTACGTATTTGAGAGCTTTATCTTTTTTTAGATATGTTTTAAAGTTTCTTTCCAATTTCTTTTTACCTTGGCTAACTTTCTACCTTTGTGTTCTTGGGGGGGAGGTTTCCCCCCTTTTTTTTTCTTCTTTTTTTTTTTGTTTGTTTGGTGTTTTTTTTTTATTTTGAAAATTGTATTATTATCTTGAACTGGAGACACTATGAAAAATTGTCATGAAGACATCTGGTTTTACCTTTAAGCTATGTCATATTTTATCAGTTTTTGGTGATGGACAGAATATTTTCAGACATAGTCATGTCTAAAACAGGGAGAAAGTTTACAATAGAAAACAACTTCCAAATCTGGCTGAGAGGTTTAATCTCAGAGATGTAAAGAACCAGGGGCTGGAAGATGGAGGGAGAACAGGAAATCCGAAGTGGAAATAAAAGTGCTCATTATTAATGGTTTGGGTAAATAGCTGTCAAATCATACACTGTTGTATATCACCTGTCCCTGGAAACCTTAAATAAACATCAGTATTTCCCTATGAGACACAGTTTAGTTCATCAGGTTACTGGGCTTGATGCAGGAATTATGAAGCTAAATTAATGGCTCAGTGTATTGCGGGATGTCAGACTAAATGGCCACATTTGTCTTCTTAAGATCTATGAAACGTCAGAGCTGACTTAAAAATATAAAGTGGGATTTGGGTTCAGTTCGGGGATGATTTTTGGTTAATGTGAAAATATTTTTGGTTTCTTTTTTTTTTTTTAACATGACTATATCTCGTTTTTCAATGGAGTTCTTTTTTTCAAAAAAAAGGAGCTGCTTTACTCTGAAATCAGGAGATGTGTATTTATTTGTATTTTTAATTGCAGTTTGAAAATTTCAGTTGGATCTCCTGGGATTCTGCACTACAATTTCTGTTTCTCCATTTCAAGATTATTTTAGTATCTATATTATCCAATGCTGTTTTCCAGTGACAGAAACATAAACACTCTTTGTCCTAAAGTGAGTGACAACTAAAGACCGAAGATGCAAGTTCAGGATTTTGCAAAGCAAATCCTCAGTTGGTTTCTATGTTGGTTTCATTCAATCTTAAACTAGTAAAACCTTGCACGTTAGTCAATGGGAATGGCAAGCTGTTGCATTCTACTGTAAGTCAGTGTTGATGTTGTTCAATGAGTTCAACAAAGTTTAGAAAACACAGTGAGCAAGAGAGCAATGTGAAATAAGGACAGGCTAAGGACATAAATGGAGAAACCTGATGAGACAAGGAAAATACAGCTAAATCAGAATAAAATTGCAGAGCCAAAATAAATGGAAAGGGTTATTTGGGAGTTTTTTTAAGTGCTTGATTTTCAGCCCATGGTTAATCATGAATAACCAGACAGGACAGCTGCCTCATGCTCTGTTTATTTCAGAAACAAGAGTTTAGAAGTTTAGAGAAAGAGATTTAGTAGCGAGTAACTGTTTGCCAGAAATAACCTGAATATCAGGTGCAACTGTAAACTATTATTAAGTCAGGAAGAGATTTTGTGTGTGTGTGTGCGTGCATGTGCCTCCTGTTTATTCCTCTGTTACTGCATGGGTCTGTGATATTTTCTTCATCTCCCTGACCTTTCCTTCTATACATTAGGTGGGATTTTTTTCCTGAGTCTATCTTTCTCTCTTCCTTTCTCTCATTGTGTTTAAAATGCTGTGATCACTCATTTCAGACATAGCTTTATAGGTGTTTAATTTAAATTTTGCTTTATATCCCTAAAAAAACCCCACAAAACTGTGATAGAACGAGAATGTGCATGCAAGACAGAATGCAAAATAGCTGGGGATGTGACAACTTAGATAATTAATTAGTCCTTTTCATGTCAACAGGGGGGTGCGTGTATTTTGATTTTGTGCATATACTCTCATTCACACGTCTTTTTTTTTTGTCTTTTTTTTTTGATGCCTGGAAAAGTGAAGCCTTTAACTTCATCCTAGATTTGATAAAATGTCTGGTCTGATTATATGGATCTGAATGACGCATGTTAGCACCCTGCTTATTAACCACTCTTCATCTGCAGCAGGTCTGTGTTAGACACCTGTCTCAATTTTCCCATCACATGCCTTCTGTGCGGCACTGTCATAAGAACAGCAGACAGACACCAACCCAGATTTTTCAGAGGTCTTTTTACAGGAGCTAAATATAGACAAAAAGTGATGCATTGGCATTTATTCTTACCCTCTTCTTTCTTTCTCCTGTGAATAAAAGTGTCCATGAATTTCCTAAAGTCCAAGTTTCACTTTTCAGATCAGTTCTAGCTACTTTAAGGATACCAATAAGGTGACCAGCCACTGACAGTACGCTGGGTGTCCATTCCTGGGCTCTATGAAGCCTCGGCAGGCAACAGAACTGACTTGTTTGCTACATTTCAATTTGAAAATGACTGTCATTAACTCTGTTTAGGAAGCACTTCTGATACACTGTCAGATAGCATGTTTAGAATCATTGTTTGAGGTCAGGATGATAAAAGCAGGAGGAATTTATGAACATGTCAAAGGACAATATACCCTAATGGCTGGACATGGATTTTGGGCTTAGGAGCCTTGGACAGGGTACCTTGCTTAATGTCCCATAGGTAAGATTCAGTTCATCTAATTTTGCTGTCTAAAAGTAGTTTGGGGAAAAAAATAAGCATCTGCAGAGTACTATTCCCTTCATCTTAAATAAGATTCTATCACCTTCAATGTTTCTGTCTTGTTCCTCAAACAGAGATTTGACTAAATCACATGATTAATAACCTTTTTATTTTTACCATCTCGTTTCTCTGTTTTCACTGCTGCTTCTAGGATTTATCATGTCATTTCCACATTCAACCTGTCTCCAAAACCTTTATTCTGTCTTTTTTCAGTCTTCTCCAACAAGGTTTCTAATCCTCATTGCTCTTCCTTGGAACAAAAACTACAATAAACTCCAATGCAGGGTGGGTCACAGAAAAAATTTTAGTTAACTTAGCTATTTTTTCCTGATACTTCCTATTATATTCCGTCTCTTTTCATTCTTCCCTTGGACTTCAATTGCTATCCCTTCTGGGGACATGGATTTGTCTTTTTATAACCCTGTATATACCAGTAGCAATGAAACCAAGCAGCAGAGCTGCTGGAGCCCATCTGCCCTTCACCAGAGACAGGAAAGTTTTCCGTATTGTTTACTGTGTCCCTGCCTCTCTATGGCTCTCACCCGTGTCCATGTTTTCTTAGCTCTTATGACATCTATCTGTGTCTCTCTCCATTCCTTTTCCTAACACAGTAGTTGAGGTTTTATGTATTTATTTGTTTTTTATTTTAACCCTTTTTCTCTCAGGATGGTTCCAAGAACAGCTGAAGAAGAAAATAACCAAAAGACTCAACCTCTCACAGGAAGTTTATTCACCTTCACCTTCAATCTTTTCACAAGATTTCACCAAAATTTCTCTGGTTTTCCAGGCACTTTATCATGTGGTGAAAACTACAGAGCATGTAAAGGATGGAGAGACCAAGTTTTGGGGTCATGTCTCATTTTCCTCCATCTGATAACTGAAAGAATGCCCAAGTGGCATGGACAGTTAGAAGCCCTCCTGCCTGTGCAAATCACTTTTAACAGATTTTAAAGATTTTTCTTCCCACAGCTAGTCTGTACAGTAGGGAAGGAGCATGTCCATATCAGAATGGATATACTGAGGAACAAATCAGACTTGCTGACTTGTCCAGTATTACAAAGTTTGTGGATGTGCCAGGAATTGAATATATCTCCTCAGCCCTACCCTAGCTCTCTAGAGTATCACCTAGATTATTGGCTCAGCTCTCCATCAGCTGAAGCACTGAATCACTGAACAGGAGTTATTCCTTTATTTAACCTGCTTTTTCAAACGATTTATATTTGCAACAAGCTGAACTTGGATTTTTTTAATTTATTTTTTTTAGTTGTAAAAAGGAAATACTCCGTGGTAGGTTGATTTTAAAATCCATGGAGCCCACAAAACCTTCAGACTACATTTCTGAGATATTTATAACATGGTATTGATGTTGTGAAGTACTTCACCTCCACCCCTGTCTGCCTTGAGACATCTTGTTTTCAGAGGGAAGTAGATACAAGTTCAAGGTTACAGGAGAACATTTCCCTGGCTTGTCAGCTCCTCCTCTTTCAGCTTGAGTGGAGAACTGCTTCATAGTCTCATACTTTATTTGTGTGAGCAGACCGCAGGAGACAAATGAGAGCCATGAGGGTTGTGGCATTTGTGGATTATTTTAACAGTGGTTTATTTACAGGGGAAAAAAAAAGTCCTGGAATTTTCACATGGCAAAATGATCTGGGCTGCATCATGTCGGGTCACTTTAAAGGTGGGTGATAGCTTTTCAACCTTTCCTCCTCCAGCAGGTTTCTGCTTAGGTTTGGTGACAAGTGACATTATTAGTGCTGATGGCCAGGCCTTGAACTCACTGTGTTGATTGCCTGAATGTTTCTGTTTCTCAGTGTAATGAAAGAACAATCAGTGCCTCTTTGATATCCTCATGCGGCACTAACTGCTATTAGAATTTATTATCATTTGTTTGTAAGTATTTGTTATACGTTCTGACAAGGGGCTCTACAGGCTCCGACTGAGACTGAGGCAATGTTGTATAAGGCATTGTGTAGATACACAGAAACATGCTAAGAACTTACAATCTATATAAATGAGTAGGAATAGAGAAAAGGGACATGAAGTAGAAAATTGCCTTCCCTAGCAGTCATTTCAGCAGCTACCACGCAGCGCCTCAGTCCCTACACATTCAATCATGCTTCCTATCTCATTACAGCAGTCAAAATTTACTGTCCTTCATTTCAATGCTTCAACTAGGAGCATAATAACATGTAACTTTGGATGGCAAAGGCTCTCTGAACACCAAAAATCACAAGAATGCAAAAGGAGGAGGAGGAAAGGAATGTGTAATTTGTTTGCATGCTAGGTCCCTCCCCATCCCCCATTTATAAACAATAATAAAACCATATATTTTCTTATAAGAAGAAATACTGAGATCAGGCTGGTTTTTCTTTTATTTTCTATAGGAAACTTCAGTCCCTGAAAACCGTGCCAGTGAGAACTAACAACAGTGTTTTGGGAGAATAAACGTATCATGTCAGAACAATACTCAGGGAAAGGAATTCTGTTGTCTAAATGGATGCCTTTGGTCCCCTCTTAGTCCCTTTGGGATGGTGCTGGATATAGACCAGACTGGATATAGAACCTAGGGGAGTTCTGTGACCTCCTGGCACAATAGCCAGAGGCCACATGGAATATACTATTGCCAAAAAAAAAAAAAAAAAAAAAGGTATTTGAGCTATGTCTTTAAAAGTCAAAACAATTTTTTTTTTTTAAATGAAAATAGACAAGCAAAAAACCACTGGATGCATCCACAGCATCACACCTGGAGCCTCCCTGGATGGAGAACAGCAACACGAGTGGCAACAGGGACGCAACCTCAGCATCCCAGGACAACAGCTGACCTCACACCACACATCGCCATCCCTCAGCAGAGCAGCACTGAAAGGCTCTCACCTGCCTCGTGCATTTCCACCATACCTGAGAGCAAAGAGGCAGGTGCAGAAACAGGGCCTGAAGCTGCTTTAAGCATTTAGCCTAAGATATTTGCTCCATCTTTTACTCCTGCGTTTCAGTGGAGCAGGAGAAAGATATTCCCTCCATAGAGGAATCTGGACATATATTTCTAGCAATAAAATCAACTGTTTGGGTTTTTTTAAAAAAAAATACAACACAACAGAAAAGAACAAAATAAGGAAATGCTAATGCAAATGAGAAAAGGTGTTTCTTTGGTATGCAGCCTAATAAATAGTAGGAGACAAATTTATGCCAGGGAACACAGTCTATACCTCTAAGTTAATTAGCAGTAAATGCATATTTAGTTAGTGGGAGGGTGGAAATCACGAACCTTGTTATTTTTATGTTTCGGTTCCTGTGCATTTTAATTCACAATTACACTTCTAGAGGAAGCTGCCTCTCCAGCAGAGAGGTCTGTACTGATCAAGGGAGCTGCCTGTTTCAGATACACTTAAGGTGTCTGTTGTCAGTGGGCCTCAGAGTTGTAACTGTTCACTGTTCTCATTTTCTCTTCTGCCAATTATCCAAACACTTTTCCCACTCTCTTCATAGTAATGATAATAATACCTTCATTAGATAATCTCAAGGCAATTTCTGCTATAAAGCAAATTGGGGTTATCTCACCCTATCGACAAGAAACAGGAGAGGTCACTTAGCCTTTGGCTGATGCTAAATGCCCAAGCAAAATAGCCAGATTTCACCCATTTCTCTTCTGTGAAAAAACGTGAGGAAAAAATCTGCTGCTGCTACCACTGCAAGGAAGCCAGTTGCTTGAATATCTATGGCCTTTTTTGTGCCTGAAGGAACCAAAGGTTCTTCCAGACTGATGGACATCCTTGGCTAACTCTGCATTGTTTGTGCCTTCAGCTAAGCCATGAGGAACCTTGAATACAGCAGTGTTGCGAGGACGTAACATCACAAAGAGAGCTTGATTGTTCCTTTTCATCACTTCTCAGCTGCAAAGCTACCGATCATTTTCTGAGCAAGGCATCAGCCTGTCTTTAATGCATGACTGGATTCATCAAAGTCTTCCCAAAGCTTCAAGGTGGGATGCTGTGATTGAAGGTGGCTGGAGCAACAACAAATCTTTGCTGCCAGTAGGGAAGACTTCACCAGTAACTGCTGTATCAAATTCCAAGTAGATTGGGACAGTGCTGAAATAACTTACTCTAAGCTAGCAATCATGCACAGCTTGCTGCTATTCATGACAGTGCTGTAAGATATGCAAAATAGAATTCTACCTTGTTGTGATTGCAGATGAGCTCAGGAAACAAAATTCAGTCCCAAATGCAAAGTCTTGTAAAAATGCACAGAGAAACCAGACATTGGTCTCAACCTATCTCTAGCAATGACACCACAGGTCTATTTTTATGCAAGACTAGATGTTTACAGTATTATAGGAGTGACTTAATGGGATCTTATCAGTTCTTTTAGTGGACACCCTTATTATGGCTGAAGCCATAATGATCTGAAAGTATAAGACTATAAAGTTCTGCAAAGAGGGGCCTTATCAAGCCAACTAACACAGGCAGGTGAAATAATAGTCAAGTTTTTGGCAGCAGAGTTTGTGCTCCTGAAACCACCTCTGCTTTCTCCAACAGTTGGTTTAATAAAAGCCGTTACCTATCCTTGCAAACTTTGGCTTGCTACGGAAGTAAGATCAGGAACCAGTCACACTATCCAGAGACGTCCACCTCCCAATGTCCTAACAATGTTCAGAACATGGTCCATAGTAATAAGCCAATGAGTCCTTGAGAAAAAAAGCCACATTATAATTTGTGCCTCAAATTTGTGCTGCAGATTGCTAGACATATGGAGCTCATTAAAGGCTTTCAAAGATAACAGAGCCATTGTCATTGGACTCTTGTTTCAAGTGCATATGGTTGCTTATGTACATGACAGCAGCAAAATACACAGTTTATCTCACAATCTCTTCCAGCACCTGAACAACTAAAATTTTATAGACAGAGGTACTGGAGGGATTCTTCTCCAGGTGTGCCCTTCCACCACTAGCCTCACGTCAGAGATCAAGAGAAGACGGTTAAATTAACAAAGAGTCAGAGATAAGATATGGCAGAACTGCTCTGTTCCATGGAGTATCCCAAGTCCTGGTTACACAAGGAAAGTGCATCATGTTAGGAAACCTATCAGTTAAGGAGAAAGCAGGGCAGTGAACATGGCTTGGGACTGGTGTAGAACAGTTGTGTCTAACACATCATGAGTTCTAGTTAATCTGCCCTCCATAAGGTCAGGTTTTAAAAAATACTCAGCTTTTAGAAAAAAGTCTGAAACTTTGAAAAATATGAATGCAAGAATATAATGAGCTGATATCAGAGATCTTTATAGTTATTTTTTTTTTTTTTATACGTTCACTTTATGAGTGCCTAGAAGCCAACCACCCTGAGCTACTCTAAAACAGGCACTCTAAGGACATATAGCAAGTGACAGATGTGACATGCTCTTATCAATCTTTCTATGGCATTGTTAATCTTTACTTATAACACTAACTCTTTAGTTTGACTGCCCTGAATACTATGATGACAGTTTAATGAATTGTACATCAGGAAAACATGAAGAGAGAGAGTGCTTGCTTGCTTGCTTCCTTTCCTTTCTTTTTTTTTTTTCTTTCTCTTTTCCCCTCTCCCTCTTCAGACTGTTGTTGCATTTATTTTATTTTTAGAAGAACTTGGCCAATAAATCTGAAATGAACAGGGTGTGGGAAGTAAAATTAAACCAATCTAGCAGAGAAAGTCATAACAGGAATCAGTCAATGGGAGTTAAAGCCAGACAAGATTCAAATTCAAATGAGAAATAAAGCACAGTGAGCGTGATTAACCATTGGAACAGACTATGAAGGGTACCAGATTTACATCTCTTGTTTCCTTTGTGGAAAATATGCTTTGGAAGCTACTTTACACTGGTAGCTCCTGGATTAAATGGTGAAATACTTGGCTAAAATTTAACTGTCTGTAACACGTAAGAAGTCAGACCACGGCCATTTTCAGCCTTCAAATATGTAAGGAAATGTTAAAAGCTCTTCTGTTGGTCTTCTTTTTTTCTGTGCATACTCTTTTCTCTGGACTACTGAAATTTTACTTTGATTTCACTTTCCAATAGGCACCAGAAAGAATGATGTGGGCACATAAAGCCAGACAGAATGATCTCCCAGCCCCTTGTTTATAGCCAAGACTCAAACAATTCAAGTTTATTTCTCCACTGGGCTCTCTCTGTTCCTGTGTGTCCAGAAACTCAAGCCACCAAAGAAGGCAGGCAGACACGTTTATCATCTGAGACTTTATGCCATTCTGCAAGTCATAGAATCATTGTTAGATGAATGAAAACCCACTCTACTCCTATTCAAAAACTGGAGGCAAAACTGGCTGCATTACAGGAGTCTAATTAATGAACAGACATAAATAAATGTGTTCTGCTCACGTCATGCTTAGATAGCATTTGGCTGCTTTCTTCTATTCTGTTCTACAAGGGGTAGTGGCAGAAATATTGAGTCTCATTAAATCTAGTGAGAACAGACAGGTAGGGACAGGGGTAGGAGAAAGGATGCTTTGTTGTATTTGGGACAGTTTTCAAGAATGGTTATGAGAATCCTGGTCTGAAGGGAAGGTTGATGGTCTTTCCTTCACAACAGCAAGAGGAGTAACTCAGTCCAGACCATGCAAGGAGTTTCAGTCATCTTCTAGGTTGCATGCACAACACTGACTCAAAAACATGTTCCCATCTAACATAGGAGATGTAGACTGTAGAAAGCAGGGGACAGCATTTCCAGACTTCTGAAGTGAAGACGGCAATGAACTCTAGGTAGGGGAGTCACAACTCACCTGAACTCCCAGACTCTGTAAAGAAGGGATCTGTGCCAGTGCCTAGTATCTGCATGGTCTAAGTACTGTGTTACCTACAATGTGCCACTGATGAAGCATTCACCCCACCTTCTACCTTCCCACATCATCTTTCCCATCCAGTTCTGTGCTTTATTACTACAACTCACTTGCCTTTCCTTCCTGATTAAGCTACCACATGGCTTGATAACCCACTAGTTGTTATCATCTGATAACCATTAACAGTCACTGAGGTACTGATCAAATTTGAAAAGCCTTGCAGATCACAGAAAGGGTCTAATGAAGAGCTATAACAATAGTAAACTCTGGTTTAGGGGTAAATGTTGATAAAGAGAGTGCAGGTTATTTGAGCTGTTAATACCAGATTGGTGCTTGACCAGTGCTAAGCATTGCACTATCCAATTCCTGCTCAGTCACTAAATAGTCTCATTTCTTTTTTCTGTAAATAGTTTTGTAGGCCTGACTCTTTGGCCATGCCTACGCCGTTCCTGCTGCGGTGGCCCTGTTATTAACTATCTTGGACCTGATTTTTGTCACATCAGCAGGAGCTGCTGAATTATCACTGACAGGTGCCATGAACAGTGAGCATGATCCCAGCCATCACAAGGGTATTCTAGTGAAGAAATCCCTCTGGCAATGACAATACACATAGTAGGAGCCCTGATTATGTCTTGGATATACATATATCACTATGGAGCAGTTTTATTAAGGCTGCAGTGCAGCAGCTGCTGTGGATGATTAAGTAAGTCTCAGCATTATCTCAAGGGCTAGCCAGGATGAAGGGGTCACCCTCATGCTCATAGACAAAGGTGGCACCAGGAGACACACTCAGATACAAAGAGTGTAAATAACAGCATGGCAACAATTGCTTCCATTTCTGGTTAGTGCTTTAACACCCATACTAGCAAGGAGTATCTTTCCAGACTGTAGCTACAGTTTCCATGTCACCTGTCATTAGCAACAACTAAGCAGCTAGCAGAAGCACCAGAACACGAAAGCTGTAATTACATCTAGCTGTGAATGGAAGCAAGAGCTGACTCCTACCAGTAGAGACAAATCACTGTGAGTGCATTTGAACCTGAGCCTGTGAGGAAACACCACCAAAGGACCTAGCTGAAGAGCACCCTAACGACTGTATGACAGAAAAGTGACCACCAGGAGATGCTAACTACACCTCTTGCCATTTTGAGGGCTGCAACAGTGAGCAGCAGCCAGTCACTCACCTTTCACCCAAACACATTGTTGGATAGTTCAGATTTTAACAGGGAAGGAGTTCACACGCACACTAGAAAACAGGCTGGAAGTAATACTGATATGACAACATAGAGCTCAGAGGTTGCACCTGAGACACTGCAGAACCTCTAAGGTTTTTGGGAAACAGACCATAATCACCTTCTGCCTTCCTCTTGGGAGGATGGCATCCTCCTCAGCACCACATACTTAATGGATTCTACTTTATCCTCTCATGGGTTCTCACTGAACAGAAAAGCACAGTGAATGAGGCTGAGAAACCTTCTCCACTTTGGATCTGAGTCTATCTCAAGCAGAGTAGGTACGGAGCAGTTCCTGTGCTATGCTGAGTTGTGTCAGACCATGACAGATAAGAAGTCTCTTTGATTTGCCCTGACCTACTGCTGCCTAGCACTCCCATCATGTCTGTGATGGTCAGATGAGTCCTTATAGATCATCAGTTCAGGATGAAGTCTTTCCACTCCGTTTCTACTGACACTTTCCTAATATATCTCCTTTGTTTCCTGGGTTTTTTAAGGAAAATAATTGTTTTCCCCTATACTCCAAAGAGCCAAATGAAAAACGTATTGGTTTTCAGCTGTGGAAAAAGTTATTTCCTCTTCCCCCCTTTGCTTCTAAACTATAGTCTGAAAAATATATTTCTTCTCTGAGTTGTAGAAGTCAATTATTCCCTTTGGGATCTCAGTCTATGCACAACCACCTATAAAATATTTTCTGCCCATTACTTTGCAAAATGTATTTTCCCCAATGAGGCTCTTAAATACTGGTTCTAGGAATCAGGTAGATGTTGTCATTCAGAACTCCATTGTTTCTGGCCCAACCAACCACAATCTCATTTTTAACTCCTCTCCCCCCACACCACAAGGCAGCAGGCAGTTACACAAGAAATCTGTTTCAGTGGGCTGCAAATCTGCCAGAAGAACTATTTTCACAATATTTCAATCCACGAGGGAGGAAGCATCTTGTGACTTGGTAATGACAAAGTATCCTGGAGTAGAGGAGATCAGTATCAACGTGAGGAAAAGGAGACTCCCTACTCTAGCAGCTGAACAGGCAGATCCTGTGGTTTTCTCTGGCTTCTGACTCCCACGCTAATTAACACAAACCAGCACCCCACAGCGTCTCCATAAATCCTGACCTGAATGGATAATCCACTGCACAGACATTTTCAAATTAAGGATTCAGACTTGGAGGGAAGCCAGCCACATAGCAAAGTACATAAACAGGATTTCCAAATCAATGGAGTATTATTATTGATATTACTGATATTATTAACAATGAGACACAACTTTCTAACAATATCTAGTGGATTCTACATCTGCTGATGTCTCTGAATAAAGACAATCTGTCTTTCTGTAAGCTATACTTTAGTGCAGCACAGGTTATTGGTATCTTTACAGGGTTGACAAGGCCAAATTCCATGTCCAGGACTTTGCAGAAGGTCAAGATAGATAGTCAAAATGGTGTCTCATGGGTTTGAAATATCTTTTTCTATGAGTCTAAGAAAATAGCTTTCCCATTTTTTAAACTCTTTTCAATATTTAATTCTAGTTTGCTTCTATCAAAAGAACATAAAGGCACTCTGAAATAAAATGAGGGGTAAGGGAAATTAAAGGGCTTTATCAAGGCATTTTTGCTTTTCTCTTGTGTGAGTGTTTTTAGCAGGAATCTCAGCAGTTATTCACAGAACAGACTTTGTGTCCTGTCTGGTGCCTTCTATAGGCAATGTAATTTTAAAAGAATAAAAAATAAAGGAATATTTTTGAAATGCATTCTTTCCCTGTTATGCAGTTCTGCCCAAAGCCTGTACTGACTTGCTGGGATGCCTGCTGAATGTAGTGGGAGAGATGTGTGCATCAGAGAGAGCCCTATTCACATCAGTAACAACCTTCCCGTTGAGTTCAATAGTGTGGGAGCTTGCCTACCCATCCCTCAGCAGAGCTGTTTTTCTCCTTCTCTCCTTGCCCCTGGCCCCACGAAGAGGAGAGAGAAAAGCAAATAAGGACTCATTAAAAAAGAAGTTCTAACATCTAATATTTCAAAAACATCAGTAGGTAAAGTTAGGATGTATGTCTTGTACAGGGCTGGAAAACTGTTGCTCCAGAGATTAAAGTGAAAAGGGCCCATCATCTTAGAAGGCACATATATGAATTTCCCATCTCTCTAAAGCACAGTGACACTGTTATTCAAATCATCATATGGTTGGAAAACAATAGTACCACTAGTAATGAAAAAAAATTAATTTGTAGGTGATCAAAAGTCTCTGCACACTTAATTTTATAGTTACATCTCTAAGGCAATGGACATGCCAAAAAAATATCTCACAAGGGCTAAATCCTTAATGAATCAAACTGAATTGCTCCAGGAATTAATTTGGCTGAGATAACACGATCCACACTGGGATTTTTAAAAAGATCTGTCAAAAATTATGATGCTGAGATCTTAGTTAAGCACTCTAAGAAAAGCCTGAAAATTCAGAAATATTTGTTGATTCCCAGGCAGCATTTCACATTTAATTAAAAATAATAGCCATTTAAAGAGAATGCCTATTACATGACAGACATCTTAAGTTATACAACTTAAACAACTAGAAGTTTAAAGGAAGAAAAGGTTAACAGGAAAGTTTTGCCCTGAAGACTGGCCCGGAAGCATATATCATATGCATTAAGTGAGTGTGAACATGCACGTTCATTTAGTAAATAGCAAACTTGACTCAAGGCAAGATGCAGAACTTGGCATGTCTGCTACTAGCAGATCTGATGATACACTGTGTTGACTGTACGATTAGGCATAGGATTACTCCTGAGACTGAAATAAGCACTCGTGCTCCTTGCTGGACTTCATTTCTGTGACTTAATTTTGGCAACCTGCTGCAGCTAATTCCTTGCTTGTTTACCTGCGTTTTTACCTTTTGCTTTTCCTTTCAGTCATTGTTTTAGAAGTAGACTACTGAACAGTTCTATCCCAAAGTGTTCAAACACAAATCTTTATTTCTTTTGAATACAACAAAGCAGAAGACCCAACAGTGAGATCTGAGTGGTGCCTATCACGAACTTCCTTCCTATATGTCAGCTCACCAAAGATCCCAAAATTAATTTCTTTATTTTGTAAGGAAATGTTCACTGAGATGTCCTCAGCTTTTACCAAGATGGTTTCCCATCCAAATAGAGAACAAGCCTAAAACTTCTCAACATCTCTGGACAGGTGCATTCAGCGTGACATGCCCAAGTCATCAGTGAAAACCACACGCTCTTTAACTACCTTTCCTTATTAAGTTGCTAAGTTAAAAGTATGGCTCCTACAGTTTTAAGACCAGAGCAGTCCAGACAGAAGTTTAAGTCTGGCAAGCACAGAACCAATCCACCAACAAACTTATAATAGTATAGGTCTGCTGATGGGCACTCCGCCAGCTTACACCAACTGAAAAGTTGTCCTACAGATTTAACCCTAAACACTCAAATAATCCCTTTGAACAACATTGTGTTATCAATAACATCTCAGCTGGAAGCAGAGATGTCAGCGGATTTTATGAGTAACACTTCAGTCTGGCCCGTAATGGTGACATTGTGTCTTCTGCTTCCTAACCCTGGATAGCCAAGAGAGTTTTATCTGTTGTGTTATGTACACAGAAACAGTGGAAGATCAGAAGCTCTTGAGCACATCCTTAACATCAGCCTTCTTGATGCAATAGTCATACTAGTGTTACTGAAAGAGGTTATCACTGTTCCACTCTGCTGGTGACTGTCATACAAAAGAAAAGGGGTGAGTGACTGTTCTCTGCAGCTTGAGCTTCCATGCTTTGTAGTTCAAGCTGAGGATTTTGTAGGCAAGCAGCAATTAACTCTGTCCCTCTGGAAACCAAAGATGCTAAAGTAATTCAGTAGTGGATTACACAGGTTTGGTTTAGCAGCCAACAGTGGAGCAGAGCCAGTCAAGTATCCTTGGGTCTCCACAGCAACATGATTTATCCCAGACAAACCGTACTCCGAATAAGTGATTTTTCAAATCAGTTTTTAGAAAAATGTTATTTCTGCTAGCACCATCTAAAAGCACACATTTGCATATGCATTGTCTGCTGGTCAATGAACTGATAACACAATTGTTATGTGACAAAATGTCTTCAAGAGAATGATAAAGCTTTTCTGTGTAACTATTCAATCCTCCACTACCAATGATAGGATTTCCAAAGTACTTTTGATGAATTAGATAGATTAGGGAACCTTTCTATTTTAAATTCCCATTTAAAAAAAAAAACCAACAAAACAGTTAAAGGTTTTCAGATGTGTTCATTACTTCCATCCTAATGCCACTAGGTACTGGGCTCACTTATGCCAATAACTGTTAGAACCTATGTTATTCAGGATCTGTTGCATATAAAATGGAAAACAAATCTTCTTATATGGGATTTGCTCTGAACAACTGTTGATTTTGCTCAGAGAAATAATTTACATCAAAGATGTGCTAAAAAACAATCTGCAGATACATGATATGGGGGGAATATTGAGACAGTAAAACCAGTGTTTTATTTCATGGGCTTAGACCAGGAGTGATCAACATGTGGCTCTTGAACCATATGTACCTCTTGAGCTGTTCAAGTAAGGTTTCCATGCCAGGGCTAAATCACATTGCAGAAAGAGAAGTAATGGTCCATGTTGGCACAGGGACTGTGGGTATAATCAGAGTCTCCTGCTAATAGCAAGTACCAAGCCAGAAGGGGCTAATGAAGCTGATATCACTGGACGACCTTGAAAGACTATATGCATAGCCCCACCAATTCCCAAAATAGGATCCATGATGAGCCATTGTCATCTCCCGTCTGTGAATTGCTCTTCAATCATCTCTCCCATTGATTCACCATGTGTCCTATGGTTTACAGCCATATGAAAACACACAGGATTGGCCACCACTCATCTACCCAGCAACCAGTATTTGATATTTTAAGTGGAGAAGAGGTTTTAAAAATCCATTTGTAACAAAGAAAGATAATTATGTAAAATTAAAAAAAAAAAAATCCTTTTTTACTTCCCAGTGCTGGATTTTTGGAACATGATGTTTGATTATCTCATATAATTATTAACTGGAATCGAGTCATGATTGCTTGGTAAATGATTTTAATTTTAATTTCAAAAGGAATTTAACTTTTTATGTCATCTGAAACTGTATTTTTAAATTATTGTGGATGTTCCTTAGATCAAAAGATTCTTAGCAGTGAGAGAGGAAGAATGGTACACAGGGACTCAGGCAAATTATGACATTTATCATTACAAGAGATGTTAACTGAAGAACTTTACCCACCCATGAGTTATTATCTCTTTTCTTTCATTAAAACAAACCTCATCAGAGACATAACAATGTGCAATTTGAATATAGACCAAACTGATGGTGAATTCTCTGTAAACAGGTGGAAAGGCAAGAAGTGTACAAAAGTTGTTACAGCTCTCTTTGGTTTAATGCAGAAGACAGTAAAACTTGAGCAACTAAAACCAGAAGAAAAATACCCCAGTGCTACAACTCTTTTATTAAGAGTTAACTATTCATTCTTTGGAATCAGGAACATTTTTGTTTGTTTTGAAGTTGAAAAAAAGTTTATTTTCCAAGAATATTTGGTGGACTGTATTTTAACAGGGTTTAAATATAACATTTTGGCTTTCAGTTTTTCAATAGAATTATGTTTCTGTTCTTAGTATGTATTTTATTGTGACGTGATGTAGTAATTTCTGCAAAAATAAGAGCAGAACATAATTGCCTTGATGGGGACAGAATGGCTTGACTGATCTGAAAATTGTTTTCTTCCCAAAATGCCAATTTAAGAAGGACTTTGTGATTGCTGGCTTTAAAGTATTCTTTAAAAAAACAGGAATCTTCCAATAGTACAGAAATTCCACATTCCCATGTCTGCAGTTTGGTTAACAAGAAGCACCATTCCCTGCTACTGCCATTAGGAACAATAGTCTTGCAATGCTTGCTTTACTCATTGGCTCTCATACAGTCTCTGTCTGATTATATACAGATGAGGTTGCCCTGAAGTCTCTTCACCTTGACCCATGCAGAGTCCTTTCTTAGACATTAACTGCGGTACTGATGCTGTGCAGCCTTACAGTAAAGAATAATGATTTCAGGACTTCCAAACTGATTGACGTTTCAATCCATGCAATAATTTTAAAACCCCAGTCATCATCAAGAAAGGAAACCGAATAGAATTTGTCTTTAATATCAATCTTTTAAAATCTGGGATACTTTCCCTATGATAATGAAATCTAAAAGAATAAAAATCTAAACACAAGCATCAGAAAATCTGCACAGCATCAGGGACATATTTTCCAGGAAAATGTGCTTGTAATTTGTCTTTTGTGCAGCAGGGAGTTGCCATTGCCATGCTGTGGTCTCAGGTGTTCATGTGGTTCTGTGCCGGCAGTTGCTTTTTGTGCTGTTGATCAAAATGTTTCCATTGTGATAGCCCTCATTTTATCTACTAAGAGGAATTTATCATATACAGGATTTGGTGAGGCCCTAATCCTGGAATAAAGAGTGCACAGACAAATTGTTGAGGCCACACAGACCCCCTACCCATTTCCTGCCCTTGCACAAAGTTGTGCTAGACTTAGTGTAGCCTTTCATGAGATTATGTGCGCACATCACGCTTGGTCCAATTGCTCTCAGTTACCAAATCAAAGCTTCTCGGTTTAACTGGTTACTCCTTGCTTTAACTGAAAGAGTGACTCTGAAAATATTATCATGAAGAACAAAAGGCACCAAGAATGGGTATCAATATGGTTTTTTTAAAGAAAACTCAGACACCTAAAAAACATGGTTTGAAGTCCTGCTGTAAAGACAACAAAAATTTGCCAGAATTTCACACAGAGAAAGTTTATATAATAGAATAATAGACCCATGTCGGTTGGAAGAGAGCTTTAAGATCATCAAGTCCAACCATTAACCCAGCACTACCAAGTCCAGCACTAAACCACATCCCTCAGCACCACATCTACACATCTCTTAAATACCTCCAGGGATGGGGACTCCACCACCACCCTGGGCAGCCTGTGCTAGTGCCCGATATCCCTTTCAGTGAAGAAATTTTTCCTAATATCCAATCTAAACCTCCCCTGGTGCAACTTGAGGCCATTTCCTCTCATCGTATCACTTGTTACTTGGGAAAGGGATGAGCCCCCACCTTGCTACACCCTCCTTTCGGGTAGTTGTAGAGAGCAATGGCGTGTCCCCACAGCCTCCTTTTCTCCAGCCTAAACAACCCCAGTTCCCTCAGCTGCTCCTCATCAGACTTGTGCTCCAGACCCTTCACCAACTCTGCTGCCCTTCTCTGGACACGCTCCAGCAGCTCAGTGTCCTTCTTGTAGTGAGGGGCCCAAAACTGAACACAGTATTCGAGGTGCAGCCTCACCAGAGCTGAGTACAGGGGAACAATCACCTCCCTGCTCCTGCTGGTCACACCATTGCTGATACAGGCCAGGATGCCATTGGCCTTCTTGGCCACCTGGGCACACTGCTGGCTCATATTCAAACGGCTGTCCACCAAAACTCCCAGGTCCTTTTTCCCTGGGCAGCTTTCCAGCCGCTTACACTGAAGAAGTTCCAGGACTATTGTTTGTGATGCCCTTCATCCAGCATTGTAATTTGTACATGAATCAGACTAAAATTTGGGAGACCACTGGAAATTTCTAGCTATATTATTATTCAGAAATTTTGTATTCTGTGTGATATGTTAGTATCACTAGACAGCCTGGGTAGGCGAACCTGGCCTAGGTCTCACTGATTTTAATAACACTGTGCCATTTTACATTAGCTGAGCAACTGAGCCAGAGGCTGTAATTTTCCTCACACTTTTTTCTTTCTTCTTCTTAGTAAACAACAGAAAACAATGATATCCTAGTTCTTTGCAGAGAAGAGCAAAGCTGAGGGCTGTTGAGCATATTTGCTACAGAAAAACAGCCAAAGACCATGAAAAAAAAATAAAATGTGGCTGTTCCTGACACATTTAGTAATGACATATTTTATCATAGCAGACATGGTATCATTTAAACATGGAAAAGCTATGATAATATTTAAACTATGCTCAAGGTGCAGTAAGGGGCAATAAAACCATGATTAAAATGCAATAAAAACATAATTAAAAAACACTCTTGATAGAATCCAAACAAATAAAACTAGTCACCAAAAGGGAAGGGAGAAAAAAAGATCAGCTGAGGCAGGAACGGGCAATAATTGTAAGGTGTCTCAGAGACCAGTATATTCAAGGGAAAGACAAAACAAAGAAACCCATCTTGGCACTGAAAAGGAGGAAAGAAAACCTCTCGTTGAGCTCTCCTGACTAAAGTGGGTACAGGCATAGCTTAACAGGACAATTAAAAGTGGTGCTGCAGGGGGCACAGATGTGAAGCCTTTAAAAGGCAAGTGCAGCCAGCCTGCCAATGCTCTGCAGTGAGCACCCACTCCCTAGGGACGTCTCTCACCTTTCTGCACGTAAGAACCCCACCACATTGTAAGGAGTGGTCTGCAGCGTAGCCATGAGACTAATGGGACATCTCCCTGGGTGCTCCAGAGTCATCCAAGAGCTTTCGAGGTTACACAGCCAAGTCACAGGTTTCCTCTCCAGCCACAGGGCTAAGATCCACTCCTAAAATCAGAATTGAACTCCTGCAACATCCTCCTTTACTTTTGCCATGAACAGCTTCATCCCACAGAAAGCAGGTGTTAAGGTGGATGCAAAGATCGTTTTCACAGCCCCTCAGATTTATCCATGCACCATCCACTCCCTTCTTCTGCATCCCACTGGTTTTTTCCTCCTTCCTCCTCCTTTTTCTTCCTTGCATCCAATAACACCTAACTGCCTTTTCAAAGCCTGCTTGTCTCCTGGCCATCACCTTAAAGTGAATAAATGTCTTTTTTGATCAGTTCATCATGTCAGTCTCCATTATCTACTGGAGTCAGATTTTAAGCATGCTTGCTATTCTTTTCATGCTTAGGAGGAATTCACTCCAAACAGAGCTGTTTCATTATCTTCCTTTAAATCTATGCTTATAACTCTCCTTTGTTCTGATCCCTATGAAAACATCTGCAATAATCAAGCTTCTGATATGCCAAAACCCTGTCTATGATGTTAACCTGTATTTTTTATTATTTTTTTCTGCTCATTCATCCTTTACATTTCTCATTTGATATATGACCTGTAAGCTTTGAGGCAAAGACTTAATTTTGTTCTTTGTTCAGTTCTCAGTACAGTAACTGCTAGGTCTTTGTCTGGTCCAAGTCTAGATTGTCCAGGTATTACTGTAGCAGAAATCATAATAACAGTAGCAACACAATAATAAAGGAAATCTACCTGAAGGTCAAAATTTAACCAAAATATTTGGAATTGCATCTTCTGCCCTGTGTGCAGGGAACTGTTTGCAAAAGGCATAGTTTCTGGAAGGTAGTTTCAAAATTATCAGGAAATTCACTGTCAGAAAATTGTAGCCATTAGGGAAGTCTGTTCTTTAAGGCTGTGACCACAGACCACCATCTGTGAAGCAGAAAAAAACCCGAAGTGAGTAGTGGGATCAGTTGGAGAGAGAAAGAAGTAAGAGTTCTTGCATTAGTCAAATTAATCTCTAACATGCTGCCTGTGATTTGAAGGTTGGGGATGCTTCCCATACCCTCTACCTCATCAAACAGTCCATGAAATCCTGCAAAATTATCTGAATATCTAAAAGTGCTCTATACTACAACATGTTAAATCTTCTGCAGTCCAAAGGGCTACGAAACCATGCTAAAACATATTCACTGACTTACTGAATTCAGTGTTACTGAAATTTCCCATTTTTCTCCACCAGAAAAAAAAAAAGTGAGTTCTGAAATTTACAGTGGGATATGTTCTAGGCAGTGAGTGAGCAGAGTTTTTCTACACATTTATTCTGAAATATAGCTACCCTTTAATTAACATGTATATGCTTTTATAATGTGCATGTGTTTATACACATATTTTACTTTTGGCAGTGCATTCTTTATATGATTATTTCAGGGTTAGGACATCAACACCATTTCTTATTAATTCTTCTAGCCACTGTGGCATTACTGAGAAGATCTGGTGATGCCTGGGGAACAACTATAGTAGTTTCCTTTCTGAGAAGTCAGCAAAAAAGACAAACCATTCTGGCTTTGATTTGTTTTTCAACTATTTCATACAACTCTCTCACTCATAACATCCCTGTTTATCCTCAGTACACACTGGAGAGTGTGAAGCTAGATCCATAGATTAAACATGCTATCCATCAGCTGCCTGTAGTTGTGGATAATTATTTCAACTGCCATTTACAAAAAAAAAAAATCAGAATGGTGCCAAATTGAAAAATCTGTTCCTCACTTCTACTGGTGCATGAGGTCCCTTGTTGGGTTATTGAAATTGCTAGGCTGTTCTCGTAGCCAAGGAAAAGAGAGAAGACAGATGGAGCCATGCATTTTTGTAAAAACTCTTAAGAACTGTCCTCGTGACAGCCCCTTCTCTGTCTCCAAGGCAGTGGGTAAATCTTGTTATGTGTCCTGCTCTATACTAAAGATATTCCAAGCAATGCCTGACAATTCTGGCATGTTTTCTGTGGGGATTTACTTGTACTGCATCGTTAAAGAAAGATATTTTTCATATGATCAGCTGAATGCCCGCCCCCCGAAACAAAACAAAAACAAAAATCAAAATATTTATATACATATATACATACATGCATATATGTGTTATATATATACATGTATAAATGTTAATGTCCTGATGAAAGATTAAACTAAGTATTTATTTGAGAAAGGATGCCTGCATTTTAATTGTTGTAATATATTTAAATCGTGCATGGACTAAAAACCCTGAGGCAATGCAGATCACTTTCTAATATGTCCTGGGTGTTAGAAATGTAATGCAGTTAATTTCACACAGAAGCAAATCCCATTCAGAAGACCTATACAAGAAGCAATGCTGCTTCAGCTCTGCATTTTAAATCATCTTAATATTTTCTTTTGCTTTGCCTCTGCTTTAAAGAAAAAAGTGCCCAGCATAAAGTTGTTTCAGCACTGCCCTTCCTATTTTCAAGTTCATTTTTTTTACTCTGCCTTTCTGACTTCTTATTAACCTATTGTTCTATCTTCTCCCCAGTGTATTAAAATCTTAGGTTTGTCTGTATAAGACATTGATAACACTCTAAATATTTTGTGTGTGTAGGTATGAGTGCATGGAGAGGAGACAGGAAAAACAACTTTTCTCATGCCCTGTCTCCCTGTCTAGAAAGATCACACACACAGAGCACTTTCAAGTCAATGCAAATGATGTATTATTATATTTTCAATTTCTATAACACCTCCCATCAAATGCTTTACAAATATTAGTGAACTCATAACAGTGATGAGAGGTAGAAAAATATAAATAACCTTACTGAAATATGGGTGAGTTTTTTCACGGTAGTCTTATTTTTAGAGGTATTGCACATGTATAGCAGTCTTCAACTCCAAGAAAAAAAATGGCAGATTTTCGGCACCTTGGCAAAGAAGATTCCAGTCCTTGGCCCTTTCTGTCTGAGATTTAGATGGCTAATTTTCTCCAGCTCAGTGCAATACCAGCTTGAAGTAGAAACCCCTGAAAAAGTTTTTTGCCTATGTTATATAGAAGATTGGATGAGATGATCATAAAAGTGATCCAAACTTAATGTCTATGAACTTTTAAGATAGTGACATAGGTAATATATCTGCAGTAAATCTTCAGTAGGATCAGGAATAGAGCCCAGGTCCACTGACCGCCATTATTTTTGATGGTCTTAAGAGAAATTTGTGCTTGTTCTTTTTGAGTATGTCAAAAAGTCTTGAATTAATAAAACAAGGAATTGATAAGGCAAGTAGATGCATTACGTTGTCAACATTATCCACACTAAGGTTTGCAAAGTCTATATATTAACATATGACACATGATTCAGTAACAAAGTCACTTACTGTATCTTGTCTTTAAAAGAGACTATTTCTAGAAAAAAGTCCTTTTTCTTTTTCTTTTTTTTTTTTACCAGTTTATTGTGCTATATCACAGCACAATGCTCGGCTTTCAAGAGAGGGAAGACAGAACTGATTATACAACTGCATTAGAACACATTGTCCCTGGGAATCAAATTTGCTGAGTAAGTTATAAATGTGAATTTTTCTTCTTTTGCCTGTTATTTGACAGAGAACCAAATGAAAAGAAAAAAAATCCCTTACTTCTTACCCTTTCGTCTCGATGGTATTCCAGAAAAAAACTTTATTGTTCAGGCTTCTGTTGTTTTTTAATGTATGATTTAGGTTCTAAATATACACCAGTACTTAATAAAAATATAATAAATCAATGTTAAAGCTGTTAAAGGAAGAGCACACTAAGGTGGAATAATTTAAAGATATGTTTGTTATCCATGCATGACAAAGACAAGAAAACCTGAGTATCAATCATGGGAAAAACAGCCATGTTCCTCCTTTTGTCTCAAAAGCTCTATGGTCACTGGGTTAGGAAAGGTTTATGCTTTCTCCTTTACTTTGATTTATAAGCAAGTCAATGTTCAATCTAATTGTGCCCAATATATCACCAGAACACATTGCATCTTGGCATTTCACCATTTATAGCTTCATAGAAAAATTGATACTAATAAAAGGACTTTGTTTCCCCCTCCTTTCTCTCCCCACAAAGAAGCCTATGAAATCAGATAATTCCATGCACATCCGTGAATCAATAAGTGCAATAAATCAATATAATTTGTTAAAAGTTACTATATGCTGGACTACTATATAGATTTATCCTAGTGAACTCATATCACCTTTGGTCTACATTTGAAAAGACATTTGTGGAATCCCCACAAAACCAGAAGTCAAATAACTAGTTTTAAAGGTCATTAAAAATCAAAAGTCAGAAAGTTTCAGCACAATTTATGACCCAGTTGGTACAAAATGTAACATGCTGGCATAGTGCAGTCTAGACAATTCCCTGAGGACTACGTTATGGCAAGAAACATCTCATAACACCATGGGAAGAAATGGAGGACAAAGGAAAAAGGACTTTCTTGTGCCAGTGCCATCCTGGCATTACACCAAGGCTGTGGCAGCTCTTCTGCTCCCTCTCTTCCCATCCACCAGGACATCAGACAACACTGTGAGAAGTACCACCCCTCCCTCAGCTCACATTCTCTGGGCAGAAGCCCATTTCAGGATATACTCTGAAGAGGTGTTTGGCTTCCACTGTGTTTGCTGAATAGTCCAGAAAGTGTTGGTTCACCTTTACAGCGCATGGCTGGGGAAAGTGACCAACTTTGTGCTTTGCGTTTCAGGGATTGTGGATAGTCACCTCCATCCAGTTGCCAAGTCTGAGTTCAAATAGGAAGAACATCCAGCTGTGCCTCTTTCTCCTATTCACAGAAAATTTAATCTACTTCTGTGAATTCCTTAATATTTATAATCCATTCATTGAAGATTTACTGGGTGGGATTTGCCTGCTGTGGGAGGTGAAAGAAAGACCAAGGAAATGATTCAGTATCCTCTCAGCATCATAACCCTTCAGACTAGGATGCAGTTGAATTTCTGAACGACCTATTTATCAGTAAAGTGTCAGTAGGAATTGATGAAACCTTAAAAGCCGCAGTTAAGCAGCATGCAGCATAAGGATGGAGAACAGAAGAAGCTGTGTGCATTGTGCCATTAAGAAGAAAGCATGCTACTAGCAGTAGTCTTCCTTTTTAATTCAGATAACACCTGTGAGGAATATTTAAATCACATTTAGTCTGAGATTAAAAAAAAGAAAAAAATTGACTTAATAAGAAAGCACCATGAGACATCATGGTGAGAACAGACGAAAATAGACTTGTGACACAAAACCCTTTTTGAAGCATCACTCTATGCAGTGGTATATTATCAACAGAGCAGATGAATAACTAAAATCCAATCTTGCTGGTTCCATTGAAAATCTGAGTTGATTTTGTTACATTAAAGACTATTATTACGGCAGCAAAGGTCTAATTTTTACTTCACTATTAAAATTCAGTGTAATAATTGGTATGGCACCATCAGTGATAATGAATGTTGTCTGCGTGTGTGCACCCATGCACGCCCAAAGTGATATTCAATTTTTAACACATATTGTAGAGCCCTAGCCCTTGCCCCTGCCTGCACAGCCCTGTGTAACTATTAGCTTACTTTTGAGAGGACTTGAGTTTCCTCACAGTTTATCCTGCAGTAAGGCTCGTGTATCTTATACAGACCTCACAGTAACAAGCTCAGTAAATCCACAGGAAAAAAAAGATGTTAAAAAAAAAAAAAGGAAACTCTGTAAATGTACAGAGAATTGAGTCTTGTTATCAGTGTCTTATTTCATCTGTCATCATGTAATGAATGTGCAATCTGCTGTACTATGTAAGCACAGGGTGTTAAAAGAATTTACAGTATATGGAGTGAGGTTTAGAGTTGTTATCAATAAGTGCTCCATCTGAAACAGCACTTTAACAGCAGCTACAATGATGTATATATACATGAGACATACACACATAAAAATGCATACATATGTCATAAATATACACATACACACAGAGATACATACAGAAATCCACATCAGTTACATTTAAATACCTTCCCCTTTTCCAGGGCTACTTCTGTAACAAGAGTGATTTTCCTATGCATATTATTAATGAGCTTAATCCCGTAATTACTTCAGTTACATGCAGAGCTCTGAGAACTTGGGAAAACTTGCTTGGCAAGTGATCTCCCAAAAAAGAATCAGCTCTCCAGATTGAATGAACTCCATGAGCACAGGGTGGTGACCATCACCAGAGAAATGCAGGGGGAAAATTGCAGTTAGCAGGAAGGAAAAGAAACTACTCACCAAGGAAAAGAAGATAGATTAAAAAACAGATCAACAAGAAATAAAACAAACATGTTTTGTTCTCTTTCTCCCTGGTACACCCCTTGCCTCATCCTTAGTCAAGACAGTTGTATGTGGCAGGAGTGCTAAAGACACAGTGGTAATAGCACACGTGCAGTGTTATCTGCTCAAAAGGAGAGAACACTCCACGGGGCAGAACTGTTCTTGCATGGTGGAAGGTAATTATTCAAATAACCACAAAACTCATGAGTTCCTTGCAGGAACAGCTCATGTAATGCAGCACAGTCATAGTTGGTATCGATTGTTTAGACAGAACTGGTGAGCAGCAGTGCCAGGCTTCTGGCAGGTAGTGGAAGCCACTATGAGTTTAAAACAAAAACTACAACAGAAAACAAATACAGTATGATAGAACAGGAGAATTTTATTAACTGATCATAATATTCCAGCATCGTGCCAGGCTCTGTGTCAATGGTTTGGCCTTTCTGCTTTTCTTGCCTTTCCTGGTTTGCAGTCACTATTTTGCTCAATACTGAGGTGATTTTTTTATTACTTTTTTTTTTAAAAAAAAAGAAAGCAAAGGCAAATTGCTGGGTTTGGAGTCATCATATGAATAGGTATAGATCAGTGTGTAGATCTCTAAACACATGCCAGCAATGGTCAGACCCTGGGCCAGGGAATGTATTTTACTGAAGACAGAATCCCAGCATCGCCTAGGTTGGAAAAGACTTTTAAGATCATTGAGTCCAAGACTTGATTTTACTAGCTGCCTTTTAAGACATCTAAGAAAAGTCACAGACACATGGGGCCACAGATCATGGACAGAAAATGGTTTTTGTTCCCTGACTATGCATGAATCCACATGACATGACTTACTATGCTCAGTATCGCTTAGATCAGTACTTCTCCATTTTATTTTTTTTTCCCTAAACTCAAAGATCATGTAGTATTTAAAAAAAAACAAAACATACTCATACATCATCTTTTGTGGTTTTCTCTTAGTGTAATTTTTAGTTCACTACTTTCTGAATCCTTATTATTTTCGTCTTTTTTTTTTTTTCTTTTTTCTTTCTTTTTTATTTTATTAGCTATCTCACCCCAGATGTGTGGGTATACTTTTGCATGGGGCTCAAAGGAAAGGTTTTAATGCCATTTTTGAGACCCCCTTCTCAGGTCTTATGAACTGACAATGGTCTACAGAACACAGGCTGAGAAATACTGATAAATGGCGGCTGCTTGAGAACAAAGGATTTCTTATCTCCATGGAGAAGTGAATCGATACAAGTCAGAAAGGACCAAGGGAAGACTTTGAGGCATAGGTAGCATGGAACAGGGTGTGGGAAACTTGTGGCATCTTGTAATAATAAAAGATGTCCTAAGAGATGGCAATTGTCTAATAGTAAGCATGGTCGGTTCATGACTCCTGTTGCAGTGTCAGATAAGACAGATCAGGTGACTACTCCCACCAGAAATGTGCTAGCACAGTAGAAAAAGTCAGACCTCCTGAGTATGTGATGGACTTCATGAAATGTCCCCAGAGGATGTTCTTGCAGAATATAGTTCAAGGAAATCCATCAGCTTGTGTTTCTGTTCAAATACCAGGAGTAAAGAGGTGAGGCAGCTATAACCGAAATAAAGGAGGAAGAGAGTCCGTGGTAAATGGAGAACTAGGACGTGCACTGTCTAGCAGTGGTTAAGTTTTATACTGAAAATATGTTTCATTCTTGACACAGTATTCTATTTTTGTGGGAAAGGGAAAATGGTTCACAAAAACCTTTTGGAGTTATCTAAGGGTTTTTCCCCAATAGGCTATTTTCTTCAAAAACTTCCTGCTTATCATCATCTAGTCTATTATAAAAGTATATATTTCTTCTTCAGAGCAATTTTATGGGCTCCAGATATAAGGGAAAAACATACTGCTATGAATTTCTCCTTTTACAATTTTCAGATGTTTAACACTCAAAAGAGCTGTTTAGTGCCTCCACATCTTTAGCTAATCTGAGGCAACGCAGAAGGGAATCATACCATCATCCCTCATTCTTTTGCACTTATTTGTGCTGAAACTGCAGAGAACCTGACCCTCACAAGCAGAGCAGTACCTGAAGAAAGGGGATTGTTCTGGCTATGCCCCACTGAAGACATCTGTTCTTTCCCCATTCTAGAGAGTCAAGTCCACTAAGAGTCTCCATGCCATTGCTTACAAGATCTTCTGCTAATCACGTAATTTTTTTTATTTTCTTAAACACAGATGTCTTTCCTTAATTTTGTATGAGACACTGTATGAGACATTGATACTTGTGTTAAACATTTAGGTCATGATTTCAACATGTGGGTTCATTTCAAGACACACCCTTGAAGGGTGTCATTCGGCATCTATAGATACCAGTGATCTTGTAAAAACTTTCTGCTGAATACTCATCAGAAATTTGCTGAGACTTTTGACAAAAAAAACAACCCTACATAGAAGTATCCACTTCTCACAGTAACTATTCTTTCTGTACTTTTAAAATTAAGGACTCAAGGTAAATATTCTTCTTGAGAGGTAAATTACCTTGAATTGTTTTGCACTAACCACAGAGTAAGAGAACATGCAGCAGCTGTGACCGCAGTAGGTCAGTGCCTTGGCTCTGAAATGAGTGCCATCAACCCAGCTTCTCCAGTCCTATTAAAATCCCCAGAATCCTATCAAAAACAAAAGTCTTGTGGTTTTCAGGCATTTTCATGTGAGAAAAAATACACAGTTTTGCAGAGCATTCTACAGTAAAATACTTGTTCCATAAGATGTAAAGAATAAGCAAGCACATAGCATGCAGAAAAAAAAGATATCTTAAAGAACATGAAGTCCCTCAGTCTGGCTTTATTTTTTCCTGTAAGTCTATGTGTTCATGTATTTGACATTTCATCCATCTAGGTCTCAGCTATAGAAATTAACCAAAAATTAAGACCAGATCCCTAGTTTACAGAAAAAACATTCCAGCTACTGTCAGAATAACATAACAGAACAACAGACAATAGTAACAACCAAAATCTAAAGGCAGATATCCAAGTCCCATTCTCCTTATCTCAGACTGTGTTTAAGGTGTCCTCACAGGAAAGCCACTCTCTTCTCTGGAGTCCATAATTTTTTCCTTTTTAATTTTCCTCTCACTTTGCTTTACAAAGAAATATCAATACTAGTATGTTGATAGCTGCCATTTTAAAGTTCTTGATGTTAGAGGTTGCTGAATCCAGCAGCTCCAGAAAGGCCAGATTGCCACATCTCAAGCTTGACCTCCAGTTCAAGACACTGTCAAGGCTCAGACTGTATTCCCACTAGGCACATGCCCAGAAACATACTTATTCAACATATATACACATATATACACAGTTGTCCATCCAGATCAACACATAGGGACACACTCAGCGCCAATAACCTCATCCTGTTCCACTCTGTGGTTGAGCAAGATTAAGGTCTGCATAAAGAATTTATATACACAACATGTATGCGATGTGAATGCCTCCAGCAGCCAGGATCAGACATTCAATCTGCCCAGTATCTGATTTTGCATCCCACTGTCCCCAGTTGCAGCACCTGGATATAAGAGCCCTGAGATCATAGACTCACTCCAGCTGCTGGTAGAGACACTGCTGTGTATACCAACACATAGGCACTGTGGGTCCATCAAGTAACTGAGATTAGACACACAGTCCATCCATGGGATCATGGATCCCAGCGCTCCCTACTTGCCTTCTGTATAAGACATGTGCTTGTTCACATGTACACACACACATGCATGTGTACACACACATGCACACATCTCTGTCAGCTGGCCAGGACTCCCCTGGTCCCTCCAACAGCCAACTGCTCCTGTGGTCTCACCCTTAGAGACACACACACACCTCCCTGGCTCCCAGGCCAGTTCACTTACTGGCTGGTGAGGCTTGTGGTTTGCTAGTGCCTGCACACTTGTACGAATACCTCCTCTCACTCCAGATGCTGGCACTGTAATCCACTCACTCCAGTCTCTCCAGTTGCTGGCAGCAGAGACACATGGGCCTTCTAACCTGTGGTATGAATCCAGTTGCTGGCACTGGTTCCCCATGAGCCATTGCACCACTGTGCCTCTTTGATTTTTGTGGAGGTGGACTTTGAATTGGCCGATGGCTCCTGTGGTAGTCTTAGGAGTAGCTGAACTAGGGTGTTATTGGGCTCTCCCATCTGCCATTGACTTTGTGGTCCTTTGGGTGTGTGAAGACAAGCTTTCTGTCACATAACCTAAACAGTATGATGCTATTACAAAGATCCCATTGGTAATGCACAAGCAATATGGAATCAATAACGCTTGAGTAACGTTAATTTCAGAGAGTGGTGTCTTAATGGCAAAGGCTTAGCTATAGCTTGGGAGCAACATCTGAATGGATAATGAGTCCTGTGTGATATCCTATTTGTATCACAGAGCTACAAGCTGTGACAGCATGCAGCTGGATCACAACATGAGGATGGACAACATTCCAGTACTGCCCAAGAACATGTTAGTAGAAAATACATGATTTTGATGGAAGCTACTATCACAGCATTCAGTATAGCTTGGACATGTGGCTTTCTAAACAGTTTTTGAACTTTTATTTTACTCTGTAGTCCAAAAATATCCCTCAGAGATGGTCCATTTCTTCCAGTGTAATATCTTTAAAAAGACCTCAAACTGAATCAGCATTTTCAACATTGTACTGTGAGACTGAAAACCAAGAGAAAAACACATCCTGCATGAGCAGACACCCTTTCTTCACTTCGTCCTTTTTGGGTTTGTTATATCAGAAAAGTCCTTCTGATGTGTTTCTATCAATTTTGATATGCATGCAGCCACCTAGCTGAAGATCTCAACTCTCAGACATTTATATACTTATAAATAAATGAGTGCACAATCTAAAACAAAACTTTCTCTAGGCAGAACAATCCTCAAAGGTTTCTGTGAGGCTTCAATAGGGCTTCATGACTCTGTCATGAATCTGATGCTGAATTGTTCTGAAGACAGTTTTTCACTTCGTTATGGTCAGTAGAAAGACTCAGAGGTAAATAAATCTCTTTTACTACATCATAGGCAAGGTTTTACTGCATCATAGGTCTAGCTATTAAAAAAATATGCTGTTGAACTTATTCCCAGTGACTATTCCAGTGGAAGAAAAATACATTTGTTGGAGGCAAGATATTGATAAGTAGCAGCAGATGACAGCAAATCCACCAATCACACACCAACTATGTATAATTACAGGGCTTACTAAACGAGATGGATCTTGAGGTGATGAAGAATACCATGCCCTCCCTTACCTCAATAAAGCTGATCAGCCACAGCAGTGAACCTGGCTCAAAATGACAAAAAATGATTGATCATCTTTCAACTGATGAACTTACAGGAAAAACAGCACTAGGTACACATACAGTTATTTTGGCATAGAACATGCACTGTATAATAATTATTAGAAAAGAGACACCAATTTGTATAATTTTCTAATTCAGACATTATCTCTAGTAACAAAAAGAGATTAAAGTCTTGATTACCTCTTTTGGAAAAAAGACAGTCTCTTTTTAATGGTTTCCTTTAGCCTTGTAAGTATGAGGGGGGCCTTTTCCATTTGCTAAGGTATTTTGTATTATTACAGATTTTGTTTTCTTTACAAATAATACATTCAAACATATATCTAGTATTTCAAGTCTGTGTCTAGTTCATTATCCCAGTTCATATAGTGATCAATGACACACACACCAGAGGAAGTATGAAAATTTATAGCTGGTAATTTTGTAAAACCTTGGATACCAGTAAGCTCCTCCTCTTTCGAGAAGTTACTTGCCATCCTTTTTTTTTTTCTTGAAAGGAAATGTACAGGCAATTCATAATGTTTTTCTCAGCTACTATTCTCATTAATAACATAGAGTGCTTAATAATAAAAATCTATAATTACTCTTTACTGCATCATAATTATTAGAACACAAACTGTCAGATTCATTCTTAATGAATGTCAGTGACTAGAAAAGATTTACAGAGATCACGGGTATTGTTCAGCTATCACAGTTATAAGCACTGTAAAAGGACATAAGCAGTGAGAGTATAAAAGGCCTTTATTATAAACACAAAATTTTAGATTAGAGCTTGTGATATTGACTTTCACAATTTAATTTATCATACTTTGCTGAACAAGTGATATAATGGAAGTTCACTGGAACTCATATCCTCTCAGAAGTAGCTCTCAATAGCTATTTATTATTATGTAAACACAGACTCAGGTCTCCTAATTAGTGATGACAGTACCTGAAAAGGTTCAGGTTCAATTTCGATTAGGATCCAAAATCAAGTGTTAATCCTAACTGCTTGAAACTTCAAACTGGAAAAAAATGTAACGTGAAAGATTGCTGGTTATGAGATTTTTCACATTTCTGCTTCTGCCCATGGCCAAAATTAACATTAAAACAGCTTTTCTCATAGTATTTTGGCACTTTCAGTCTGAGCACAGACAAAATATTGAAAGTAGAAAGTAATTTTTAAAACATTACAGAATCTTAAAGAACATTTGGCTATAGCAAAAGAATAGAAATGCAAGGCTTTTCTCTTTCTTTTCTCTTTCTTCCTTCTCTGCATCTTTCCCTTTCTTTCTTGTTTTCTCTCTTGCTCTCTGTCTTTCCTCCCCCACACTCACTCTCTCAAGGAGTGTTCTTATTCCATTAACCCTGTTAATATTTTTTTAATCAATGCTATTACTGTAAAACTCAGTTCACCAAGGTGTGTAAGCAAGTACTGGAGATTAAATATGTAAATTATCTCATTGACCCTAAATAAATATTGATATCCTTAAAGAAGAATATTTACCCTACTGAACTGGGCCTTACTTTGACTTTGATAATAGCATTAATCCTTTTTAACTATTGCTCCGGTAGCAAATATCTTGATTAAGTGCTAGTGTCATTTGGCTAGCCTAACACTTGCTTAAGTTTTTTGAGTTTTTTTGCCTTAGAGATCCTAGTAAGGTTTCTTGTGCCTCTAGTCTGGAAAATCTTCCTCTTTTGGTCCCACCTTTGTCAGAAGAGGAGATTAGGACCTCACCGCTACATACCACAAGGATTTACTGAGCTCATGTAAAGGCTGGTGAAAGTTTGTATGAAATTTCTCCAACTGCCTTCAGGCAAAATTTGCAAAGCTACTTCTAGGGGAATAATTGGGTGGTCTGAAAGAGTTAGTGTGATTTTCCCTAGAGCAACACAGGGGACATTCATACAAACTGCTCTGCCAGAGCATTAGTGAAGTCAGTAACTTCTAGGAGGAGGGCAGCTGAGGACAGAGATCTCTACAAACGAGTGCATTTGAATCTGGAAGAGGATACCTGTCCACATCCCTTATTTCACTTTTCTAAAATGACAAGACTAGATGTCCGAGCCTCCAAAGGATGCAGTAAGGATACACTAAGAAGGAGACATTCTGTGACACAGTGGAAGCCACATGGGTACCTAAGATAGTGCATGATTTTAATGATGTTGCCCAAAACAATCAAAATAATTTAAGTGTATAATATAGGAAGTTCTAATATGCCTTAACTGTCGCTGTTGAAAATGCAAGCACTTAAAATTAAAACACAGAAACACTGTACATCTCTGCTAAATTTTTTTGACAAAATGTTTTTCATTAGAATATAGTAACTTGTGGAAAAAAGTACCAGACTGACAGCTCTGGAAATGTCTCTGTCTGTCCACAAAAAAAAAAAAAAATATGTACTGCACAGGGAGCAGGAATAAAAGTTTCAACAGCAATGTTCCTAAGCTCTGATCTGAAGGGACTACCATCAGCCCATTATAGTCCTTGGCTGGTGACAAGGGTGCCAATTAGTACTGCCAAGTGCAATGATGGCTTTTCTGATGTGGATGCCTCACTGCTGGAAACTGGAACCATGAAACTCATTTCCAATAACCCATTGAAGAGCCATCAGATGGTGACAACTTTTAGTCACAGAGACTTAGACTTGCATTGTACTGACAATGCAGAAATAAAAGACTCTATATCATATTACCAATCCCAAAGCAATCCGGCTTCCCCTCCATTGTATTTCTAGGGAAGATAGACCTTGCAGAGATTCACTGAGAAATCATGAAAAAGAATGTGACTGAAACTCTTTCTCTTTCAGATCACTAAGTTTAATCCTGATTTTAATTAGCTTTAAATACTTATATATACTGTGAAGATGTAAGGAAGGGTAAAGAATAGTAGAGAGGTACTGAAATATTAAATCTTTCATGTCCTTCTTGCTATATATTTTGCATGTGTTTTAAAGGTATTATTCTAATACCTTTATGTTGGACAATAACATGAAACAAACTGATGACTAAACAAATTTGTTCCTAAACAAATGGCCACAGCCCCTAAACCACATTATCAATATGCAATTTCCTCCTTAGCAAGCTAGCCAGAGAAACTAAGTCTTCAAGAAGGACAAACTACCCAGCAGCCATAGTGATAATTGGACAGAAAAACTGTTGAGGTCCACTGACCTTACAGTGTGGGAAGTATTGTACCATTTCTAGCCATATCATACAAGTCTTCTTAGTAGAAAAGGGTATTCGGTTTCCTGGTGTGACACTGAAAAGATTTTCATGAAAAATAAATTATCTAGTATATGTAGATATGTATGTATGCACGTATATCTACATAAGAATATGTCTTTGTGCGTGTTTTATATGTATATGAGATAGATATTATATATCATATATATAATTTTAGACATACATAAAAATAAACTTTGGAAGTACTCCAAATTGTGAGTGACATCATATGTGCCTATTCCATTAGTTCAGAGCAGGTTGACCATTCGTGTATTTTAAGAGGAATATAACTTCAACACTATGGTGACTGGCAGCACAAAACCTTGAAGCATCTTCCAGGTTTGTTTGTTTTAAACATGTCCCTGTAACATAAACACACATAGTGAGCAATAGTGAAAAATGTTGTATGTGTAATAGTTTTTTTAATTCTTCCCTACTGTCTTTCAGTCAGTCAGATGAATATTTTCTTTTTAGCAGATAAGCTGTACTACAGGAAACCATTCAGCATTTACATTTTCAGGTTGCTTTTTTCCTGAGTATAACCAATTACAGTATGAAGAACGTCTGTTCATCTCTGTACATCACTTTCAATGTCTCAAGCAACTGAAGCATAAGAAATGTACTCACCTAAAGTAAAAGGTTTCGAGGTCGTAGAGAGTTAGGAACATAAATACAAGCAGTTGAAAAGAATAAAGGTGTTCATGCCCAGGAATTTGGAAATAAAAGAGGAAAGAGCACATTTTCAAGCAGTTCAGTTTGTCAGACAATTTCTGGAAGTCAGAAAATTACCATTTGGTTGTACAATAGAGCCCACAGCTGAATGAGTATATTCATTAGAACAATTTCACTGTTGCCTTGGCACACAACCTGATCCTGAGATTCTCACAGCTGATAGGACAGATACTGTTAAATTACACTCCACTTAAAGAAACTAAACCATCAAAGCCATATTTTTGCTACAAACAAGCACACAAAAAAGGATCAAAAAGTATTTGTACTTGTTGAAAAATGCACCATTCTTTCTTTTGACCAAATGCAACCTTTAGCAAAGAATGAATAAACTCAGCATTCAGGTTTACAGTCACTGTAGGATGCTTTCTCTTCAGTATTAGCTTATGGTTCACAGTCAAATCCACACCACAAGTTTTTGAGCCTACGAAGATCTCCACTTAAGAAAAATCTGGTTATCTGGGCTCAAATGCAAAACTGAGGTCCAAGTATAAGATCCCAATGGAAAGTCTACCAGAGAAGGATTAAAGTAAGGAGCAGAAAGCATGGTTTGTGGGGACAAATCCACAACAAATGCACAACAGCTGTCTAAATCCTAGCACCATAGCAATTTAGGTTTTGGGCTGGTACCAGTGAACCCACATGTCCTAATCTGTTCTGTTGTACTTTATTATTCCATCACAGAGTGATTTGCTTTGGTTTTGGAGGATGAATCACATTGGCTGTCAGAATTCCACCCCCAATAAATCCAAGCTGTAAAGGAAATGGGATGTTTAATATTTATACCTCTATTACTTTACAGGGGGGTTAAGAGAATCAAAATCAGAAGAATATCACAGCACTCTTTTCAAAAAACATTTCTCGCATGGAACTGATCGTTAAAATAGGTTGACCTTTTAAAGAAGCAGACACATTAATAATGGGCTAGACTACAGGGCATCTTTTCCCATCTCCTTGAGTGCCTGTATGCTATAAAGCAGGAGTAGATGCACTACTAATGGTTCTCTAGCTGCCACAGAACAATATGCAAAATAATAGCCGACCACCAGTCTTCTTTTCAGAGGAGAAAAAGTGAATGCTGCTCAGCAAAATGCCTCCCCATGTGAGTGGCAGTTTTCCAGTAGTTAAAATCTGGGGACTTGCTTCAATGTTTATAGCAACTGTGACAAAAATATGAAAAACCCTGTGCAGTTTGTGTACAGACAAAGAAAGGTCACTCTTCCTGTGCATTGACCACTGGCATCGCTACAGCAGAATATCACGCCTGAGAGGGTAAGGACCGATAAGGCTTCCCATCTGACAATAAATTTTCACACATGGACTTATACATCTATTGTAGCATCAGCATTCATCATAGAATCAGGATTTTTAGACATTTTGGTGGTTCTGAAAAATGTATCAGATAAATGAAGAGATACCGCTGGAATTGTCTGTGATGATTTAAAATATTTACAATTCACTACAGGCAAGGCTTTTTAAGATTAAGCCACAACATTTTTTTGAAATTTGAAGATGTGACTTAAAAGGGGCTGATCCACTTGTTATATTTTCATTTTTTTAGGGGTTTTATATTTTTGGAAATGGCACCATTTTTATCTGGATAAGCAAATGCATGATTTTTTATTTTTCCTTTCAGGAAAAGTCACAGCCTGCAAAGTGCTGGTTTTGAGGCAGATTTTTTGTCTGTCTGATAGTTTGTCAAACTGGTTTCTTCCTGCAGAGGGGTGTGACTGTGCTGCTCACCTCTAGGCACATAATTTTAGAGCACTGTGTGTCAGGTGGACAAATAATAAAGTCATTAGGGGCAAACTTTGAAGTACACTTGATTTACACAAACAAATTGAGGCCAATGACTGCTACTTTTCTCACTTTCACTTGCTGCTAACACACCAATATGCAAAGGAACACAGTGCAATGTTTTGGGTGGAGGACAGACAATCTGAAATGTGTCCCCATATGTACTAGAAGTTCTTCACTGATGTCTGTATCTTTTCTATTTACATGACAGATTGCAGAGACTCCTAAGAAGCTGTTACTCTCATTTTCACTTAGTCTTTGCAATTTTCTTTTTTTTCTTTTGTATTTCATTTTTTACTTCAAAAATCCCAAAGTGACATTATCGTTTTTTCAAAAGTGTACTTGTACACTGCTATGAGAAGACCCCGCATCCTGAATAGGTTGCTGTGGAGCCCAGGGGGGGCTAAAAATCTAGAGTAGATTTTTTCAGTGGCCTCTCTGCAGTGCCTTATTTCTACAGATGGATTTACCACATTGCAACCTTGCTCTGACCAAGGGAAATGTCATTCCCATTATGGAGGAGAGAAATTGAATCATGGGATTGCTTCCCATATGTGGGAATTCCACAGCCAAAGCAGTATTTCAGCTCAGGGCTCCTGAAACTCTTTCCCCATGAGCATTTCTTCCATCCAAACATGACACAGTTCTTTGAGCCCACCCCCACTTCTTGCCCTTTCTTCCCCAAAAGAGACCAACTATTGCACTTAAAAGAAAAAGAGGAAAAATAGCTATACATTTCTGGCATGGCTCAGTACATGTGCTAGGTCCACCTATTTAACTGTATAGTGCTCCTTCTGTCTTGTTGTAGAATCATAGAATTGTTGTGGTTGGAAAAGACCTTTAAGATCATCAAGGCCAACCCTTATCTAACTCTACGAGGCCCACTTCTAAACCATGTCCCTGAGCACCACATGTAGATGGCTTTTAAACACACCCAAGAATGGCGATTCAACAGCTTCCCTGGGCAGCCTGTTCCAGTCTTCGATAACCCTTTCAGTGTAGAAGTTTTTCCTAATGTCTAACCTAAGCCTCCCCTGGCACAACTTGATGCCATTTCCTCTTGTCCTATCAGTTGTATCTTGTGAGAAGAGACCAGCTCTCACCTCTCTACAGTCTCCTTTCAGGTAGTTGTAGAGAGCAATAAGGTCTCCCCTCAGCCTCCTTTTCTTCAAGCTTGTCCACTCAGGCAACTATTCTGCCTTTCACTTTTTGTGTGCTCCCCCACTTTCTATTAAACAATATTGCTGTTAAACTTGCTACCTCTGATACATGAACAGGCTCCTGCAAAGAATAGATTTTTCAACTTGAAAGGAAAAGTTTTGTCCAATTTAAAGTTTCACTTCATTCCCAAGTGTTTCTTGGTTTTTGGAACAAAACAAAAAAAAACCAAAAAAAACCCAAAAAAAAAAACCAAAAAAAAATTAGGAAGGTTTTTTTACTCAAGCATTTGAAACCAATGCCAGACCACTCATTGTGGAAAAAGATAATTTATAGATTGTGGTGTATGTGTTGAGGCAAGTGAATTTTTACCTTTCAAAATTTATCATCAGCTATATTTTATTTGAAGTTACTCAGGAAATTTAACCATAAGGTGTTTCGTTCAGTGAATGAACATCAGAGTAATGTTGCCCAGCTCTTTCATTTCTAGCTTCCCTACACTACTTAGCTTTCAAATCTAAATCCAAATTGCAATTCTCTCCTAGTAGCCATCCTTTAGGAGGACTCCCCTGATGCCTTACTTTCAGAGATCCTTAACGTGTAATACGAAGACCCTCCTGCCTTCTCCTCCCCCACTTAAGCAATCCTCACTAATGCCCCAAATAAAAAGCAGAAACAGACCATAAGGTTAAACTGTAAATTAATAGATCGAAGGATAAGAATCTGAATTCTGAAATAAACTATGGAAAAGGATTAAAATAGAGAGAGGATTATAGTACAGTAATTGCAACAGAAGACTGTGAGTGAATTGGATGGAAAATAGGGGGTAGGCTTTATTCTGTATTTCTGAGCAAGCAAAATGAAAAGAGGATCTGAAAGATAATTAAAAATCCAAGTGGACTTATGCAGGAGAGGAGGCTGAAAACTCACAAGAAGATACTGCAATGAATTCCCTGCTGTGCCTGCCCAAGACCCATATCAGCTTCCTTCAAAGGAGATATCTACCCTTGTTTTGCATTCTGGGGAGGAAGATAATCATTGGAAGAGTGCAAGATTTGAGCTAATTTCAGCTTTACCACCATCTGCCACTAAGTCTCCAGAGGAGACCTGGACTCTGAGCTATCAAGGAGGAGAGGACATGGAGAATTACTTCTTAGAAGTTGCCTATTCAGCCACTACTAACCCTGCAACATAATAGCCCAGTGGCACAAGTTTTGAAAGTAATACATATTTCCAGACACTCCTCTGGGAGTAGGAGGAAGACTTGGGATATAAACATGGACATGCTGTAATAGAAGGAGTTTATAGGTAGTCTATAAAGCCAAATTGAGTGGTGTGTTAATAATAAAAAAGTTGATAATGGATTCCAAAAGAGTGGAGATGTGGGGATAGTCTTGAAACTTGACCAACATTAATTGCTGGAAAGCTTATTTATGTGTTTACACTACATAAGAGGAGCTTCTGCCAACAATTTCCCAAGTGAAAACCAGAATGTGCAAATAAGACAGCTTTTAGGGAAAAACATGAACTGAGCAACTCTTCTATCTGAATCTTCTGAGTATTTGAGGAATTGAGAAGTGAGCACACCTCAGGGTACGCAAGACTGAGTATCTCCTGAGCAGTGTCATTTAAAAATAGAGAAGTCTTGGCCATGTTGAAGTCAGAGTTGTTTAGACATTGAATTCAATAAGGCCAGAAGCTTGATCTCTACCTCATTGATTTAATATTGCCATGTTACACTATTGCATCGTTATACACTCTATATCATTATAACTCTACAGGAAGTGCTGGTAAAGAGAGGAAGTTACTTGCTTCTTTATTCAGTTAGTAAGAGATTTAGTTGAGATTTTCACAGGCTGTCATCATGCTAAGCGAAAAAAAGAAAAAATTTTGTTTCTATATCTTGTGATTTCTTTGAGAAACAAAACCCAAACTCAATACAATGCCCTCCCTCCCCCCCCCAAAAAAAAAACAACCCACCTTTGGTTTTATATTTCTTAGCGGTCTTCTGCTCTCTTGCTGTTTATTCCTTACAAAACCTAAAATCCTCTGGCACAGTTGAATCTGTTCACTGTGGGAATGATGACGGCATTTCAAGCAGAGTTACCACTTTAGCTGATACAGGAATTGCTGAACAGACATGTGCAATATTGTGCTTTTATGTAAACTTTGTTCATAGTAAAAAAGAGGAAAAAACACTGCTAATAGGTGCTTAAAACACAGGCAGACTTTCTAGCAAGTTATGCAACTTTATAAAGGGGAAGCAATGTGTTATACTTTAATTTTCAAGCTTCATATTATTTAATCAGTAACCATAATTTTCATTCACATAATGTGTATATAAAACCCATGATTTCCCACTTCTTACCATCTTTAATAAATGGAAAAACCGTTTGCTTGCCCCCAAAGAGTAATCAACACTGTGTTAATAAGCTTAGGCCTGGGAACACTTTTTCAATAAGAAAAACATTACACATTATAAAATCAATAATGCTGCCTGACAAATGAGGCTGTGCATAAATTTTTGACATGAAATCATAGACTGAAGTCTAAATTTAAATTTGGCAATGCTTTCAAAGTCTCACGCTTTATGATAGCTATTCTGGAGAGTGAGCTGTACTGAAACTAATCACATAATTTAAAGGATACAGTTGCTCTAGTACCGCAATAAAAATACATTACATCATGATAAAAGCCATCCTGATTCAACCTGCATTGGAAATCTGTGAACACAGGGATGGGCTGAACCCCATGTGGGACTGCTGGGCTGCTGTTTATAAACCAAGTAAATAAAACATTTAGCACCATTGTAGCAGTCTTCATCTTCACAGTGCTCCATAAATATTAACTAATTAATCCTCAGGACATCTGGGATATAGCTGAGAATTAGAACTGAGTGAGGAATTGGTAGAAAATCACCCATTTGACAAATGCATTCATTTTCCCTGCTTATAACTTATCTACTGACAAACTTTGCTTATTATGAATTTGCCTGTCATTGCAAATGGGCTGGGAAATGCTTAATGCAAAATTGATTTTGCTCTGTGGGTGCCTCACTGAACTATTTACTGCCGCAGACCCCAAGAGCCTGTTGTACCTTGTCAGGTAAGGCAGCTGGCAGATTTCCAGCCCACTACCCAATCAGGTACCTCCAGAAATGGAGGCCACACAGGTACGTGGGCTCAGAGCTGAGCTCAGGCTCAGAAGTGGGGCCGTGTACCACGACGGAGTCTCTGCTGTGTGCAGAGCAAGTCTGTGCAGGCCACTGACCTGGCCCATGCATTTTACAGGCTGTACTCAGCACCTGTAGCTGTGTCTCTAACAGTAAAGCAGCAGAGCCTGGGCACTGTCCAAGAACTACAAATTATTTCAGTGCCAGCGTGGTCCCTGCTTTGTTTTAACTCTGGCCAGACAACACCTAGGTACAGTTCAAGAGCTAGTGTAGCCCAGTGAACATCCTCAAAGTGAAGCTTGATTTTTTCTCATTCAGGACCCAATATCTTTTTTTAATGCTCTTTGCTTGACAACTAGTCAAGTATTTCAACACACAGGCTGAAATATTTTTCTACCAACATCCTTGTACCAGCATAAGGACAAATATGTCTCACAATGATTCCCTTTAGTTCAAAGGTATTGATCCCATAGAAACTTTGTCTGCTCCATAGGAACATATAGCAGTTAAAATCTTCAGCAGTGATACAATATTTCCACCACACACAAGTATACATGGGGTTCCTAGAGCTCTGTTACTCTAAAAGCCACATAACTGAAAGACTTAGATTACTACAAAGAGGGGCATCAGTCATTGGTACGGTGGGATGAAAACAAAACTTCTAACAAACTACAGTTATGCTAACCCCGAACACAGGGAACATCTCTTCACATTTTCCTGCAGTAGAAAAGCAAGGAATTTCTAAATCAAGCCGATTTTTTTAAAATTAAGACAAAAAAAGATGGATATGTGCTTCACTTTAAGCAATTTCTTATTGAAGAAAGAAACACAGCCAACATAGTTCAGCATTGATTATTTCTTTTCCTGTTTCTTTAATGGCTGGATAATTTTATCATTATTAAAAGAATTTGACAATATGTCAGCAAGAATGGGAAAAATCAAACAGCATTTGGGGACTGCAACCTATTGTTGTAGAACGAGAAAACAACATTTCCCTCACAAAAATTTCCTGAAGAATCCAAATCCCTCCATGGATTAATAACAAGAGATAGAAATAAGTGGTCCATGATTTATCATTTGCCAGAGGAGTTTAGCAAGTATCACTGCAGAGGCTTGGTACCAGGCGCTGTGTGTATAACCTAACCCTGTAGGCAGCGTCTGTACTCATTTCCCAGGGTCTTGACCAACCTCATTAGTGAAATATAGGCCTGTGACCTGCTCTATCAGGACAATCCCAGCAGGAGAGAACGTGACAGTAACTGTCACACTGCCAGATAAGTACTCTCCCTTAGTTTTTGCCTTACATTACAGTAGCTCTGGTTTAACTCCTAACTAACCTTGCTCTAACCTGATCCAGTCATGATCTTGGATGCTGTCTTGTAGTACAGATACTGCCTGAGTCAGCCAAGCCTCTTGCTTTCCTCTCTGCTGGCTTAATCTCAGAGCTTCACTGGCCTCAGTGTTCTGTTTGTCCTGACTATGATATCCAGTTCCTTTCTCCAAAGCCAGTTCAGCTCTGACCCTCATTATTTTCCCCAGCTGCCTCTGAGCTCCTGCCTGGTACAGGTGTGGTTCAACTTCTTCATAAATGTTTAGTAAATGAGAAATAGCTATGATACATGGAAATTCACAGATACTACAAAAGTATACAGGATAGTCAGCCTGGAGGTGACAGTGAAGAGCTGTGGAGGAAGTTCATGACACTGGGTGACTGGATGAAAACACCTGCTAAAATCCAGTATTAGCAAGTAAAATGTAGTGCACAGAGAGAAAAATTAATCTTCATACACAATGGTAGGCTCTTAATGGTCTCTTTTTCCTATATGGTAATAGCTCCTTTAGACATAACTATTGCTTTGCATGAGTAATTACGAAAGGCTCCATGACAACATTGACTCATTGTACAAAAGTCACCCACAATAAAGGCCAAGTATTGGGGATTGCCAATAGTTGAACAGCAAACAAAAAATATTGTTATGCCACTGTATAAATTCATGGTGCTTTCAAACTTTGACTGGTATCCACAGCTTCAGAGATCTAAAGCAGGTTTTGCCTCTGCCACTAACCCTGTTTTCTATTTCCAGTTCCCCACAGCACTGTGGATTCAGCTGTCCTTAGCAGACTGCTGCCAGTCTTTTTAGGAAGAGGCAAGTGGCAACATGGTGCAGACTAAGTGTGAGCTCAGTACAGATGAGGCAACCTCATCACATAACCCATCACGGGAGGGAGACTTCATCTCCCAGTCTTCCATCATATCAGCGCTGTGGCCAGAATGTATATTTGATCCTCCATCTCAAAAGGAGGACTAAAGGCATAAATGCATATTTACACAAAAAGATACTAAAACTCTTGAACTCTTCAACTAGCTGTTGTAAAGCTCTGTGAAATGAAAAGTGGGATGGAGAAGGTGAATAAGGAATGACTAGTCACTGTCGTTCAGAAGGCAATTTCTTAAAAACATTAGATATTGACTATGAATGTTCAGCTCACTAGGTAAAAGTTCTTATCATCATAATATCTCCTACAATATTGAATGGATACTAAAGAAATCATTTTACTAAAACTATTACATTTAATTCAAACCAAAAAATAGGTGGTAATTCAGTTCTAAAGGGTCCTTAAACACAGGAAAGGCAAAGATCACTTCTCTGCTTAAGTGGGCAAATCATCCATAACTACTTTCACTCAACTGAGTTTGGATAATCTAAAACACGTCTGCAGTACCTGCACAAACTTCATAAGACTCATTGCTCTATAGCAGATAATAGATGTTTGAACCTGAGTCTTTACCATTCCCAGTGAGGAATACTGTTTAGTGTGCCCTAAAATGGCTGATTAAAGCAGTATTTCTACCTCCTATTTCTCAGGTGGACTGAGTAAGACAGGAACATAGGAAGGGAAATGGAGTGGAGAAAACAGATCCCAGTGTGGGATTTTGATGTTAAAAGTAATAAATATTAATTATTTCCAATTAAGTTAAAAGGCCAAAAAATTTTTGGGGATTGTAAGACCTCTGGGACATAGGCAATTATTATCTATCCATTTACACAACACCAAACTGTTTTTTATCTCTTTGGCCTTTGGGCACAATTATAACTCTTAAACACAATTTATATACTTTTACTATCAGTTATGAAAGCCTGATATCTGACGCATACTGATGTTCTGTACTTCATGTTGAGGAATTGTTCCATGGAGCAATTACAACAAAAGAAAATCACAGGTTCCAAACAAGTCCATATACAGCAAAAGTGAACTAACCTCAGTGCATAAACTTCACAAGTTAGGAGATGGAAGTGAGAAGCATGAGAATAATTAAGTCAGAGGAAATTTGGATACACAAATGAAGGGAGATAGAATAGCATCTACTAGTCTGTGGAAAGTTTCCCCAAAAGAAAATCTTGAAACACATGAAAACTCAGTGTAACAGCAGACTGAGGAATTTTCCTAGGGGAAATATGCTTATAATAGAAAATGAATGGCTAGATGGCATAAAGCAAGACAGAAAGGCAGAAACTCCCTGGATCTTAATAGCAACTGCTTCTAGAGGAGTTAAAAAGGGACCTATTAGAGTACAGTCAAAAGGTATCTCTTGGAGCACTTGCTGTTTACTGTACAAGAAAGTAGCTTGAAAAAAAGCCAGCAGCTGTGAAGAAACCTTCAGTGGGGCTGGCAGACAGTGCTGAACTGAGGAAGGATAGGCCCAGAGTAGGTCCTACTTAGGTTTGGACTTTGAAGAAAGAAAAATGCTTTTTTACTCATGAAATTCTTCAGAAATTATTCTCTTGACGCAAAACATTGCAGGTGAGTATTTACTCTGAAATGCCTTGTTGAAGTTTTTCAGATGGAAAAGTGGAAACTTTCCAGATGGATATATGAAGTAAGGTTAGACCACTGTTTTCCCAGCAGAAGAGTATGTGGAGTTTACTCAGGGGTAGTTGTTTCATTTTAAATTCACAGCCCACCTTTAATTGAATTAACTTGTAACTACAGTCAAGTCCTAAGAGAAATACTGATGAAATGCCGAAGTAACAGAAATATCCTGTAGTCAATTGATTCATTCAGGTCTTTAGATGTAGATTTTTAATTGATTTTTTTTTTTTGTAAAAGGTTTTTTCAAAGTTTATTGCATTGTGGCACACGTGCAGTAGTGTCAGCTAAGGTCAGATATTACAATATATCCTGATTTAATTTGCTGCCATGCTGCATAAATACTGTGCTTCAAGAGTGATGACATGTCAGGTTACGAGATGCCTGTGAAGGGCTTCAGGTGCTACAGGTAAGGCCTTGGCTAAGGATGGAGGGATGTACTGAGGGGGAGACAAGATACTCTGACGGAGGCTAGCAAACAGCATTTAACTTTAGGAAGGGGGAGAATGTGCAAGTTGGGGATGGTTTTGGTGGAAATCAGGGTAGAAATATTTGGGGGAGTGGGTTAAAAAAAAAGAGAGAAAACTACCGATATTACCTGTAACATTACTTCCTGGGAAAGGATGGAAAGCCACAGTTTGAGATACTGGGATTTCAGACAAGCTGAAAAGGGTTTGTAAGAAGGTGTCTGATAAGAAAGAAAGTACAGAACTACCCTGAGTGAATTCCTGTTCAGTTTCTCAGGGGTATGTTTTAGAAAATCACCCAGACTTGGCTAAGAAATTATCATCCCAGCCCCAGTTAGGTTTTTCAACCAAAAATTATTCCTGCACTTTATTTCTCCCTAAATTTACAACGTATTACTAAAAGCAGTATCAATTAACTGCTGCAATAGCAACACAGGAGTCTCTTGCTTATATCCTTGAGAATTAGATTAACTCACTTAACCGGCCTGTGATGAACTGATTAACCATAGACTAACCACTAATTAACCTTCCAGCCTTTTCAGAGACGGTGTGCTCCAAAGTAATCTTTAGCCTTCTATGGCCAGCGTTCTTTTCAAGAAAAGGTTTACAGTAAAAGCAATTTTTTTATTAAACTGGATGATATAGTTAGAGAAGTGAAGACACACACTCAGCCGGGAAGACAGTCCACATTTTTAACTGCATTCTTTGACCTACTAAAGGATATCAGAGAAAAAAAAGAAGGAAGAAGTAAAGTCTTTGTCCATTAAGCATACAAAAATAGTGTTACTGTAAACTCTTCTTAGCTGTAGGACTTCACAGTTGGTCTTAGATGTGATTTGTGTTCAGTTCATCAAACATTCACTGTCTCACTGGAAAACTGAACTATGCTCCTCACTAGTAAATTCTGCTTTGATCACCTGTAAACTTCATCAGTGATAATCTCATACTTCTTTCTAGATGCTGAAAATGTGTTAAATTGCATGTGGCCGAGAAATAAATGTTCTGAAAATGTCTACCATAGGATGACAATGCATTTACAATTAGATCTTGTCATCCATCAGTAAGAAAAGTCTACAATCCATTTAATGTGTGCCATGTACATGTTATGTCTTTTTAGTTCTTTAATGAAAGTGTTATGCACTACCAAGTCAAATAACTTGCAGAGTACGGTACATAGAAGTATTACTTTAAAAACTAGCTTGTAATCCAAAAAAAAAAATAAAAAGTATCAGGTTAGTTTGACAGGATATATTTTCCATAAGCTCACGTTGATTGGCATTAATTCCATCCTTCAGCTTTTTACTAACTGAGCCCTATATCAGATGCTCCCTTATTTCACTAAGGATCGATGTCAGCCTGACAGACCTATAATTACTTGGGTTGTCCCATTTACCATTTTTAAATATTAACACTATATTAGTTTTCTACTGGTCTCAATTAAACATCTTTACTTCTGCATATGCATATGTATCTATCTCAGTATCTGGCTTCCATCACAATGATCTAACATTCTAGCAGATAATGCAAAACCAGAAATTCACACTGAAAATGACAGCACAAGATCAAAAGAAAGAGATGTCTTAAATAAAAAAACCTCATCCCTCCCTAACGAACATCTCTCCCAGTGCTCCATCCTTCCTACAACTGGAAAAGGCTGAGAAAAGTAGTGCTTCCTGTAAGTTGGCCAGGTAGTTGCCTCTGAGGAGAAGCTGACTAAAAGAACAAAAGCACCAGAGACAGCTCTGAGTCATACTGATTAATGCACTACTGGAAGGCACCCAGTGAGGAGAAAGGCACACAAACCCAGCTAGAATAGAAAAATCTGGCTCTGGCTGATTTGTATGACAGGAGACAAAGTGCTTGGTATTTAGAGGAAAGGTAGAAAGTTGCAGCTGTGTGTGACAGAGTGAAAAGCCTAGATTCAGGTGGCCTACATTTCAACCAAGGCCCGGCCCCCGCTGTTTTCTATTGACTGTGTGCCTCAGAAGGTCTACAGCCAGACAATAGGAAATACCACAAACGGGGACAGAGATAGAATTTAGGCCACATTAATTTCCATGAAAGAGCCGTCACGTGTGTTTGAAAGAGAGAGAGAGTTAGGCCAAAGGGTCAATATGAGAAATTTTTATTTTTTGTAATTCCAAAGTGAGAGTGGTCAGTCACTGCCATAACTGCCCAGGGGACTGTGGGATCTCCACCTTGGAGATGTTCAAACCTCATCTGGAGGCAGTCCTGAGAAACTGGATATAACTTTGAAATGAGCCATGTTTTTAGCAGGAGGTATTCAGGAAGTCATCTAACCCAATATTTCCAACCTAAATTACTCTTACTTCTAATTTTGAGTCTGTATTATAGACAGAGTGAAGTGTGAGCAATAAGATAAGATACTACAATAAGATAGAACAGGGTTCTTAACAGTGAGCCACAAAAATGTAAGAGTAGACATAACTAATTTTTTTTTACTTTCTGATTTTTATTCTTTTCTAAAGAAATCTGTGGAAAGAGCCAATGACAACAGCATTAGTTTTGAACCAGCAAATCCATCAGATCTGTGCCAACTAGTTTTGAATGCAACAGCACAGGAAAAGTCCAGACAAGCAAAGAAAAAGGGTCTTCAGTTGCACTTTATGAGTTTTGAAAGTGAAGCAGTTGAAGACATTTATAAGAATTTCTTGTTTTTATAATATTTGCTAGATTTGCAAAAGCTTAATGCTTTAGGGCAAAAGCTAAATTCTAAGTGAGTAAGCTAAATACAATTAAAAAAAAAATCATAGAGAGAAAATTCCAATAATTTTGTATCAGAAGATTCCTTCTACACCTCTCTCAGGAAAATATAGTCCACTATCAGAAACAGTATACTAAACTGCCTTAATCCCATATGACAGTCTTTGTAATTCAAAATACCCAGTCTCAGAGAAATGTTGGTTATTAGACAGTATTTGAATAGTGCTTATAAAGTCAAAATGCCTACATAAGACATATTATAATGTCATTTTAGGGTCCTCATGACTTTCTTCCATATATTATCACAAATTGTGACTCCACTATGCAATGAAAATCCTCAGCTGTATTCAATACTATTTGAAGTATATATGTGTCTTAAAGACTATGTTGCAAGGTTCCAAAGAGTGAATTTACTTTTTATGCAAAACATGAATAATTTTATAAGCACAAGACATTAAATTTTTACAAATATTTTTATTAGTTCTACAATTTTCCATATTTTGATTAACATGGGGAAACTTAGCTTGTTTAAGAACTTGATTTTGCTGCTGTTTTGAAAACTATACTTCAGACAATATTTACCAGGCTCTGGCCAGCTCAAGTTTGAATTTTCCAAAAGTTTTCCAAGATTTACATTACTTGGTGTAAGATGGACCAAATCAATTCACAATAAATATCTAAAGTTAAAAAGAAAGAAAAAATTACACAGAAGGCTGTAATCAAGCAGAATGTCTGTATGAAAGTTCGAACATTTGTTCTAGCATAACAGGTTGCTCAAAGACAGACATGTAAGGAGTGATTTCTATTTTACTCAGTCATTGTTTGGGATTCTAAAGTTAATTGCAATCAGAAGGCAAATCAGAAGGTATTGAATACTCCACAGCATACGATAATTTAACAGAAACAACACACAACCTTACAGAATTCACCATGAACCCAAGGAGAGCCTACAGTGTAAGTCTATCGCTTTCCGAATGCATACAGCACCTACCACGCAAAGGGTGAGAAGGAGAAACACCACTGCCACCGTTTTAAAAGAAAAAAACCCACTACTAGGCATAAGAGTCTCAGTGTCCTCCAAGCACATAGGTGCTGAAAAACTTTCTGGTTTCTGGATCCAGGTTTGATACCCTTGTAAACGGAGGAAACAATTAAGAATTTATATTCCACCCTGCTCTGTGCCAGTTTTTGTAAATGCAAATCTAAATGCCTTATTTCTCCATTCACTCCTTGAACTCAACTGAGCATTATAATTTCCACTCCCACAACTGGAATTTGTCTAAAGTTTAGACATCTTAGTATTGTGTGTCACAATGCCTAAGTTCCTTCCTGTATCCTGCCTTCACAGTATTCCTGTTACTTGGTAGTATTTTGAAAGGGATGATGGTGATACCAATCTAGCTTAATAATGGAGACAGAAGCAAAGGGATGGCTTCTGCAATTTGTCACAAAATTCAGTGGTAACTAGTTGATCAACATTTCTAACTGTTGTTTTATTTGGTCTTGAAAATAACATCAAAATACATGCTTTGAAGTTGCACTGGTTATATTCTGAGTATTTTAATACAAATTAAAAATTTCCAGTTATTCTAAGCCAATTCTGACAACTCAGATTTGATTCAAAAATGTTCAGCATAACATCAAAGTTGGTAGACTTAATGCATCATTGAAATCCTTCAACTTTACTCTCAGTAACCGGGACAAAACAACCCAGGTAATCTTCATGTAACATCAAAGCTGCAGATATAATAACCTCCTAGATGAACGAAACAATAGAAGTATTCATTTTGTCCCCTGATTGTGAAGTTTCCTAGATGTTTCTTGTTCTACAGTTGGTTTTGTTTGTTTAAAAATTGAACTAAAAATGACCTATTAGTTCTAACTTTTGTTAGTAGATTATTTTTCCTTAGCTTCATCACAACAAGAAGAATAATGGAAAAGGGGTGTCTTCCAGACCAACACCGAAAGAAAAAATCATGCTGCAAACTGACTGGAAAACATGTTATCTGCAGGCAGACATATGGAAAGAGGGAAAGAGGGAAGGAAAAGAAAGATGTGTCAGTGTGAGTGAACTTGAGAACCCAAAAAACATTAACAGCCTGCTGCATGAGGATATCAGGCTCATGGAGCAACAGTCAAAAGAAATGAAAGTGCTGTCAGACAAGAGATCAGAATCCATTCATTTAGTGTTCTCTTTTTCCATCCGGCATTCCTTCATTTTTTTATTTTCTTTTACTTTTTTTGCCCTGGAGCCGCAAATCTTACATAGGTTAAACCAGGTTGAATCCAAGTCTCTAGAGGAAAGGCTGAAGAGCTTAATCTAGTTTTGTGCTGAAGTGAGAACTTTCAGAATAACCTCATGGATGATTTTCACAATATGTTAAGCAAAGAAGTACATGTGTCGTGAATGAAAAGTGGAATTTACCGAAGTCATAAATAAATTCAGAAAAATGAGAAAATATAAAATCCATACCAGCATTAAAATTGCCCAAAATTTCACATTAAAATTCTCAGTTTTCAACGTGATGTAACTGTATAAATATCAGCTATCATGTTGACATCATCTCTGATATTTTAGGTGCATATTCATTTTCAGTGAAATTTAAATTAATAGTAAGAATAAGACTAGGATAACTACATATACTTTTTCTCTACACACAAACAGTCATGACAACCCCTTTTTGAAATGCTAATCATCCTTTGGGGTGGAGAAAAAAAATTGAACAAGAGCAGAACTTATTCTTATTCCCTTTTACAGTTCCACAAAGAGAAAAAGAGTGTCATAAAAATAAACAAATAAGGGCAGGAAACATCCACTGAAAACTATGTAAAATTCTCATGTACTGTAGGTACAGTAAGGTCAGTCTAAAAGGCACTAATCTGCCTTGTGGGTCAGTATGATGCATGCAATACAAAGTTCAGGGACAGCATTTGGTGACTGAGATGGGTCAGGCCCTAGGAATTTTGCATCTTTACCTCTCCAAAAGGTAAAAACTAAGCTTAAAGTAAACACATATAAAACTAAGCTTAAAGTACATATAAATATTTGCAGCATGCATCCATTCTTATAATGGACAGAAATGACCATTATAATGACCAATGACCAATCATACATACTCTGCAGACTTCTCAGGAAACAACTAGAAGAAGCAAGTGGAACTGTTTCAGATAGTCTTCTCTTCATGTCATACAAAAATCTGAGTCCTTTGATATTGGGAAGCACCTTATACACTCTCTTCTATGTGTATTATGTAATCCTAACAATGTAGTAAGCATAACTATAATAAAGAGCAAACCATTAAAAAAAACCCACAGGATAATAATTTTTTTTTTAAAAATCAAACCTCGTTATTCAATACCTAAAGAAACACTATGAATTAAGCTCTATAAAAAAATTATTGGAAAGAAATGCACCATTTTCCCTTCTATTCCATAATTTCCCGTCTATAATGTGCCAAATCAGGTAACCTGAAAGTATGTCCAGAGCTCTGCACACTTTTGTGTACACTTGCCAGTATTTTAGAGAAATATTGGAGTATTTTACACCTGATTGTGTTTGGGTTTGCGTTTCCTTAACTAATCCTAACATTCACACTTGTATTTATAATAAATCAGTTTATATATTCCTAGTTAATATTTGCTTAGGGCTTATGTTGATTTCACAATACACGCAATTTTCTGGCTTCATCTTTATCTTCAAGGATTAGATTGAATTGAGCAGCCCTGTAGTAATTTAGTTTTATCTTGTGCCTTACAGTTTTATGTTCTTGTAATAGCACTTCCCTTCTCTATTTTATTTAATTAAATATATCTTATTTCACAATGACAACATTTTTATTTTTGAGTTTATTTGCTGAACAGCTGCCATTGTGGAAAGGCTCTGTGGTGAGAGAACTCTTATTTACAGAAATTTAGAACAAAAATTGCCAAATGTAGAGGGGAGGAAAGGATCTGAACTTGGCATAAGTGTGCTCTGAGATTAAATCTGAATTGCTTTGGATTCTCTGACTGGAATCTAGAGCTAAATAGCTATATGTGTATTACCTTTCTTCTGTGTGATTTTTGGGGTTTGGGTTTTTATTTTGGTAAAGGAAGTGCTTTCTGGGGAAAAAAAAAAAAACAAAACCAAAAAGTGGTTGAATCTTTATCAAGTTACACTTAAAGACTCATGATAATGATTTTTTGTCTTTGGCTTCACTTATATTAAAATAGCAGGTAAACGTTAATTATTTTTTCAACTCTATCATTTTAGCAGTACCTAGTTAATTTTGATGCTGATGAGGACAAGGCTAATTGACAACATGTCCATAATAAAAAGCAATGGGTCTGAACACAAGAACTCAAAGTCTCCCCACTTTCTTTAGCTCTAATGGGTAAACTGTTTTGATAAAGCCAAATGCTGTGCAGGTGCACTGAGTCCCTGTTGCAGAGGATGTTAAAGAGGCTTGATCCTAAATTGACTAGTATGTGCAAAGTGGATGTATTTACTCACAGCACTGGCAGCTTTTTCGGTAAATAGTCTGGCACAGCACAGAGTAAGCATGTCTAGCTTCAAGTCTTTTTTTGATCTGCAGCTGTGTGTGCTTATCTCCATTCTTAACAGGAACCACCAAATAGAACGGATATTAAATTTCTAAAAGAGTAGTTTGGGTTCATCTCTTGACTTTTCCTCATGAAGTGCCTTTTCTTCTTGGGTAGATTCTTCTGAAATCATGATGAATTGGGGGCCTCTGTTAAACAAAAGGCTTCTTACAGCTGGGAAACCCCTTTTTTGCTAACTCCTCCTGCTTGACCTCTTGACAAACCATATGCCATCTTTTAACCTTGCTCTCCTCATGCACCAGAAACCCTCTCTCTGTCCTCAAACCCCTGCTGATGGCTTTCATGGGTAATACCTTTTCTTCCTGATCTCAGCACCAAACATCCATACCTCTATGTTCTTATCAATTCCCTCCCATATTTCACAGGTATAAATTAAACTCAGATATCCTAGGAGCAACCCGACTTTTGCAGGTTTTTCAAATTGTCTCTGATTCTGGTCAGAAGTAGCTTAACTCAGCTTCTTTGTGCTATTCAACTGGCACAAAGTAACTGTAATCCCTGACTTCACAGTACCATCTTCACTCAGACATCACTGCCCAGGTAGTGTAAAAGCCTACCCCAGCTCAGCTCAGCTTTCAGGCAGTTAAGGAGTCTGACTGCCCAGTACTTCCCTGTTCTAGTTATACTTAAACCCATCCCCAACTGAAAGACCGCTGATTCCATAAGAAATGCTTTTTATGCAGAAACATTAGCACATGGTTGTGGAGACACATTGCAAAGGTGTCAAAATACATTAATAACAAGGAAAAGGTGAAAAAGAAGCAGTATTTTAATATGTGTTCGTGGCATGAGCCAGGGATTGCTAACTGAGACTCAAAGGTTTCAGGTTTAAAACAAACTAGCCATTTCTTCATTAGGCATATATTAAGTTGTAAAACTTTTTGTCACAGAATCACAGAACAGTCGGGGTTGGAAGGGAAGGTCATCTAGTCCTTCCCCACTACGAGAGCAGGTTCACCTAGAGCAGATCACACAGGAACACGTCCAAGTGGGTTTTGAATGTCTTCAGAGAAGGAGACTCCATCACCTCTCTGGCCAGCCTGTGCCAGTGCTCTGTCACCCTCAAAGTAAAGAATTTCCTCCTCGTGTTTAGATGGAACCTCCTATGTTCCAGTTCATGCTGTTGCCTCTTGTCCTGTCAGGGCACCACTGAAAAAAGACTGGCCCCACCCACGTGACACCCACCCTTTAGGTATTTATAAGCACTGATAAGATCCCCCCTCAGTCTTCTCCAGACTAAAAAGCCCCAAATCCCTCAGCTTTTCTGAAGAAGAGAGATGCTCCAATCATCTTTGTAGCCCTTTTCTGTACCCTCTCCTGCAGTTCCCTGTCCTTCTTGAACTGGGGAGCCAGTTGTCATAGCAAGGCAATACTTTCCCACAGTGTTTTCAGAAAAAATATTTTCTACTAGGTCTGACTATAGGAAATATGCAAATAATTTTGGAAATAGAAAGCATGATTGGTGCTAGGTAATACCTTATCCAAACTTCTATTCTACCACATGAAGAAGGAATAGTGGTGCAAATCAGAATGCGTGATGCAGGTAACACTCTGTTTCATATAAGAGGCAATACAAATACTATGAGGATGCACATAACACATTTTCTTACATACAGTGCAGGCTGGGACATGTCCTCAAGAGAATGATTAAGATTATACCAACGGAAAAGATACAAGGTAGAATGCAGAATATGTGCTTTTCATAGCTTCCTACTTTAAAAGTACATTAGGTTGGCTCTGTAATGCTTTTAAAGGTATTTATCATGCTGCCTGCCTGCTCAGTATTTTTTCACTGTTGCACAGGACTGTATTTTCATGGTAAGCTTACTTGACTCACGATTTGGCCTTGTTTTAAGAAACAAAATATTTGTGAGCAGAATATGTTTTCTTTTGGGTTCCCATTCTTTCAAAGCAGTGCCCAGCAGCAGTACAATCACAATATTATGCCTACAATAATCATATGCAGTCATTTCCAATCACAGTGGCTACATGTAGAAGCAGCTACAGACTGTTGGAAATGTGGGGAAATGTCAAACCATATTAAGCTGTCTAGAAAGAAAAAGGAAGAGGTTCACAGCTTGATGAGGAAAATTAAAACCTCACTGAACCATGCTGAACACCTGAAAATATCAAAGAACAAAAGATAAATGGGGAAAAGCCTGAAAAAGTTATGAAATATAAAAAGGAATAAGGTTCAGTAAAGTAATAAATGATATGAAATAGCAAAGAAAGTAAAGATAAATAATCTATAACTACTAAAAATCTTATGGTGAAACAGTAAGCTGCTGATACAGCTCTAATAACTGTGAATCTAGAATATTATTCACACTTTTTAATACTTGAGTCTGAGCTAGAAAAAGAGACGCCAAAGGGATTTGGAGGTACAGTCCAATTCCTAAATAGATTTCTGGATCAGTTGCAGCATCTAAGTTCAAGAGAGTGTTTCAAATAGTCCATTATTCAGCAGTGGTTCTCTGTCTAGTTGGTGAAGAGCTTGTACATAGGCTGCAAAATATGGCTGTTTTTATCAGGTATTACACTTGGTGGTGTCTATGCAAGAACCCTGTGTCTGGTAGCCTTAGATACTGGGAAGTCTGAGCTGGTCACCCCATTCTTAAAGAAGGTGCTGTAATACATGCACAAGTCCAGCTGTGACTATCTAGGATAGACAGTTTGTGCTCAGCCCTTTTGCAGAAAGAAAGCAATTTCCTTCTGGGTCCTGGGTGTACTCTGTATTATACTGCGTTGGGAGTCTGCCCATTGGCTGGACACCAAAAGCTATGACACTAGAACAGATAAATACAAAATCAGTACTAAATGGCATGCACGTAGCCTTAGAGTTAGGGGCTTTGGAAGAAGGAGTGGAATGGGATGTAAAGCACATTGCCTGGCTCAGGGCTGCTGTATCAGACCATGTTCATTGAGGGTCATGCCAGCTGTAGGAAGCAGAGAACACTAGCAGTGCAGGGTGTTCCAAATGCCCTTTTGATCCCTTCACATGGACTGCAAAGGGCATATCACTCAAGAGATAACTTCCACCTATTCTAAGATCTTTTAAATCATTATCATTTTTATATCATTATGAGTCTGTGAGAAATTCAGGCTCCAGAAAGTTAATATGAAGATAAGGTCAAAATGTCTCCCCAAAAGAGGAGGGTCATCTATATCTATCTAAAAAGCTGAAAAACATGAAACAAAAGATGAACAGAGAAAAAAATGGAAGCAGTACAAGACCATTTAATTTAGACAAGATTCTTAACATTAAGAAAGATAAAACTGAGCTAACCATCAGGGAAAACTTCCTGCTTGTGAGAGACATTAAAGTGACTCCAAAGGAAACATTTGGGATATTAAAAAACTGATTGAACAAAGAAGGAAGAAATATACTCCACAGAACAATCCTCCAGTTGCAGGGCAATGAACTGAATGACCTCATAGCTATTTTCCATTCCTCACATCCACAATTCTGTGATTCTAAATACATATTCAGAATTCAACAAGAGGCAATAAGACAGTAGAGGCATAGAAGAACAGAAATGGAAAGTTAGTGACAGATGAGGTTGATTCTGCTGCAGGCCTAAATGAATTCCTCACCTCATTATTCATGGGGGGATGGCAGACAGGAGTTAAAAAAAAAAAAAAAAAGGAAGGTAGCATCTCCGGGACTGAGAGACATTCTCCTGGAGGGGAAAGTAGACTGTTAAAAGGCTTTGCTATTTCACTGGAGAAGATAATAAGGCAATTAGGACTGTTACATTTGACAAAGCACCTGGCTCAGATGAATTGTACCCCAGAATCCTGAAGGAAGTAACAAAGGAAATAGGAAAGCCTTCAGCAAAGGTTTTTGACAGGCCACTAAGGAGTGTAGTCATACCCAAGGACTTAAGGGTTACTAAGGCTATTCCCATATTCAAGAAAGAACCAAGGAAAGATTTCAGGGACAGGCACTCTAAGTCTCATTTCAGTTGAGAGAAAGGTATTAGAAATATTGCTAAGGGACCATGTTGAAGTAATTTTAATGTATAATTTAATGCAGGTAACAGGGAAAATCACAAAAAATCTGCATGACATTTTAGAATGTTATGGGGGTATAGACTACAGTGAAATGATTGATCTCATTTAGTAGTCAAGTTCGTATAAAAGGGAAGAGAAGCGCCAGTATAAACTGTTGTATGAACTGGTGGAGTAAACATTTTCAATTCAGCTGGACATTGCCTTAAAGGTTGCCAAAGTAGATCTACTTTAGAAGTACAACATTACAGAAAAACATACAAAAGCCCAAAGGGAGAAATGCAGTAATGCATCCTAGTGGTTAAAGATATTTGAAGAGTTTGATCACGTCTACATTACAATCTTGTATAGATGGATCAAACCATCATAGCTCTAAACTAGCTAAGCTAAGTACTACCACCAATGTAGTCAGGTAGCACCGAGATCAACTCAGGCTGCAAAGCCTGACTGACATCTGGGTAAATACTTCAGCACGATCCTGCCTACAATCAATTGTTATCACAACCACATTGCCCCATCCAGGATTAACTAGTTTAAAGCTAGCTGAGGTGAGTCTGCAAAAGCAGTGCTATTTGTAGACATGTCCCTAGACTACCAGTCCTCAGTCTCTTCAATTTGGTGAATCCTTTTTTGAAGCTTAAAGAAAGCAACCCTACTTAAATCCTTTTATGTCTGCAGATGTAAACTTGTAAAACAGAAAACATGAGAACTGTATTCCAAAAAACATTGGGATTAAGATGTGCTGAATCCTGAGTCTACCAGCTCTAGTCTTTCATTATCTGTAGGTTGTGACTGTGCCCATAACTCCTTCAGAAAACTGTCTTCTCTTTGGCTTCATCCTGTAAAGCTATTATTTCCTTTTCCTTACCCACTTCCAGTTTTCCCTTCAAGAAACCTAGATTTAATCCCTGACTGAATCTGTAACCATGGACAAGTCATAAAAATTCAGACCTCTGGGCATCCAAATCCGTTATTCCTTTGTTTCAGGGTGTTATAACCTGCCTTGTATGGAGCATAATAGTATTTCTTCTTTTGAGAGGGTTTTGCATTTTACACCATTAAGTATCATGTAGTGTTTTAACAATTGACAAGAGGAATGGTAAAGAAATCAGTCTTAAACTTAGCTTAAAGAGCTCAGGGAAAAAAAAGGAGACTGGCAGCTTAATCTGCTGAAGGAAATAAGAGCTGTATCTCTGTAATGAATATAGGATCCCAGGTCAGGTAAAAGTGGACAGAGACGATTTGTTCTGATGTTGTTGCTTTTATGCTAACCTCCTTTGCCCCCACAACAAATTTTAAACCACCTAAAATGGTGATTCTCTATGGCTTGCTTAAAAGACCAAGGTTTTGTGTGTGGGATGAGTTAACATTCAGTTTACCAACTGTAAATCTTACACTGACTTGAAAAGTTGTGGGAAAGTTAGAAATTACATTGTTATTAACAAGAATTTTCTCATTAGGCTGATCAATGTTTTTTTCCATCTTTGGAGGGCTTTTTAGTTCATCTCTCAGCACTCTCCTCCTCCACTCCCTCCCCACCTTCCTCTCTTCCCATTTTTTCTGCTTGGTTGTCAGGTTTTTGCTTGCTCGTTAGCTTGGTTTTCAAGTTGGTGCCAGAAATTTTTAGTAGAGGGCTGACTCTACAGTCTAAAAAAAGCTATTTTATTTTGTTTATATGACTGTAAACACCTGTTCCAGATGGACAATTTAGGGGACTGTTTGGCATTTGTGGCACTTTGCCCTGAACAGAGCAGAATATTTCTAAGAACTGTCTGAGCTGTGTCTTTTCATCCAGCACACACAGAAGGCTACCTCCTGAAGGTAAAACTGGAGTCCACAGGGTCCCACTGGTGTGACTAAAAACATCATTTGGCCCAGAGCTTTCTTTATATTCACAGGGAGAGATTCTGCCTGTGGACGCATATATGGCACTTTCAATGAAGCCAGCTGAAGTTGTGCAGAAAAAAAGAAAGAAAAAGGAAAAAAGGAAAAAAAAAAAAAAACGACAGAGACATTCCCTAGTGCTCTTGTGAGCTTTCACAGTATAGTACAACCTATGCAGAAGGATTAAAAGGATATAATATGTAGCATGCAGAGGGATGACTAGAGGGCATAAAACCATCTGCAAATGTTTGAAAGATGTTTGCATTCCCCTTAGGCACGATGTTACCAGATAATTTTCCAAGAAATAGTGGGTCACAGTTAAAAAAGGGAAACTTAAAATAAATTTCAGGGAAATGTTTCTGACAGTCAGATTGTCTGTATAATTTTTAAAACATGAACAAAATCACATGCAGTAGACAATGCAATAGTTCAAACTTTTGATGCCTAATCTCACCAGGGTAACCCAGACTTCTTATATCATCTGGGAAGAGAGCAAGGACCCTCATAAGAAGGGGTTTGGGATTAAGTTTTACTGGGAGTGGTCTAATGTGAAATGAGCATTCTAGAAACCCTGAACAGAGCTCCAAGTCTTTACTTTAGTTGATGTCCTAGCTTCATGACTCTTGCATTCTTGACTGCTCAAGAAGTAAGACAGTCATCAAGGTCAGGAAAGTCTGGACACACTGGGACTTCAATACTCAGGAGAGATCAACTAAAGAAACTGTTTGACTGCATATTAATGACAAAAGTAAAATAAATGAATAGATATATAGCAAAGGGGACAAATAAGAAAAGCCTACAAGTATAACTAAAAACTGCCAGACATCAGAAGACAGTGGTAGATGCCCAAGTGGTCACACTGCAGGTTGTTTGTATGGGTATCAGACAATCAGTGGGCTGTGAGTGCTGATGGAAAAGGCAGCTCGTGGCTTGTAGGACAGGAATAGGAAATGTGCAGGCAGCAGAGGGGAGAGGCGTACAGTCAAAAAGTGAAATAATTTAACAAGATCAAAAGAAAAATAGGTTAAGAAGGCAAAACCATACCCTAGAATCCACAGGACTGATTTTCCATGCTCAGGTAAGATGATTGCCAGAGCTGTATTACTGACTGCAAACTGTTAATTTGATAGCAATGACCAACAGATTTCAAAGGACACTGAGGAAATTTAAGAAAAAAAAAAACATACCAAAAAAACCCACCAAAAAACCCCACAAAAAACAAAACTCAAAACCAACAAAAACCACAAAACAACAAGCAAAATAACCCATGTTATTGAAAGACTACATTTGCAGTAATCATAAACAACAGATTTCTGGAGCCAGAAACCCAGATGACAGTAAGCATTCCCATGTGTTTTCAGGACCTGCTTCAAAATAAGAAAAAACAGTAATAAAAATCAATCAAACAAAGAAAAAAATAAAATAATAAAAAAATCTGTAGCAGTCATATTTCTTTTTAAAGGGGAACTGCAAAAAAGGGGAGTTAGTTAAAAAAATATCCAGAGTATGTAACATCATAAATTGTTTACAAGTGGCACTAGAGAATATTTTAAAACAATATACTATAAGCTCAAGATAAACAAACAAAAATCCACCTCCAAAGGGATCAGAAAAAACCTCAGCATGGTTAAATGGTAAAGGAGTTTATTGGAAGTGAAAATCCTTCAGAAAAATTGAATTTGTATCTACTTAAAAAAATAGAAAACTATATAAGCCTCAGGAAGCAGAACACAGAATTGCAATAAGACAGGCAGAAAAGATTTTGAAGAACAACTTGTTAAAGGCCTAGAAGCTAATCATAAAACACATCAGAAGTAGGAAGTTTGCTAGCAATCATCAGTGGGTGATCAATGTGCCTAAAATACCATGCAGAAAACATAAGGTCAGATGATGCATATGGGAAATAAGCCTGAAAAACTGTCCCAGACTGACTGGACAATGACAGATGTTTCCAGAAAAGAACTAGTAAATTAAATATTAACAGTTTGCTAGGGTCTTCAGTGTGAGATTGCTCAATTAATAACAGAGTTGTGTCCTATCTATGTCATAATTGTTTCTATAGCAGAGAAATGGGAGATGGCAAATCTACTATCAGTCTTTAACAGGGGTTTTGGAGTGATCAGGTGAACAACTGACCAGTAACAGGTATCCTACAGTTTAGGAAAACTTTGAAAGAAAACGAAAAATCATTACAGCAGTAAATATGACATTCCAGGGAAATATCAACATAATTTCTTTGTAGAGAAGCTGAGTTTCAGAAAGAGTTCTTTGTGGATGCCTAAAAGAGTGTGGAAAACAGTGATTCAATCTATGCAGCACTCTTTGATTTCCAAAAGCCATTAGCATGATCCTTCACAAAAGCCTCTTAGAGAAACTGAGCTGTCTGGGTAAGAGGAAGGTCCTCTTATGAATTAATATCCAGCATAAGACAGGAAACAAAAGGTAGGAATAAACAGTTACTCTTCACAATGGAGAAAGATTACTAGAGAACCTGTGCTATTCAGCATATTCAAAAATATCTGGAAAAGGAGGTAAATAGAGAGGTAAAAAAGGCTGTGGATGATACAAAATTATGCAGGATACTTAAATCTAAAGCCGACTGTGAGGACTTGCAGAAGGAGCTCATGGCACTGAGTGAATAGGCAATAAAATGGAAGATGAAATTCAACGTTGATAAGTGCACATAGGGAAAAAATAACCCTAACTATACATACACAATGATGGGCTGTAAATAAGCTATTACCACTCAGGAAAGAGATATTAGAGTTACTGTGGATAGTTCTCTGAAAACATCAACTCAGTGCTCAGCAGCAGTCAAAAAGGCAATAGAATTGTAGGAATTATTAGGAAAGGAAAAGAGAACAAAACAGAAATCATTTTTATGCTACTATGTAAATGCACGCTGTGCTTACATCTCAGTTCTCTGCAGTCTCAGGCACCCCAAATCAAAAAGATTGCAATAGGACTTGAAAATATACAGGAAAAGGCAAAAAAGACCATTAGAAGCATGGCCTGAGAACAGACTGAGCTGACTTAGACATGGGTAAGAAATGAGGCAGCTACTGAATGGGTGAATAGGGTTACATACAAATTACAGAGGTACCAGTGAAACGATTGAGCAACAAGTTTAAGCAAAAAGAGTTGCTTTTTTGTCCATGGCATGCAAATTTTGGCCTCTTTGCTGCAAGATGAGGCTGAGGAACAATTAATATAAATACGTTTTTTTAAATAAGTTTCAAAAATTAACAATCCCAATGGTCTGAAAGCAAAATCAAGTTCAGAAAATCCCTAGCACACTTGCTGTGTAGCCAGGTGATAGATCAAGGAAAGGACTGCTTAATATAGGTGCTGAGCTCCTACGGTCGTCCCTGAGCAGTCACTACAGGGTCATGTTGGAAATAAGAAAAGCAGCTTAATAGACCATTGATGTGAGTCTGAATTACTCTTACATTACAGGAGACAGAAAATGCTTTGCCCAAGGATGGTCTGTGGTGAGGTGGTTAAGATACTGTGCTGGAAATTAGAAATTGTGGGTTTAAAACGCATCAAGGAGAGAAAGGTCTGGACCGTGGCTCCCCAGGTACAGGACCAAACACATCCACCTGTGCCATCAAAAGGACTTAGCACTGTTTGACCTCCCCTGTGGAGAAGTGAAGATTAATGACCCTCCTAAATCTGGTCTGAAACTAAACATAGCTAGGAAAGTGGTGCTTTTCCTCCACCGCCCATAAAGGACTCTTACAAGGAACCCACTGAGACTTAGACGTGCAGAAATTGCTGGAGAAAAGGCAGCCTGCATTGCTACCTGGAGTTTGGGTGCCATCTGGACCAGCAGCCTGTCTGCATCTTCCCTTTCATTTCTGGAGACAGTGCTGCAATTCATGGATAAATGAAACACACCAGAGCACAGAACTTCTTCTTTTGATTTAATACAGGCAGCAGAAGTGGGCTCCTATCCTACATGTAGCTCAGCTAATAGACAGAACAACATGTATCTGTCTCCCTGCCCCATTTTTAACAGCAGAGCAGAGGAGTGTCAGGATGTAGATTCCTCTGCTTTTCCAGGATCTGGATACAATTATGTTTTGTACGCAGACCCCTTCTTGCCATCTCTCCCTGCACTTCTACTTCTTTTGCTGCCCCATCAGACTCCCTGTCTCCATCCTAACCTTCCTCAATGTACAGAAAATTGTCCCCTCTTATACTGGCTGAGGCAATTCCTCATCCTCAAGATCTAACAGGGGGGAAAAAACCAAACTCAAATGAAACAAAGCAAAATAAAATAAAACAACAGAGAAACTGGCTACACCTTTTTCACAGTTTCACAACAGGAGGAGAATCAGCATTGAAATCACAGGAGGCCACATTAACAATAACAGCGTTTTACAATCATATCTCTGACTCTTCTTTATATTTAAAGACATCAGAATTTTTCTTTGCACAAAATCCTGCCTCCAACCCCAGCAGCAGCATGATCAGAAAGATGTAGATGTGCATTGCCTGAACCTTCCCTTTTAAGATTTCATCTATTCTTCTTAACCTGCTGGACTGCCTGCCAAAACTGTACATGAGGCTGCACCAGAGACAAAATGTGCATGGGTTCCCTGCAAAGCTGGCAGTCTCAGGATACAAATAAACAGTGTTAAAAAAAAACAAATATAAAAAATACACCAAACAAACAAAAAAGCCACCAGACTGGGAGTGTGGATTTGCCTTTACATGCTCCTGCAAGACTGTGTGCAGGCTTAGCTACTGTTTTGCAAGACTAGCTTTCATATATAACATAAGATCAGAGATCTCTGGGGATAAGTTACGCCTCATTACATTTTCAATACCATGATCCCTCTGAGACACTGCCTTACAGTGTCTTGAATAGCCCTAGTGTTTAAGTTCAACAGTGTTGCCTGGTAGGCCACTTCACACATTTATGTTCTTTTGAATAGAAAAGTGTTTCCTTACATCTCCAATGCTTGCTTTTTTCTTTTTTTTTTCCCCCTTTTAATTTCCATTTTTACTTCCTTTGCTCTATTATCTGTCCATGACTGAAAAAAATAACTTGGCTTGACATACCGTGTACCATTTAGATTTTAAACTTCCCACTCACTCTCCCTAATTCTAGGCTACTGTAGATTTAAGGCTTTTTTATCCTGCATTCATATCATAGTTCATTTCTCAGTAGTAATGGAACTGGTTTCCTTATCCCTGTTTTGAAGTATTACAAAATTCTTAAACTGCAGTGGTCAAAACCACAAAATAATAGTTCAGCAGTGAGCACACTAGAATCATAGTATTTCACTCAAGTATTTATTTTCTTTCCTCCTCCGTTCCTCACCCTTCATGAAGTTGGAAATAAGACTGCTTCCTGCGGATGTAATTTGAAAACAAATAAAACTTTTATGTTAGGAAATATAGTTTTGCACAGCTATGCAAAAAAAAAAAAAAAAAAAAGTTCTAACATCTAGAAACATGTATTGATATTGTGATTTTATGATCACATCCTACACCTATGTGGTGCTTTGGAGCTAATACAGACCATAAAAGGTGCATAAGGGCTTGTTTTCCATTTTGTTGTAGCCTATGGCTGATGAGGTACCACACTTTTAATAGTGGTCTCAGGAGCAAGGAGAGACACGTTGAACTCCCCACACCGTCTCTTCCCCATCCTCTTGGCAGCCCTGTGTGTCACCAGGAGAGCACCCTACACCACCCCTGTGCCTGCTGGCTGCCACAGCTGTCCCACACACCAACCTGGTAGAACTCACCACGCTGCAGAGGGCTTTCTCTGCTCTCCATCCCTGCAGCTGGAAAGATTACAAATCTGGCTCAGTCATAGCCAGGGAACACAGATGTTTTACAGCCATAGTCCTGTCTGAGCAGAGCTGTGGGACATCTACAGAGTAGTTGTGCTGAGGTCTTTAAAAGTCACCTCTGCTGGGATATATTCTGACATCTGAAAAAACCTCCTGTGCTTTAATCACTGCTTATTACACTAATATTAATCACGATTTGTTGCCTTCTTCTCCCTTATCTGTTTCTCAGCTCCCAGATAAAATCATAAGCTCTTTTGGGGAAGATGTCATCTTTCATGTGCACATTGCCTAGGATTACAGCGCCCCAAATCCTTGATTTGGAACATTGGCGAGTAAGAGTATGCGAACAACGCAAGCAATCAATAGGGCTAGATAGAGTTAAGGGAAAACATTTCTCCCTTAAACCTGAAAGGATGTGTGGGCCAGAGTTTCAATGGATTAATCACAAAAAATGCAGTTTTGGACTATGCTGAAACTAAATGTTAATTTAGCAATTGGTTCCAACTCAGCTAAAAACAGACACTGTTTTCTGAAAATGTCAATATGATTCATTTTAATGTTCCCTAAATGTTTTGCTTTTTCAGGCCAGACTAGCCATAGGCTTTAGATGCCTTTTACAAGGCCAGTAAGGACTGGAGAAAGAAGTCTTTATATACTCTACTGCACTATTAAGGCATCCATTTAAACTGCCTCCCAGCCTGAATCAATGAGCTTTCCCGTTTACCACTGTCATGATTAAATGCAAGTCAAAAGTTGAGACTGGGATTTTCTCAATCTCTCCAGATCTGTTTACTGTAAAGTATTTATTCAATGAAGCAAGGAATTGAGTGATTCTCCTCTTTCCACTGTTCATCTTCCCACAGAATCAATTAATTCAAAAATTTTCACTTTCAGGTCAACGCAAACAGTAAAATGTATTGTCTTGGTTTGTTTTAAGCACTGAACTAAAATAAAACTATCACTTCACTGCAGAATACTAGGTAAAGGAGTAATATATCCTCTTCAAAATTAGAACTGTATCCTGAAAAGTGATTAATCCATAGGATATATATATACAAAACCACATACAGGTGTGAGATAGTGATATTATAGCTGGTAGGGCAAGTGGAATGGATGAGGTTTTAATCAATGATTTGAAAGGAGAGAGAGTATTAATAATAAAGGGACTGAGTCTCTATTGAGATCATATGAAATTAAGTGCTCCTACCACTTTCTAAACCCTTTTGCTTTGCTGTCATTCAGCTTCAAGATGTTCACTTAGGAAACAAGAAAAAAAAATTAAGCTGTATTTGTACTTTAAAAAAATATCTCAAGGCCATGCCTGTAATATGCTTCATAATTTGTTTGCTGCATAACATGACAGTTGCATGTTGCAATGAAATTGCAGTTACACAGTAGGTCTCATCTCTTCTCCAGAAGCCTTGTAAACACAATACATTTCAGAAATGGTTTGCTTCCATAGGGTCAGAGTCAGAAAGATGTCTCTGTCAATGGAGTAAGTGTGAGGCTGCTTTTGACCTTAATCTGAGGGCAGCAAAATGCGTTTTCATTATTCTTTTTAAAGTGGTACATGTGAACAGTTTAGAAAAAAAAGGTGGAAAAAAGTTAGGGATGGTTTGCAATGAGAGGAGGTTTTGTTGGTGTTTTAAATTTATCAACTAACTGCAGTAGTAGAGAAGAAAAAACAAAAAAGCAAGCTTTAAAGCACGCTAAGCTTTTCCAGTCTTGAACCAGAGACACCAGCCTTCCAGTTAAATTTGGAGAACAACTGCTTCAAGTTTAACTTGATTTTACTAATCAGTTAAAACCACCGAGTGAAAAAAATCGTTGGCAACTGTGGAGGAGGTAAGGGAGGCATGATAACTACTGCACAGAATAAATTCAGAACAGTGGATCCTGAACTTGTACTTAGCTTGAAGGTTCATGCTAAAAAACCAATATTACAAAACTTCACTTGGTTATATCCTTAAACAATCATGACTAAAATGACACTGTTCTTTTAACTCGGCAAATGAGAGGCCCATGTATCTGCACAGCAGGTTCAGCACAGAAAGCTTCCCCAAACATTGCTCTGTGCAGTGAAAGAGGCATTTCACAAGCGTAGGGATTTAACATTTCCAGACTCAGCCAAGCCCTTATGGAAAACCCTAGAAACTTAATGAAGAGGCTTATCTTTAGGTACATTGTAAAGCATATATTGCTAATTATACCCTTCCTACAGAATTCTAGACATAGCTGTAATAGTACCTTTTTATTTTCCAGCCCATAGAAGCCTCCTGATTTTCTCTCAAAGACATTAGAGTTTGGCCTCTTATGGAAGAGTGCATCTGGGGTTGAAAGTGGTTGTGATGGTGCTTGTGATTCTGGTTCTCAGCAGTTTCTGAAGTCTTGCTGCATACCATCACGGCCAGGACACAGAATATTTTCTCAGCCCCATCTCTTGAAACTCTGTCACCTGGTGTGGGAGAATTTGGGGTTTCTTGAACCAACATGAAGGAAGATAACTCTACATCCCAATGTGGAAATTGTTTTCTAAGAGAAATACTTTCTTGTCTTTTCTTTATTAACATATAAATATTTCATACAAATAGAGCAGATCTTGAAAAAAAATAAGGTCCTCTCTGCAGCCAGAATTAGAAAGCTGGAGTCTTGCAGTCCTTGACAGTAGGTGGTCTCTCTGCATCATGAACAATTTTCATGGAACAGAAAACCTAAATCTCCAATATTAGCATGTCGATGGAGATACTGGTGTACTGAATAGTTGAATTCATGCCACCATCTCATTTTACATAAGCCACTGAACTGTTCTCTCATTTTAATGTGTTCAGTCTCAACTGATGACCTCTAGGGAAAATGCTTCAATCCCATTAGCTATCCAAGTCCCAGTAGAAGCCACTATCCTTGAAGAAATCACTTCATCATATCTCAGCTGTGTAACCCCAACAGCATCTGCAGATCCCACTACCAGCTTGTGACAAAAATCCAGTGAGTAGCATTAAAGGCTAATTTCAAGACAATGACTGATATCAATGATTTTCCAAGCAAAAAGTGCTTATTCTCAGTCTCCTGCTGGGAATAACTCACTTGTTCTACCTCTGCGTCCTCATTTTCCCCATCCCAATTAAATAATCAACCTGGTGCAAAAAGTAATTTTGATTTTTTTTTTCCCACTGACTAAATGAAAATGGGTTTAATTAGAACATCCAGTACATGCCATACACAGGGCAAACTCATCCAAGACAGCTGCAGCAATAGCTCCACGTATTAACATTTCGGAAATCTCTAAAAGTGGGCAAATACACTGCCATTCACTACAACAATTATTATTTAATAGCTTACTTCATCAAATGCCATGTAAAAGGTAAAAGGGAAAATCACGCATTGTAGTGTGAGGGATTAGTGTTTGTCAGTCCAAAAAATAATTTAAATCCCACAATTCATCTGAAGAACGAATTCACATGGCCCTACTTCAGAGTTTGAAAATAAGCCATTAGAGGAATTGCAATATTATCTCAAATTTCTATCCCAGCACAAATCTTAGCATGTATTGCAAGTAGCATTATCTCTACTTTAAATAGAAGGGAACAATGCCTATAACAAATTGCAGAAGACAGTGCAGAACTTCTCAAACTCCTGGCAGCTCAAGCCAAAAAATATTCATGATCAGGTTGACTTACTTGAGAAAAACACCATGGAATGCAGCTATGGAGATTTCAGATGCAAGCAGGCTCTGGGAAAAGACAGATTGTTTTTCTGAGCCATTTTCCTTAGCATTAGAAGCCTATCATGCAGAACCAGCTCAGGTAGACGACGCTCCATCTACCAGGTAACCATGCCAGCCACACCAGAGGTCAAACACAGTCTCAAGGAGCATCAGATTTGAACTCAGAACGTCTGAATCCCAAGAAATTACTGAATACTTCTGAATCCTGAACAATAATTTTGGTTTCTTCTGGGTTCAGATTAAATTCTGGGAAGGTCTACAAGTCTGGTATCTTCCCATTACATAGCTGTGAAAAGATGGTGCTGGTTGGCTCCAGCTGCCTCTAAGGATGGATGGGGGTGATTAACATGAAGGAGAGGGTATTCGTGAGGCAACAGCTGCAGAGAGGGAGACAGGAACTCAGCATGGAGCAGGCATGGGAGAGGAAATGTATTTAAACTAAACTGCTGAATCTTCCGAGAGCTGTTTCTTCTTTTCTAGAAACTGCCATCACTGCTGAGCAAATTCATCAGCTGAGTGACTAATGGGAGAAACCCTGAGAGGCAGAGGTACAACTGAGCCAAAACTGCTTCCCATAAAGCCCTATTCAGTGCCTGTTTGTCTCATTGATTACTGCATAAAATATCCTTCATGGGAAAGTGACTGACAATTATACTTTCTCCATATATCTTTGCACTCTGCGTTGTCTTGACTAAAATAGGTAGCTGCTGTCTTCAGCCCCATTCCTTCACAACCACCTCCTTTCTTTTTTCAATTACTTAGTGAAAGAAAATGTCACTCTTCTGATTTTTTCATATCACTCTTTCTAAAGGGAGCCACTTCTTATTTTTCCATGCATCATCGGAAGTGATGTCAGCCTCAACTGGAGCATAAATCCACAGCATTGTGTTTCATCTCCCCAGAAAATGGGGAGAAGCAGAAGGAGCAGAGCAGATACTGAAGTGCCTTCTGTTGCCATAGAAATCAGGTAACGAGTAACCTCATCTCCTGTTTGTGCTCTGGGACCAGGGAATCACAGTTTCCAGGCCTGTGAAGGGAGAACTCTGCCAGTCCGTCGTGATGCAGCCAGTGAAATTGGCTTTATGGTTTCTTCTATTATTTGAGGCTTAAAACCTCTGAGAGGGCACAGCCAGCAGACAGGTATTTTGTTTTCAGGATAGGAAACACACATGCTATTTGCTGTCTTACAATATCTTTCCTTTTTCTTTCTGGTGTTTCTTGTGACCTTCTGTATTTCCACAGTGCTCCCTGTTCTGAACTTAGGTTTCCAGTGGCTTTTGTCTGTCTTTGATCTCCTCGTTTTGGAATCTATCTTATCTACATCACTTGATTTTGTACGTTTTCTTTTCCTTTTCATTGAGAACAGAAGGTAAGGTGATGTACCAGACAAGTCACTGCACTGAGTTTTAGAAGACTTGCATTAAATCTGGCTCAGTTCCTGAACAACAGTAAGTTATTTCATACCCTGAGGTCTCCTTGTCTGTTCAAATGAGGCTGTAAACTGCCCCAAGCAGGGATACCACCTGTTGCCTGTGTCTGTACCATCATTAAGAAAAACATCTCAATTGCAGTCTGTAGGCACCATGCAATCCAATTAGACATACCATCAAATGACACTCAGACAAGCCAGGGCTTTCCCTATGTCATACCCACTGATTTCTTCATAAAATGCATGGTTTTTGAACTTCAAAGGAATATTGCACTTTCTGTAAGATTGCAACATGACCCCAAAAAACCCTGCCCCTCATTTGCTTTACAGCTCTGGCCATGTCTGCATCTCACCAGAAACTTAAGGCTATGCCCACAGAGAAAGTGAAATAGATATCAAATTTAATAGACCATAACTGCAAGCATCAAAATTTGTAAGCTCAAAAATGCACATTAACATGTAGTAAACAAACTCCTCATTGCAGATACCTACAAGCAGTGCTGGGTGCTTTTTTTAGGGTGTGATATTTTGCAGGTGGCCTCTGAGAATGAGCTGATGGCAACTATTGAAGCCATGACAGTGATTAGCCTGGCAACACACACAAGCTAGCAGCACTTAATACAACCAGCTACTCAGCAAGGCTTGTTAGCTAGGACCTCATCCAATGCTTTATTCACATGGGTTCCAGTCAATTTTGACTGCAAGAAGAGCTAATTTGTTTCCTTCTGTAAAATACAGTATAAATACATTTTCAGTCACCTAGTACTACAGAGGGAAATCATGGGTTGGTCCCTGGCTTGTTAATAGAAGGGTACATTAGTTTCAAGCAACAAAATGGTGGACAACTTGAACAGTTTTTTAAAAAAAAGAAGCTACATGAAAACTTGCAATTAAATTATGTAAATCTGAAAGGAAGTCAAATATTTAGATTTTTAAGGTTATCTTCAAAATACCTCTCCTGAGGATAGTAGAACTGTACTAAAGGGCCTAGCAAATATATTAATTTTACAGAAGATTTCTTGGATTGAGTGCAGTACACATTTAAATGGGCTGTGACAAGTAATTCAGGAATTTCAGTGTACCATATGACATATTTTATTTTTTTTTTATTACTACTGACATATCAACAGATTTGAGGAAAACATTTTTTTAGTAAGCACAGCTGCTATCAATTTGGATAATGATAGTCCATCACCATTTTTTGTGTGTACAAACAAAGGGAGTGAATGTTCATGCAAAACAGGGAGTCTGTATAATTCCCATTCATAAACCATTTGCAGACAGTACAGGGTCAAGACAAAATTATTATTTGAGCTGTTGGCCTCAGCAGTACAGATGCAGAAAGAGACTATTTTTCTGGTCTTGGTAAATTTAATTTCTGTGAACTCTGTCCTCATGATATCGTATACAAATAATAAATAGACACCCTCAGAGTTCCTATCACAGTAACAGTGTATCCTGCCAGCATAGCCATTCACTGTATATTTCCACTGCTCTACTTTTTATATCGCTCTATTTCTGACTTTCTCAGTCTGTCCTCCCAAGATCAATGATGTTCCTGCATGATTGTTGCTAGTGGCTGCTCACTAAAAATGTAGCTGGGTAAGCTAATTCTCTTTCTTTCCTTCTTCATTACTCTGTAGTGGAGATTTAAGTGTAAGATTCTTCATCTATCTCCATATCTGTAGGTAGTAAATTTTAAGGCTAATGGTAAGAAAATGTGAATATTTATGATACTTCCTCATTAGCACAAAACTTGGACTGGATTTCCCATGGCTCAATTGAATTACTTAAGCCTTATTTTAAAAGGCAATTGTTTATTTATGCAATTGCCTTGTGGAACTTCTGGATAGTTGAAACTCTCATAGATTATAATATTTGCAAGAAATACTGTTTTTCTCTTTTTCCTTTTCACATGCAAAAAACCTGCAACTATTATGTTACCTGAGAACAGCAGCTTGCTCTCTTATGCTTGATTACAAACAGGGTTTTTTCCGTAATTCGGATAAAATCTATGAAATGGTACAGTAAATCCAAGATTTGTATCAGAACAAATTTCTGGTCTTCCAGCAGTTGAATTAACTCCCCTTGACCTTCCCAGCACACCTTCCAAGAGGATACTGTGAGTGGAGGGAAATTTCTCTCTTTCCAAACTCTGTTTTTTCTAACTTTAATTCAAAAACTATTCTGGCATGCTCAGTATAAAATTAATAGAAATTGAGTATAATAGAGGAGAAATTCAACTTAATCCACTATGTAACTCACACCTCTGATTTTTTTTTTTCTAATTTTCTAAACCAAAATGTTCCTAACCAATTACTTTTTTCCTTATAGTACCTCTTCCCACAGAAGTCACAGATGACCTATCTGACAAACACCTGGCTGTAACCATGCTACACTCAGTCTGTTTGTCAAACAGACTCAGGAGAGAAGTCTCTAGTGTATCTTTCCTGCATGGGAAAAGCAGTCTATGACATTTAAAATGTTGCCACTTCTTCTAATAAAGCATAACTCAACCCACAATAAACATCTAGGGAGACAAATATACAGAAGTGAAAGAGATTTCTGAAGTCCTGAAGCATCTTCCTGTTCAGGTGACCATGTCATATAACCTCATTAAAAATGTAATAAATTCTATTATGAAATTATTTCACATTTTTATTCTCATTACTCCTGTGGGAAGGCTACTTCAGAACTTCATGTCTCTGGTGGTTAAAATCTTTCTGTTAATATCCAGACTAAATTTATCTGGGCCCCATGAGAACTTATTTGTCTTTTAGCCAACTTTGGGCTTCAGCTTGAGTGTGCATGTAACCTTTATTTTGATCAACTATAGAACAGAATAAAATTCCAGATGGAGTTTCATCATGGTAGTTTCCAATGTCACTATACTTTTCTGCAATGTTTGGAAATGTTTCTCCTTATCTATGTGATGCATACATTAACTTTTTCATGGATTCATCACACTTTCATGGTCATTCAGTCGTTCTAAAATCGTCTTGTGTGCCCAAGACCTTCCTTTCCTTTGCTGATTCTTAGTGATGTGTCCCGAGTTTAAAAAAAAAATATTAGTACGAGTTCCAGCAGACCTATAACTTTAATTTACATTGTACACTTATAGTCAGACCCTTTCTATTACACAAAAAGTCTCAAGTTCAACCAGTTATTTCTGAGAGATTTTTATCTTCCTCTGTATTACAACACTTCTTTTTTGTCATAATCCCATTTCTAACAAACTAGATTTTTTCACAGACAACGTCAGTTAAAATATTAAATGACAATTTCAGATGAATCTGAGAGCCAATCTACAAGAAATGTCAACAGTGGTTTCTCTTGAGGCCACTACATTCTCCTTCTCAACAACCAAACATCCTTTTATTTGAATACCTCAAAAAATACTCTAATCTCTCTTATTCAGTTTAACTAATAATTTTTTAGCAGTGCTTTTATCCAGACAAATTTTAACTATCTGCAGGTTTCTTACACTTCCTCTCTGGCTACAATAGCAGCAAAGAGAGACTAGACAATTACTTCTGAATAGACATCTAATTTCTGGATGGTTGAAGTTAAGTGAGATTAAGGCAATCCTATTATCTGAAATTGTGTTACCCCATTCAGACAGAGCATTCAGATTGTATCCCTGTTGTTTATAAAAGTAGATGTTCTTCTTATCTATACAATAAGACCTGTTTATGAAAGTGATTTTGCAATAGAATGAGAAATACTAAACTAGATTATTCGGTACTGTGTAAAATCCCGGTCATTTGTTAGCTCAACAAAAGAAATATTCATGATATTACACTGAGTAACAAAAATTTAGGGGGCTATAATTACTAAATTAATTATAATTATGATTACTAAAATAATTTTAAATTTAACCATATTTTTTCTATTACCTTGGTCCCCATAACATTATTTTTTGGTTTTTTTAAAAAATATTGGGGAATGGGTGCTTTAAATGAAACCATAACCAAAATATTTTATGCAAAAATTTTGTGTATTATTGTGTGTTTATTATTTGGGTAACAATCAGAATGAGTTTAAAGTATCAGACAAATTGGTCCTTATACTTTCTTCTAAGTCAAAAAACTAAAATCTTTTGTGAGGTTTTTGTAATTAAATCCATATTTTTACAAACATCTCTGTGAGTTAGCATAGAGAAATGGTCTTCATACCTTTCAGAAGAGAACCTAGAGGGAAACATGCAGTGTATTGTTCAAAGAGACACTAAAATTACATCTAAGCACAAATATTTGACATATTATGGACATTTAAAAGCTTAGACACTCAATCAAATTACTGTGACAATCAAGTTATGCATCGTCTATGCCACAAGAGATATCCATATGCATGCTTTAGTCAGAGGTAATTTTTTTTTACTCAGCTTAGCCCAAAAGTGCGAGAAAGCAGCAGGAAACATTTTTCTTCAAGAGGCACCGTATCATATCTATACTAAATACTTCATATCTAATGAACTCAGTTATATTATCTAACTCAGAAATACCATCTGTGATCCCAGAGCTTAATTCTTTTTTCCTTGTATTCTTATTTCTAAAGAATGTCTGAAAGCAGTAATTGAAGAGTAGCAGTTGAATATGAGCCAGAAAAAAATAATTAAGAACTAATCATGACTCCTTAAATTCACTTTATTCAAATAAAGGGATCACCTTGTTTTTAAAGATACTGAGTTCAATTAATTTACACTGACCTTAAGATTTTCCCAGACTCAGTGGTACAGATCCAGGCACATAAGCTTTGATTATTTAAGCAGATATAAGTGGATTGTAAGTTCCAGCTTTAAGTTTCAAAATGCTGGTCTAAATTCAAAGGCATTATTGAAAAAAGGATCCCAAAGGTATTAATCCCAAAAGAGCAAAATAATTTCCTCTGCTATACCTGATATTAAAATAGATGCTTTTACTACTACTAGAAATTATTGAAGACAGTAAAACAGGGTGTAGGCTTAAGCACTAGTATTTGATTGTCCAGAGCGTTTAACTCTCATCACAGTTTTGTCAGCTAGCACTCTTCCAAACAGTGCACAGACATTGATCAGAGGCTAATGCACAAGAAAGAATTTCTCTGTAGGCAGTAAGAACAAAACACCAAGCCTGGCTCCTTTTCCTTTCAGGGTTCGCCACTTGTCCCTTGCAGACTTTGCATCCTCAGATATTTCCACATGACCTCATGCTACAAACTAGGACATGCAACACTTATTTTCCTCCTATGAAAACATCACTCTGATGGTTTGCAACACAGCCCTTATATTATTTCAGACACTTTCAAGCAGTAGTGACTTTTATGTTTTCTGCTTGTTTGGGTCTCAGTGGAAAATATTGTGGCAGACTTGGCAGAGGGGTGTACAACACAAGGGAGTGTTAAGGGAAAAGTAACATGCAGAAAAAAAGAATACTATATGTTATTAATTATTTCTTCAAGATAATACTAATAAGATAAGACTGAAAAGCTGTCCATTGCCTTGAGAAGGACCTTGAAGCTTTCTCCTACATAGTACCTTTCACACAAAGCCTGAGTTGTTAGATATCTGTCTCTGCAAGTTTAGGATAGCCAGAAAATTTTCTACAAGAGCTACACAAATGCACATGAACTCTGTAGTGCATTTACTGAACTTGTTTATCAAAACAATAAATCTGCTTCAACCAATGTCATCATAAAAAAGCAGAGCTGAAGAACACACAGAGCAAGATCTCACCGTTCACACCTTGAACAACATCTCAGAATACAGTCTGTCAGAACCTTCTAACATGCTTCTAAACATGTTTTTCATGCTCAGCTCAAGTTGCCCCATGTCCATTTCTTCAAGTTTTGGGATAAGCAGAAATAAGCTTCTGAGAGCTCCTATGTAGGTATAGCGTGCCTCCTGTATGCCACATACGTCCCATACTGGCTTGGTGCTGCTGTGCTCACCATCCACACTTCGTGTAAGAGGCAAGTGAGACTCGGAAAGATCTTACCAAAGGATATAAAATTCTGGTAGGGATGGACCCCACTGATAAGTGGTGTCTCTGAACTCCTCTGTGACTGTGCTGGTTTGAATTTCCTTGTACAAGAGTACTCTTTACTCTTGTAAATAGATGCCGAAGTTTCTAAGGGAGCCTGAAGGCTCTGTAGTTTTAACAAAGCAGAAGAAGCTCACATGATGGATTTCTAGGCTATGTCTAAATTACTGAACAAAAACAGGGACTCTTTGCTTTGGGGTACATTGGCACAGATTGGTTATATCTACACTGCTGAAGAATTGGTCCCGGGTTCCCTCTGGTTATTTACGGTGCCCCTGTAGCTGTAGGGCACAAATGGCAAGTAAATAAGGGGTAGGTAAAACACCCTCTTCTTGACTCCTAGTTGTGTGCACGATGCTAACAGGCTCCCTCCTCCCACTCCCTTTGGAACTGGAGTCACCCCTGAATTTGGCCTCATTTCAGAAGATAAACTACAGCTGCTCTGGGAATATGTCACCGGCTACCTGGGCAGAAAGTTCAAGTAAGCTGGGAAATGATTGATTAAGCAAATGATGAAAAGAGCATAAGAAGAGGCCAGAAGGGGGTAGTAGGAGATTTTACCTGTATAGGTACAGAGCAGAATAGAGCCTATAAAGCAAAAGAAAAAAAAAGCTGGAGATATATGGAACCTGATTTATAAACATTCCATGATAGATTTGCTTGTGTACAACCCTTTGTGCTGTTCTAGGCACACCTCGCTCACAGCTGTCTTAGCAGTGGGTTGCAAGACCTCTATCAGTTGGCTGGGCTGCACTAGTCAGGCTGATTCACACACCTGAACTTGTGGGTTTTTTATCTGTTGTCTTTTGGTAGCATAGCGAGGTCCAGCTAAAACCAGTTTTTATTGAAGATCTCCACAGCTTGAAACTCTTTTTCATTAAGCCCTCTTTTTTCTCTTTATAAAATTTTTATAGTGGAAGACCTAGGCAGAGACTCAGGTTGTGCTGCTGTGACTATCCCGGATACAATGTCTGACCTCAGCACATCTCCTTCTGTGATATTTGCTCCTGTAGAGCTCCCAGAAGAAAATAATGCAATCTACTGCAATCAGCAGCAGTGAGGTGTTATGTTTCTGTGGCACATTTTTAAACAAATATGGAAGAGGTGTTTGTAGAGCAGAGACCAGTTAGCTTTTACTGGTTGAAAGCACAGCGAGCTTCATCATCACCATTCATCTGTACTAAAATATGAGAGGTGTGTACAACCTGTACAACCTTTAAAATAATATTTTCTGTTTATTGGGAAGGTCCAGGACTGAGACTTTCTGTTTAAGTTGTAATGACAACAAAACACAAATGAAAATCAGCAACCTAGCCGAGACTTCCTCCTTAGATGTTATAATATGAAATGATTGAAACTATGACTATAAAGTTTGGAGTTGTTTCCTATGCACTGAGTTTGCCTCCTAAAGATATTCATTCTCCTGGAACATCTGTGTTAGATGCTTTAATGGTTCCCACATATTTCTATCTACAAGTTCATTTGGAGGATGCCATTTTCCCAAACATGTGTCTTTAAAAATGTCTTTTAAAAGGCCGTCTAGTGTTAATATGACTATTAAATATAGAGAAAAAAGACTCAGTTCTGTAGACACTGACATGTACTAGGACAAACAAAAAGAACATAGAAAACAATAGAATCACTGATTACATATTTAGCCTTAGGAAGGTCAGCAAGCATAAAAGCAAAGCAACTTTCATTCCAGAAAATGTACTCAGCTTTATTGGCTTTGGATCATGTAGCTATAGGTTTTTTTCCTATTGATTTTTGTCTCAGCTTTGACTGTGGACTAGGAGTCAGATGGCTAACCTGCTAGGCAAAGCTATAACTGCACTATGCACAGTCTCATTTAGGATCTTTTCCTAGGCATAAAGGTTATTGACTATAGATCTTGTTTTCTGCTCCCTTGTGCTATAGGGCCACTGCTGACTAGCACAGAAATCTGGGCTGGTAGATTGTTGGCTATTTCTTGGGACAAATTCCAAATTTCAGTTTCTTTTATTAACCATTTCAATATTCCTTCCATCTGGATCCAATGCTTATACCCCAGTGTGGTCTTTATGGGCTTTGCAGCACCTAGGGCAATACAGCTTTTCTTTTTGGCAGCCAGTAAGAGCCATGGACTCTTTGCCTGCCTTTACTGCTGCATGTCATATTAGTATAAGCTAGTGTAATTGACTGTAGCTGGCATATGTTGCCAATGTTGTTCAGTTGGCACAGTGAAGGGACTTCCTGAAGAAACGCGAATTTTTCCACAGTGTTTTCAAGTCTGCCTATGTAAACTTATAATTGACTGGAACCTGCATGTTGGAGCAAGGCTCTGACCAACAGGCAAGCAGATATCACACTGTTCTAACAGATGTAGATGAGCAGAGACTGCCAAGTGAGTGTATTTGCATCAGTTGTGTTAACTGAAGGTATAATTTTCAGCTGAAAAGACTACTTACAGTTTAGATAGCTTTAGGCTTAGGACTGCTTTACTGTCTTTTAGCAGATTTTTTTTTTTTTTTCAAACTCAACACCTCTGTAAACTTTGAGCTACGTGATATTTTGGAGTGGAATAGGGCATTATCATAGAAAAGTACCTTGTCTCTTTTAAATGTGTCTTCCCTCTTTTCCCTCTTCTAATTCACTGTCTGCAACTAACCAAGACTATCTTTTGTGTTCCTGCAGAGCTTCATCTGACGAGGTCAGCAGTCTTGTTCTCTGCATTTTTTTCTGCACAACAGGGGTACTCACAATATAGTGCGACCCCCCAGTAAGGGTGATACTACATGGGTTCTTAAAAAGAAAAGTGTGTGTGCCAATTTGGAATGGATTCTTTGAACACATTGCTGGATTGTTAATGCAGGGGAAAAGGATGGTCATATAATCTGTCTGCATTTCACAACTGCTCCTGGTGCCACATGACACTACAGAGAGAATTCTTTACTAAGTCAGAGAGCACATTACAAAGGGTAAATGCGCTGAATTAGATTAAAAGCTGGCTTGTAAAGAGGAAATGGTTTGTGCTGGAAAAAAAACGGACAATTCAGGATGACGAGCGGTAATGACAGGGTTGCAGCAGCAAAGCTAAGTATTAATAACATTGACAACAATGCATATTAATAATAATACTTTGCACTTCTATAGCACTTTATTTTTCCAAAGTACTTTATAAACATCTAATTAATCATTATCTAATTAAGAATGACTTTGAAAGGGGTTGGGGGGGTGTGTATGACAATATTTAAAATATGCCTTTGTTTGATAATGGCACAAAATAGGAGGAGGGCAGCAGCCACAAAGGCACAGAGCATACGCATCCAAAATGTTTTGGATAGATGAGGTTTATAGTCTGATAATTGGCTTATGCAGTTCAGCATAAAGAAGTATGAAGTAATGAGAGAAGGGAGGATCAAAACTATCCACAGAGACTAGCCTAAAATAAAGCATAATACGAACCAAGAATAGACTTGGACATGATAATGGATAATGCAGTAAATCCCTCTCTACAGTGTTTGGCAGAAGCAGAAAAGGCCTTGGGATTTACACTGTATATATAATCAGTGTCTTTTTCTACTAAATAGGGCAGTAATGAGACTACATTAGGAATATTGTGTATTTCTGGTCTCCTTAAGCCAAACTTCCTACTAATTTACCTGTCGCACAGCTCTTTTAAAGTCATCAGAATTATAGGTGCCATAATTTGACCTCATATTACTAGTGTTGATCTTACTGTTAAAAAATATCAGGGCCAAATCAAGATGTCATTTATAGATAAAGCCCATGAGCAGAGAAACAAGTCAGCATCTGTAGAAGCTGGTATGACTTCCCTGTCCATCTCCTAACACAGTGAACTGTGGTCTATTTGGAGGGGCTAAAGGCGCTTGCTCCATCAGCACACGTCACTGTATCTCCAGCAAATGCAGAATTTTCTCCCCTCTGTAAGATTATGTTGAGGGGAAAATGCTGGAAAGGGACATGATCGTACATGAAACTGGCACAGTGTACACCTAAGCATGACACAGCTGATTCACAACTATGTAAATTGATATCCAAAGTCATTGCAAACCAAATGACACTTAAGTTTGGAAGATTAGATGTCTGTTTCCCTCACTTTCACCTCCTCCCACCATATTCACTGAAATTCCTCTGAATATTGCAGGAACATTTGGTATTTGGAGGAGACAGCATATCTAACGAGTATCAGCAGAATTAACTCTACTTATTATAGGAAGGACATTGCTGATAATGAAAAGGTGCAGCAAAGGCCATGCAGAATGATTAAGGGTCTGAGTGCATAAGATATGAAGGAAGATTGGCTTATAGTAGAGAAAAAGAGGCTGTCTTAGAAGTACATATGACTCCAAAGGGATCAGACAGACACCAGCAAACTGATTAGAATAATAATTAATTTCTTTATAGTACGAAAGTTTATGTAAAACATGTGCAAGGGAAGCAACTTTCACAAGAAGAAATGCAGGTAGTATTTCTTCTCAGAGATGGTGCAAAAGAAACCCACAGAAAAAACATCAATTAAACACAAGGCAAATTTTCTTCAACATACTCGTGAGAACAGTCCCACATGAAATGAGTATGGTGGCTTGGTCTGTTGAATGAAAAGAGTCTACTTTCTGAGTAAAAAATGTGTGATGTGTGTGAGTTTTCCTGTTACGCTCTCCAAGTATCTCACACTTATGTCAGTTAATTCCCACTTCTACTCATGTATGCAATTAAAGAATTTATACCCTGGAGAAACAGTGGTGTCAGATGGCTCTACCCACAGCTGAAGTATTGTGTATATATAATTGCAGCTACCAAGGGACACTCACATATCTCAAACTCAGTTTTCCCTCAGCAGGTTACAATTACTCTTAGCTAGTTGTACGTCTTCAGGGCATTGGTGGGAATGGAGTCTTACTGTATCAGGCTACGTGCAATAAATGGTTCTTCATTCACTGCTTGCTTTCACTCCTTAAGAACCTTCTTCTTAATCACTGACCTCATTCCTGTTTCTACACTTTTTATTTGACCTCAGCAACTAGTTGCTTTTCCAGAAAAATACAAGGACCACACTGACTGCTTTTGTGGTCCATTTTTTCTATTATTTCTGTCATGACAGAAAGCAAAATCTATATCCATGAATGAATATCCATTCATGTCTTCTATAAAACATATGCTACAAAGCACCCCAAGTCAGATTCAAAACCTTGAGAACAAAAGACCATAAGCCTGGAGAACTGCCAAACCCACATGGAGAGAACAGGAGAGATGAAGGGCATTGTCCACGTCCTCAAGCTGAAGTGCTTCCAGTGTGTTCTAGGAAGTAGGTCACAAACCATTAAGAGAAGGATGTAAAAAAAAAATAAATCTTGAAAGGCTGTTTTTCACCCTTATGTGAGACAAAATTCATTCTTATAAAGAAGTCTAGTAATCAGCTTGACTCTGAGAACGTGAACCTCCACTGAGAAGATGATACAACCCAACTCGTCGGTTGAGATACAGACAGTTTGATAGGAAAAGCAAAAGGTGCACATGCAAGCAAAGCAAAACAAGGAATTCATTCACTACTTCTCACTGGCAGGCAGGTGTTTTGCCATCTCCAGGGCTACATCATGTATAATAGTTACTTGGTAAGAAAAATGCCATAATTCCAAACATCCCCTCCTTTCTCTTTCTGCCCTCAGTTTTATATGCTGAGCATGATGTAAAATGGTGTGGAATATTCCTTTGGTCAGTTGGGGTCAGCTGTCCAAGCTGTGTCCCCTCCCAACTTCTTGTGCACCCCCAGCCTACTCATTAGCAGGGCAGCATGAGAAAAAAAAAATCCTTGATGCTGTGTATATGCTGTTCAGCAGTAGCTAAAACATTAATGTTAACATGGTTTTGGTCACAAATCCAAAACACAGCATCATAAGAGCTACTATGAAGAAAATCAATATCCCCGCCAAAACCTGTACATTACTTCACATTCCATGACTCAAAACTCATTTAGGTCATTTTCCTCATTCTCTTTACAAGGATAGCCAACATGACTTCCTCAAAACCAAAACAAAGTTAAATTCATTTCTTTATCAAAACATCATTTATAAAAAAAAAGGAAAATAAAACCAATCTTACAATACAGCATGATTCTATTCATGTCTTTTAATTTGTATATTTAATCTTTAGGAGTATCCAAAACTAAAAAATCCCAGAATCCAAATGTTAATACAGAGCTAAAATACCTTTTGCAAAAATCTCTAGCAAAAAGTTAGAGACAGAAAAAGAAATTAATGAAAAGTTAACCAGTTTGAATTCTTTACATCCTTCTTGCATAGCAAATGGGTAGATTAAAGGGAAAATTCATGCAAGCTTTTTAGAAAAAAAAAAAAGCTAATGTCAAGTAAATGAATTTGGGGCTGTCAAAGAAAATTTGATAATATGGTTTCTAGATGATTCATTTGTTAATGTGCAAAGTATGAATAGAGTCTCTAACCCAAGTGTGTGTCCACAAATTTGACATACACCTGGCATCAAAGGACATCCTGACAGAACAACTTAAAAGTTCTCATCTAGAAGAATAAAATTAAATTAAATTAAAAAATGCATAGCAATTACCACAATGAGAAATTCAGAGGAAGAAAAAAAAATACATTAACTTTTCCACTAGACAAGATCTTAGAAAAATATTACAACTCATACTGTCTACCATGCAGGCAATGTCATTTATCAAATCCAGGTAAAATGAAGCCAAAAATTCAGATTTGCCCTTAACTCTGTTATTTTATTAGACTTCATCCATTTTGCATTGTTATTGGACCATATCAAAAGCAAATTTAGCATTAAAATTGCTTTCTGCACAAGACAAAAAAAAGAGAAGGGTTTGGACTGAACAGGTCGGATGCAGAGTCTAATATCACAAAATCCGAACTTCCAGAGAAGAGTATTTTAATGCATTTCATTGCAAAAATGTCTTTCTTGTTATAGCAGCCATACAGTGACACAGCATTATATACTGTACTAGCGTATTATAGCTACTGTACTTCAAGGCAAGGTCTTGTTTGGGATTAGGATTTTAGCTTCTTGAAAGCAAAATGAACTGAAACAAACAATCTGTCACCCCAAAATTAGCCTCTCAAATGTCTTTATTGACTTATGTTAAAATACAGACCAACTTGTCTGTGGAAGAGTATAAATATAATAAGTTTGTCTGCCATATATATATAATACGTTTGTCTGACATATATAGATAGAAATTACTTTCACTTACATACGAAAATACTTTTTTCCTGTCTTTATCCTCTTTTTTCTCCCTAGTTTCAGTAAAATAAGTCAAGTCCCAGACAATAACCAGCTTAGTTAAAAAAATATGTAGGCCATTAATCTTAAGATTCAGCTAAATCTCTGTGGGTTTTCTTAAATTTCCCAGAGGAATTTTTAAAGCCTCATATTTTTAAGACCTCAAATTCTAACCGTATTCATTTAAGCCAGTCTGAGGAGAAAATATATAAATAGTTCACTCCTCCGTATCTCTTCCCAGCTCTCCCACTTAGCTTGCCTAATAAAAATGGGGAAGGAGGGTACAGGTAGTATTAGAGGGAAGAAACAGTGGTATTTTAAAAAACATTGCAGAAGGGAAAACACAATGGTGGCCCTCATAGCTGGAAGAAAAGAGAAAAAGAATGGCCTTCCAGCAAGGGAGGGTAAGGATAAGCCTGCAGACTGGGTAAAACCCTTCAGCCTAAATGATGAAGGAAATAGCCTAAGGTCTAGAGACAGAAAATGTATTGAACTAAACAGAATGGTTAGGAGCAAGGTAGGTCTGGTCTAGCTGTGTCAGGAAAGACTGCAATGTCAACTCCAGTACAGCTTTGCTGCATTATTACTGTAACGAAAGAGATGCATACACAGAAACCAATGTTTAGATGCCCGACCACTACTTACTGGGCAATCAAGAAGGAATAGTCAAACTGCAACCTTTGTCATCAATTTTGAGCAGTGAGAAGAAAACAAGGTTAGATGTAACAGTTTATAATCTATTAAGAGTGACATGGTTCAAATACAGAGCAATGGTCGTTGCTAGTTCTAAGCTGTTAAATAAAACCATAAAAAACAATTTTCTGTCTCTGCCCATTTATATACTGGCATGTGGTCTCTTTATTCATCTTTCATCAGTTTATGTATATCATTCTTCTTTTAAAGTGGAACAAAAAGTCTGACTTAAGAATCTAACCTTGTACTGAAGTCTTGCAGCCCAGAAGCTCTTGAAGAAGCTCTGGATTTGTGCATTTGAGCATGAGCTGTTCTAGGGGTTTTAATTTACTTTCATCATGTGATCCTTTTTCACTCTTCACATACACACAGCACTCCTGGTAGCTGCATGAAAGTAAAGAATGAGATAGTGGCTTGACGGAGAAAAAAAAAGTTTCCAGTTTATATCCAAAAGGAAAAAGTTAAAGGGACAGATACTGATGGTCATCGATGCCAGGAGCTTCAGAGAAGAATATTTTCACATTAGCAGTGGCCAGAATTTACAAAAGAAGCTCCCAATTACCTTATGGATTTTCTGGAATCAACGTTTGTTTTCACAATATTCACTGAAATAGATAATTGAGCTGAAAGTTAGAAGCCCTTTCAGAAGTTTGACTCCTCTAACTGTTTTGCATGGTTGTGTTAAGTGTCCCTCTGGCTTTCCGCTGAATCCAAACAACTTAGTTCCTTTGTTTATAAAATGTTACATGTGCCAAAAGATGCACTATTTTGTTCTAATGCGACAAGTAGCAAATGAGGGTGCTCTGGGGAATTCCAAAGACAAGGAAAGCAAGAATGAAATGCTAATGTGCTTCTCAATTGCCTTTCCGGATTAGAGAATCCTCTACAGATATTTTGACTGCTATTGTATTGTAGATCATTTTGATAGAATATACACTCATAGAATAATTTGAGTTGGAAAGGATGTCTGGGGATCTTCTGATCCAACCCCAAGTACAAAACAGGGAGAAATTAGAGTAGGTAGAAGAGCACTTTGACCAGCTAAGAACTGAATATCTCTGAGGACAGAGATTTCACAGCATGTCTGGGCATCCTACTTCAGTATTTCCCTACTTTTACGTAAATGTTGTTCTCCATAAATTAAAAGATCTGTGGTTGCATCTTCCATCCTTTGCTGCCTGCCCTTTAACTGCACTCCTGTGAAAGGAGCCTCAGTTCATCTCTGTAGGTTGGGGAAGACAACAATTAGATCCCCACCATCCCCTTTAGTTTTCTCTCCTCCAGGGTAAGCAAACCAACTGAACCAACCTCATTTCACCTGTCATATTCCACAGCCTCCTCTTGATGATCCTTTGCTGAATACTTTTCAGTTTGTCGATATCTCTTTTGTAGGGAGCTCAAAACTAATCACAATCTTCTTTCTCATGTTTCATCTGGCAAGATGACAGAAAGGGAAGAAACATCTTCCAGATAATGGTGCCTGTACCGGGCACCTCGACTTCTATCTCAGGAATAGATCTTTAGAGATGTAGTGTTCCTGATTTAAGAGAAAGCTAAAGCTAAAATCACATTCAAATGAGCTCTCATTATTGAGGTGAGAGGGAGCAGCCCTCCAACATTACAATTTTAGCTGCTCATATCAAAGACATGCATGATGAAAACTTCTGTAATTTTTGAGCCAGGAAAGTAGAACAGCAGAGTAATTTAAGTTTTAAGAAGTGAATTCAGTAACATAATTAAATATTGCCTAAACTGGACCATTTAAATAGCTAGCCATAATGAAAGTTAAAACAATCCAAATGCAGAGATATGCAGTTTTACAGTTCAACCTCAGCATGGGAGGTACAGAACTGCACTGCATTGTGAAGTGATGTCTCTTGTTTTTAATAGATAGTCCCACACAACGGATTTACTGTACTACACAAACAGAGACCTAAATGGGGTAAATAAAATACCAAAGGATGCAAGCACTTTACCAAAAGTCATCCTGTTGATGAAACTTCCCAGAAGATGGAGTTTTTGTTTCATTTGAGAGTCAGTAATGTCTCATCACAAAAATGTGTGATGTCAGTGCCCTTGCTTTAAATCTTTAAAATAAACACTACTTGTTTTCAATATATTTCAGTAGCCAGATTCTAGGGCATCTACATTGTGTTTACTTTAACCCTGCTGACCAGTCTGTAGTTTCCAACCACTAGCAGCTAAACACACCTCAGTTAGAGTTTGACATTGGCTTCACCTCAGCATTGTGTTCTAGTAGTTTGCTATGTGTGTGCACATGTGGGCAGAGAGGAGGATAGGCAGTGAAAATTGGACAGTTTTAGCACACCATTAGAGCATCCAAGCCTGAAGTCACAGTGTTTAACACTTGGAATGGGATGGTCAAGCAAAATGCTCTCACTTTTATCTGGAATCTGGGAATAAAGCCAACTCAGATAGAAGAGAAAAAAAAACTCACAACCCTGACTAATCTGACAGCTGTGGCAACGCGTAGTGATAGCAAATGTCAAGCAGGCCAAGAACTCTAATACCATACTGCAAATGGAGTGTTCTTACATGTGCACATGGTGGTGCATACAGACAACTGGATGGAGTGGACTCACTGGATGAGTGGTAGGCAGATATTTCAGGGATCACAACTGCAAGAACCTCACATTTGTTCAAGGATGTCTGCAAGTACCTTACTTCATTTCCAGTTTTGATTTGAATTTTTTAATATGGATGTTTGAAAGGATAGTCCAGTCTCCTCAATGTGGACAACAAAAATCAAAGTACATGCTTGAAAACCTAGAGGGGATGTTCCAGATTTCTCGAGCAACAATTGTCCTGCTACTGTTGTGCAAGACAGAGTTGCACGGTTTTGCAGAAAAAGTTGAGGTTCCTGTATACACTGAAGCAATTTCAAAGCTGACTCAAGATAAACTAATAGTCTTACACATCATCTTGCAATGTTATGAGATAATGACACTGCCAACAAGGCGGTCAGCACCAGCCCCAGTGAAAGAGAGAGCTTTGTGGTACTCAGTGTGAGGCAGTAAAGCAAATCTTAGATTTGTGGAAGAGAGCCTGGAAATCAGATGCTCTGGTGATGTATGGAATGAACAAATTTGAGAGAATAAATGAAACAGGTAAGTCAGCTTCAGAGTTCAGCCTATGGTATCTCTAGTATTTTGCTTAACACAGCAGTGTGAGGGCTAATAACAACAGAAAGTCTCTTCAGCAGGAATAAAATGCACATTTTCTTTTCTAAGTGTGAAATCCCAAAAGGGATTCAAACAGGCTTTATATTATTACTTGGGTGAGGAACATAATATGGGTGTCCTTGGTTTACCTATAATAGCTTTTAGATACACTTGCACTCCATTGCACCTAATGTATCTCCTTATTCTTTGATTTATAATCTTGTTTTTTACAGAAAGTACACCAGAAACATAAAACTGAAAGAATGGGATGAACCCACATTTGTAATTTCCCCAGATTTCTTTTTTCGTTAAGTGTCTCATAATGTTATTTCTTTTTAATTCTAATTCAGCAAGGATTTCTTGGGACCAAAACCTGTCAGAGAAGGTAACTTGGAGGTTTCCTTAACTGAGAGGGGGTATGTAGAATTGAACATGCCTACTGCAAAGAAATCAATTCATCCAGCCTAGTCACCTGCCAATTTCAGATTAATTACCAGTTTGTTCTACTATCTTCCATAGGAGCTTCCACATCTCCCTGCAGGGAATCATTCCATCTTTCAGTTTTCCTTGTCACATAGACTCTCCTGCCACCCAGCATAATTTCTTTTTCCTTCATTTTGTATTTTGTATTGTATTCCCCAAAGGACTTACAGCTGTGTCTCTGTTTGAATCTCCTTTCATAATTTCTTATCACAGTTCTGTTCTCTCGATATTTCTTTCTAGCTTGCTCTGCGTCCTCTATGACACCGGCAGCATCGGCTCTGACTGATCTATCATCCTAAAGCTCATAGCTCCAGAGCATCCCGATACCTTCCACCTTCCAACTGAATATATGATCCCATTTATAATTACCTTGTTTAATGGGCCGTCTGCCAGTTTTCAGCTCATATGGCAATTTCTTAAGGAAAGCAGTTTCAATTAACTTTTCATAGTTTTGTTATTGCTGTTCTTACTTATTTTGAAATATAATTTTAAACCAGAAAAATGGAGTCTAATTCTACTTTAACACTACTGAAGCTTCACCTATTTAATGGATATATTATAGATATGAACAGGAAGAGCAAAACACATGGGCAGGTAGTAGCTAGGAAGCTCTGCTTTGGCCAGCAGTGAGTCTGTTCTGGATCTAGCTGGAACTGGCTCTGTCCAACATGGGGGTACAAGTCCCCCTGAATTCTCCAGTGTCTTCTCACAGAGTCCATCCCTGCAGCCTCCACTCTACCAAAACCTTGTCACAGAAACCCAACACAAGGTCTTATTACAGTGTTGACAATATTTTGACTGTCAGTAAAACACCAGGGGAACCAGGAGGATTCAGTAGGGTGATCCTTGTACTCCAGACCTTCAAAATATAATCTTCCTAACTCAGGCTGTAAAGAAAAGAAAAGTCATAATCCATTTTTTTCAGAGTTATAAAATATTATGATTTGTTGGGTTCCTTTTTCTGTACATATATTTTCCCTGGAAAACTGTAATGAATGTGATGATGGCATTTGCTTTCCTTTTTTTATTTAAAGCATACAGAAGTGTTTACAACTGAAAGGCTGTAGCTGTGCAGGAGAGAGAAGGCTGCCATGTGCCTGGTTGTAGTGAGGAAGGATGAGGAATACTTCTAGGAGAAAAAAATTTGAAACTGGAAATGTCTGAGGGTTGACAGAATATTTGAGTGAAGACAAGGACAACAAAAGTAACTGAGAAATACCAATATGAAAGGCTTATTTCATGTTCTGTTGCATTGAGTTTGTCTGTCAAGGTTATGAGGGATTTCCTCTGTGAGAAGAGGCCAGGGGCTGCCTCATGCTGTACACAGTTGGGTCCAGCCAGCTCCACTACAAACCCACTACAGGACACAGCTAAACCTGTTGTGGAGTCTGTGACACCTCTGTGAAAACATACTTAAGAGCGAGCATCAAATGCCACAGGAAGTAAAAGCCTCAACACTGCAAGCACCGGCGATGGGGAGCAAGCAAGCAGCTGGGTAGGTGCCTGACTGCAAGCCCAGTCGAGCTCACCAGATCTGTAAAAATTAAGAGGAGGTAGCATAGCTTAACACCTTCTTATTTTTTTCAGGGTGCTTGGTCTTGGCAGATCTGTCTTAGTTCCTGTGGTATTATCATCGCTAAACAGTGTGAACCACTCCTGGCTGCATTTGCACATGCTCACAAAGCCAAAGTTTACTCATTGAAAAGAGAATTTCTTCTTCTCTGGATAGTTTGGACATATTTCACAAGGTAAAAGGAAGGGCACTGTTTTAAATTGCCATCTCTGTTTTTTTCCTTTAAATGCTTGAAATTCAGATCACTATTATATGTCCCATTTCTTTTTAACCCTTAGAGTTAATACTTCCTGACAGACTCGTGTTCTGAACCTGACTTTTCTCACTTGTTGACTTACACGTCACCCATACATTGACATTTAAGATAATTTGAGAATTTCTAGAGTATCCTGTCTGGCCTCCAGCTGCCAGGCCAGTAGTGTTTCTCTAGGTCCTGTATCTACCTGATGTTGTGCAGATTCCTCATTAAATCTAGGACATTTCAAATGGCACTAGACACACATATTTAGGAACCAAGTTAAGCTTTGAGTGTCATTTTTAGGGCAGCTCTTTAAATGATGTGAGTTCACTGTTAAAAGTAGATGATAACATTGGAAACAAATTAAATCACGACAATTAAATAATGCAGTAGTTCCTAAACCCCACTGTATGTTGTATCATTGCATAATACTCTGGGTTTTTTGAGTCTTGCTCTGCAGGTTAAACAATTAGGTGCAATTCATGTGGCCCAAGGTAGATAACTACAACACAGAGGTCTACATTTGAACCAATAAACATAGGCTCTCTGTTTTATCAAAGAAGAGATACAGATGCTTATTATCCTAAAAATCTTCCTTAAATGCACATCAAAAATTAATCCCATGTACTACACATTATATGAGTCTTATAGCCACTACTGAAAGCAACTATTGCATAGTCAACAGGTTGACTATAAAGGCAGTCTAGGGTGACAACTCATTGTCAGCATTTAAGGTTAGGTGGGCTGAATGTCATGTCTAGTCTCTGCAAAATGTTAGCTCACCATCTTACGGATTTATGCAGATCCAAGATCCTACAGCTGATTTATTCTAACAAGGAGGGCAACTCTCAGTGACTATGGTTTGCTCTGTAATTTTCCAAATTAAGATGCAAAATGAGAAAAACAGATCTTGTCTAGCAATAATTCATGATCTAATTTAAAGTGTTCAGGGAAGGAATATGATAAATACAGAGAAGCCAATGACCAAGCTGAGTTCCCAAGATAAGATTGAAATACAAAAATTTGAGTCCTTGATATTCAGCTGTGAAAGATGACAAACATACTTCCAACAGAAAACATTGAAGGATAAGAAGTTACTCAAGATTTTATATTAAAGTTTCAAGAGATGTCATTTTGCTATCCCTGGAACATTTTTCATTGACAAGTTGGTGACAAAAACATTGGCTCCTTTTTCTTGACTCTGCACTGCCTGTGAACATATTACATTGGCCTTTAGGAAAATCAAAGCTATATGCTTGGGAATTTTTGCTCAGGATTTTGCTCAGACCTAAACTAAAAATGCTTCAAAAAACTACCAAAACCATCATATTCCAGCTACAGTAAATTGTTGGAAAGAAATGGAACCATTATGTTAGAAAACTTTAGCACAAGGCATTTGAATACTATGGCAACAATGGATATTTTCTGTATCCATAAAATATTTTACAAAAAAAAATTATCTGAATATTCTGTTTATCTTCAAGCTGACTAAACTTCAAGTTCATGAAAGAAATAGACAAATGTCATATCCAAGATTATTAGTTCTGAATGCAGAAAGCTTTTCCTTCTATGCCTATGAGGTAAATTGTGGAAAACACAGTTTGATTTGATGAAGAATCTTTCCATTGTTCATTCCACGCTCAGGACAATTTCAGCTTCTCTCCTGCAGTCATTGGCACCTCAATTTTTTTATTAAGTGATTTACCACTTATAGATGTTTCATCAGACTTGAATAAACCTAAATTATTGCTCACATTAGCTTTAATGTGTGTCTACATCTGGGTGAAAATAATTTTCTACCTAAGAGTAGAAATGGGAATGAGGAATGCACTGTTTGCAGCAATTTTATATTCAAGAACTTCACTCACGACTCAAGTGACATGTGCCAATGAATTTTATTCTTTGGATTGCTCAATATAGAAATAATTAATAGTGTTATACAGTATTTGGACTGTAACTAGTTATCTATCAGATGGATTGCTGACTTAAATTTTACAACCTGCTTCTTCCCACAGTGTGATTCATTTAATCATAAACCGAGTACGATTTTCTGATTCTAGACCCAATTCAGCAAAACATGTAAGAACAGATTTAACTATAAGTATGCAAATGTTTCCACAGATTCCAAGTTAAGCATATATTTAAGTGGTCTGCTGTCTCAGAGCTTAAGTAAACCTCGATTCTTGATCTAAAATTTGCTTTTCATAAACATTTGTGAGCTTCAGTTCATACAATTGTTAAAGAATGAAAAGTTCAGCTACAAAAGTTACCAACAAAAGGAAATTTTGTTTGAAATTCACCAATATGTTTGCTAATCATTTTTTCAGTGTTTGCCCATGTCTGTTCAAATGTCTGGGTTGTGGCTTTTCATCTATTTCAGGAATGTTTTAAGCAAGCTATGCAAAAATCTTCCTTTGTGCTAGTTTGGCATATTGCAGGAAGGTTGAAGTTTTTCTTCTTTTTTTCCTTTTTTTTTTAATGCCTTCATGTAGACTGTGGAAAGCTTAAATCACTTAAACTTCCTTCTAAGAGTCTCTGTTTTTCAAAGAGTACATTCAGATGTAGCTTATTTTTCGAGCATTTTGTGAGCAAAAACGCCTTTGTTCATATAAATGCCACTGCTTTACTAGACCTCTTTTAACATGAGTAGCTAGAGGCTTTCCATCCCAACATTACTTAATGAGCTGTTCTGTGTCTTTGCCTTACTGGAATACACTCACCTTCAACATTAATTAGGGAGAAATGGCATGTATATAGAAGCTTACATGACAATCATATAGCTTAATTTTTTAATGTTTTTAAAATAACTACTCAGCCCTGATTTCACATCAAAATACTATCATAAAATGATTGTGGCCTTCAAAGGCTGTATAATTTAATCTAAACATTCTACCAACACATAATGAAACCACTGTAAAGACTCACTGGTGATTGGCTCACCTTTCCATTTCCAGGGCTATATCTAAGGACAGTTAAAGTGACCTCTTACCTGAAAGAGAAATGAAATGCAGCAGAAAAGCAAATTAGCAAATATGAAACATGTTATTGAGCAGCAAAAATCTTCCCTTTTAAAATGTACAAATTTACATAAATGACACATCTGATTTTCTTTATATTTTATTGGAGAACTAATAAAAAACAGAGAAGATCAGCACAAAGTATTTCAAGCTACTATATGAATAAGTTAATACTAGTGCTGCCTACTCCTAACAATTAACCTGAGATGTGATTATTTAACTTTGTTGGTTTTTTCTCTTGATTTACAATGCAAAGTTTTACAATCCAAGCGTACTCTTAATAAAATAAACACAGATAAAGGAGAATCATAGAATCGTAGAATCATAGAATGTACTGGGTTGGAAGGGACCCTCAAAGGTCATCTAGTCCAACTCCTCTGCATTGAGCAGGGATGCCTTTACTAGATCAGGTTGCTCAGAGCCCCATCAAGCCTGACCTTGAATGTCTCCAGGGATTGGGCCTCCACTGCCTCCCTGGGCAACCTGTTCCAGTGATCCACTACCCTCATATTGAAAAACTTCGTCCTTACATCTAACCTAAATCTACCCTTTTCTAGTTTAAAGCCATTACCCCTCATCCTATTGCTACATGCCCTTGTGAACAGTCCCTCCCCTGCTTTCTTATAGGCACCTTTCAAGTATTGGAAGGTCACTAAAAGGTCTCCCCAGAGCCTTCTCTTCTCCAGGCTGAACAGCCCCAGCTCTCTCAGCCTGTCTTCACAGACAGTACTCCAAGTACTCCAGAAAACTATCATAAAAGTTGTCAGCTACACAGAAATCAGTGAGCCTTTAAAAATGTTGACCATATGAAATGTGATTGTTCTAGTTCTGTTATGCAAAAAAGGCAAATAAGAAGGACTTTTTTAATTTTCTTAAACCATTCATTGGTTTCATGACCTTTCCTACTCCTTTTTTTTCCAGACTAAAATTGCATAATTTTTCCTCCATAGAAGTCTTTGTTACCCTCTGATCAGTTTCATAGAATCATAGAACAGTTTGGTTTGGAAGGGACCTCAAAGATCACCTAGTTCCAATCCCCCTGCCATGGACAGGGACACCTTCCACTAGACCAGTTTGCTCAAGCTCTCATCCAGCCTGGCCTTGAACTCGTCCAGGAAGGGGCCATCCACAACTCCTCTGGGCAACCTGTTCCAGTGCCTCACCACCCTCATGGTAAAGAATTTCTTCCTAACATCTGATATAAATCTACCATCTTCCAGTTTAAAGCTGTTGTCCCTCATCCTGTTACTCCATGCCCTTGTAAAAAATCCCTCCTCAGCTTTCTTGCAGGCTCCTTCACATACTGGAAGGCCACTATAAGGTCCCCCCAGAGTCTTATCCTCTCTAGGCCAAACAACCCCAACTCCCTCAGCTCGTCTTCACAGCAGAGGTTCTCCAGCCCTCTGATCATCTTCATGGCCCTCCTTTGGACTTGCTCCAACAGGTCCATATCTCCTTTGTTATTTGTTCTCACCACTGAACAATGAGAGAAGAAGAACCAGGATGGAAAAAAAGACCAGAAACAGCCTCCAGATACAGTTGCCCCACTACCTCTTGCCTCCTCTGCTTGGTGCTTGACCAACCCAGTCACCTCTTCCTGGATTTGTCCCACAACTCACTGCAGTAACTCAGCTCCAGTGACCAGGAGAGGTGCAAGGCAACAACAATATGTTGAGCAGGGAGAGAAGGAGGAAAAAAAAAATCTGTCTTTGAAATAGAAGTTTGAGAGAAGTACAGGGAGATAGAAATGGGGTTTTTTGGAGGTGACGGAAGTCTGAGGGGCACTTGGAGAGTAACAAGTAACAAGATTGTTCTAAGAGTGTTTATGAATCACAGAGCTGCAAAAATGACAGAAGGGTTTATTTGTTTGGGGAGTTAGAGTTTATTTTTAACCCATAATGACTTCAAATTATTCTTTTTTTCAATAGGAATTGAAATTTAATTTACCTTTGTAATACCTAAACAAACACTTCTGAACACTGAGTTCTTCATTCTCCTCCAGTGAAATAATTGCATCACTTTCCAGTTTTATCGTCTTACACAGCTCATCTCTTCTCTAGCTCATTAATAACTGACACATCAAACTATGCAGAACATGGTGGTTTTTATCAGGTACCTCTGTATTGAATGGTAGGGATGAAGTTTAGTTCATCAAATGTTTTTGCTCTCTAAAAGTAGAATATGTAGTCCAAACTAGTCACCAAGGCTCCCTTGAGAGAGAAGGCCACCATGAAGCACTTCCACAAGGTGAGCCATCTCATCTAGGATAAGATGATTTGCCCCTTGTTTTCTGTCTCTTTAGCTGTTTCTGGTATGTAAGTGCAATTCACCTCTAATGTATTAGGGCTACTTAATTTCCTTGAAAGCCTTCTTCAAGGGGTTTCATAAAAGGCTTGTTTGAATTCCAAATTAGTTACAATAACTGCCTTCCTACAGCTATGATTCAGTTCAAATAATCAGAAGTTAGAGGTGTGTTATTTTCTTTTATGGCAGATGATTTTTTTCAGCTTTACCATTTGATACCAATCAAAGTGTTCCGTAAACAAAATAAAACTTCATTTAGAATTCAAACCTTTTTTTCATACTGAAGCAAATCTGAAATCTACAATTTCTAACACTTTTTTTTAAAGGTGATTATACTTTCTGCCATCAAACTCCTCAGGTGATGTTGATTAATTTAATGAGGGATTACAGCTATTTTGACAGCATTTTCTTTAAGTTCCTTCAGCATGTCACCCAGTCTTGATACCTTGTCACCACCCAGCACCTCTCCAGAACTTTAACCACTGCCTACTCCTTCCCTGCATTGACTCCAAAAGTTATTTTAGGACACATATTTTTGCATCATGCTTAGTGAGAAAGGCATTCTGAAAGAAATGTAATTATTTCTTGACACCGCTACTGTATTTAAACACATCAGTTTATGACACTGGGTATTATAGTGGATTGCAGATTGTGGAGGAGGAAAGGAAGCAGGAATCTAGGTCTGTTCCTCTTGAGAATTTGAAGATTACTGGAACTGTAAAACTGTGTTTATTGCACTTGAAATCAGCAAAGACCAAACTCCTCTACATAGTACTTGGCTGTGGGACACAAAGGGTACTCAGTGATTCAAAAGTGTAACAATTATTTTGTGGTTTGTCTTTTCTTTTTCAGTTTAAAGTTCATGAAACAACACATGGTCTGTGTAGCTGCCCAGAGCAGTGCTTGTGTGCCCTGTGATCCAGCACAGAAGCCTTTTGGGGTGCTTGCATGTGCAAAGGCGGTGGGGACAGAGTTGAAAGGCTCTTTATGGTGCAGAACACCAAAACTGAATGTTCAAATCACTGCAATAGGCTGTTACTTATGAAGGAGCACAGTGTATCAGGATCTGGTAAACAAGGGCAGTCTAAGAGTACACTCCATGTGCTAATTTCCAGTTGAGATAAAGAAGTATAAAGAACCAAAATGTACCTTTTTTTGACAGATGTTTAAGTGGAATATGGTGTTTTTCTTCATGTCGTTACCACATCAGCAATTTAATTCAAAACTGTGTAAGGAGAACCTCCCATGTTATCATTTGTTATCATTTTTCCGACTGCACTCTTAAGTCACATTTCTACTGTTCCCTTGTCATTTCTCATTATATTTTTCTCACTCGTTTTACCAGTAGAACAACCTTGGATTTCAAAAGGAGGAGGAGCTCTACTTCAAAATAGAAATTAACAGTTCAATGTGATGCCTCCAATTCAGGATTTATGAGTAACAAGACAATGTATTCATTTAGTATTTTCATGGATATAAACGAAATACTGCAAAGCAACTTCCCTCACATTTTTCTAACACCTGCTCAATTATCCTCATTGATTTAGAGATAAATGTCTGAAAGAAACATCTCCATTTTATGCAAGAGTTAAACTGTCAGGCTAAAATACGATCTCTCCACAGTCAGACTAAATTAAAAGATACTACAGCAATCCCATGAAGTTAAGTAGATTTGAAAAGAAAATGCAGCATAGGTTAAGTTCTATAAGCTTCATCAGCTCTCAGGGTTTTTTTCTTTCTCCTTCTTCTTCTTTTTTAATCCTTACAATAAAGGAGATCCTCTAACTGTAGAGATTTATCACAGATGACAAAACTATGAAAGGTGGTCATAATTCTGACACTTCATTCCCATTCCTTCCTCTTACTCCTAGCATAAAATTTTTAGACAAGTTTTGTAATGACCTAGCAGGTGCTGGTTGTGCAGCTCCAGGTAGTGTCACAGTTCAGACCCACAATGTACTGATAGCTTTCCACCAAGAGTTATAACATTACTTGGGTGACTTGCTGTGATTTGCAGTCAGTCATCGCTGTATGTGTTTTTACAATAATGCTTCATAAATACATTGCTGCCTCAGCATCTGATAACTGAACTATTCCCCATAGGTTTATTATGGAAAATATTACATGTTTAAATTACTGTGAAATACTGTCCCTTCTTATCTCCCAGATACATTATCCCCACAAATGCTGTAAATGTTGTAGCAAAAGGTTTACCTGTTCTAATTAGCATGTATGGAGAAATGAAAACCTGCATAATTACATTTTGTTCCTCTGAGCATTTAATTCACTATGTGTGCAGTGGAAAAGAAAAAAGTACTAATATCATTAGCCTGGAAATCATCAGGATGGTGATCAATTCGTATTTTTAGAGATTAAAAGTAGGGGTTGGAAGAGCTGATTAGCCGAGGAAATGTTTAGGAGGTTACAGAAACGTGTATCTGCAGTTTGAGGATTCAAACCCAGTTTGTTAGTGGAACCTTAAAGGTTTATCAGAATAACAGCTTTCAAGACCAAAAAATACCTTTTGATCAAATATCCTGACTTTACATAAAAATTACCTCTTTATCCCTGCACAACGAATACCTTTTGTTTGATCAAATTGTATACCTCAGAAATGCATGAAAACATTCAGTGGATCAGAGACCCCGAGAATCTAGCCTTGTCAAAAATTTATTTCAGTCAAGAACAGCAACCTCTCTTTTTTTTTTTCCTTTCTTTTTCTTTTTTTTTTTTTTTTACTGTTGAGCCTGCAATATTGGGCATTCTTTGCATTGCTGGATTTACACAATACAGTCCACTTCATAAACTAGGCCAGCTGCTTTTTCCACATTATTTTTCTGGGTCTGCTCTCAGTTTTACAACATTGTCTTAAAAACAGAGACATGACTGCTGCACATAGTGTTCCAGTCTAAGTTTTTCCAGTTCAAGTTCCCCTCTCCACTCTCAATCATAGTTTCACTAATTATGCTCAAAGAGTTATACTGCTCCTTTTAAAAACAGGATGCTGTTAAGTGCTTGTGCTGACTTCTTTGCTCACTCATTTTCTTTTCAGTATCTTTTTTTTCAGGGCACATGAGTTAGCTATGGTCAATGCTCTAAGAAAGATGTCTAAGTCATCTAAAACTCGTCCAAGAGCATGACAGCTACCAAGTGCAGTTAATTTCCTGAGCTTTCTAATCCATAGGCAACTAAATTCAGGAGAGCTCTCCCTTTCTGGGTTGGAAGGCCCCTGGGTAATGAATTTTTTTCACCCACACATGCTCAGAACTGCTTGTTTGTTGGAGACGAACATGGCACCTGCCTGTCTCATAACTAATTTAGTTAGATGGTGAAAGTATTATCTCAGGTTTAGAAACAGATACATGCATTCATTGTACCAATATAATATTTTCACAGCAGTATGTCATTATTCATTTATTTTTTCTACATTTCTCCTGAACTGTTGTTCTTCATGTCATATTTTTGCATTTGATCATCTTCCAACTTAAATACGTAGTAAAAATAGGGGTTTATAATAAATCATATTTTTACAGTATGACTGATTGATGTGTTGTAAGCCTATATTTATCACTTGTATTACACTAATGCATAGCCTCACCAGGAATCAGGGCCCTTCTGTGCTGGATGCCTGCAACATATGCCTGCCACATATTTAATAAAAAATGTAATTCCTTGCCCTAGAGAGACTACTTTCTAAACATGGAGATGGATAGAACAGATGGAAAAAAACAAAAGTAGACAAGGCAATAGTGAAATAATCATTTTTCATCTTGCAAAATTGTAACTGTTATACTATACAGCAATTTAAATCTGTTTTCCCATGTACCAAAGGCAATTTATTTTCTAGTTTCCATAACTATCTCGTCTCCCGTTAGTCAAAAATATTTATGTCAATCTTATTTCATTTGATTTAATCATTTTTAAATCACTTTCACTGAAGTATAAAAAGCTGTTGAGCTCCTTTGTTTAAATATGAAACGTAGCAATAATCATTCTTTGTTATTATTCTAATTAGCTAGATGTCCTCATGGAGAATAATAAATGCGTTCTAACTCAGGACAATTAGAAATAAAGTGAAATCCCTAGAAAATATCCTTTGACAGTCAAGAACCCACGAGCAAAGACTGAAAACCAAACTTGACACGTACAATGAATGTGTTTTAAAGACTTGCTGCAGGTCATCAACAGTGAGATGCAGAGACAGAGAAAGGCATTCTGTTGGTTTTTCAGGAGAGACAACACATTGAGTAGTTACGTTTGTCTTGAGTGTCAGATCTGAGAATTGATTATTATTTGACTAATAAATATCAGCTTATTTGGAAAACAGAATGTCCATTGCTAGAAATTACAACTGAACGCACTAGAGAATCAGAAGACTGACATTCCTTCCAGAGTTTAGCCAAGGGAAAATTATAGGTAAAATAAGATATAAATAAGGGAAACAGAAATCAAGAAGCCATCAGGACACACAAAAAGGGCAAAGGAGGAGAAACATATTTTCCAGTGGAATAAATCCACATCTGTCAGAAAGGTTCTGAATGATGCCCGAGTCTCCTTTCAAGAGAGCATTATAAGAAAGGTAGAACCTGGGGAAAAGAAAACAACTTTGATAAATTAGTGGTCATTAGTCAAAATAAACAGTGATTTCAAAAATTATACTTTATAATTAAACCTTACAAAATCCATGTCACTATTTTCTTCCAAGACCATTTATCCCTAAATTGATCAATTTTCTTTTTTTTTTTTCCTACAATCAAGAATCTCAAAAACGGACCTTGACAGGCTGGAGAGGTGGGCCCATGCCAACATCATGAAGTTCAACAAGGCCAAGTGCAAGGTCCTGCACCTGGCTGGGGGCAATCCCAAGCACAAATACAGGCTGGGCAGAGAATGGAAAGAGATCAGCCCTGAGGAGAAGGACATGAGGGTGCTGCTTAACGAGAAGCTGGACACGAGCCGTCAATGTGCACTTACAGCCCAGAAAGCCAACCGTATCCTGGGCTGCATCAAAAGAAGCATGGCCAGCAGGTTGAGGGAGGTGATTCTATCCCTTTACTCTACTCTTGCGAGACCTCACTTGCAGTACTGTGTCCAGTTCTGGGGCCCCCAACATAGGAAGGGCATGGACCTGTTGGAGCGAGTCCAGAGGAGGCCGCAAAGATGATCATAGGGCTAGAGCACCTCTGCTATGGGGACAGGCTGAGGGAGTTGGGGTTCTTCAGCCTGGAGAAGAGGATGCTCCAGGGGAACCAGATAGCACCTCCTAGTACCCCAAGGGGGCCTGCAACAAAGCTGGGGAAGGATTTTTTACAAGGACATGTAGTGATAGGACAAGGGGCAATGGCTTTAAACTGGAAGATGGTAGATTTATATTAGACATTAGGAAGACATTCTTTACCATGAGGGTGGTGAGGCACTGGAACAGGTTGCCCAGAGAAGTTGTGGATCCCCAGTCCCTGGAAGTGTTCAAGGCCAGGCTGGATGAGAGCCTGAGCAATCTGGTCGAGGTGTCCCTGCCCATGGCAGGGAGGTTAGAACCAGGTGATCTTTAAGGTCCTTTCCAACCCAAACCATTCTATGATTCTATATTTAAACTTCAACATTCAGGGATCCAAAAATCATCCCAGAGGCCTCAGGAAGTATAACTGATAAAATAAGAAGAACAAATCCTCCCAGGAGGACTAGCTACAGAGACAACACGAAAGGAAAGCCCAGGAAAGTCAGAAGTGCACTAGGACATAAAAGCAACAGCCTGATGAAGTATCACCATCAAAGTCCTATAACTAGCGTAGAGCTGGCAGTATTTTGGTTTAACTGATTAAACCCTTGTTAGAAAAATAAGTTCTTCCTCCTCTCCCAGCATCATGACTGTTGCTGTATTTATTGAAACTGAAATAATTTTTGTTTTTAAAGTGGTTTCTCACAGAAAAGCTGAATTTAAAAAAATCCGAAATGAAAGTTACATGAAAACTTATAATCTAAGAAATTGCTAACTAAATTTTAGACTTGACCAAAGGTACTGGATTTCATTGCTATTTCCCAAATAGTGATGGTAGCAATTTATGTTTGTTTGTTTGATTGAACAGAAATAACTGCAAATTACCAGTATCTACAAGAGACTCAAATATCAAAGATTCATCGCTTCCTTCATTAGCCAGACATGGGCTATATCTACACAGCGTTTTCCTGGCAGAAGTCATCTCATTCTATCCCCCTCTGAGCCAGCTCCAATTTGGGAGCCAGAAGGCATATTTATCACCCAGTTGAGCCTGAGATAATGTATCCTGCCTCCCTGCAGGCCTTATCAGCTTGAGCACACTCCACCTCAAACATGGCTGCACCACTGCATCCAGCTACCTCCAAGCACAAGCAGAGACCATCCATGTCATCCTGCAAAATTCTCATGGATGCATTTACTGAGACTCTTGTGCAGAAAGATAACAAGCAGTAGGTAACTAACAGCAGTGTTGTTGAAGGAAAAAAAGTGTGGCCAGCTGGCATAGCACTAGGATCTATAGCTGGCCATTCAGTGCATGTACAGATCTGACAGAGTCAGGGAGGAACAACAGGGGAGCCAAAAAAGCAAGACCGCAATTTTGATACTATTGCTTATAAGATAGTGCCTTAACTGGAAACATCACTCTCAAATGCTGAAAATAACAGGCTGAAAGCATCTATAGTTCCAGTGGTTCATCTCAGCACCATTCGCTGCTCTGCTTAAACCAAGTGGATAGCACAGAGAGGCTGTAACAGGGCAAATATCATAAAAGCACTGACATATTCCAGTCAGTCTTATAGAGCTCTGCTTATAAAGGATCAATGTTTCATAGTCAAAAAACCATTTCTACGCCAGTTTTGGAAGGCTCGGTAACATCTAGGGAAGAAGTGGAGGTAACTGTGAATCATTGTTAGGATTCAGAATTAGAGAATCTTGAGTGATTATGGATTAGCAGAGAAAAATTACTGATGGGTGTGCATTTGCACCTAACCTCCCTAAACTCCTCTCTTGAGGATGTAAAAAGAAAGCCTGCTTTATGATGGATGACTTCAGGGATATTTGCTGGACAACTGGTTTAGTTGGTTCTAAAAACAAAAGGTGGGAGATACACGGCATAACACAGATGTCTAAAACTCAGTACATTAATTCTAACTTAGGTACCTGAGGGGAGAAATGAACAGTTCCAGTGGGCAGTTTATCCCATTCTAAAATAGATGTTTAAGATAAATCAGTTGAATCACTTCCTAGAAGTGCTTATTTTTCTCTAAAAAGTCTCAGAGTGGTTGGCTGAAGTTTAGATGTCTAATTCTGAGAAATTTAAAAGGAGAGATGTACCTCAGTCACAATTCTTTCAAATGATTACACAGGTCAAGGAATTTTTTTTCTTACAACAAGAAGACTGGTGTTTTAAAATGAGATTTGAAGTAAAAATAAATTATACGTAACATGGGTAAGTGGGAAATAAATGAATGGTGTACAATTTAAAATGTAGGCGACTCTCAAGGAAGTTAGTTGAATGAATTTAATATTAGACATAGCTAGGGCTTCAGGAAATGAGAATTAATGTTCATATGTATTAGGAAGAAGGGTCATCTTAGGGCAGCTATGAGTCTTGGTTCAGGATATGGAGATGCAATAATTTTAAAGAGTGATATAGAAAAGTGAAACATTTGCTATAAATACATCTTGATATCTTAAACAAGGAAGTGTTATGTACCCTTTCCATCTAAACACCATCTTTACTGAAAGAATAGCATGAGATAACATCTGCTAAAAATAAAAATTTTTAGATTAACTCATAGTTATAACTTAGATCAGACCATTTGTTAGAAAGGCCTGAAGAATGTTTTAGCCACTTTTTTAATTTTAATTTTTAACATATCTTAGAAAGCTGGGATATTGAAATGGCTTGGGAAACTGCCAAAGTAATTCCAATGTTTAATAAGGGTAAAAAAGATAACCTAGGAACTATAGAAAAATTACTCTGATGTGTATTCCAGAAAAATAATGGAACAGTTAAATCAGGATTCTATCAACAAACAGTGGCTAAACATATAATTAATGCCAGTCAACAGAGTTTTGTGGAAAGTAAATCTTGTCAAACAAACCCATTGTTGTTTTTTTTTATGACAGGATTACAGGTCCTATTGATAAAGGTGACCGTGTTGGTACAACATTCTTCATTTTTAACAAGGCATTTGACTTAGTGCCACAAAACACTTTGGCTTAAAAACAAACTTGAATTGTGCAGAATTAACAGAGTGTATATTTGATACAATAAAAAATATCACAGAGTTCAGAAAGTAGTAATTAAGAAATCAGTGAGCACAGCTGCATCTACAAGGTTCCCCCAAATAGTCACTGCTCCGTATATACAAGGAGTAATGAACTAGAAGGAGCATATGCACAAAGCATAGCAGGGCACTAAATACTAAATATGAGGCTCTGTTGCAGAAGTGTCTGAAATGTCCACTAAAACAGCTACATTCCAATAAAATGTTTAAGGACACCTAAATGCAGAACAATATGCCTGGGGAACAGGAATGTTAATTATGGGTACAGAAAGAGACACTCTGTCTTGGAAAACAGCAGCTCAGAAAAGAGTTTGAGAGTCATTGTAGATAATCACCTCGAAATAAGGTCTCAAAGTAGTGCTTTGGCTAAATGGCTAATATGATCCTTGCCTATTTAAAAGGTGATTATCAAATAGAAGTAGGAAATGTTACTGCTGCTCTACTTTGCTTTGATGAAACTGCCACTACAATCAAACACCTAAGTCTGGAGTCATCAGACCTTCCAGAAGAACATGGAAATCACAGAGAATGTTAAAAAAAAAAACAAAAAAAACCAAAAGAAAACCCAAACCACAAAAAAAAAAAAACCAGACCAGAAACTGGAAAACAAATCTAAAGATGTGAGGCTAAGAGAGCTCAACTTAATTTGTCAGAGAAGGTGGAAAGCTGACTTGACCGGTGCATACAGATCCTTGCACATGAAAAACACATCCAGCAGGATGGTTTTCAAACCTCCTGACAAAGTCCTAATTAGACATAATGACTGGAAGCTGGAGTTAGAAAATTCAACCTTGAAATAAGCCACAATGTAGAAAAGGAAATTTTATGAGAAGAGGTGTCAACTCACCATTAATCTGAGTTGTTAAAGTCAGTTTAGGTAGCTTTCTGAAATAGATGGTATAACTCAGCTTTTCAGAGAAATTACAACGCCAGTGTGAGAAAGAGTTTAGATTAGATAGTCATAGGCCTGGCCTTGAAATCTATCAAATCGTGAGTATCATCTTCTCTTCCCTCAATATTTATATACCACAGGATAACCAGAATTACCTACATTACTCAGCATAACCATTACTTGGGTAGACATGCATGTAGACAATGACTGTACTCAAATATCATATCTCAAGGTTTCAGCCAGTTGTCCAATGGGACCCAGAAATATTTAAGTAATGCTACACTGCTTAGATGTAATCTGTTTGCACTGGGTGGAAGGGGAAGTGGTTTTGTGTCTGAGTGTTTAAAAAGAAAACCATTACCCTTCTTTTTACAGTTTGATGGACTACAAGTCACTCATTTTCTTTACTCCTGCTTATCTTCTAGGGCATTCAACTCTTCCTGAAAGTCATAGTGCTTTTCAATCATTAGTTAAACATCTATGTGTTTAAGTTTTCTTGATTTTTAACAATTATAACTATGCCAAAGTGTCCTTCTCTCACTTACAGTCTAATCATCTGCCTTCCTTAGGTTAATGGTTGGACTTTATGATCTTAGAGGTCTCTTCCAACCAGGGCTATTCTGTGAATCTGTGAAGAACAGTGAACACATAGATGTTGAATTGTCAAACCTATAGTTTAGTCCAGTAGAAATAAAAAATTAGTGAGTTTATTTTTCTGAAATTCTGGAAAGGGACATTTACTGTAAGGTCTCAGAACAGGTATTTTATCTGTGTATCCATCGCCATCATAGAGGATATCCATGCTGAACTGGACTCCAGCAGGCATCTTCACTGTTTGAAGGCTGTGCCTACACAGATGCCTGTGCAGAATCATTGTTTTCCATGTGCTAGCACAGGTGCATTGTGGTTGGAATACCATTTACATTAGCAGAAAAAAGATGCCGCCCGTCTTCTCTCAGTTGGCTCTGCAAGAATAATAGCCAGTACAACCTTTTTTTAAACACTCTAGTAACCAGGCTTGAGTCTAAATACACACAACAGGCAGAAACATCAGGTAAGAAGGTGCCATTTTCAGCCATATTTCAGAGAAACACCATCTGTTACAACATATTTAAGTGCAGTTACACACCCAGTTATGGTAGGTGAGAAGGGTAGTTTTCTACCTGAGAAGCATGATTTTTGTCTGATCATCTTTCGCCAAGCCTCAGCCATTAACATCAGAGACAATCTACTGAAAAGGAAAGAAATATCACCATTTTTCTGTCTCCCCCTAATGGAAAAGGAGACTCAAATCCCTTGCTCTGTACTGGAATTATGGCACTGGTTGTTACTATATGTAGATTAGAAAGGTTCATTTCAAAAGTCCCTAAAAACTGGAAGAATTTGAGAGTAGGAGAAATTCAAAATGAGACTAGAACCAGCAAAAAGATAATTAATATATAAAATTTACACATAAAAATTTAATGAGCCTGAGCTTCCAGTTACCTTTATTTGAATATTTTGGCAGATACATTATTAACGCTAACCTTATTTTCCTAGCTGAAAAAATAACATAAACAAAACCACAAAAATTATGATGTGCCAAGAGAAAAAAAAAAAGAGTTATGGCTTGGAGACCCTTCCTTTGTATGGAAACGCTAGATTCTAATTTAATTTAAAAACCCTAGTTTTCTGCAGCCTGACAAATCTCCAAAAATTATTTCCTCACTGATTACAGAAACAGACAATTGGTGCCCAAACAATCAAACAAGGTTGTATTGTCAGCATGTTAATCATAGTGTTTCTTAGCAACCATATTTTATTTACAAGTAAGGATACTTCTTCAGAAGCCTGTCACATTTAATGACAAGTAGCTGTGGGGAAAGGGCTGGAAAATGTATGTGCAGCTCACACCTTTGATAAGCTGTTTGTGAAGAGGACAGAGACATGCTTTTGTTGATAACCAGGCATTGATGGAGGCAGATAAAGAAACCTCTGAGAAGTGAAGCTGTGGGGCAAGGGCTCACACAAAACTGGGGTTGCCCTGCTAGTCTTCTGCACCCACACGGGTTAATGCTTTTGCCCATGTGAGTCCATAGGTACCTTTCCCTTAGTTACCTTGGTGCTGAGATTTTTTTAAAAATTCATGAGATAGCCAAGGATTTGGGGATGACAAATTTCTTGTTTCTTTGCATGTGGAGCTCCCAAAGGATCAGGCTCTGCTTCCGGTACTTTCTTTTCAGCAGCAGCCAGGGCGACAACTCTATGTTTTCCATGCTGTCACATCACTGCCCAGTGGCAACCATCAGTGCTCACATATATCACCCTGTTAAATATAAAAGGCAACAGTTAGTGTCTGAAAAAGTCTATTTGACTCAATCTGTTTTCTTCTGCAGTTGTTAAACAGTGCCTACTTGTCATCCTCACGTTAAATACCAATACTTTGGGATGCTTTTAGAGATACTTTCTAGATAGAATATGCAATGGCCAGAGAGAAAGGAATAGAAAACATTTTGTTGCTCATTGTGAAAACAATTGCAGCATTGAAAACATTGCAGCAAACTGTACACTGTACACTGGACAGGACAGTAGAGGTACCAAAGGGCTCCCTTTGACTTTCTTTGTCTGTGATCAGTCATAGTGTTAGGAAGGACTGCATCATCCAGTAAAAGTCACCTCTCTTGGATAACTCTCAACATTTACATGCACACACATGTGCATACACACACACTTTTCTCATTGCCGTGGCTCCAAGACCACCTCAATAATCATCTCATGTTGATCTATTACAATATCCTGTCTCTATTCATGACCATCACAACATGCTTCAGGGAAAACTCTAAGAAAAGATAACCTGCTTCTGTAAAGATCTCATCCTAATCCTTTGGAGTTAGATTTAGACTTAAATCCTTAAGCATTATCTTTTCCTTCCAGAAGTGTTGGTAGTCTGAGTGTGTATTCTAGAGATCCTTGTTTTCTGTTAAAGTAACCAACACTTTTAAACTTCTGCTGTGTTCCAGGACTTCCACACTCAAATGTTGGTTTGCTTGTCCCTTCCCTTCTTTTATCCATTTTGAAATAATTGCCTTTACATTTCAAGAAATATCTTCTTATTCCTGAGATATGAAAAAACCCAACAAAAAACCAAGCAGGCTGATGAATCACGTGATAGTATTTACCACTAATACATCTGTGGACTCTGAGATACTTCAGTTTGAAGAGCCTATGTATAATAGACATGACAGGACAGCTCGGATATCACCACAGCAAGAGTCTTACAGACAAAGTTGAACACTGGTGACAAAGTGGAGTCCTAAGCTCTTCTGATCACAAAAACCTTTGCAGACTTTCAGAGACATACCACATTCAATAAAAAGAAGTTTGGAGGAAGGGAAGAGCAGGGTAATTTTTGGGTGATATTTTCTTGTCTAAACTTGCAATTATTTTTGCAAGTATTCTGTCCTTTCATGATAGAATAAAAATAGAAGTAAGAATAAAATTTAGGGATGGATCCAAATCAAAACAATAGACCATAACGCTGGGAACTCTGTCTCATCCTTAAAAGAATTTCGAAAATGACAAAATGCTAGTTCAAACCCACATAAAATCTTTATGGTTTAGTCCTGCCCTAGTAAACACATTACACATTTAAGCTTTCAGCAGCAGCTGGAAAAGTTAAGACATTCCATGTAAAGCATTAGCACTAGTAAAACTGTCTGTGACCCCTTGACCTGCTGAAATTAGCAAGCACTAATTACAAAAAAAAAAAAAAAGGTGTGGAAGCTAAAATAGTTCTAAGAGTTCACTCTTGCAAACCAACAAATGGGAACCATCCCTACAGAAAGACTTCCGAATTATGTCAGATATCTCTTTCACTACCCGGAAAGCTGTGACATCAGCAGTGAAGGAAAGGGCAGACAATGGCAGAAGATTTCTGGGGAACCTAAGAGACCATCTTTAGCCTCAGTCCCATCATGGAGCCTCTCATCTCTTCACTCGTTTCCTGGCCAATACTGGGAGCTCTTTGTGTCTCCACACAGTGAAACAGACATCTGTGTTCACTGTACTCCACCATCCACTGGGGAAAAAACTGCCAAACCATAGCTGTGGATCCCACCCATTTTTAAAGACTGCAGCTAGGCAGCAGACTCTTCAATCTGCTATATACAAAAATTCAGCTGTACCTGACCCTCCTGCACACCATCAAAGACAAATTACAAGCCCATTTAAGTCTTCTCCACCACAGACTTTAATAGAGACTAATATGGAACAGAGTTTATTGTCCAGCTGCTGGCCACTCTCCTCTGGAGGATCCTTCTGGACACCAGTGCTCCTGCACTGGGCCTACTGTATTTGTTCCAGAGCAATAGCAACACCTGGCAGAAGTTAGTGTTTTATCTCTAACTGTTTATTTGGCTGTGTGAATGGTATTGCTATGGTAAAACAACCAAATGAAAAAACAAACACCATTTCAAAGCACTGACAGTGAGTGCTATTGCAAATGAAATTCAAGAAAGCATATTGAACAAACCTGACTGTGGAATGTTTTAATAAAATTGAAAGCATCAGGAAGCTTTGAAGTCTTCTAAGCATACAGAAAAATCAGTTATTTACTATTGCAGCATCAAAAGAAAGATCTACCAATATGCTGTACAGACATCAGGAGGAAAGCCTGTCATGGTCTTTGTTTGCAGTTTGCTTGTTTTTTCTTAAAATCTGTCCTAAAGGAAGATTCATGACTTTTTATGATGTAGCACAGCCCTCATGTTTATTCCTAATATTTTTCCTTTGAAGATCACTTGGGAACGGGAGTTCTTACATTGACTGCAGTCACAGGTGAGGTTAATATCTTCCTGATTTTACAAAAATAGTAGGGGCAACATGACTACAAATGACAAGAAGACTAACAAATATTTTTCTGGCATTTCATTGTACATAGACTTTTGAAAATATCAGCTTTGATTTGAACATAAGTGACTCCTTTAATAAAAATAATTTATCTTTTTGAAGACCATTAAATGTTTCTGGAGAAGACTCTAATCTCCAAAACTCCCAAGCGTTCAAAATTCACAGTAATTTCAGTAGAAGCCACAGTCATTCAGTCTTTGGGAGAATCAGATTATTTATATAGGTGTCCGAATATTTTACTTCATTAACCATTGACCAAGAACAAATGTAGAATCATAGAATAGAATCATTCCAGTTGAAAAAGACCTTTGAGATCATCAAGTCCAACCGTTAACCTGACACTGCCAATTCACCACTAAACCATGTCCCTAAGCACCACGTCTACACATCTTTTAAATCCCTCCAGTAACAGGGACTCCACCACTGCCCTGGGCAGCCTGTGTCAGTGCTTGACAACCCTTTCAGTGAAGAATTCGTCCGAATGTCCAACCTGAACCTCCCCAGTGCAACTTGAGGCCATTTCCTCTTGTCCTATCACTGTTACCTGGGAGAAGAGACTGACCCCCACCTCACTACCCCCTCCTTTCAGGTAGTTGTAGGGAACAATAAGGTCTCCCCTCAACCTCCTCTTCCGCAGGCTAAACAACCCTAGTTTCCTCAGCCACCACTCATAAGACTTGTGCTCCAGACCCTTCACCAGCTTTGTTGCCCTTCTCTGGACACACTCCAGCAGCTCAGTGTCCTTCTTGTAGTGAGGGGCTGTCTACAGTTAGCCAGTACTCAGGGCTAAACTGTAGCAGTCACTATATCACCCAAGACTCCCTCCCCAGATGGGAAGGAGAATTGGGGAAAAAAAGGAAAAGGCCCATGAGCTGAAGTATAGACAGATTGAATAGAATGACAAAACAGGAAACAACAATCAACACAAAACATAAAGGGTTTTACTCAGCCTGGTTCAATGCTAACAACAGGAAGAGAGCACCATCACAAAGAGCCTCAGGGAGAGGAGGAGGAACCCCACCCTCTCTGAGCTCCCTCCTTTTATAATGAGCATGATGAGGTGGTGTGGGATACACCTGTGAGTCAGCTGCCTTGACTGGATCTCTCAGCTGACTCGGGGCTACTCATGGCCTGCCCGCATGGCTGGCACATGGGGCTGTGCCTGGGGAACCAGGACAGAGGCCCAAAACTAAACACAGTATTCGAGGTGCAGCCTCACCAGAGCTGAGTACAGGGGAACAATCACCTCCCTACTCCTGCTGGTGACACCATTTCTGATACAGGCCAGGATGCCATTGGCCTTCTTGGCCACCTGGGCACACTGCTGGCTCGTGTTCAGCCGGCTGTCAGCCAACACCCCCAGGTCCTTTTCCACCAGGCAGCTTTCCAGCCACTCTTCCCCAAGCCTGTAGCACTGCATGGGGTTGTTGTGACACAAGTGCAGGACCTGACACTTGGCCTTATTGAACCTCATACAACGGGCCTCAACCAATCGATCCAGCTTGTCCAGATCCCTCTGCAGAGCCTTCCTACCCTCAAGCAGATCAACACTCCTGCCAAACTTGGTGTTGTCTATATATATTAAAAATGTATTTTTAATTAGTGTTATCACTTAGAAAAAATAGTTATGACTATTACAGAGAAGTCACTGCAACTGACATCATGCTGTCTGGACCTGACAGAGACCTGCAGGGAAGAGGGAAAGGTGCAGATAAGAACACAAGGAGGCAGCTCCCCATCATACTTTTCTTCCCTGTAACAGGCCTAGATAGACCACGAAACTGCACAAACACAGAAAGGACAAGGGGCAATGGGTGTAAGCTGGAACATAGGAGGTTCCACATAAATATGAGGAAGAACTTCTTCACAGTGAGGGTAACAGAGCACTGGCACAGGCTGCCCAGAGAGGCTGTGGAGTCTCCTTCTCTGGAGACATCCAAAACCCACCTGGACATGTTCCTGTGTGACCTGATCTAGGTGTTCCTGCTCCGGCAGGGGGATTGGACTAGATGATCTTTTGAGGTCCCTTCCAATCCCTAACATTCTGTGATTCTGTGATTATCTAATTCATTCTTCTTGCTGTGACAAGAAACTACTATAGCTATTAAATTCCCAAGCTACCTTAGTCCTTTTTGCTTAACCTGTTCTATAATACTTCTAATGATGATCACTGTGCAATGTTCTTAAGCAACCACAATGACTACCAATTCCTACCTTTAGAAAACCATTCCTAAAATTTAAAGTAAACATCTTTTTCTCCAGCTTGAGCTGTTGTTTCTTGCCTTATCCTCCATGACCATAGGAAACATTCTCTTTGCAGCTGTTTTACATGTTCAGACACTACTACAAGCTCTCCTATCTATCTTTTGTCTTCTAAGGTGACCAAGCACCCTGTGTTTTGTAGATCCCCAGACCTTTCTCATAGTCTTCCTCTGTACTCCCTCCAGCTGGTTCACATCTCAAAAACCATAACAATGTTGTGAAGAAGAATTACATTACAAATTTAAAAGACTATAATGCTGTTCAAAAATCCAAGTATAATGTTTGCCCTCTTTGCAACAGCATAATGCTCTTAACCTACATTCAGTTTGTGAACCACTGTAACCTCCAAATACTTCTTTGCAAGGCTCTTACTGATCTTATCTACCTTTTCTCATTGTGTTTTCTCAACTGTTTATCCCTCACTAAGGGCAGAACCATGCATTTTTTCTAATTAAATTCTATGCTTTTTTTAAAAAATATTTCTCTAAATTGTTGTGATCATTTTGAATTAATTCTTATCTTTCAATCTGTTTGCTGCCTCTTTCAAATTCATTTCATTTGCAGATTTAATAAGCATATTATCACAACCTGGGTTGGATTATAATGAAAACATCCAATATCCTAAGTCTAGGATAGATCCTTGTGGAGCCCTCCTCAATTCATCTTAGCAGTTTGACAGTGAAGCGCCAGCAACTGCTCTGTACGTAGAATCCCCAGACATTTTTGTCCCCGCTTTACAATAATCCCAACTAGTTCGTGCAATGTAAGGCATTGTAAGAAGTCTGAACAAAGTCTAGCTATACGATTAGTATACCCTTAAGGCATGTTACTTCGCATAAAAATATTTTGGATTGATCTGATATGATTTAATCCTGACAAATGAGTTAACACTCACTGCATTTGCTGCCTACTCATTTACTACTTACTCATCTGGTGTTCTTTTAGATCCCCTACAAAAAGACTGTTGGATATTTTGATCCAGTATGTTCCCACAAACAGAATTGGCCCTAACCTTCCCTCTTTAGCCTTTTTTTAAAGTTAAATCCTATGTTTGTCCTTTTCCAGTCTTCCAGAACTTGATTCACCTCCACACGTTCTCAAATGTACTGAGAGACTGTTGAGATTGCTTTCACAAACCCAAGATGGATTTCATCAGGGCTGGAATATCAGAAAAATCTCAGTGTACTCAAAGCAGGACTTACTTTCTTATTCCTCTTTGTCATTGATGTTAATTGTGATAGCAGTTTGAACACCATTGACTGCATAACATGCAGCACAGTAGAGTTGTGATATAGTCCCTGCAGCCCTCTCTTGGGAGAGGCAATAGACAGTTAAACTAAGATCCACAAAGCCTTTAAAGTCAGTACATAGAAACACTGCCTCAGCTCTTTCAGATTCCAAGGTACCAAGATAGACCCAAACCAGACTCCAACAATAATCTTCAACTCACAGAAGATATTTCCAGAAGTAGGAATCGTATTTGCCCTGCACTCTTCCCCATGTTCAGAATGTGAAATAACAAACATGCTTAGCTATACTTTTAGCTCATGTGGAAAAATTAGGTAGTGCTGAAAGCAACTCAAACTTTCCTAAAAAGGTTGTTCAGTTTCCATGTAACAACATTTTTCTACCTTTGAACATTTCCCAAAAATGCATACAAAATTATCAAATTAGAAGTTAAAATAGATTTAAAAAAATCAAATGTTCCAGACTTTGGAACTATTAGATTTGTGATTTTCCGTATAATTTTCATTTGTGCGTAAGGATGATTATTTTTAGTATGTAATCATATTTCAGAAGACCTCAGCCTCATTTATTGTTGAAGAGACAAACAATACCTCCAAAATCCATATGAAATCTGGAATACCTAACTACTTAAATCTAAGTATTTTAAAAGCACAGGAGAAGGCCATCCCCAGGTCCCAAAAAATGAGCCAGTGGGGAAGAAGGCCAGCCTGGCTAAATAGAGAGCTTTGGCTGGACCTCAGGAGCAAAAGGAAACTCTACGGCCGTTGGAAAAGGGCACTGACAACTCATGAGGAGTACCAAAATGTAGTGAAGCTGTGCAGAGCGAAAATTAGAAGGGCCAAAGCTCAAGCAGAACTCAGCTTGGCCACTGCAGTTAAAGATAAGAAGAGGTTCTTTCAGTACCTCAACAGAAAAAGGAAGACTAGGGAAAATGTTGGCCCACTGATGAATGAGACGGGCACCCTGGTGGTGGAAGACACAGAGAAGGCAGAGGTACTGAATACCTTCTTTGCCTTGGTCTGCACCGCTAAAGCGGTCTCTCGTGAATCCCAAACCATGGAGGCAAGAGGGAAGGTCTGGAGAGACGAAGACTTTCCCTCAAAAGAGGAAGACTGCGTTAGAGACCACTTGGCCAAACTGGACATCCATAAGTCCACGGGCCCTAATGGGATGCACCCGCGAGTGCTGAGAGAGATGGCAGATGTTATTGCTGGATCATTCTCCATCATCTTTGAAAAGTCACGGAGAATGGGAGAGGTGCCTGAAGACTGAAGGAAGACCAACATCACTCCAGTCTACAAAAAATGGCAAGAAGGAAGACCCAGGAAACTACAAGCCAGTTAGTCTCACCTCCATCTCTGGGAAGGTGATGGAGCTACTCATTCTGGAGGTCATCTCCAAACATGTTGAAGAATAGAAAGTTATTGGGAGTGGTCAACATGGATTTACCAAGGATAAATCATGCTTGACCAATCTGATAGCCTTCTATGATGTTATAACTGGTTGGCTGGATGAGGGGAGAGCAGCAGATGTCATCTACCTTGACTTCAGCAAGGCTTTTGCCACTGTCTCCCATAACATCCTCATTAGGAAACTCAGGCAGTGTGGGTTAGATGAGGGGATGGTGAGGTGGATCGAGAGCTGGCTGTGTGACAGATCACAGAGGGGTGTGATCAATGGAACAGAGCTGAGTTGGAGGCCTGTAACCAGTGGTATCCCCCAGGGGTCAATACTCGGTCTGGTCTTGTTCAACATATTCATCAATGACCTGGACAAGGGGACAGAGTGTATCCTCAGAAAGTTCACTGATGATACCAAGCTGGGACGGGTGGCTAACACTCCAGAGGGCTGTGCTGCCATCCAGTGGGACCTGGACAGGCTGGAGAGCTGGGCAGAGAAAAACCTCATGAGGTTCAATAAGGGCAAGTGTAGGGTGAAGAAGAATGTCAGACACCAGTATAGGTGAGGGGGGACCTCCTGGAAAGCAGTTCCGAGAAGGATCTGGGAGTCCTGGCAGACAGTAAATTATCCATGAGCCAGCAATGTGCCCTTGCCGCCAAGAAGGCCAATGCCACCCCGGGCTGCACAGGGCAGTGTGGCCAGTAGGTTGAGGGAGGTCATTCTCCCCCTCTACTCTGCCCTGGTGAGGCCACGACTGGAATACTGCGTCCAGTTCTGGGCTCCCCACATGAAGAGAGACTGGGACCTACTGGAGAGAGTCCAGTGGAGGGCAACGAGGATGAGTGGGGGATTGGAGCATCTCCCCTGTGAGGAAAGGCTGAGAGAGCTGGGACTCTTTGGCCTGGAGAAGAGAAGGCTGAGGGGTGATTTAATTAATGTTTGCAAATACCTAAAGGGTGGGTTGAGGGTGGATGAAGCCAGACTCTTTTCAGTGGTTCCCAGTGACAGGACGAGGGGTAATGGGCACAAGCTGGAACATAGGAGGTTCCATTTAAATATGAGAAAAAACTTCTTTTGGGTGAGGGTGCCAGAGCACTGGCACAGGCTGTCCAGAGAGGTGTGGAGTCTCCTTCTCTGGAGATTTTCAAGACTCACCTGAATGCAGTCCTGAGTGATGTGCTCTAGGGAATCCTGCTTTTAAGCAGTGGAGTTGGATTAGGTGATCTCTAGAGGTCCCTTCCAACTCTGACAATTCCGTGAATCCGTGAATCATGGAGTGAGGATGACCTCTGTCTTGGTCCCTAGTATAGCCTAAGGGGACATTGCTACTCAGTGTCACCATGTCTAAGCCCCTTCTTCATCCCAGCCCTAAACATTTGGCCAGATTTCTATGAAGCAGCACTTAGCACCATGTATACATACCTGCAGAAAATTCAGAACTTTCTGCAACAATGTAACAAAACTACAAGAACAGTGTTATAAAACCTATTATGTTCTGCTTCACAGGTAACATACAATTAATTCTTCTGGCAAAAGAAGGGTATGGGGGGAACTTGGGAAATTTTCTTTCTTGCTGTCTCTCATTTTTTTGGTTCAATGCAGTCAAAAATATTTTATAACAGGAAGAAATCTCTTCATCCTTTTCTGTTTTGCAAGTTAGGGATGTAGAATGATAAGGTGGTCTTTATACTCTACAATTAAAATAACATGAAAAGGTAATTCCATGTATAACAATGCAGCAGGAAGACATGCTAGTGGCTGGAAAAAATCTGAAAACCACATATGCAAAAATCTTTCATGGCATATGCACAGATATTCACTTTGGTAGCAGACACACTCTTTCATACCTTGCATTTACCACATCTGATCCTCCTTTCAGCAGAATTTGTTGCTCAGGAATGACATTTGTAAAGTTCCAAAGCAGAGTAAGTATCTATTCAATATCGTCAAAGGAACTGATAAAGAATTGGGAAATTCAGGATGTTTTAAAAAATAGTTTTACTTGCTTTTTTGCTTATCTGTTATTTTTCTAATTAAGATTTTATTGAGTTTTTCATAATGGAAGACTATAACCAATCAGCAAATGTATTATCATATGAATTTTACTTTTGTAATTTACTTGAGCCAATTCATTTCTTTTTCTAACAGGCCAAGTAGCTGTAACTTCAGGTGCAGTCAATCACATCCTTGGGAACATTAAACAAAGGAAGCAAGAAATGAGAAGCACCAGAATAAATTAGATAAAAATCATAAGCAAAGACTGAAAAGAAAGCCAAATCCAGTTTACCAGCAAAATCTGATGTGCTATATACATGACAATTTGAAACATTAGAAGAATTCATGAGTCAGCCATTTGGGGAATCATATCACAAATCTAATGAGTTTATTCTCACATGAGACCCCATGAAAAAGAAATTGGTCTGTGAAAGCAATTCCAGAAAGCCAAACATACTTTAAAACACTTCCAGCCAACCCATCAACTTGTCCTGAGAGGAATTAGGAACGGCTGTTCCAGGGGTAAAGGCTGATTGGCATGCTGGTCAGGTAGCCCAATGCCTCCTCAGCAGCTTCCCCAGTGGAGAACATCCACAGCCTGTGGTCGGTTCACCAATGCAGTAGCTTCCCTGTAACACTCATAAAAATTACACGGAGGTCCACTCCAACACTGCAAAGACTGGGCCATCTTGGGTTAGCATATTTCTGCACATTCAGTGGCATGAAATCCTTTGAGTGAATACATTCTGTTATCCACAGTTGCTCTCATTGCAACTAAGCTTTTACATATAAAGATATATGAAAAGGGGATGTTCAAAAACATTTTTCAGAATTAGGCATTTCTGACTGAGAAACAAGATATCACAAGAAACTAAGAATGAGATGGCAGCCTGCCCCAGGCCCAACACAGGAGCTAAGAGATGTTGCTCTCTCTGTGTCCAGCTACACAAAATAAATCACTCGTCTCAGCCCACGTCCCACTGTATCTGAGTGGGAATTATCAGACCAAATGTCTAGGCTCATCTCTTTCTTATCAGTGAAAGGGAATAGGATGCAGTTCAGCAGCCGTATTTTAGACATCTGCTTTAATATGAAATGAATTGCACCTTTGAAAGTGTTTCTTTCTTTCTATCAAGTATAAGGAGATCTTAAGGTAACTAATTCAGATATACATATCAGCACCAAACACTTAAAGGTATCTGAGGAGAATTCATGTTATATGTACACAACACCAAAAAAAACACTGCTATTAATGACAGTAAGAGAAGGGGTTTTGGCAGTCCTGATAAGGAGCCACTCTTAATTATTGTCTCCTTCCTCAGAAGAAAGAGAGCTCTGTGAAGAAGTTTACAGTGACAACCATCCAGCATCAGGCCATACTCACAGGTTTCTTGCATAGACTTTTCAATTTAACATCTTTCACGAGAAAATATTGTTTTTATATATGTGTGTGTGAGTTTAAAAAATTAAATAAAATAAAAATAATGAAAAATAAATGAACATATGCCTTGATCTAGATTTTAGAAACCTGCATTTGAGGATTATTTATTATTTTATGGAATACATAAGGATTTAGGTTTGACTGAAGATGAGCAATAACAGAGCAAAATAAAGGCTTTAATTAATCACTGAGTGCTTGTCATTCTGACAACTAAAGAATTGGGAAGCTGCAAAGAACCAAAGTGAAACAACATCAATCATCTGACTACAATAAATAATTTAATAAAAAATCACTGGGTAACTACAAGGTCTAAGGAGATAAAATAAAAAAAAGATAGAAAAGAAAAGCAGGAACATCAGATGGGCTATGTACAGCTGACCCTGTTTACATTAATATTGCCTAACACTGGCAATCTCTACCACATCCTTTGCCATGCAGAACAGACCATATTCATTCACCTAGGAGATGAACATCACAGCTTTATAGAAAACAGAATAGGACAAGTTTGCAATGACATTAATATATTATTTTATCATGCTTTGTATGAAGTTAATTACTCTCATCAGAAAACAGAGAAAAAAACACGAATAATTTAGCTGCCATCATGCAGCATCACAGGCAGGCTCAGCACCCTGCTTGGTGTGCATCTCACAGAACCTGCAATCAACCGAAGCCAGCAACAGGGAGTACAGACGAAATTAAGAGTTAACAAATGCCAAGCAATGAACAAAGTGAGGAACGAGTCTACATCCCCAGCAGTGACTCACACTGAATAGTCTTCTGAAAACTTCAGCTCTATGTTCAGCAGTGGTCAGAATGATAAACAGATCATTAAGAATTAGCAGCATAAGGCAGAGGATAAAATGGAAAACAACATTATGCCGTTGTAGAAATCCACTGTGTGGATAAGAAACCTTTCCATAAGGAGCTGTAACGGGGCATCGTTAGGGCAGCCCTGGGGTGGCTGAGCCTCTGGTCTGACACAGTGGAGCAGTTTTTGTGTTTCTGCGTTCTGTAATATTTATTTGGACAGAATGTGGTCTTAAAGCAAGAGTAAGCTGCATATGTTTTATTTAATATGTAAGGGCTTAGGGGAAATGATTGTGCCATGATGGAAACTTGAATGAAAAAGCTGGATATTATTCCTTTCCCACTTTTCACAAGATTAAAAAAGCATATTTTTTTTTTCCGCCCCCAGAAGATGCTCACACAATATCACTTTCTCTCTCCTCCTTGGAGCAGAGGAGCTCAATCTAACCATGCAAAGAAAACGTCCCATCACTTCCAAAACATCACAGGACAAGGACACTAACAACAACACTGTGGCACAAGACTTCAGCAAGGCAGTGGAGTGGCAGGATAAACTTCCTGGTTTATCCTTCTGGTTACACAGAGTGCTAGGAAGATCCTGATACACGGATTCTTTTCCTTCATGAGGAGTTTTCACAGCAAAATGCTGAAATCATCCAAAAGTAGAGTGTGCTGCAATCCTACAGTCAGCTAGCGGCCTTCTCCACAAGAGCTCTTCTCTACGAGTTCAAACGCTCAGCTACCAGCACGCTTTCGGCAGGCTGCACATCTGCTGCTCTCAATTTTCTGCTCCAAGTCTGCAGGTGAACTGGCATCTGGTCTGGCGTGGTAAATAGGAGGGGATGGCTGGGGAGGAGGAGTCCTTCTGCCCCAGCTGGTTTCTCCAGGGGTGGTGTCAGCAGAGCCCTCATACCTGCAGAGACCTTTCTGAAGTTGGTATTATGTGCCACTTCTTAAATTGAAGCCTTCTCCATCTAATCCAGCCTATTCTTTTCATTTGGGATTTTTTTCTCCCTTTAAGGGAGCATAAGGTCCCTTTTTGTTTAAACGTAGCATGTGATGCAGCACGCCTTCCATCTTTTCTGGGGGTTGGCAGGAGATGGCCCATGATGGCACTCTGGCAAGGCAGGGGCTGCAGAGACAGACCAGGGAGCAGAGCACATACCCTGAACCATGGCAAGGGACAGCACAGATCGGGAGGGAGGGAGGGAGCCACGGGTGCTGGCACCTCAGCTAAGCAGTGCAGAGAGAGCCGAAGGCACCAGCGCGCTGCTGGGGAGGGATGGGACTGGGAGGAGATGTCATCCCTCCTGGCAGTAGTCACAGGTGGGCACAATAAAATGCCATGTTGAAAGATTTTCTAGGCTAATTGTTGTTTTGTTTCTGCAAAAAACACTTCCTCAAATTGCAGGGTAGAGCACCCCTGCCTGCCACCCCAGCAGCTCTCAGGCATCCCTCGCTCCACTCCGCACTGAGCATGCTGCACAGACCCACTTGCTTGGCCGGCTGCTCGTACATCAAGCCCTACAGTCCATTAATCATGTTAACCACTCTTCACTCTGCAAAATAACATAATAGACTCCTAAAAATGAGAGATGAAAAAGGCCAGAAAAACCATCCAGTCTCTCCTCCCTGCCAGCGTGGGACTCTTCTCAGGGAATATTTTCCCAGTATATTTTTCTTACCTATTTTTTGACATCTTGAGTGTAGGCCAACAATTCTTCTGCCCGTTCTTCCACTTTGTTAATGATGGGATGACAGATAATAGATTTTGTTTCTGAAACTTCGTCACTCTCCTCAGGGAGGACTTTTTGTGGTAATCCCGTCAGGATTTCTTCCGAGCTTATTTTCGAGGGTTGGCAGTGCTGAACAGTAAGTCGTCTCATTTGTATTCTCATGCCACGTTAAACATGCAATGCTTCAGCAGTTTAGTTTCCCCACACAAGCTTTCAGCTGCCCTCTGTGCTGAATGGGAAGAACTAAGCCCTCAGGGTAAGAAGTTATTTCTCTTCCTCACCATACTAACTCCGGGCTCTCTCAAAGCAGAGAGGCTGTTGTCACTGGTGCCCAAATATGACAAATTATGTGTAGATAATTTTCTGATATACCCATCTATCTACCTAAATGTGGTGAGACCACTGAAGGGAAGTGATGTGTGATGGACCTGAAAGATATTGAAAGTTATGCTTATTTTTTCATATACATCCCTACAAAACAGATTATCTTTAAAGTTGGTAAGACAAAATGACAACCTCAGTTCTCCATCCCTTTTTTATGTATTTATTGCTTGGTTAATAAAAAGATCATAATATTCACATGGCTATGAGAACATTCACATACAATGAATATTACTAAAAGAACACTTTTTTCCCTCCCTGAGGCATGCAAAAATCAGTAGCTGCTTAACAACAATTCCGATTCCAGGAAGAACTTGGATTTAGAAGAAATACCTCTCTACATTAATATTAACAGTGAAACAGTGTGCAACATTTAAGACTGGTATTTTCAGATTAGTTTAATGGGTTTAGGCATCTTATCCCTCTTGAATATTAGGAATAGATGTATCTACCACCTAATAGTTACCCAAAACCAGCTCCAGGTCATGCACTGCAAGGTGAAAGTGTACATGCTTCAGATTTCTCAGGGGAGCGGTATGGAGCAGTTCCCATCTCCTTCACTAGCTTCTCCCCACATCATCAGGCTGACATACACTGGTTTTTTTCCTTTTCATGTTATGAATGGGATGAAGTTACTGGACCAGAAAGCAGAGCCAGGGCAGTTTCATGTTCCAGAATTCTTGAGAAATGGGTCTATATTCAATATTTACCATGGATACCTGTACCCTTCCACATTCAAGCTTTTTACTGAAAATACTACAGAAGAGATAGAAATGTTTTGAATAGCTGTGGGCCCACAGCTCCACACCCTACTGGTGTGGTTCACAAAGTAGTTCAGGAGTTGTTGTTCAAGACAAATGACAGCACTTTACTAGGACATCCTAGCTTTAGTTTCCTTTAGTCTAGCCCACTGTGATTTCCCCCTGCCTCACCACTTACTCTGACTGCAAGAAGTCTGAGTCCAAGAAAAATGTTTATTTTTCATAATTTTTAATTTTACCTTATTCCAGGGGATCTGAGTTATTTTTTTTTAAAAAAAGAAATCTAATAAATATTTGACTAAATTACATATATTTATATTGGAACATTTAATTATTAATTATACCATATTTATTATGTTATAGTTACTATAAAATTGCAGTATTACAAATTATAAAAGTTAAGTGTCTTTAAAAATATCCTACTAAATATTTTCCAGCAAATGCTTTCAATACACCATCACCTGCTAGCCTAAGTGCATTTTAGCATTTATAGACCCTTTCAAAACCCAGATAACTGAGGAAACTGCATTTGAGATAAACATCCTTTGTCTGCTTTTCTGCCTGGTATAAATCTTAATATCCCAGAAATATATTTCACTGTAAATGTATAAACAACAGACCACTACAAAAATGTAAGTAAGACAAAAGAGTCAAACTTGGATGCCTTAAGTTTAATATCAGCATCCATGTATAAGTAAATGGACCATAATACCCAGAGGTAATGAATGACTGCAGCTCCTACTGCCTACTATCAGCAGAGAGAGAGAGGCAAGGACAGGAATCAAAGGGGAGAAAGAAAAGACAGGTATATGAGGTTGCCAGAAAGAGGTTAGATTATGAACACAGTTATTACAGTATAGTAAATAAGGCCCTACTGTGTGATTTTGTGTCTGTACAATCTATTTGTCCTCTTAAAGTGTGCTAAATATAGAGCAAATGTACCAGCAAAGAGAAAATGAATTGATAGGCAAATAAGCACAGCAGTAGCTTGCAAGAAATGTAAAAAATAAAACTCTTTAAGAGCTCTTGAAAACATATTACTATTTTTTTCTTGCTCTGAAGCCTGGCTGGGAACCACTCACCCATCTCACCAGGGATCAGAGCAAAGAGCTGCAAAAGGGATCGTGAAATTTGTGTCAGCTCAGGATCAGCACGATGGTTTCCCGAATTGAGGCTGAGCAGAGGTCTGACTTCAGGCCAGCTTCACACTCAGGTTCAGACAGCTCCAAGCCAGCCTTGCCTTCTGTAACCCCAGGCACGTGGATGACTTTGTACCACATTATGGTGAGAAGTGACCTGAGTACAAACCAGACAAATCAGCGGGAGAAAGGCTTCGGCAGCTCTGCAGGAGGACTTGGCCAGCAGTGGCATGGTGCTGACTTCCCATACATTTATTTATTTTTATTTATCTTATCGCATTTACTGTGCTCACCTATGAAAGGGGATGCAGCTTTTATCAGTTGAACAGCTTTTCTTCTCACCTTGCAGAAGGATGCTGCAACAGAAATCTGGAGTGCCCATGTCACTGTAGTTAGCTCCACTCACTGGGTCAGCCAGCAGGATTTCAATTCAGTGTCTAGTGGGAAACTGGTTTGGGTGTCAAGCCCCTCAGCCTCACCAGCACCTAGGAGGCCTTTGGACTGAAATAAAAGTGAAGTTTAAGACGGCAAGAGCTAGGTATCACCTGTAAATCCTTATTACTCTGCTCACTTCCCAGGACCTGTACTGCCTCCCAGCAGTTGTGTAACTTACCCATTGCATCACTTATAAAGTGAAACAGGAATACCTGAGTTATTGGTTCTCAGATGCTGCTGGCAAGAAAACAGAGAGCTTACTTGAAAATCTTTTAAAACCCCAGACTAAAAATTTGTTCTGTCTCATTCACAAAAAAATATTCTTTTCAAACTGCAGAGAGCAGGTAATAAAAATTCACATTCACACTTCAGTTCTTAACTTCCCCCAAACATGGACTCAGGCTTTCCAGACCAAACACAGCTCTGAGTGCTAGGGATAATTGTCCATGTTATACTAGTATTAAGTGACTTTGATAACTAACAGACTAACATTAGCCTTCCTCTAGGCAATATGTTTGCTAGGACACTCTAAATCCTTAATTTCTACCACTTCAGTTAACAGCCCTGAAGTTCCTCAGTCTCCAGAGTTATAAATCTTGATCCAGAAGAGTTCCTTTTCAGTTTTTATTAATAAAATGAAGGTGCATTTCTTTTCTTATTTACTCAGTGATTCCTTGCCACCCATATCAGCTGTTAATACAAATGACAATGGCAACATGTCACCACAATTTAGAAAGATAGAGATCACAGTTCTCCCGAGATGAAATTCACTGCTATGAAAGCCCTTCAGCCATCAATAACAGGGAAAGAAAACAGTGAGATTCTGTAATTATACTCAGATAATCAAAGAGCAGCCCCTTTTACAAATCAATGCCACAAAACCTGTCAAGAGTCATTTGCATGTAATCCTATTCTTCCCAAGCCCACAGAGGTCCACGGGAAATATATCAGTGTAGTCAGGATCTCTACTGCAGTACATCTAACACTTATGATTCTCAAAGTATACCTGTGAAAGTAAATTGCATTACAATAAGGTAAACAAAATGTAATTGTACTGGCCAATTATAGCATCATACAACACCACAACATTTCATTTTTATCCTTCTTATTAGAGCTCTTCTCAAAAGACTCCCTCTCACCTTCAGTCCACCAGCCCAGTCCCTATTATTATTATTTATGAGTCACACTGCAGTAGCAGAGATACAGGACAATATTCAAACTGTTTCTGCTTTTCAATTATGAATGTGTCACTTCTGCCAATAAGAAAGGCATTTGTGTAAGTAGCTTCTGGAACCAAGAGTTGCCACTCGGGCTTATAATGAACTTAAAGCTATAAGGCACCAGAAGGAGAGCCACAGTCTAGCAGCTCTTTGAAGCAACTCAGGCATATACAATATGTGCAGGTCACAAGATACACAAGAAAGGTCAATGAAAGTAGGGCACCTTGTTCTCAGATTGATGGGCCTTCAAGGAGCTGTGGACAACAGCAAGGATCACCATGCCACCGGTAAGCTGCACACAGAGGTTCACCTTCAAAGTGGAAGCATTTCTGGACCTTCTCCCTGCTGATTTTTTTCTCCTTGTACTTTCCTGGGTCCTTGGTGAGTGACATACAAGACCACTACTGCTACTTTCAATATATACATGGAGAAGCTGCAATGCCTGAAGCATTTCTATAATAATGCAATCAAAGTTGAGGACAGGAGTGTACACATGGTTATACCAGGTCAGCACTTCAGTGAGCACACCAACACTTTCTACAGAGGGGAAACAGGATGGTGACGCTGTGTCAGGACTTCAGAATTTCAGTGGCAAGGCTCCCAAATTTCCCTTGCAATGCAGGCAAGGATAGTATTACTGCTGTCCTAAGACAACACTTTCTTTTAGAAAGCAATAAACACAAAACTCCCCTTAAGAGATACCCTAAGAGGGCTTTATTTTTATGAAGTCTGGATAAATAGACAAATAGCCTTAGAAAGACAATGAAGATATACAAAGGCACAAGTTGCAGCAAAGGACATTTTTTCATCATGACAGGGTCAAACACTGGAATAGGTCTCCCAGAGAGGCTGCAAAATCCTCATCTTTGAAAATAACTAAAACTCAGCTGGACACAGCCCTGAGCAACATGATCTAAGCTGGTCCTGCTTTGAACATGTAGGTGAGACCACGGCATTTACAGTGGTCACTTCCAACCTAATCATGCTGCAATTCTAAAGGCCAGTTGTGAAAGTTTATCATGGAAGTGTTTTCCTGTGTTCCTCTGTTCCAGCACTGAGCCCCTTCTCACAGACAGGTCAGATGTAGATGGACAGCCACAGAAAGTGTCTCATGTCTTTGACTTCCAGGACGGTCCCAGGCCAGCCATCCAGGATAACACCATTGTCTGTAAGAAGTCCAGGACATTGAACATGAGCTTTTTGCAGGTGTCTGAGCCACTCCTTCAGTCTGCAGCCCCAAAATAGGAGCTGCCCACAACAGAGAGTGATGCTCTAGACAAGGTAAATAACCCAAACCAGACAAATGGTTTGAACTGCATTAAGGGCCTGTGGCACTATTCTTAATCCTATTTTCCGTGTGGGCTGCCTGACCTCTGAATTACAAGCAGCAGATGACAGCTTTGTCATCTGTGTTTTGACCATGAATGAGACAGGAGTTGAAGAAACTCAGGCACAGCTTACAGGCTACAGGCCAGTTTCTACTTTTGGTTATCTGTAAGGGATAATTCACCTCCCATATGCTTCAGCATGGTCTTTCAAAGCCTAATCCCTGCCTTAGGTGCTGATGGGTGCCAGGGACCTAACTCACCCAGGCAGCTGGAGTCAGTCACCTCATCCTTAGGTGCTCGCTTTGTGGGCGACCTCACAGGCACTCTGAATCTCAAGAAGCTTGTAATACAAATAATACTAAAGGTGTTATTATGTACATTCGGAAGGAGGGGGGGCGGGAGATAAAGGCTTGAGTATATAGATATGAGAATGAGCAACAGCAAGAAATTAAACAAAGGAAAAATTAGGCTGAATATCACAGAAAATTCAATATTGAGGACAACTAGAGTGTGGCACGGCCTCCCATGGGGGTGGTCTACTGCTTCCAATACTTAAAACTAGATTGGACAAAGTAACATAATTCAGGGAACAATTCTGAACAAGAAAAGGAACAGACCGCTTTGTCTGACATGTCTTTTCCATGTCTAATTTTGGTGGTCACAGGATAGCATCATGTATGATTCAGGATCCCTTTTCAGGTCAAAAATGTATATCACTGGGTCTCTGTCCACATATTCATTCATTCATTCTTTTTTCACCAGAAACTTTCTGAAAGCATTAACTACCCAGCCGGAAACATTCAGTTTACGGTTACAGGTTTGACATTACAATAACCATCTGCAAATATTAGTTATCTGACATACCACTTCTCTCCATTTGATCATACTTAAGAATAATTCCTTTAAAAACATTTAAGATATATATTTTAGTGTTGCATTATGTATCAAGAAAGTGGAGAGGAAATAAAATGACCTTCAGTGACAGGTAATTCACTGGATACTTGCCTGGAATTCACGTGCTACATTTGATAATGTTCATTTAAAGTCACAGTAAGCTGCACATCTCTTCCTGGAAAAGTTGAGTTTAAATACAAGATGCAATGATATTCAATTTTATTACAATGTTAAAAAATAAGTACAGTGATGTTTAGAAAAAATAAACAGCTTTGAAAATTTGAGTGCTCCTCTCTCCCCCATCCAAATGGAATAACAATTCAATAGAAGTTAAAGACCTTTTCTTGTGCTGCAAGAATGGCATGCTGAAGAGGAACAAATTTCCTTGACAATCAAAGCTCCACAAAGGAGGCTTTCACAAGTAACACAGAAAAAGTGGAAATTTTTCCACACAGGGAAACAGAAACACCTTTTAATGTCTCCCTGAGCCTGCTTTGGTTTGCATCAACACCACCCCTGAGCCAGAGACACAGAGGACAGCACTGTCCATACTTTCTTTATCCTGCTGAATGAGCCTTATTGCCAAAGGCAGCTTGAAGATGGCTGCACCGATGCAGACCGGCAAGGCATTTCCTTCAGGAGCTGGATGCCTGCAAAGCAGATCACGCCAGGGTATTATTCCTGAACTTCCCTGCAGCTACTCCCTGCTGCCAAAATGACCCTGTGGAGCTGTCATTCACAAGGCAGGACAGACTTTAAGATGCTATGAGCTCCAGAGATCAAAGCATATCCTGGCAGCTCCCGAAGAAGAAACTGGTAAAGAGAGGGTAAACAAACTGCTTTAGCTTCTGTTTTGGTGATTAAACTCTCTCTGGCATAAAGGAGGAGTTTAGCTGTAAATATCATATCATTCCTATTACAAGGACAGGAATGGAAGAAAATTTGCTTCCATTAGTCTGGAAACATGTAATGCTGTTCTGTCTCAGAGTTTCTACCTCTCCTTCCTGCTCTTTCTTTTTTTCTGTTCAACTGCCAGGCAGAGAGAGAAAGATCACTAATGAACCACAGCTTCTGTTCAGGTCATTAGCTGTACCAGAGAGAAAGTTAATGAACCCTAGTATATAAAGACAAAATCAGGTTTTCTTTAATAGTTTCCATACCAAGAGCATCATTTTCTGTTAGTGTAATCCCTGGATGATTTAGTTTGAGTCCTTTTTTTTTTTCTCCAGTCTAGTTTTGGAGGAACGGCACGACAGAAAACATCTGGTCATTAAGTGCATACAGATGATGTTTGGAGGCTGTGAAGGAAACATCAGAGGTATTCAGAGAAGGAAGGGAAGGGAATGTAAACCACCTTGTACAAGAAAGTCTTTGGGGGAAATCAGAAATAAAAAGTGGCAACTTGATGAAGCATTGTACCACAGACTGATTTCAACAGCAACAAAAAAAAAAAATTAAGCACCTGCTGAGCCCCTGTCATTCACTGAGACCATCTCTTCTCCCTTGCTGGTCTTCCCCAGCTTGTAGACAAACATTCAGAAATCAAAGACTTGTGCTTGTACCTCCATGCTTTATCTGAGTGATTTAAAGACTTCAGTGTACTTACCTCTCATAGCAGCTCATGGGGATAAGAAATCGTTATTTCCATTCTATGGGGATACTAATGATTTTCCAAGCAAATCATGGTCAAGTAGGATGTATTTTCTTGTAACTCTCCAGCATTCTAAGCAGAGGAACACCCCTTCTCTCCTTCACACCTCCAGCAGGACCAAAAGAATGTACTGCATCCCAAAAGAACTTACCCTCTCCTAGAAATGGTTTGCTTTCAACAGAAAAGAGACGTGCTTGAGAAGTTACACAAATCAAAGCTGTGGTTATAAGGCAATCAAAGAGAAGCAAAACCATCTATGAAAGTCTTGTGAAAGCATATATACAGCAAAATCAAAGCCTAGAAACATGGGCCAAGAAGGTCTGTCTTCCCAGGTTCAACAAGTCTTCTCCCTTGGCATTTGAAGTAGCTGTACCAATGAACCCCTTTCAGTAAATTTTATCTGGTAGTTCTTATATCTGGCAGTCCTACAGGAACAATGTGTAGACTGTTAACCACTTCATGTTTACAAACTCCATGTTATTTTTTAGATTTACTCCTGGACTATATTATTACATTTCATACTACAACTAGCAAGAGTGTATGAGGAAATGAGGTACCATATAATGTAAGAAATGTGGATAGATACTGTGTATTTTGCTTCCACTTAAATTTTTAGATTCTCCTCTATTCTGTTCCCAGAGAGCTCCTTCCTGTAGCCCAGTTTTGATGTGAATAGAAGGCAACAGCAAGTTTCACACCCTAACGAAACTTTCTCCATCTTTTAGATGCTGATTGCAAAGCAAGTTACTGCACAGCAAAACCCCACCAGAAACAGCCATGTTGCCCATCTCAGTGGATATTAAGCACGTTGTCCACAAATCATGATCTCCTGTTATCTGTGGGCTGTGTTAACATCTACCAACACTGAGCACTGTGGAGGTTGCATCTAGTTTTGTATTAAACATGGAACCAGATTAACTGTTCCATCCTGAATCTTTGTCCTAGAGAAATAGATGTAGCCCAGCAAACAGAAATGCTGCATCCCTCCCCCAGTTTTCCCTGATTAGGGAGTAACTTTAAATTGTGGTGGAAGAATCGGTGTGTTGCCAAACTTGTTCCAGCCCTGAAATGCTGCAGCCTCACTCATAGGCCAATGGCCATCATGAAGAAGGATTCAATCTGGTTTCCTTTTCTTCTCCATTTCCCAACCACTTGCTCCTCAGCTACTTTTGATAATAATGAGTAAAAAGATCAGCAAAGACTTGGAAAAGCCTAGCTGATGGTGTTTGCATGCAAGCATCCTTCCACTAGCATTTGTTTTTCATCAGTATTTCTCTGGAGTAGATAAGCATGATATTTTTATCTAAAGGCAATTTACCAGTATAGAAAAAGTACAGCAGACAATGCAGTCCTATTCTATTATGCATTAACACCCAGTATGTACTCAACTTTCCTCTCTATCTTATTTATTGCACTGTCATTAAACCTGTGTCAGTATTACTGTTCTCTAATACATGTCACAATAATGTTTTCTTATCAGGTCCTCTCTCTCATCTACTGATCTAATAATATACTACCTCAACATTCAGGTGATTTAAACACAAACAAACAAAAACAGGTTCAGGCACACTATACTTGGGAACTAATGTTCATGTTTCAGCATAAACAAAAGCCTTCCTTTTTTTCAAGTCAACTTAGTGGTTCAGCCCTGCTGACAGAATCATTCAATGATGCCCAAACAAGGGAGATGCAAACTAATTAAAACTCATGGTTATGGAGGCTTGGTCAGCAAATATTTATGAATATTTATGGGTTTTTAGCAAGAATCACTGTACTGAATCACGTGAAAAGTTGGTTTGAGTCACAAGAAAGCGGGTTACATTCAGAGTAACTCTGAGAGCCTTATCCCCAGGCTCTGTCTGATCTGGTATTCTGAAAGTGCCAGGGAGCTCCCCAGGACACCAAAACCCACCTGACCAGAAGGTGAGATTAACAGGCTGGTCCCTGGTGGTGGTTTTGGCTCAGGTCAGCATGTTTGCCTCCCAAACAGAGCCTGGCAGAAACAGGAGGAACCATTCCTGGTGTGCAGTCCAGATGCAAATCCTCCTGTTTTGGAGGGAGAGCAAATTTAACAGCACTTCCACCCTTTTGGCCTCTGCACCAGAGAACAGTCCCAGGCATGTTTAATTTATTAGTATAAACAATGCCTGGTAGTCTCCAGATCTGCTCTTGTCAGATAAGATGGTGGTTGTCAGACTTGCCTGAATTTGCTTCAAAACATTACTTAGTGTCAGGGCTGCACAACAACCAAAATTGTACCAGGCATCTGAAGACAAAAGGGACACAAGGTCCTGATGGGGTGTTTAAATCGTGCTCACCAAGCTATTTTACCATTTTATCTTTTGCCAGTGAGGAAAAGGAAGCATGTGAAAAATCATTAGAAGGAGCAAGGAGGACGAATAAATTAAGCAAATTAGCATGAACAAGGCAGCTAATAATACAATTGGATAAGGTGATTATATATCATATCCAGCTATGGAGAAAACACAGACAGGGAGGACCCATTGTGGAAACACAAACTCCTCTGCTTAAAAGAAAATTGTGGGCAGAAAAATGAATTCAGAACAGCATTTTATTATCAGAATTTGCCTCAACTAAACTCTAAGAGATCTAATCAGTGCAAGAGAAGAGGACAGGCACCGTGTTGTTATTTTACAGGGTGGTAAAGGCACTGTAAACAAGAGGCGTGACTGAATATTTTTCACCTTGTTAAGCCCCTTAACAAGCTAGCTGATTATATACTGTGTCTTTAAAAAGCAGAAGATAGGAAGACAGTCTAGCAGGGGGAAAATAACTAGTGGAGGTTGTATTAACTTTAGTGATGTTTGCAGGTATGCAGCAAAAGTAAATTCTGCTTTTCAAACGTGAACTGTGGTTTTAGTTAAAAAAGTGGCACTGTATTAAACTTTTGAGACACCAGATGAACCGTATCTCTAGACCAATATATTATATCAATAAAAATGTGAATTTCAATTCAGAATATGACTTTGCAACACTTGTCCAACACCAGTTTGGTTTTCTGTTTGGCCTTTATTTTTCCAAAAGCTACATTTATTTTAGTATTTGAGTATTACTTAAAAAATCCTGATTCATTTATTGCCATTGATTATGTTGGAATCTTGTGATTACTGAAACTATTAATTCATATAACCACTAGTAGCTCTACTAATACTACAAACCATGAAAATCACCATCATCACTATCATGGTAGTGTTCAAGTGCAAGTGGCAATTGGGCTGCAGTCTGTAATCCATTGTTTAGTGGGTGTTGAGCAAGGCAGCCCTGTCTTTAGCTGTTAGCTGTCTAATAGAAAAGGTAACAAAGAAAGGTAGTTTATCTTGTTATTTTCATGTTTGACCAGAAGACTTTTTCAGGTGAATGTTAAATGACCTTATATATATGTAAGAAAACTCAGCACCCCTGTATCCAGGTGTAATTCCTTTCAACAGCTGTATATTGTCACAATTTGGCAATATGAGCTCCTCTGGACCTCAGTTAGTCTCTGCATTTCATACAGCCCTTGGTACTTGTGCAAAGAGGTTTCTGCCTAACTTCCCTAGATGTAACAGTAAGAGCAAAATATACGTGAGGTGTGTTACATGGGTTGAGTATCATCACAGAAAAGTAAAATGGCTCAATTTCAGTCAGGTATCCTACTATTGTTTTTTTTTAAAATTCCTGAATCATGACAAGGTCGATATTTTCTATCAGAAGCCAGAGCCAAATTCTCAAGGGGATTGCAGCCAGAATCTTCTGTTAGATTCAGCAGGAAGTATATTCATTTGCTGGGTAAGGATTTGGCTTTATGTATTAAAGATATAATAATATTTAGCTGAAAATGTTTAGCAAATCTTGAAATGTTTCCAACCATAAGCTCTCTAAAATCATGAGTCAAGCCATGAAAACCATGAGTTTAGCTTTAAAATTATATTCTCTGGGGTTTTTTTGCAACTGAGTAAACATAATTCTCTTCCCTCACTCACAGGTTCTGTTACAAGTAGCAGGGTTATAAACATATTGCATTTTAAAATTAAAACTGAGTCTCTCATACAACCTCCTTTTTCCTCTGTCTGTAAGAAAAAACATTATAATAACCAGAAAGTCTCCCTTTACCCCAAAAAAACAGTCATCACATTCAACTGCTTGTCAGGATTAGCCCTAGTCTGTGCTATGTGCCAAATTGTTCACAGATATATTTTGGGAGAGTATATTTGAAGCAATATTCACCGCTTTGAAATTCAGTATTTAAATAAGACAGACAAGCCCTAACTCATGATGGATATACTACTGTATACTACTTTCACAAGTAGTCCTTTTGGTTACTTCTATACAAGTAAATGAGGGTCATCCAGAATATGAGCTCAGGCGCTGTCCTATACCTGTCCTCCCATAATGCTTGACAGGTATCTCACACCTTGCAGTGCTTTTGGCCCTTGCCAACTAACACTGTCATAATTTCTGGACACAGTGTGGGGAATAGTACAGTCCAGGAATGATTCCTAACAGACAGATTGGACAGAGCCTAACTATTATTTTCTCATGAGAAGAGATTTTTCTCAGTGTGGACATGAGCCAGACCAAGCCAGTAGGTCTGAGAGTCACAATTTCCTGCCTGTTTCCTTTAGCAGTGTAGTTGTAGTCATTGAGACAAATAAACTATCCAGTGGAACAGTCTAATTCTAAAGGAAATAGCACAGACACTGTGAGTATTGACATTACTATGCACTTGAATGCTGGAGCACTAAACAAGACCTTTAAATATCAATAAATATTCTTATTTTGGCATCTTTACAGCGGTTAGTACAAATTTAATCTGCTTCCAATTTATTCCAACATTTCCATGAATGAATTACCACAAATATGAAAGTCTCACTCTGGAGAGGAGCTCTGCCTGAACACCTGCAATTATCTGATTCTTAACTCCTCAGTTCTCCAAGAACTTTTCTTTGTCAAGAAAAAACTTGAAACTATCAGTCTGAAAATAGGAATATATAATTCTAAATCCTCCAACGGTGCAGAGTCCCCCATCTTCCTGGATAGTGTCCTCCCACATTCAGTTTATTTTTGAAGACAGGATGTGTCCACCTACAGGCTGTTGCTGTAATTCATGTTCACTATTTCTTATTCTACCTACTGTGGACACACAGAACTGTTTATTTCATTTCATGTTTGCAGGTACCTTTTATGTATTGGAAGCTTGTTTCCAGATCATCTCTTTAGCCCCTATCAGTCTTTTCAAGATAAGGCAAACCCATTTTTCCAAGCTCGCAGGCCTGTTTTAAAATTTTCATTTATTTCTTCTGGATATTCTTTAATAGATCCACATCTTGCCTGAAGAGTGGTGTCCTGTCGAAAGCTTATCAGCCCTGAAGAGAAGATTACAGCTTGGACACCACATTCCCATTTGCAGGGCTCAGTGTAACAGTTTCTTTACTGTAGCAAGTTAAACTTTCCCCACTGAATTATTTTACATTATCATTTTATTTTCAATGTACTTAGGGAATGTGCTTTGTTATTTTCCACTACCTGTCTCCTAAACTTTCTGATTTTGTTCCTACCCACATTGTGCTATTGCCTTTGTTCCTAATAACTGAAGGTATTTTTTCTTCTGTATGATGCCTGTTAAAAGTTCTTGTTTTGAAAGACATAGTAATTTTGTTAAGTCACTATCCCTACTGTTCAGTGATGCTATTTGTGATGGGATAGTTATTTCATTAAAATACTTCCCAACCACTTTTTTTATTATGCTTGCTTTCCAGCAAGCCATTCTGAACAGTCAGTTGAAGACTTATTTGCTGAAAATCATATTTAGTATTTAGTATTTAATGATTTTTATTGCCCAGGTTCCCTTCCACTTTCCTTTTCCCAACTAGTTCTTTTCCATTAATCAGAATCCAATCTGCAAGAGTCTTCCTTTTTCTGCTTTCTCTGCTATTAGTATCAACTGATGTCACCAATAAATTTGAATAAGCTTTTCTTCTTTTATGTTCTTACATTGACTGATGCATGGGTAGTTTAAGTATCCCATCAATACTAATTGCTGTTCATAGGACAAGTCTATGAGTTAAAAGCTCAGATTTCGGGGGTTTGTTCTTGTACAAAGCTTGTTTCCAGAAACATCAGAGCACAATGGCAGCTGGATACTGTTAGCCATCCCGAAAGAGAGTCACTAAGTACTCTCTTCTTTGTTTTCTCTACTAAAAGGTGAACTTCGATGACTTTGAGGCATCAGACATTCTTCTTCATTTATATGAGCTCCCTTGTTGAAGGTAAAAGCATAACTAGAAACAGAGTACGGTGAGCTGACATTTTCATTGGAAGTATCTCAGCTGGATGCTTATTGAGGTGCTTCAGGATAAGGAGAGTGCAAAAGAGTGAAAGGTATAAAGTAACAGAAACAGAGGTAATGGAAGAAGAAACAGAAAATGAAAGGGGGGTGGAGGGGAAAGAAAAAAAAAAAAAAGAAATAAAGGGGAAGGACTGAGAGATCACAAGATAAACATGAGGGCAAATGAGAATTTTCTTCAAAACAATATTCACATAAATGGAATTACTTAAACATAGGACCTTTGATTGATTCCCAAATGACCCACAGGATGTAGCTTTCCCCTTCACTTTATGTCTTTTCTGTGTGGGCACACCAGTGAAATCTCACTCACTCAGCTTTGAAATAGTTTGTACTAAACATCTTTTGAAATTCCTAGAAACAAGCAATTTCTCTCCTTCAATCTTTTCCACAACCCTCATATAAATTATGTTATGCTTCTGTTAATATTTTAAAATAGTATGGCATCCACAAACATCTGAGTCTGAATCTTTACTTACCAGCTCACTGCAGTCTCGATAGTCTAACATATGGCTGGATAGGAGTTCTTAACAAAAAGACACTAAACTCATCTAAATATATTTTGTTGCAGAGTACTGTGCATTGTGTGTGGAGTCAAAAAAACAAGCCAACAAACAGGTCATCCTCATCAAATTATCTGTGTAGGCTTCCATATATTTGCTCAAAGCTATGCAGAAACATAAGAAATAGTGTGTAAAAGGACACTGCATATATTTCTGTGCAGAATTTTTACAGGAGTCTGGTTGCTAATATGTGTCTGCAAGTTGTTCCAATACGTATGGCAAGAATGAGCAGGATCATATGGTTTGTTTCTAACGTACTTAAAATGCAATTATTTTAATTAATTATAGTATTGAAATTTCTCCAGAGGTATACAAACAACGTAGAGGAAATAAGCAGAGTATACTTATGCCAAATGGAAAACAAGGTAATACAGGAAAGACTAAAAATGCACAGAAGGGAAATTTAAGCACACAAAACCAGAGAGCAGAAATAATAGAGCTGGCAATGAGCAAGAAAGGCAGCAAAGGAAGACAGAATATTTTTGGTTAGAATAGCTTTTTCTTTCCAGTGTCAGCATCTCACATCTGCTGTCATACACTAATGAGAGCTCAGGCCGCTATAATGCTGACCCAGCCATAGGTAGATGATTCATAAGGAAATTGTATCTGCATATGGAAAGGTGTCATAGCTATCAGCTACATTTTCAAGGTAAAACAATTTAGAATCCTGCACTTTAAGAAATGAGGACCTCCACCCTGAAATAAGAAAATTGTTATTAACTGTTGGACTGACTAAAATGGAACAGAAAAGTGCATTTTAAACCCCATCCATCTCACCATCAAGAATTCCATAGTTGCCTGTTATTTAGAAGTTACAGCTCTACTGTCCCCAAACAAGCTCTATGTAAGCAACAGATAACTCCCAGATTCCCAAAGTAAGATGATGGAGCAGAATCCACCAGACTCCCTGATAGTGGTTTTCTTTCTCTATTACTTTCAAGGCTCATTCTTGACCAAGTTGTAAATCTTGGTGGATTTTTCCAAACGTAACCACTAATAAGTTCTACAAACAGTTGCTTTTATTTCCACTTGCTGCTAATAAGTTCTACAAACAGTTGCTTTTATTTCCACTTGCTGCTATTAAGGATACAGAAAAATCTAGAAAACTGTTGTAGAGACAAAAATATATTCTTCAAGATGTGTCATGCTCCAGACAGAATATAAGTGCCTTGTAGGGACACCTGAAGCAGGAATTAGAAGAGATTTGGGAAACAGTATGGATATGTTATCTCTGCCCAGTCTAAAACATCCCAGTGGGGCCATGGGTTAACTCAGACTTATCACATCTAGTCCCCACACTCATTTATGCAGACCTCTCCTAAGCAGCTCACAGCTCAAAATTATTGTTCCAGCTCTGTGGAGTAACTAAAGTGAAATGCTCCAGTTATAGGTAGCTCATGCTATACCTACTACAGTTAAACATTTCCTCCATTTTTTAATTTTCAGAGAATGCTGGCATTTGAGAAACAGAACACATCCTAAGAGAGGCCAATATAGCCCAGGTGAGTATTCCAGGTATATCCAAGTTTCATCATCACTTGTGACAGTTGGAAAATGCCAAATTCTGCATCAGTAGCCATAAAGTATTCACATTTTAAAAAATTAACACAGACTCATGACATGATGTGACAGCTGTAGGGTTTTAAATTTCAGGTCTTTAATATCAAAGGATTCCTTGTTTGTTCTAGAGGAAAAAGAGTATTAAACTAAATCTACACTAGTAAATTGATCAGTAGCATGGAACATTCCTGGAATTAAATCATACAGACTGTTAAATTGCTAGAACAGTCCCTGGGACAGTTGTGGCTTGTGCCAACTATCCAAACCCTAACGAACTCATAGATGTGGTCTGGCAGTTAGCTGAGTTTGGGAATCAGTTCCAACAGATAAGGTGGAAGTCACCACCCTGTTTTGGAGGCTAAGAGGATGTAATGACACAAACGTTGCCGAAGCGAGCCAGCTGGCCATCCAGTGAGAGAACAACCCTACGTGTACGTGTTGGAACAGAAGCAGCTTTGGCAAGATTTTCCCCTGACCTAGCTGCTAAAGCACAAGGCAACTCAAAACCTGTCAGTGCATAGGATGATGTTTGAAACTTACTCTTTTTTAGACCCTTGCTTAAAAAACCATGAGGCATCCAGCCAAAGAGCAGGAAAATCTTCGCCACAATAGCATAAAAATAGTGAATATTTGTCAACAGTCCATTACCTGGGAAAATTCTAACTCGTTCAGCAAATATTTACCACAAATTTCCTCTGCATCTTTCTCCTCTGCTCTCAAGTTTCTTCCTAGTTTTATCTCCTTTCCTAACCTCCAAACTACTTTCTACCACTGGACTCTCATTCTGTTGCCTCAGCTCCCTCCAATCCTCTCCCTAGAGGATGTAAGAGACAAAGTGATGTTGGGGTGTATGGGGAGGCAGAGGAAGGGGCAACAAGAGCTGAATGAGAGGGAGGGGGATTGGGAGGGGAAGCAGAAGGGGGAAAACCCATATTTTGACCAGATTTAGTTTTACGAGGGTGCTTGGAAACAAGCAGTGAAGGGATTTTGCAAATGTGGTCAGGAACACTTGATCTTATGCATAGGGACAGGAACAGGGAGGAAATGGAATGAATGGAAGACAAAAAGGTAGCAGACAAGTGTAAGAGCCCTGGCAGAAGTTTCATATGTTCTGCCAGAAGGATTTATACGGAACCTTGTAGGTTTTCTTGAGATCTACCAATAGACTTTACAGTCCCGAGAGGTTACATTTAAATTACTTGCTATCCAGTGACGTAGTGTCTCTACAGTTTCCTCCAACAGGGAAGTAAATACTGCAATGGAAAATGTTCATTTGAATGAAGTCACTACTGTTGGGTTTTTTCCTACTCCTAAAGCTAGATCCTACATCCCTATTTGTAGCATCTGCAATGTCTTGATACAATCCAGCAAAATGAAAGCAACATGGGAAGGGGAAATAAATCTATAATACCTGCTGTGAGTTACTGGAATGGAAAGAAAACCCTCTTCATCTGCTTTCCTCCTGAAGTGTGTGCATCTTCTCATTCGTGTAACAGATGACTCTGAACTCTGCTCTCACTTCACCAGAAGCACAGGCTGCTTCAGGCAGCAGGAAATGATTTTTGCAGCCCTCACTAAGCATTGGCAGACCCTTTGTCAAACACCAGAGGAAAAAAATGCCGTTACTGTAAAGGGCACACATACAACAATTACCTTTAAAATAGCCATTTCCCTCCCTCCCTTCTTTTTTTAAATTCCTAACACTGAAAATCACAGACACCTCAAAGAGATCCTAGTTCAGTTCCTTGTGAGCAGGTTTGTCCATATCTGAGGATGAAATGCAGAGGTGGAAATGGACAAAGTGAATAACGTTTCCCTCATTAGGAAGCACCAAGCTCTGTCTCTGCTCTAAGATGTTTTCCTGCAGAAGAGAGACACCTAGAACATTGGCACCTTTAGCTAAACAACTAACAGGTAATTGACCAAAATTAAAGTAAAATATTCTGCAGAAACTCAGTATTTAAAAATAGAAACAGAATAAATATTCAATATGCAAACAGACTTTTGTGGAGGAGTATCAGCAAGTCTGTGAACTCAACTTCAGACTTCATTATTCAGGAGAAAAAGTTATGTCTAAAACTAGGTCTATAAGTAACAGAATAAAGTTCAGGAATAGATTATAATCTAAGTCATATTGTCAAATGTTCTTAAAAGATTTTGATATCTTTTTGATATTCACTCTCAAACAGCATTTAGGTTATTTTGAAAGTTCTAGCCAGGATAATCAACAAATATAATGACTAAAACTGGTATCTGCCCAAATTTAGGACTCCTGTGAAATGAGTGAAACTCATTAGGTAAATAGATACTTTTCAAACTGCTAAATAATGTACCCTCTGGCCACACATTCATTAAGAAAGTGGTAGGGGAGGACAGACAGCGTGCTTAATGAGTATTAAGTGACCATCTATTATTCTAAATACATAAAGCTTTATTTATTCTTAAATTCAAGTTACTTCAAGCTATTATTCAAATACCTATAATTTTGGGGACATTTCTCACCCTACCCATCTCTCCTCAGGTGTGCAAAACAAAAAAATGTTTCCATACCATTTAAAGCAGTGTCATGTGGAGATGTTCATGTGAACTGTGAAAAAAACAGTAGCAGTTTTGCTGTGCTAGCACAGGGTTAATTAGTGCATGCAGAGCACTGTGCCAATGCCATTAAAGTCTTTGTAGAGCTCTGATGCTGGAAGTAACATATTCAGACCTGACTTGGGTTCTCCACACAAAACTGCACTCCTTTGGCATGTATCCTGCCCAAAGAAAGCAATTAGACTGAGCTAGATAAACAGAGGTATCACATGTAATATGTATTATGTGCTGCTTCCATTATATTCACATGACATAGACAAAGGCTGCAATCCTGCACCCAGTTTCACAGAGAAGGTCTAGAGAAGGGTTAAAAAAAAAAAAATTTATTTGATTTTTAAAATCTCAGCCTGGAAATCAAGCTTGAAATTATTTTACTTTCTTAATACAAAGCAGAGACTGCTGAAAGTAGACATGGTAAGTTACAGACTATATAAACAGATGGTTCAAAAAAGAAATTAATCAGCTGATTTAGATGTCCACTAGAAATAGGACAAGAATTAATTGACTTAACAAAAAGGGACGTAAGATATTAAGAAGAACTCTCTAACTGAAAGAATAGTTATATATTTTAACAGATTATTGAAGGCAGCCCTCAACTTACTATCATTGGAACAAGCTAGATAAACATCCATCACGGCTGATTAAAGAGCAGATGGCTTGGTATTGGGCTGAAATACTCTAGCAAGACAATATGCATAGTTTCTGATATTGAACTGAACACTTTTGAAGAGGAGGAGTGAAGCACTGTCTTCACTGAATTAATAGAAAAATTGCTGGCTCCAAACTCTGACTGGTTTAATGTAAATAATTGCAATAAAATGTTCTGTGTATTAATAGAGCTCCTTTTCAAACACTTACATAAGGGGTTTTTTATGTGAAACAATCGGAAAACTTCAGTGAGCTTTCGATGAGATGTTGGTACCATAGGTCTTGGATTCTAGACACCACTGATGATCTATGTTTGGCATTTATAAAATGGAGAGTGCTTGCAAGCAAGATAAGGAGGAGCAGTTGTGAAAAGAAGCAAACAGTTGAGTTTTAGCATTGCAAAAACAATCCTTTCCTTTTTTCCCCCTTTTTGATTAGGTAGCATTAATTTTCTTTCATATCACAAGCACATTTATAACCCAATCAATCCCTGCCTTGCATATAGCAGAAATTTTGAAAGAACATACATGCTAAAGCCTCAAAAATCCTGTCTACATTGCTCTTGCCAAATGCATGCATGTCCATGAGGCTTTTAGTTTTGTATATATTGACAGATTAGTGTGTTGCTGGTAGCTCATTTATTCAGCCATTTTGTCATTTTTATATACAGCCATGTATGCTATGATTTTATGAATAATGCTGTGACTTAAAGACTCAGTCCTCAGGAGAATTAAGAGCTAACATTTACTGACTCCATGTCCACGGTCATCAAGGGGATGAAGTCTTAATGCAGCAGAATAACTAGTCAGAAGCACTTTTCATTCCATCTAAACACAGATGAAAAATATACAGAGGGTTCTTTTTCTCTCTATTAGATAGCACATGTAAACTAAGAACAATCTAATGATACCTTCAGAAGAAGGAGTGCCATCTCCTATAAGTACTTGATTAGTTTCAGAGGGACACTAAATTGCTGAAGGTACTACTCAGTGGAATGCTGTTATCCCAAATGATCACTAAAATAGTCAGGCTGCATTAACATAAATGTAATACCAATGTATAAATGCTCTCTTATCTGAATAGGCAAAAGCATAAGCAAAACATCATATGTTTTCCATTAAGTCTTAAACTTCATGTTAACAAAATCTGACTTGTCAGCACTTGAATCTGAATTCCAATACTTAATGATACACCAAGTTTAATTTCCTTCTGTAAGTACATTTCCAAGAAGCAAGTTGCTGAAACTACAATGAGAGGCTGTCTTCATGCCCATTTAACATAGGAATACCTGAGCTGGAATCAGCTCAGCCAGAACTGAAAATTGGATCTTAACATTGAATTTGGACATAAGAACTGACAAGCTTACCTTTTTTCATTAATAATTCTCCTTCCTTGTTTCTTACTTTTTTAACGTGTTCCTATTTCCTTTCCTATTTTGGCATAGTCTATCTCACTTTCTCCTCCCTTTCTCTCAGTTCTCCCCATTTCCCTTTCCTCTATGTTTTGTTTTCATTCCGTTATTCCTCATTCATTACATTAGTCCTTCTCATTTCAAATGCGTACTCCATTTTACACTTACACCATTATGTAAACCAGACCAATAAGCAGGAGATCAGGCTAGAAATACAACATGGAAATCCCTGATAAGGCAGACTAGAATGAACATTTGTATTATATTAGTGTCTTTTGTATTATAATGAGAAAAATATCTTATTATGTTACTGAATACAATGCACAGTATTTTGCTAATATACTGTATTGGTTACTAATCCGATGTGAAGGTCATATACACTTCATCTATTAGCTTTTTCTGTTGCTTTCTGAATTATATTGATAACCCAACTTCTGAACCAACCTTTCACTTCCTTCTTCAGTTTATATTGTAATTAAGGTCTTTTTAGGCAGGGGGTGGGAGGAAGAAAATAAAATTTAAAAAAAAAAATCTAAAAGAAAAAAAAGAAAGGAGAAAGAAAAATTAATGCCAGTGAGAGTCTTTTTTTCCCCTGTGTCTATGCAGCCTGATTTATTGCGAAGTACTTGCCATTCCATATCTTATTGTTTCTCCAGGTATTGAAATTTGCTGTATCGTTTTTCAAGGGTTTTAAAATTGCATTTGCAAATTAAAAAATAGAACCAATAACAATGAATTTCAGCTGTACAACTGTCAAAGAAACACTGTATATTCCAGGACAGTCTGGAATAATAACACTCTGGGAACGTATGATCATCTTTAATTTGGAAAGCTGTCTGAAATTAAACACATTAAAGACAGAATTCTGACCTAGTTTTATCATGCTGAAGTGATTCAATGTTCACTGCTTTCCTTTATAATATCAACCTTTCTGGTTATTTTCCACTACAAAAACAGTTTCCATGCAAGAAAATTGTTGAATTTAAGTAATGGTTAAGGAGTCTGACAGAAACTAAACTAAATTGCCTTTAGTGAAATTTACTATTGGTTCAATCCTGTCCAATGTTTGGTAATAAAGGATGCTCAGTTCTTCTCAAAAAGCATACACAGATTGATTTCAAAGAATAAAAATTTATGTAGAATCATCAGTACCAATGTTCTGAGAAATTAATTATTGCTGTTGTAGTATAGAAAACATTTTTCAAAATTTTACTTTTGTCTTTTACTTCAAAAATGTTTTAGGTCTTACGGTAATGCTTCTTTTCAGGAACTGATTGGTGTTTTGGGTGCTGAATTACTTTGGACCTACAAAAGGTCTGAAAGCACTGGCATATGACAGCTAAGTTCTGTAATAAATACATTTAATGAATATACAACACCAGATGTAGGACCACTAAGTTTAGAGAATAGGGTATCCAACTTGATCTCAAAGCCTTGCAAGCACATAATACACATTTTCAGGCCTAGTATACTTAAGGTTGTAAAAACATAATATTATATGCAATCCGTGTTCAACAAAGATCCAGCCAGCCTACGTCACCTACGCTGCTTTGTCTAGGTCACCTAAACAAAGAAGAGGTATTAGCTTTCATCCATTTGGAGTTCAGTAAAATATGATGTCATATCACAGAATCACAGAATCACAGAGTGGTTGGGGTTGGAAGGGACCTCAAAAGATCATCCAGTCCAACCCCACTGCAAGAGCAGGATCCTAGAGGAGATCACACAGGAACACGTCCAGACAGGTGTTAAATGTCTCCGGAGATGGAGACTCCACCACGCCTCTGGGCAGCCTGTGCCAGTGCTCTGTCACCGTCACAGTAAAGAAATGTTTTCTTATGTTAAGATTGAACCTCCTGTGTTCCAGTTTGTGCCTGTTGCCCCTTGTCCTGTCACTGCACACCACCGAGAAGAGTCTGGCCCCGTCTTCCTGACACCTGCCCTTAAGATATTTATAAGCATTAATGAGACCCCCCCTCAGCCTCCTCTTTCTCCAAGATAAACAGACCCAGCTCCCTAAGCCTCCCCTCATATGGGAGATGCTCCAATCCCATCATCATTTTAGTGGCCCTGGGCTGGACTCTTTCCAGTAGCTCCATGTCCTTCTTGAACTGGGGAGCCCAGAAGTGGACACCGTACTCCAGAGGAGGCCTCCCCAGGGCAGAATAGAGGGGGAGGAGAACCTCCCTTGACCTGCTGGCCACACTCCTCTGAATGCACCCCAGGATCCCATTGGCCTTCTTGGCCACGAGGGCTCATTGCTGGCTCATGGTCAGCCTGTTGTCTACTAGGACTCCCAGGTCCTTTTCCCCAGAGCTGCTCTCCAGCAGCTCAGCCCCAGCCTGTACTGATCCAGGGCGTTGTTCTTACCCAGATGCAAGACTCTACACTTGCTCTTGTTGAATTTCATTAAGTTTCTCCCTGCCCAGCTCTCCAGCCTGTCCAGGTCACACTGGATGGCAGCACAGCCCTCTGGTGTGTCAGCCACTCCTCCCAGCTTTGTACCATCAGCAAACTCATTGAGGATACACTCTGTCCCTTCACCCAGGTCGTTAATGAATATATTGAACAGGACAGGACCCAGTACTGACCCCTGGGGGATACCACTGGTCACAGGCCTCCAACTAGACTCTGCCCCACTGACCACTGCTCTCTGGGCTCTGTCCTTCAGCCAGTTCCCAATCCACCTCCCTGCCCAATCATTCAGTCCACACTTGTTAAGTTTGGTTGTGAGGATGCCATGGGAGACAGTGTCATGTAATTGTGACAAGTACAGTAAATAAAATGTCATCTGAAGAAACATTAGTGATGGTTAGGAAAATGGGAATTAATAGTTAATGTGAGGTGAGTAAAGATTTGACTAGCAGAGAAGTATTGAAAGGGAAAAATCAAGTCTGATGAGACAAAATAAATGGTTGGCCTTGGACCACTATTGTTAATTTTTTGTATAAATAACCTTGGCTTAAAAAAATTAGTTCTTAAGACAAAAAGCTAAAAGGCATTGTCAATACTGAAGAGGATTAAGGTATTTCACAAAAAAAGAACTGCATGGCCCTGAGGATGGGAGTAAGCGTAATTAAATTAAATTAAATTAAATTTCTAATAAAAAGAGGAAGGTCATTGGGGACTATGAATGAGAATTTCTACTGTTGACTAGGAACACGCCAGTCAGAAGTAACTGGGAAGAGAGAGACAGGTGTACAAGCTGATCACAGGTTGACTATAAGCCAGCAAGGGATAGCAAGCAAGGAAAAACTCAAATACCATCCTGCGATAAATGAGTCAAAGTGTTTCCAGCTGAGACAAAAAAGCATTAATTGCACTATACTAAGCCCTGGTGAGACTTAATTTCTAATAGTGTGTACAGTTCTGGTCATTTATATTCAAGGAAGATATGAAATTGGAATAGACATAGAGAAGGATCACTCGGATAATGAAAGCAATGGAGAGCAACAGAGAGCAACGGATGCAAGCTGGAACATAGGAGGTTCCACATAAATGTGAGGAAGAATTTCTTCACAGTGAGGGTGACAGAGCACTGGAACAGGCTGCCCAGAGAGGTTGTGGAGTCTCCCTCTCTGGAGACATTCAAAACCCACCTGGATGTGTTCCTGTGTGACCTGATCTAGGTACTCCTGCTCTGGCAGGGGGATTGGACTGGATGATCTTTTGAGGTCCCTTCCAATCCCTAACATTCTGTGATTCTGTGATTCTGTGAGAGCTTATCAGATAAGACAAGAGTCTATCTTGTAACCCAAAGAGGTGTGATTAGTGCCTATACATAAAGAGAGGTACAGATAGGTGAGAGAAAAGACTTAAACTCAAGGAGAGTGTTTACACAGCAATAAAGGGTCATAAACTGATTGTTAGTGCAGTAAGATACAAAACAAGGGAGGTTCTGAAATCACCTTCCAGGTAAAGTACGAGGGATCAAAAGTATAACTACTATTGATACACTGAAACATTTGTGAAAGTCAGTATTAATGGACCATGGTCATTAAATCAGGGGCTTGCATTTGAAGACCCAAGAAACCATTTCCAATTTCCAATTCTAATCCAATACAGGTTTCCAAACCTTTCCAAGGTTTCCAATACTGCCTGTGAGGGCGTGAGAATGTCAAGAATAAGGTATTGGATATGATTTGTTAAGCTTACAAATGTAGGAGAGAAGAGAGATAATTGGTATCAAAAATGCAGGTCACATTCTAAACAATGTTTAGACTGTTTAAATTGTTCAGATTTTCTAAACTGAACTGTCACTGCAGTCAATGGTCTTTGAGGATTTATAGCAGTCTTCAAGAAGCTCCCTATATTGCAGGATTATGGCAACTACACTCCACCAGACCTCACTGCAATCCACAGAAGTCTTTCAGGTTTCAGAAAGCTTTGAATTGGCTCTACACATATCTTTCTATAAATATGTTTATTTAAAATAAGAAAAAAATAATTCAGTGACAGTTTAAGATCATGAAAGAGAGAGAGAGATCATAACTTTGTGCACTGACTTAATTATATTTTAACTCAAGCAATTAAAGCCAAGTATTTCAGCATGTCATTCATGGAGAAAATCTTATTCACAAGGCTGCTCTATTCATGATGGAGTCTTGCACATATTCAAATTCATCATAATTTTCTTAGTCTGAGGTTCTTATTTTTATGGAATAAATTCATAATTAACATTTCAGCAGAGGAACACCAGTTGGCACACTACATAAGTATTACAACTAAGCAGGATTTAAGAATCAATGAAGATATTTATAAGTGGAAGTAGCTCTTTATTCCCTCTAAAACAATATTCACTCTATCACAAAGTTACATTGCATGGACATGCTTAAGCTCCCTACACACAGACACGCACACACGCATCTTAGAAAAAAAAAAGGTAAAATAGAGTTGGGGTGTTAGAAGCACTTGTGAAGTAGTAAATGAATAAACAGGTACGAAAATGATTGGTAAATGCAAATAATGGGTAGTTATGTTGTGTTTGGAGCTGAACAGTTGAATTCTGCACTGGTGTGGGCAAACAAGCTTAACCTGTCTCAGTGTGTTACCTCCAGTGCTCTCTTCCTGTGTCAGTTATCTAGAGCAGCTAACAGAAAAGAGACCCTTTGTTTTTAAAATAAATTATTATTACATAATCACCTCATCTGAATACATGTTTTAGATTTGAAATATGTTAGTTTCTCTGCTAGATAAATTTTAGTCACAGATCATTCATAAATAATACAGTGCAAAAGACTGCCTGGATGCTGGCTTATCGCTGTTGGAGGCTGAAAGATTATTATAATCTTCTACCAGACCATTGCCAGGAAGGTCAAGTAGCTAAACAGTTATCTCCCCTCATCCTTTGAAAAGGCTTGACCACAACAGGTAGTACAAACCATCAAAGGGAGTTTTCTCACAGGCTTCAATGCAAAAGTCAAGCTAGACCACAGAGCTAGAATGAAGACATTACAGTTAGAACAATAGTGTCTCCCTGAGCATTGCCCTCTCAGTTCTTCCAAAATTCAGTCACAACTTCTCTGAAAATATTTTTAACATCGTGGGGGAAAAAAAAAAAAAAATTAAAGCAAAAAAATCAGAAACTTAAAATGTCTGATTAGTAAGCAGAGGGGAAATGAAGTTGAGCAACAGATATATGGGGTTTGAAATAAGGAACTTTACTTAAGTGCCTGAAATGCCTGTAAAATGGATTCAGGACCTAATCAGAATCAAAACACTGCTCTCATATTATCTAGGCCTATTTAAATAGAGACCCACCTGTAATAACGTAGTATATTAGCACTTTCCTAAGTGTTAAAAGTAATGATTTGGCAAAATTAAGAAGCCAGAAGATAGAAAACAAGGTTTAGGACTGCCAGATTTATGACAGTGTTATTACTGCTGGCAGATCACTTTTTTTAAACTGCAGTGTACACGAAGTGGAGCTGAAGCATCCCTGCTGTGGAATCTGCCTGGGTGTTGCACAGATATTAGCAAATGACAGTAATTTATCAGGAAACATCCCTGGTGTCTGCTGAATCAGGGCTCTGTCATACTATGGGACCTTCATATCACTGTTGCTCACCTGGTGAATTATAAGGTCTAAATCCTGGGCATTTGGGGTCTGCAAAGAAGTCATTGACATTCTTGTGTCTATCTTTAGCATCTAGGTCAAACTGCAATGAGGATAATTGCATTATGAAGTGTATCTTGTTATTGGCTATTAGTAAAATTTTCTATGTTCATTAACAAAAATCAGCCATTTTATATTCAGTTCAGCATTTGTGTCTATGCGTTTTCTTTCAGTCAAAAATAGAGCTTATCCAAACCAAAAGTATTAATTTATTCCCTGGGCATGAACGGATATTAATGCATTTATTTATTGGTGTATTTTTAGCTGGATTTAAGTGCTTACATTGTTCCCCTATCATATTATTGCAATGCCTCACAACACTCAGGCTCTTGCAGTTTTATTTCCACAACTATGCAAGTCTATTCTTATAAATCTGCTAAAAACAGACAGGCAAATACTGGGAAAAAAAATAAAATAAAGTAAAATGACTCAACAGTGGCAAACTCAGCAGCCTAACTTGCAATTCTGATCTGCTGTAAGTGGAATACCCTCCATAAGAACACATTGATGTACAATGAGATACATCCTGGACATGTGTGAGCCTATTTACATCAGCAGAGAGATGCCAGGCTTCCTGTAATGCCAGCCCAATGTACCTCCCAACAATAGCTTATGCCTCTGCCTGAAACATGGATTTAGGAGCGCTTCTGAACACCCAGATCTGTGCATATACCCTCACAGCATCACTGTCAGGGTGAAACCTAGCACAAAGCACAAGGAAATTTTCAAGGAAATGTTAGTGCATCCAACGGATGGCAACATTCACATGCACAGGTTGGGTGTTAATTTGAACAATCGGTGCGAATCTGCCTTTCAATCCAGAGTGAGCCCACGAATCTGTCTCCCTAACAGCTATGCCTGGTTTTCCTTTCTTTATGTCTGAAAGGCACTGACATAATTTACAGTTGCAGTCATTCACATATGCAGTTAGACAGGTGGTACTAATTAAATATCGGACATCACAGTTATCCATTTAACAACAAATATAATTACACTCTATCTGCCAGTCCATAGAAGCAGGAGTCTCTTGAAATTCGGTTGAGGCAGGCATATTGTAAAGGAAACAGCAAATAACTTATCAGAGGCTCTTCCTCTCTAGAGCAGTCCTCAGTGAGATTCCAAAATTGAACAAATGAGATCTTGCTCACCAGGTGGGGTTTTTGCAGGCTGTGATGTTGGTTCTTATAGTCCTAAAAAGGAAGTGATAAGCCTTCTGTATTGAATGTGAGTGCTCTACAGACAGAAGGAGAGACGACTGAAAAGAGAAATCCCCGCAGTGAGGGATTTGTGAGATTTGGCAGAAAATCTGCATCACAATACTGTGCTATTTCCCACAGGGAAGGAGCCCAGAGAATTTCTCAAGAGAAAGGCACTATTCCACCATTGCTACTTTACAAGTGACAGACAGGAGACAAATCAGGTACCAGCGCAGACAGGTATCTTCTTTATTGTGTTCCTCGATACAGGAAAATCTGAAAGGTCTAAGACACCAATTTCAGCCCCTTTGCACTTAAGGTTTATATGCAGAATAAAACTGCAAGTTGGAGGTGTCTTGGAAAAATCCACAGGGTGAACAGAGCTCACTTATTTTCAGAGCTTTCTAGCAGCTTGCCAGACTTGCAAGCTTAGCACAAGTCCATAGAAGCAAAAAATAAAGCCATCACAAAAGGTTGTATTTTGGGACTTAAATATGGAAGCTGAGATATTTTAACTATTCAATTAACTGGGTCTGTAGGATTTGCTTTGTGAGCATTTTATTTCTTAATCTACACTGCCCTTCTCTCAACTCTGAATAACTTTTTACTTTCCTCCTTTTTATCTGTCACTGACTTTAAAAAGGAAGCAGAAGACTGTGTGAGCTGCAGGACCACCTCTGTTGCCACTGAAAGCTGTTATGTGTGGTGGGAGCATTAGAGATTCAGAAGTAAATTCAAAGTTGGTTTGGAGCACAGTGAAGCATTTAGTTGCAGCTCAGTTGGGTGGAAAAAAGAAGTCACACTCCAAAAGAGACAGAGAGCTTTCTCTGCTTGAAATTATTGAATAATTTATTCGAAACACAAATCAGACTATCAGAATGAAGGTGATGATCTTCAGACAGAGGTCATGCAGAAAAGTACAGGGCCAATAACTGCCTTTTTTCCTCTTTTATTGGCTATCAAAATACTTGGTTCTTTTAAAAGAGAAACCAGTCACAATCAATCATTTTTCTGTCACCTTCATTATAGATTATTTCTACTCAGTGTAACCAGATTTGAAAAGTGCTATCACATAGAAGCTACAAGTCCTGAAAAATGTCTCTTAAATAATGAAGCCAAAATGAGGATGTATCATGTAACTCCATTTCCTTCAAATATTTTGCAAAAAGCAAGTTTCTATAGTACACACTTTGCTTTTGTGCACAAACATCTGCCTGATGGAGCCCAGAGTAGCACAGCCATCATGCAGCAGGTACCACGCAGCTATAAAGTAAATGATCAGCTTTCAAATAATCAGTACAGACCATTTTCAAAGGCAGCTTTTGTAGGAACCCATTAACCCCCCAAACAGAAGCTAAATACATGGTATAGTCAAGCAGCCAAGCACTCGTGAAGGGAAACAGCTCTCCCCATTCCTACTTCAGCAAAGCAATGCTCTCAAGTGGTCTCTCCTCCTCCTCTCATGCTCGTCTTGTTCTTCTCTACTACTTTTAACCATTGAATTTATTCTGCATCCTGAGCAGCCCCTTCTACAGAGATCAAACCTCACTTACTCACAATGCAGAAGAAAATACCTCAAATACCTGTCAGGTCTGTGTGCTTTCTTCATCACTATTTTTGATAGCTACCCAAAGAACTACAGATTGCAGAATTACTACGCCAGATTCCTTGGCACTCACCGATAGAGGCTTAAAATGCTTAATCTGCTGCTTGTCGGTGGTAAGCCTTTGTTATTAGCCTTGGGAAGGATCCTTATCAGTCAGCAATCTGATTTAGCTCACATTGCCAGCTTGTTTGGGTGTTTTTTACCTTGTGGGAAACAATTGGTTGAGGTTGTTAAGCTGCTTTTATGCAGGGCTAATAAGGGTTCGGATGTCTAGTTGTCCTTTTTGAAAAATCTGCTGTAGATCAACATGATTCTGTTCTTGTGTGAAGCACCAAGGCTTCTCTGTCAGAGCAAGAATTATACTTCTTGTACCAATTTTTTTCACAGAACAAAGATAAAATCCTGCACTCCTTTTTGTTTTCGCTTGGTGAACAGCATAATTTTCTCACGGGTTTCCAGAAACCAAAGCCCAAAATTTTGGAATACAAATATAACAGAATGGTGGCATTATATAGTCAGAGACAGATAAATTCTGTTTTGCTCTCTGTAGTCTGGCATTTGAGATTAACTCTTTGTAGTATCACAAGCCAGACTTTCATATATTCAGGAATATTCAAAGCATTATAAAGGATTAGTTCATGCAAATTTCTGATAAGGACATGTTAATAATTCTGAGAAAAGAATGTATTAGCTTCAGTAAAACAAATATTTAAGCCATCCCTAAAACCTTATAACCAGTCTGAAACACAGTAAACAGTATCTGTACATTAAAAAACACTATCAAACAGTAAATCTGCTGTCCATGACAGACTTCCACGTCTCACTGGTATTGTGTATATTCAAATGCAAGCCTTCCAAACAACACATATGCTATACTTTAGCAAAAATATACACAAATTCTCTTCTGAGCCAAACATGACAGTAATCTGTGGCTTGTGTCCCGTGTCCTCCTCAAAGTTTGAGGGGAATTATAACACTTCTGGTCTTTCCTATCCTAACTGCAAACAAACAATATGGCACGTGTCTATGGTTAACAGGGTTTTAGTCCCTAGCTTTTAGCAAAACATTTCCAAGCACTGTTCCTCTCAGCAGGCACATCTCAGCCTGTGTCAGGGCGATGCTCAGGTCTCACATTTGCCAGATCCCATGGAAGTTTCACTTCTTCTTCTTCTTCTTCTGTAAGTTTGCACTCTGACTGACTCAGCTGATAGAGGATGACTAGATGTGAATTGCCAGGGAGGTATCTCCCAAGAAAACTTTGTCAATAAAAGCTGTTGAGCATGTATGATAGTTGTAACATTTTCTTTCTGGTGTTTCAGGATGTTCCTGTCTGAGTTGCCATGTCCTGCTCTTCGCACAGGTGGCAACGATCCAAATAATACCTGTCTTCTTTTCCTCTGCCTCTGTTCTGGGATATCCTTTACCTAACCAGGAGTTTTCAATAGTTTAAGAAATCAAAGTTTACCTGCTCAGAATATTCTTTTCTAAAGATTTCCTGTGTGAACATCTACAAAAAACAGTCACAAAGTTTTACAGCTGAAAGTGATGCAGCTCCCTTTGAAGACGTCTGCATTTTGTTTCATGTTGTTAGTTCTCAGAAAGCAATTTGATTTCCTTGCAAAAATAGCCATTTTAAAGATTTCTTGCTCTTTGATACTATTATGAACTTATTAATTAGTCTACTCTTGAGTCAATTTTCAGCAGTCATAAACTGGATCAAGACCTGTGGGATTAAACAACTAGATAAATATTGAGCCAGTGGGGCTAGACTTTAATGCCTCTACTTGTGCTGTTTTTCCAAAAGAAACCTTCTTAGACTTCAGCAGTCTTTTTGTGGGTTAAGGTGCTACTCAGTGAAACTAAGATGATCAATACTGGACTCTCAGTTACCATCAGCTAATACTTTATGAGACTGGAATTATTTATGTGTATTCTAAACATCTCTAAGCTTGTACATAGGTAGTTATTGCTGACACACTTATGACTGAAGCCAAAGGCCCTCTATCCCAATATTTACCCTTCACCAATGAGCAGCACCAGAAGTTTCAGAAATCTGAAAAATCCCAGATGGGTAGGACCAGAAGAAATCTCAAGAGATCATTTAATTCCAACCTTTCGGTTTGGAAAACATGGATGAGAGATTCTCTCTTTCCCAAGGTAAATCTAATTTTCATTGCTGACACAGATAAGTTTAAAACTTCAAATGTGAGATTTAATATCCCCTACAGATACTTGGCCACTTTTGTAATACCAGCATGCTCTGGACTCCTTCGTTCTCTAACTTTGGCTAGACTTCCTTTGAAGATCTCCTCTTTTTACTTCCTTCTTAAAATATCCATTGGATGCTTCAACTGGTCTTTGATATAATAGAGATAGCTGTGATAGCTTTGTTCTTTGCCTGTTAAGCATGTTCATTAATGAACATTTCTTATTTAAAATAAAAAATACTTTATCCTGAAACTTTATGGTTATCGTCTCCTAGCAACAGAATTTCCTCTTAAAAAAACTTGTCTTTCAAAGGATCTGTGCCTGGAACATATTTGACAGCACTTTTCAAAAAAAAAAAAATTAATCAACTGATTTCTTAATATGAGTAAAATATTTTTTTCCACAGAGTTGGCAACTGTATCAAGTGTTACAATTTTAAATAATCATTAAAAACAGATCACAAAAAGTAAACTCTTTGTCCATAAAAATAGCAGCTAATTATTATTAACACTTATTATAAGTGTTGCTGTCACATACCAGGACATGACTGGGAAAAAAAAGTGCTGTAAAATCAGAAAAAGAATGTACTTGTTCCATGCAGTTTACAGATTTTCATGTTTTCTTCCGATATTTCTGAAGTGTATGGAAGAACAAGAAGATTCTGGTTTCAAGGAATCTACTGGTTAGAGGAAATCTACATGTTTGCCAGGTCTCTGATCTTTATGAATAATTTTGTTGCTTTTATTATGAATAAAACCTGATTTATTGAACAGATACTCAACATCATTTCAAATAGTCATGCTAAATGCAAACACCAGACTTGGAAATGTGAGATCACTCTGTTCTGCAGTCACAGCCTCACTGTGCTCCCCTCCAACTCATTTCCATTCATATTTTCTGATGATAATTGAATGACTTGAAAAATCAATCAATTTGTAAAGTGATCATTAGCTATGGTTCCCTACAATAGCAAGGCACAGAGCCCATCATGATAGGAGATCACTTCCAGTTCTGTGAACCTGCAAATCCCAAACTCCTACACAGTCTGTCAATACAGCAATCCTCAGAGAAGGAAAATCACCTGCAAAAAAAAAGCAGTTTTAGAAGCTATTTCTTTGAAAGGATCCAGATCTGTATGAGGTCCACAGACCAGAGAGAAGAAAACCAAGATGTGGTTGTGACAGGCTGTGATTTTAGCTGTGGTGGAGTAAATATTCATGAAAGAGGGGAGGGAGGTGAACAAGGCAGAGGGAAGAGGCCAGTGGGCAGAATTCATTGGGATGAGTAGTCAAAGAAGGAGGATATGAAATGAATTCTTTTGTCAATGGGATTAAGAGACAGGAAAAAAAAAAAAGGCAGATATTAGATAGGAACTGCCCAAGAGGAGTTAATAGAACAAGAAATCTGTACCATGGAGGTAGAAGGGCAGATGGATGCTGAGTCAGAACAGAAGTATGGAGTATGAACAGTGGTGATGCGAAAATGGTCCAGGTGAAAATAAAAAATGTTGCTTTTCTCACTGGGATTCCATAGTGAGTCTGAAGATGACTATCTAAATTAAACAAAATGGCATATCAAAAAGGTGTTTCACCATCTTCACTGACATAAAAGCCTGTCTAGACTGGTGTAACATTTCTCCCTGCTACCTCTTTCACAGTCATGCACTAACATTTAACAGAGAGCAGCTATTGCGTATGAAATGCAGAAGACCAAATGTTTCTCAGCTGACCTGCTCACCACATTGGCCTGGATGTCAACGGTCTTTCCAAAATAAGCAATATGATGTGAAGCCAGTCTCATAAGCTGCTGCTGTTGCTATTTCAAGCAGCAGTCTCCAAAGCTTGAGGTCTTTTTTCCATACTAGTCCTCGTCAATCTGCCAGAAAAGCTGTTGGGAAGCAGACAGCTTCAATGCTCCCCCAAGGAATACATGTCTGAAATCTAAATAATCCATTTCCAGTACTTCCTGAGAACCAGGAGAATTCAACTGATCCCCAGAGGAATGCAAAAATCTTACAGTATTATGCTGTAATAGCAGAATGTCAGCAAATACTACGAAAATCACAAAGGGTGATTTCTGCTTCTCACAGCAGTATATAGTGTATCGAGCATGTATAGAATAGAAAATGTAATCAATATAGATACTGAAACAAATAGGGAAGAACCTATAATAGCACCTGCCGTCTGGAACCAGAGGAACTGATCTTTCGGTTCAATGTGGAATAAGAAAGTTCCATCCTTATAGTGAATCTCTTCATAAATTAAGAATCTAAGCAGCTATTTTGTGTGTCCCTGCAAAATACTGAGGACCTCAGCATGGTGAAAGAATCTGTTGGTAATTGAAGGTAGCTTTTAAGCCTTTATCTTTTTTTCAGTAGGGCTTCTATTCAGAATTTTGAAATACCCGGATATTTCTGTTCTGTCTTTTATATCCTTTCCACCTGACATACAATCAGTTTAGATTTTTCCATTGAGCTGAGTGGCTGTTAAATGCTTGATAGATGAATGATCATTGCTCAAGTGATTTTCTACCAGACTCACATAAGAAGCAATTTTGACCTCCAGTTCTTCATACTTTTGCTTTTCATGTAAATCCTCATCTTCTTGACCCATCTGATCCATTATCACATCACCACCTGTTCAATCATCAGCCTAGCTTGAAAAGATGAACCTTTGATAGGAAGACGTCTGTTGATGTGTTTTGCTCAATGTTGCAGAGTATTTACCGATCTGCATTAGAATTTTTATGAACTTTAAAGAAGCATTCACTGCTCTGTTGATACATGTTTTTTTTTTAAAATATATATAACCAAAAAGATTGTTTTTCCCTTGCAATGATATAAAGCATCTGAAAAGGCAAAAAACTATTCTCATAAGATATCTAAGTCACATCTTTACTCTGAGTAAGTACAATGCCCCTCTTAAATACCATTTTTCTTAAACTACACTAAATTCTTAATTTAATATTTATCAATACTTGTTTACAGAATTGAAATAAGAAAAATCCACCAGAACACTAGATTATAGGACCAAATCTTATTGCCAAAATTATTCTGGATAAGTTCTGTCTCATCACAGTTTAGACTTCCACAAAACGAAAACTTGCAGAGGTATCCAAGGCTTTTATAGCAAATGGAGAAAAATAGCCATTTCTAGGACATGATTACTGTCTTCCTAAAATAGATATCTAAAATAGGTTAGATAAATGAGACCTGAAATTGCCTATTTCTCATCAGTGACTGTTCAGGGATCACTGGCAGACTAGCTAGATGTGGACATCTAGACACTTGACATACAAAACTGTGGGAGTTTCATCCGCTCTTCTGAGCTTTATTTTGGTAAATGAGTTCAAAATTTAATCTTTTTGTAGATCTCATGCTCTCTCTTAATTTTTTTCACACTGTTTGCCGTTTTTGTGAAACTACATATAAGTACTTCAGATGCAAATCTTTCAAACACAAGATGGAATTGAAAGGACAACCAGGATCATCAAGTCTGGTCTCCTGCTGTCCAAAGCAACAAACTGAGCAAGAACTACCTTGAAACCCCTCAAAAGTTCCTCCACTCTTCAGACAGGAAAAAAGCATTCTCTAATTTCCAACCCAAATATATTCATGGCCCATTGTAACTCCTATATGCCAACATGTCATTTTATCTTTAAAAACCTCCCTCGTTCTCATACACAGCAAGTGACCTGGCTGATTTAGCTAAAAACTCCTTTTGGAACAGCTGAGACTTGGTGTCATCCCACCACCAAATAGTTCTTTTTTCTCTTTTCACACTGTTTGATGCTGTCCAGTCTCCATTTCTGGCTGCCCAGAAGCTCTCTTCCTCTCTGAAAAATCCATTTCTTCTGAAAGGCCTACCAAAAATCCACATACAGTGATACCAAGGTTGAGTAGCAGCTAGACAGTAGTTTATTTTTGTTATATTTCCATAACAAAAACACCTCTGTGAAAGGCTTGAGGGGGTCTGAACAATTTATTAAGCTTAAAATAACATAATGATTACTATTCAAGACCATTAAATATTCATATTCAGGAAACACATTAACTGAGACAGCCAGCAACATTAAATAACAATGTGCAGGTGACAAATTAACTCTACTAATCAATATATCAAAGTATTTTAAAAGCACTTTCACCACCTTCAGAAACATACTCTTATTCAAAAATACTTTTAATAAATTAAATACTCTATTAATTAATTTTCTTTTAGTAGACTTTCAAGAGTTTCTATGCCATCAAGGAGCGCACTAATTCATCTATATGACCTTGCTACAATTAGTTTTGTTCACCCTGCTGCTTATTATATTGCTATATTTTGTCTGAAACAGGTTTAGTAGGTAACATTTCCACATCAGGGTTATACCTTCTTGAAGGTCTGCTCGCTGGCAGAATTCTCATTAGGACCTTCAAACCTCTACATTACTATCTCCCATAGAAATTAAAAATGATCCCAAGAAAACCAGGAAAGGTGAAGCTAGTTACAGCATTTTCTCATGTGCCTCTACTTGAGCAGAAGGAGAGAGGGGTGGAGGGGAAGGAAGAGGAAGCAGGGTGTTTGTTTCTTTTCCTGACACATGGTTAAGAAACAAGGTTTTTAAGACCAAGGAATGGATTTCTAGTCAGTTCCGTGTCTCCAGTCCTCACCTAGAGTCCTTGGTGCAGGTGACCATCTCTGAATGATATCCTGCTGGTAATTATCATAAAATGAACATCAATGTCCAAAGTTCTGTCTTGTAGAACTGGACCAGCAGTGTTGCCAACAATGAAATCTCCCCCATTTCTGCTGCCAACTCGGGGTGAATACTTATTGCCCTGGGAAAATTAAATATAGCAGGCACAGTACTGCTTTACCTCATGACAGTACCAAGCATTTGGGAGAAAGGCTGTGAGACATGATAAGAAAAGACAACATTGTTTAGACTTTCCCGTAAAATTTTCTTGGAGATGAGAGAAGTGAATTCATTTTTTATATAAACTGCTAGAGTAAAAGTCACAGAAACTGTACTTTCCTCGTTCATTCTCAAATGAGCAATGAAGAGACAGCACTTGCGACACATCCTCCTTTCTGTCTCACCTTTGCTCTCAGTCTCCACCCTGTATGGACCCTTTATCGAATTGCCACCATCATTCAGTTCTCTTACTCCTTTCAGGCCTCTTCACTGATGCCAATTACAACTTATGCTGACAGGTTATGATCTGAACACCCATGTGCCAGAAAATGATCTTGGTTTACTGCCATGTTCAGTGGTCACACAAATTTGAAGAATCTAATTGACATTTAATATGTATTTCATATGGAATTTCACAGTCTGTCCCAGATTCCCCACAATGTTATTTCCAATAAGTAGTAATGATTCACCCCAACACTGGTCCAAGATAACCATCCTAAGAGCCAGGTACCGCTGAAAAATCTGAAAAACACTCACATGTGTTCCTTGACAAGAACACAGAAACATTTAATTAGGGAAAAATGTTGCTTGTTTGATTTTTTTGTTAGTATTTTTGGTTGCACAATTAAAGTTTTTTTCTTGCTTCAGCAGTTTTCCCTGTTGATTTGTGGGGGCTTAAAGAGACTTTGCTGCCTCAGCAACACCTGGGACCAGAGGTAAAGCTGTTTTAAACTACTTGGCCTATAGAAAAACAATTTGAGCATTGAAGCTGAAATTGCACTAAATTTTCTCAGCTGTCTGTAGCCACACAGATTGGCTGTATATAGACTACACTGTGGGAAGAAAAAAAAATAAAAAAATAAAAACACGGAGTGCATTTTGATAGGTCTCTGACTAGAGAGTGCATACGGCTGATTTAAAAATGCTGTAACAAGCTATACATGGTTTAATCTCAGACTGAATATTTTTGTTGTTATTTTTCTTTTTCCAGCTCTCACCATACTGATTAAGACCAGTCTGATGCCTTTTTCTCCTACTGATTAGTATCCTCCTTCATGATTATTCCCATTTAAATTACAAGGCTGCTCAAGGACTCTCATATTCTCTGGAATGAGTAGCTCAGTTTGTCTCTGAGACATTCAGAAGAAAAAGGAAAAAAGAAGATATCTTCCTGTGCAGCAGAATCAGAATGACTTGCTTAGATATATACTTACATCACCTTTCATTCGTTCTGTATACAGGGGTCAAATTTATCCTTCCTTGGGTAGCCCAGACAAGAAGTTTTATCTCTTCTGAGCAACTGAAGGGTTAGTTCCTTGAATCAAGTTTGAGGATTCAAGAGGTGTTCCTAATCCATGAAGCCATGGGCACATCCTCCTGGTGCTGGTCATAGACCTATCTTGGTTCAGGACAGGAGGCTACAAGGCCTCTTACCCCAAGCCATACTTCTGCCATACTCCTCAAGATTTTCATTAAATAGCAACAAGACTTCTCACCACTTCTTTTATGTGTGGATAGCCACTCTTGCCTCCCAAAATAGCCATCTGAAAAGATGCTTCCTAGCATAATGTTCTACAGCATGTACTTTGACTGCTTATGCAACATGCCCTCTGGCAAGGGAGCAAATCTCCCTCTACTGAACAAAAACTTAGATGCCTGATACAGGTGTTGTACAGTGCCACCAAAGAGGGTAGAAATATATACCCAGTCTCCAAAAGCTTGGTTTTGTTCCATATCCTGTAGGGAAGTGTGGGATGCTGGAAAGGAATTGTATTATATTAACAATGTGGGCAGTGCAATGCAGAAAAAACAACAGACCCAAGGTGGTAGGCACTTATTCATGTACAAAGTTCCACTCAAGATATACATGGTACACATAAGTGCTGGCCCTAACTGAGAGTTTATGTGCATAAAACTCAAAGATTAAAGTTTCAACTCCCACAGCTACTACAACCCTGTTCCTTTGCCCAGGCACATTTAGCAATGTATGGCATTACAGCATCACCCACCATATGCAAAAAATACAAACTATTACGTTCATGCATCTATAGTTATAAAAAAATCCATTTTGTGAAGATGTGTACCAATTTTATGAATTGGTAACATTTACCAGTTTTTAACTCACAATGTAGTTTTGAAGAACAGTCATTTCTTATATGTTTACGATATGATGATGAGTCCTAGGAGGATAGGTTGAAATTGGTTACCTATCTACAAGTAAGAAACTACCATTTGAAGAGCTGGAAATCATCCTAGGAAACCAGGTGGAAATATGTTCAAAGCCAACAAATAGACATGGTTACTCCCAAAGCTGGTGAGACTTCTGAAATTCCCCAAAATATATTAGTTCTATGTATACAAGTTCAAGGGAAGGCTCCACTAAGAGTTTCTAATTAGACAAACCATGTCAGGCTCAAGAAATTCCATGAACTTAAATACCTAGAGACTGGGTGAGCAATAGGGGAAAACAACAGATACTTTTGGCCTCTTCTTACCTTTCTTTTCTGTGTGGAAACACTTCTATGATAAACCTAAATGTATTTCTTGAGTAGTGAGGACTAAAGCTGATATTCTCCTGGCATAAAGGTATTGTTTCTCTTTAACTTAATTTCTAAGAAGAGGATTTCAGTAAATAGTTCCACCACTAGAATACCTAAATTCATTTGCATGCATAGCCCAGGAAAGTGAAAGAATGCTATCAAGCCTTCTGCATATGTTCTGAGCAAAGTAACCTCTGGCTTAGCACAGTATGCACATTTTCAACCCATAACATAATTGTTTTGTAAGGTAGTACCTGCTAACAAAAATGTATAAACTAAAAAATATACTCTCAAATACACTATCAATAAAAAATACTTAATGTATAAATGTATTTGGATAAGAAAAAAAATTTGACACATAGTATGAACATACTACATCCCAGAAGTATCCAAGCACAGGAAAAAAAAAAAACGAAAATTATTTTTAATTAAGAGAAATCCCTTCCAGCAAGAAACTGACAGTCCAAAAAAAAGTATTTAAAAAATTAAAAAAAAAAAATTAAAAAGCTTTCTCTACTAAACTATAGGGTATTGTGGTTCTTCAGTCGGTTCTTCAGATCTGAGGCCTCTTTCAGGCCTTTAAAAACTGGCTTAATGTTGAAAAGACAATCTCACTCCCGTATTTGATGCAGCTCTTAATTCCATAGCTAGATCAGGTCCAGCAACACATCTCATAGCACGTTAAATTAGGTCAAATAAAAAAAGTTCAGCCCTACCTTTGAAATCCCCCCTCCAGTGGTCTGCATTTATTCACAGTAAATATTGTTAGATTCCTCTAGGCAGCCTCCAGAGAGGCAAAGTCTCGAGGAGGGAGATGATGCTGCAACGCTCTTCGAGACGAAGATAGGAGGGAATAATACTCTCCTCCTGAATGTTTTGGGATTATTACCTCTAATATTTCAAAAGTGACTTCCTTTTCACAAAGCAGAATACACATTTCTACTTCACGACTACATTCGCACCAGGTCCGATGTTTTTAAACAAGACTGAGTTACCCAAGCATGAAATAGCTGAAACAATTTTCTTAACAGCTGAAAAACACTCGACTAACTCAAAAATAGCTGAACCAATTTTCCTCAAACTTTTCAGTGTTATATACCTTTGGACTACAACTACACCTGCTAAATTTCTTCCCTTCACATGCATCTTTGCTTTTACCTAGTGACTAACAAGAACATAAAATAAGGATTAAAGATCCAATCCTGCCCATACACAAGTACATGATTAAAATTACTAGTATGATATTGAGTCAGTGTTGGCAGGGTCGAACCCTAAGACTGTTTGTACCATTTCAACTTCATAGCAGTGCTGTATTGATGCAATAGCTCATAAATATGGAATAAGGTAAAGTCCACTATATTTTATAAGGCTCTAACTTTTCATGGGGCTTTCATATTACTCTCAATAACACTCCAGGGCAAATCTAGTTGGCTGAATTTTCAGAGATTGCTTTCTAAATCTGCTCATGACTGCTATTTCACATCATCTGTACATGTAAATTGGAAATGTTTTTATAAGAACAAATCATGTGACAAGTATGAATCAAAATGGGACACATTTTTGCATGCAATCATGCTCTGAAATGAATAAAAATATTCACAAGTCAAACAATAGCATTCACCTTTTGTAAATCCAAGGGAAAGTTTTAATCCACAGCACGTCAAACTTTCTTCTAACAGTGCAGGTATCATTCCCAGTTTATGATCTTATGTTCCTCTATATATTTCCCTCACTCTAAAAACATAGTCCCCTATTCTGTGCATATCTGGTAGTGCAAAAAATGTGTAGACCTTTGCTGGAGTTTTACATGTATTAGGCTTTTATTAAAGTCAAACTATAGGGATTATTATATAAGAATATATATTTGAAAGTCATTATTTTCTTTTCTCTATATTCCTCATCAGTTCCAACCAACTTCTAAGAACAAGATAAGTGCATTTAGTAATCATGTCAGTAAAGCACATCTGTTGTTCTCAAAACACACGTATAACACTGGAAATCTCTAATTCAGTATACACACACAAATTAATCTTGATGTCCAGTAATGCTCTTTCCTTAGCTTGGTCAAGCACAGAATGTCCATCAAGCTGAATTACATCTTATACATCAGAAGAGTATACAATAAACCAGTCCTTATCCAGCTATAAGAAATAACACAGACTTCACCACTGAATACGTCTTCATAATCTGCATTAGCTCTCCCCTGTTGTTTTCAGATGTAAAGCATTGTTGCACATTTTGTTCTGGAAGTCTGGCCTTCCTTTCCAGGCATGCCTAGACCATGCCTAAAACAGATGGCCAAATCTAGTCTAAACACTGTAACTCTACCCAATATTCGTCTGTGTAGGTTATCTTGGGTTTATGTTGAGATCTGTTCTGCCGTGACTCCCAAAACCATATGAATTCCTTCTTCAGATTTCACTTCGTGGAAACCTCATAGAGATTTAACAAAAGTTAAGAATTCCTTTACTGTTAAGTTGATTCTTCTACAAAATGAAATAAAAAACCAAAATGTAAAGTATTACAGTATGCTTTATATTATTGATTTTTCTGGTTCTCCTGTAATTGATAAATGTCCTGCATAGGCACATGTGTATTCCAGGTTCTCCCCAAAGCAAAGGTTTAAGCATAATGTGCAAAGGAAACCATTCAATTTCTAAAAGAAAATAAATTCCATTGTAACCCCCTGCATGTTTTAATTCAGAATGACATAATTTCACTCAGATAGTGCATTTGCTTAAATTCAGCATTATCTTTTTGTGTCTTAAAAGATCCATAGTCAATTCAGATCCCTTAAACATTCACAGGACCTGTTTGGTACATTCTTAATTTTTTTAACCTATTCTTATGGGAAAGTTACTCAGATTTATTAACTGAATTTATATACTTCTCTCTATTATTCAGCAAGCACTCCTCTTAAAAGACTGAGATTTAATCTTCCCTGCAGAGTCAAGATGTAGTTTTTGTGTGCCAAATAAGCTGAAATTCAATTTATGATCAGCTTCAACTGAGTAAAATACACTGTTTTCAGATTGCAAAAATTTCACAGAAAGCCCTTCACTATGTCATTTCACGTAATTTCATATAAAATACCTTCTTTTATTGGAAGTTTCAAGAAAATGACTGTTAAATATCAAGAAAAATATTTACTTCTCAGTCTAAAGCCCATTTTCTCTCAAGCATTGGGCCCAGTAGACAATCAAGTTATGGTTACTTATAAGAATTTACAACTGCAATGGTTCAGTTTCAAAGGCACCACAAAATATGGAGTACTAATGTTTCATGCAAATTTCAGATCTGGTACCATAATCTTCATTTAACATTACTGAATGTTTTCCAATTTATGAAACTGTATTTCTTAAATGGAAAAAAATCTAATCCAAGAAATTTTCATGTGAAACTCATTCATTGTGTCATAGCTGTCTGAAAATATTGTAAACTGAAAATTTTAAAGCTGCATTTAATAAGATTGTTCACAGTTTATTGTCTATAGCTAAACCTGAAGTCGTAGGCTAATGGAACTAGAAGGGATCTGAACGGATCATGTAATCCTCCTTTTCCTAGACAGGATCAGTTAGGACTATGGCATTCCGAACCCATGCATTTGTAGATTGTTCTATAAACCATGCTGGAAATGTCAAACAGTAATCTCTTAGAATCATAGAATCACAGAATCATAGAATGGTTTGGGTTGGAAGGGACCACAAAGATCATCTCATTCCAATCCCCCTGCCATGGCAGGGACACCTCCCACTAAACCAGGTTGCTCTAGGCTCCATCCAACCTGACCTTGAACACTGCCAGGGATGGAGCATCCACAACTTCCTTGGGCAACCTGTTCCAGTGCCTCACCACCCTCACAGTAAAGTAATTCTTCCTTATATCTAGTCTAAATCTACCTTCTCTCAGCTTCCACTCATTAGCCCTCGTCCTATCATTACAGTCCCTCGCAAAATGTCCCTCCCGAGCTTTCTTGTAGGCCCCCTTCAGTTACTGGAAGACCACTATGAGATCTCCCCGGAGCCTTCTCTTTTCCAGGCTGAACAAGCCCAACTCTCTCAGCCTGTCCTCATAGGAGAGGTGTTCCAGCCCTCTGACCATCTTGGTAGCCTTCCTCTGGACTTGCTCCAACAGCTCCAGATCTTTCTTGTGCTGGGGGCTCCAGAGCTGGACACAGTACTCCAGGTGGGGTCTCACGAGGGCAGAGCAGAGGGGCAGAATCACCTCCCTCAAAGTGCTGGTCACACATCTTTTGATGCATCCCAGGACATGCTGGCTTTCTGGGCTGCAAGTGCACACTGTTGGCTCATATTGATCTTATCATCCACCAACATGCCCAAGTCCTTCTCCCCAGGACTGTTCTCGATCCACTCATTGCCCAGCCTGTATCTGTGCTTGGGGCTGCCTTGACCCAGCTGCAGGACCTTACACTTGGCCTGGTTAAAATTCATGAAGTTGGTCTGGGCCCACCTCTCCAGCCTGTCAAGGTCAAATATACATTTGTTGTCACAGTTTTGACCTGCATAAACTCCCAGATGATGCTCAGGCACAGTCCTGGCATTAGCATGTGCCAGGCACTATGTGCAAGAGGTAGTTTACGTGAAGGCTCCTTGTTTTGGGGTGATGGGGAAGGCTGAATGTTTTGAAGTGAACCATCCCATTCCAGCTGGCTTTAGTTGTAAATCACATTAGAAAAACATCCATTTATTCCCCCCATCCACACCCAGAGGATGAGAAACAGTGGCTACTGTCAGCTACTCACTTACTTCTACTGACAGACTCTATACAGCAGATCCAGAGGTTTGTGTCAGGCTGGGAGAGAGGACAGGAGGCAACGTGGTGCTGTGTTATTTTACAGCTCTTTTAAAGACTCAAGTTCATAAACACTTCATTAAATTAAATATGTTTAAAAAACAAAATCCCCAAACAACAAAACAAAACACAGCAAAAGAGTATTTGGCTGCAAAAGGGAGGTGATACAGCATGAAAGAATGGAAGAGGCTGTGCCATGCCAGACTGTTTGATATGGCTCTGACTCTCTTCCCTCCCCAGTTAAGCCAGAACTGCCCTAGGACAGTCGAGTTAGGCCAACGCTGATGTTTTTGCAAGCTGCAGACCACAGGAAACATCCTGTTAGGGACTATCGGCCACCAGCTCTTTGCTCTGAGAGCAGACCTGGGCCCACACAGCTGCCTGGGCTGCATGCGTTTTGTTGGTGGTGTTGGCATGGGCTCACAGCCTCCTGGCAGGGCTTAGTGAAACTCTGAGTGAATGGACTACATAATGGGTGGCCATAAATAAAAGTGGGTTGGTACTTGGGTACTAGCTGGCTTGGCATCTTCCACTGCAAAGCCTTTCCTCAGGCTTGAGATAGATCTACAAACAATCATGTACATATATGTAAATAACACGGTTGGGAAGTGGCCCAAAAAGTTACTGCCCTAGGAGTCTCTTGGCTCATTGCATCATTGAAATGCCAACTTTGAGGAGAGAAATTATATTTTAAATTCTCTGATCAGTCCAAATGGATGTTCATCTTGTTTCAGGAGAATTATGTTTAAGTCCCAAAGAGGTGGTGGCCCAGGGTGGATGGGGTGGTGTGAATCGGGACTTTGTAAATGTTTGTAACTACAAGGTGTTTGCACATAGAAGCTTGTGAGGCCAGAGAGGGACTTCAGCTTTGCTTAAGAAGTTAGTTGTTTCTTTTCCTTTACAAAAATCCTGGCAGATATTCTAGTCAGGTCCTGGGATAATCTGTTCCCAGTATGCCCAAAGTCAGAGCCCTTTCCACTTTGCTGTGTAGGTCTATCTTGCAGTATTCCAGGTGATGTCTCACAGGGGCAGAGTAGAGGGGCAGAATCACCTCCCTCAACCTGCTGGTCACACATCTTTTAATGAAGCCCAGGATATGTTTGGCTTTCTGAATTATTAAAAATAATTATTAAAAATAATTTCTTCATTGCTTCTCCTTACTATTGGGAAACTTTACTTTCTAATTTGTAGCCCCAGAAAAGTCAGCATAAAGGAGGAGTTTGCCTTGGTAGATGAGGATTGGGTTAGGGATCAGTTGAGCAATCTGGATATCCATAAATCAATGGGACCAGATGGAATGCACCCAAGGGTGCTGAGGGAGCTGGCAGAGGTCATTGCTAGGCCACTCTCCATCATCTTTGGTAAGTCATGGACAACAGGAGAGGTGCCTGAGGACTGGAGGATAGCAAATGTCACTCCAATCTATAAGAAGGGCAAGAAGGAGGACCCGGGTAACTATAGACCGGTCAGCCTCACCTCCATCCCTGGAAAGGTGATGGAACAGCTTGTTCTTGGCACTATCTCTAGGCATATCAAGGATGAGGGGGTCATTAAGAGCAGTCATCATGGTTTTACCGAGGATAAGTCATGTTTGACCAACCTTATTGCCTTCCATGAGGAAATAACTAGGTGGATAGATGATGGTAGAGCAGTAGATGTGGTTTATCTTGATTTCAGTAAAGCATTTGACACTGTCTCCCACAGCATCCTCGTAGATAAGCTGATAAAGTATGGGTTTGGTGATCAAGTAGTGAGGTGGATTATGAACTGGCTGAAGGGAAGAAGCCAGAGAGTTGTGGTCAATGGGACGGAGTCTAGTTGGAGGCCTGTGACTAGTGGAGTCCCTCAGGGGTCGGTACTGGGACCGGTGTTGTTTAATATCTTCATCAGCGACCTGGATGAAGGTACAGAATGTATCCTCAGCAAGTTTCCTGATGACACCAAACTAGGAGGAATGGCTGACACACCAGAAGGCTGTGCTGCCATTCAACAAGACCTTGATAGGCTGGAGAGTTGGGCAGGGAGAAATTTAATGAAATTCAACAAGGGCAAGTGTAGAGTTTTGCATCTGGGTAAGAACAACCCCATGTACCAGTACAGGTTGGGGGCTGACCTGCTGGAGAGCAGTGTAGGAGAAAGGGACCTGGGGGTCCTGGTGGACAGCAGGATGACCATGAGCCAGCAATGTGCCCTTGTGGCCAAGAAGGCCAATGGCATCCTGGGGTGTATTAGAAAGGGGGTGGTTAGTAGGTCAAGAGAGGTTCTCCTCCCCCTCTATTCTGCTTTGGTGAGGCCACATCTGGAGTATTGTGTCCAGTTCTGGGCCCCCCAGTTCAAGAAGGACAGGGAACTGCTTGAGAGAGTCCAGTGCAGAGCCACAAAGATGATGGAGTGGAACATCTCCCTTCTGAGGAAAGGCTGAGGGAGCTGGGTCTCTTTAGCTTGGAGAAGAGGAGACTGAGGGGTGACCTCATTAATGTTTATAAATATGTAAAAGGTGAGTGTCATGAGAATGGAGCCAGGCTCTTCTCAGTGACATCCAATGATAGGACAAGGGGCAACGGATGCAAGCTGGAACATAGGAGGTTCCACATAAATGTGAGGAAGAACTTCACAGTGAGGGTAACACTGGCACAGGCTGCCCAGAGAGGTTGTGGAGTATCCTTCTCTGGAGACATTCAAAACCCGCCTGGACATGTTCCTGTGTGACCTGACCTAGGTGTTCCTGCTCTGGCAGGGGGTTTGGACTAGATGATCTTTTGAGGTCCCTTCCAATCCCTGACATTCTGTGATTCTGTGATTCTGTGATTTGAATTTCCTTCCTGAAATTTAAGTCCGTTATATTTCCTCAGGCTCTACATGCAGACTACTCCCTTAAGCATATCTCTACGTATTTGAAGGCTGTTACATGGGTCTTCACTCTCTGCACATCTTAAGACAAAATCCACTATATTCATCCACTCTTCTTTCCTTGGTCATGTCTGCAGGCTTCCAATCCCTCTTGTAATAGGTCTAGTTGGTCCAACTCTTGTTTGAACTTCAGTGTTCAAACTGGACACAGTCTGTCCTCTAAAGTTTAATTGGCCTGTGTAGAGTCAGAGAATAATGTCACATTGTGTCTGAACTGTATTTCAGCTTGCACATCTTTTTCAGAACACGAAATAATCTGAAAATGCACCTTAAACCCTCAATCCTTTTTCATTTTGTGCAGATCTGCTATTAAGAAGCACTTCATCCCAGGCAGTATACATCAGGTTCTGTCCAACTAATGTTTCCTATGTGCATCGCTTATGCATTTATTCAACAACATCTATTTTTCAGTATTATGTCCAAGTTTGCCAGTATCATTTTCATTTGCGAGCCTGTCCTGTAATATAACAACAGCACAATACCATCCAAAAATTTAACAAGCAGATCTTCTACTTCATCATGCAGTTTATTTATGAAAATATAGTATTGGAGTCAAGACAGACTCCTATCATGGCCAAAATAATTTGAACAAAATTTGAACAAACTATTTCTTCTTGTGCAGCCTTAGTATTAGAAAGCTGCTTTCTTCAGGTAATGAGGATAGGAGACAAAATTAGAGTAATGTAGGCACACACAGGTGGGCTTCTCATCAAACAAAGGCCCAATAATTTAAAAGCATCAAGAAGAGGCATAAGCTCACCACGTGATATTTTACTTTTTCCTATTTCTCTCAGTATTCTGACTGCACAGAAACAAAGCCTGATAAAGTATATCCCAAAGCAGATCTTGTTTGACGGTGAGTCAGTCAGTGTTATATTCATTACTGGTCTGAAATTACTTGAAACAGAACGTGCTTTTGAAGAAAGCAAAAAGAATAGGAAAAGGAAATGAATGATTCAGTATATTATCTCCTCGGGCTGTAATATACAAAGCTGGCAGCTTCAGCTTTACAAGCACTTTAATTTCAAGAGACAAAGGTCTCATTTCCATTATTATTCCACTCACTAAAATTTACATTTTAACCAAGAAAGACCCTCTGTGCCAACTGGTGTCAGAAGTGACCAATTTATATCTATTAAAAAAAGAGAAGTATTAAGAATAGCAGTTGAAATTCTGGCCCAGTTCAAGTCAACAGCAGCTGTAGTCTCAATTCCAGCAGAGTGCACGCAGAGGATTTGGTATCCTGTGTTACATAATTAGACCAATTAAATTCTGCTCTTCTACTAACAGCAGTTAATCTTCTAGTGAATACAGCAAGGTAGAGCTACAAAAAAACATATACGTATACTGCTCATCCATTACCATGCAGTTTATGATTTAATACCTCTTCCCCAACAGCTAGGTTCTTATCTGCTTTCTTATATCAATATCTTTTTTATCTAATTATCTTCCATGATTTAAATAGGACCTCTGGTGGAGTAAGGTAAATACAATAGGACATTTAGCATCAGTGACAATATCTGAGAGAATATCTGAGCTTTGTCCCTCAGTTTCCCTGATAGCTGAGAGTAGAAAGTGACAATGCGCAGAACAGCTTTTAGCAATATCATAATATGTACACATCTTTGCAGTTTCACTGGGCAAGGAGATGCTGTCCAGACAGTATATCATCAGTTAAAGTACCTAAAAATTGGTCAGAGGGTGAAATCCTACTAGTGAAGGGAAGAGGGAAGAAATTTTAGGTTTCCAGTGAGGTTTTTAGGTTTGCTGTACAGAAAGTCCTAATGAGGCAGTCCCATTTTGCCAGGCATCAAAGCAGGAATATACTACAGAGCAACAGGAATGTTCTACACCTTCACATCAGGAATCAACAGCTACATGGTTCGTATCACATCAAAGAAGCCCAACTGCAGATCTAGCGAATGACATCTGAAAGCTGTTGAAGTTTTTTTGCAGCTGTTCTTCGTTTTAGGCACAAATTCTTCTCTAGCTCATGCATACCTGCTATCACCTCCTTCTCCATCAGTAATAGTGAACCTCCCACTTCCATTCCAATCTTCTTCTTTAAGTCGGTGACCACAGCAGCATACAGTTTGTGTATCTTAAAGCTCTTCTCCTTAGAGTATCACTGTAAGGACAGAAATGCAGAAAATTCACATTTTGCAGATTATAACTGAGAACAAAGCTGAAGACATTTACCCAGTGTCCAAAACCAAAACGTTCCCTTGCCCTTTGGAGCATGAACTGAATCTATGTCATGTAAAGCTTCCTATACAACAGTGCTTTTCTTACATCACTCACATGATGTAAGTACACTCTCTGGTATGCATCTTTAATTCTGCACGTCTTCAGGAAGAGCCATCGCCTGGAATTAGGATTTGGCTCTCTAAATCTGTCTCCCATTCAGCTGAAGGTACAACAGGGATGTATGTAAAGGACAAAATCTGGTATTTAAATTATGGGATGAGAAAGCCATTCTGAAAGTTAGTAGAGGGCTTAAACAAGTCTATAAAGCAAGCACTAGGTTTTGGGATAATGCAAAGCAGTCCCATGCTTAGGGGTGCTTGAGAAGGCATGAATCTTTCTTGAACTGAGTAGAAAATAGGTGAAGCATCCTCTTCTCTTCTCCTTACTGTGCATTAGTGCACTTGGTACAGCCATACAGCTGCCCCTGACTCCCTTTGGCAGACTTAAAATTCAGAGAATAAGGGTATTACTCTAGCAGATGGCAAAAATACAACCATATTCCAGTAATATGGTGAGTTCTGCACAAAACTGGGGCATTGGATGTCAAAAGCTGAGATTTAAGAAATTAATAAGAACGTGAAGCCAGCACTGAAACTACTGTAAACACTGAGGTCTTTTGATATCTAGCTCCAGATCTAACTAATATAGTTCAAACCAATCCAGCCTAATAATTTGATGCCTGAGGAATTTTTGTGATATAATTAATCATTTGGTTCCATCTGTGGCTCAAACAGAGACGGTATCAGCATACTATAAGCACTTGTGCTGCTGCTCTGGACATCAGCTCATTTTCAATCATGCAGGCACCTAACAAAGATCATAGGAGACTGGCTAAATCAACTTAAATAAAAGTATTGCATTAAAAAAACTAATAGGACATAAAATCCTCACTGTTCATCCCAACCAAATTATAATACATCATGTTTACATTTTATGCATTTGTGATAACTGACCTGAGCAGCACAGAAGGAAAATGAGCTTTCTGTGTACAGTATATTCATATTGAAGAAGTTTGCATTATTTATAACAACGGGCCTTCCAATACTCTGCATACAAATCTGTTTTCGTTCAGATTTCTTTCATAGGGAGATCTGGATATTGCTTTAAAACAGTTTCTCAGTAGCCCTACTGAAATTGTTAATCATTTCAATACACAAAATTACATTTGTAAACTTTATACATAAGTAACGTTTTCAGATTTGCACAGGCAAAGCTACAGACATTATAAACTGTCTGGGGAAGGATCTATTTTTTGTGTGTGTTTGTATGATGGTTAGAACAATGCAGTGTGGAATAAAAGCACTCGAATTATAATAATATAATATTAGGTCAAGATTTTCATTAACTTCTGTGTGTGGCTAATGAGAGTTCAGTGTCTTTGAAAGATAAGCCCACTTTTATATCAATGCAGACAAAATAATTCAGGTTGCAACATCTGAAAATTATACTCCCAGTTATACGTAACTTATGACACAGTTCTGGCCTCGATTTTCAAGAGAGTCTAAAATAGTCATACTTCTTAATCCCATCACATTTCAATGGATTTGGAAGCCTGTATCCTGTGTGCAGACAAGGTAATACTATGCAGTTTGAAAACCGAGAAGCTTAGCTGTCTTCTCCATGATCTAAATGTGCTATAACCAATAATTAGGTGAGATACACTCACACAATCTGGAAAACTACTTACTTGTATATATGACTAACAGGCTGTTCAGCAAGGGATACTGGGATCTGACTTATATCAGTCAGAGAAAATATGTTTCACAGAGAAGGAAGTATTAGCTGAGGAACATCCAAATACAAAATTCGAAGGTATATAGGCTAGTGTTCCAAACAGAGGAAGTCAACGATTATTAGTTTTGAGTGCTAAATGCTTCACGATTTAAATGAAGTTACTAAAAAATCACAGAATGCAGGACAAACTCATGAAAAAACGTTGATTATCACAGAACTACCATGTGATCAAGTATATAAAAACAGCAGAAGGTCCAAGTTATAGCAGCTTGCAGCCACTGGACTTGCTTTTCTGGACATCTGGACTTCACACAGGTAACATCTCACCTCTAGTTCATAGACCTACACTTGCTACCACCAGCCTCAAGTATAGCCTGGTACCTCATCTTAGTCTCTCTTTTGGGGCTTGGAAGGCAGTCTCATTTTGCCAACTGCCTACTCTAAGCATGTTGTTTGGGTCCCATGCATCCTATACTTGATCCAAAGCCTTTGTGGGGGCAAGGCACCTTGACCCTGGTTGTCATGTTTCACTGCCATGCAGGCTTCACAGGGAAACAGATGAAAGATGTATGTATATAGGTTTAAGGTAAATACCTGTGGGTAATAGCAGTAGAAGTCAGAAACAAGAAACTGTAAGTCCTAAAACATATGTGTATATATCTATCTATATATGTATAAGTAAAAGAAATTCTACCCTATTCATAAAACATATCTGGCTAACAGTACTAGAGTATCTCAGCTGAAATACAATCTCAGAATCCTGCGTTTATAGCAACCCTGACTCTGACTGTAGTTAAACTTCTGTCTCTTTCTCTTAATATGCTGGTCTCTTAATTTAGTCTTAATTTAGTGCAAAACAAATGAAGAATCAATGGCTTGTCTGGAATGGTTGCCCTCTTTGTTATTAAAAGACTTCCTGGGTTTCACACTCCTCCCCTTCATATCACATATTTCTGGCAAGCAATCTTTTTATTCTAGCTCCATCCAACTCATCCCAGCCTACCTAATACACATTTTAAAAGCTTTTCTTTTTTTGCAATATGTCAGACAGCATCCGTCATAAAAGTGATGCAAGACAGTGCAAGCAGGGTGGTGAACCCACAGCCTCACTTCAGTGATTTGATCCAGGTTTGATAGAAACCAGAGCACTTTGGAGCACATTACCAGAAAGACCCTAGCCACAAGCATAAAGTACTTTCCAGGGAGACCTTGGAGAGCAAGCATCCTTCCTTCACCTTCTCCTAATCTCTATTCCCAGATGAGTCCATCTAGAATCTCTGAGGGACACTGTACAGCTAAAAATAAATTTCCTACAGTATTATAAGCCCTCTCTTACAAACATTTCCTGTTACCAGTTTCACTACCTTTCACCACTCCTTTTCCTTATTTATTTATTCCTCATCTTTCTCAAAAAGAGGAGAAACTGAGAGAATGAACTGGAACATAACTTAGTGGGGTTTTTTCCTCTTTAACTCTAGACAAAATGGCTAGGAAAAGCATGATGACAAGGAAAAACAGTGCATTTTTCCACAGCTACTACAATCCTGCACCACTAAGACATCTTTGTTCTAATAATACCAAAAGCAATTGACCATGAAAATGCTACACAAATCTTGTACTCAAGGAAAATTCATTGTTTTAGTAAGCAAGTTATGCACAAAGAGATATAGCTCCTGTGGAAGTTATATTAGTGCAAGATATGAGTCCAAAGAAAATATGAAGAATGCTTAGAGAACAATGACTTTATTTTCTCTGCCTTCCACAATCTAACTACAGTAAATCAAGAGCAGAAAGAGAGCTACTTCAAATTATTAAGTCTTTCAAAAAATTGATTTAAGAACTTCTGTATCCTTTTTTTCCCCCTTTGTATTTAACTTCTTGCATGAATCTCACCGGGTCTGCATTTGTGAAACCCTATGGATCTATACTGATAGAGTTGACTTTGATAAGACTCAAAAAGGAAGCTATGCAGTGGCAAGAAATCATGCATTTTGCAGATAATACTCTGCCAATATATATCCACAGAGTCCAGTGCAACTCAATTATAAAGAACTAGATGTAGGGTGCAGTAATTATCAGATGTGCTCAGCAGGTTGGGGTTTTTTTAATTGAAGTTATATGGGAAATTTTAATTGATAGCTGCATTTTAAACAGAGTCGGGGGGTAGATGCAAGACTCATGGGGAATAGGTGGCTTTGTAGGGTCATTGGATCCTGAAAGATTTGAACCCCAGTACCCATATGACTTTTGCTATAGAAAAATATTTTCTAAATCATAAGAAGGCCTTTGCTCTCACTACATACTGCTTGTTCAGTCACAGAAACACAGGTTATGGACCTAAAGGGAGAAAAATGCAAAGGATGTGGTCTGGGTCGGGTACAATGTCAAGACCAAAGAAACCAATGTCTACATCAGCCCAAGAACAATATGAAAAGTCTTCCAGGATTAAATAGGTAACAATCTAGAATTAAGAACAAGAAATCAAGAGTCAAGTCAAGGGCATAAATTCAATTTAACCAGCTGATGACAAATTTTATTTTTACTCTTTTGATGTGGCTCTTGATCTGTCTTCTGCAAACCCAGAGCTGGTCTTGCTTTTCAGGTCTGTGGCTGTCAAGGGAATTCTTACAGCCAACCTGGATGGTAGCCATGAAGCAGTCACAGAGAAAAAACTTTCTATGAGGATCACCAGTTGATACAAAACTTCTTTGTTTTATTTTTTTTTTTTATTTTTATTTTATTTTATTTTAATTTTTTTGTTTTATTTTTTATTTTTTATTATTTTTGTTTTATTTTTTTGTTGCCCACACTGTGTTTTCCTTGGAATGCCTGTCAATGTGTTGTGAGAGGGAGTGCTCTCTCCAACCAAGGAACAACATGTCTGAGGCACCCAGTTCTCACAGTGCCCTCCAGAGTGCTTCCTCATTTAGCTGAGGTGTCAACCAAAAGCTTCCCTGTCTGAAGACCTGTGAATCAGCCTTGCAGCATGAGCCAAATATCCATCACTCACAGAGCCTCTCTTCAGAATTTCCATTAGACAAACAGAACAAAGATCTTTCACATCTATACTTTGATAGCCTTTCACATTTGTCAGATGATGGCACCGCTCTAGCAAAGACCTGGTCCCCAGAGAACACCTGTGTATTTATCTTTGTAGACAGAAACCACATGCAACAGGAATACTTGCAACATTTCCCAAAATCAACACCTACAGTGGTAGGTTGCTGCCTGAAAAATTATAGAAGACTAGAGAACTGTGCAAGATGAAGGTTAAAAATTCTGAAGGAGGCCTAGAAGAAAGCTGGTGACGACAATCTGAGCCAGGTGAGGAGGAAGTAAAACACTCCTGCCTCAGAAATTGTTTCAGAAGCCATCACCTGAGGGACACTCTTTCTCAGAAGACGGGGGGGAAAGAGACAGAAGGAAAATTGGTTTTTGCCTCTGAGGATATCATGATAGAGGGCAATGGCAAGGTAATTGACACTTTTCAGGTGACCATGGCACCAGCCCAAGAAGAACATTAGAACAAAGTAAAAATGCCTTTTCCCCAGTGTGCCTAGACTCATCACATGGCTAAGCAGGGCAGATGCCGGAAAAGGCAGATCCCCAGTCCCACCTCACAGGACTGTGTTAACCAGGATGCTTTTAACAGCCAAACCAGAACTGTATTTATGTTCTCTGTCAATTACTCCAAGAAACCTGACACAAGCCACTGTCTAAAGGGGATGTGTTTAATCTCAGCAGGTTCCGAGGGATTCCAGATGTCCCCAGGAAACAAGCAGATCCTGTATGAAAATATTTTTTTAACTGTGATTTACAAATAACATGATCTTCTAAGAACAGCTGCCCTTCCTGTTCAAACTCTCTCTTGTTTATCAGTCTCCTCATGCAGCAGGCAGTCCCTGGGGTGCTCTTAGCTATACCCTAGATTTCAGGGCTTACCTGTAACCTGAATGACCTGCCTCTGTACTCAGCACAGTTTGCTTGCAGGTGCTATCAGTAAATAGTTTTCACACTCAGCAGCAGAAAAATATTTATGTGGTTAGTAGGTTAGTAGTGCACGTCTGGTTCTGGGGCTCAGTTTATCCTAGGAGAGCCTATAGCTCTGTCAGTCTTTTTTTTCCTTCACTGTAGTCCTGGCAGGGTAAAAATATCAAACTGTCATAATTTTACATCCTAGAAAAAACAATCTTAAAGGAAAATGCCATATATTGTAAAGTATTGTAAGGAGAATACAAGCTGGAGCACTGGGATCTGGCTCTGGGATATGAGGAGTCATAAAGAAGAGTAAGTGTGAGTTGACTGTGGAAGCTGGTGAACAGTCCTACTTCAACTTTAGTCTGAACTCAATGTCACTGAAATCTGACCTCCTATTCTTTGTCCTTGGGCAAGAGCAGCAGCTGAAGTATGAACCTGCAAGGGCGAGAGAAAGGTGATGAAGATTTTAGCATTTATATAGGATGCCTCCTTAGCAGCACAGGCCCAGGATATGACTAAGTGGCTGGTGTGTGTCCTTGGATAGTATGTTGTGGAAGAGGTCTAAACAAGAGATCTCTAAATCCCTCATTGTCCTTCAAATGAATTATGAAGTGAAAAACTAGTAACACTGAACAGTGCTCTCCATACCAATGCCAAACCAGACAAACAAGCAGGTTCAGATGATCTTGAGTCATCTAAGGGCACATGGTTATCACAGTAGGACCACAGAATCATGGCAATAGAGATACCACAATCAATGGACACCACCAGAAACAGTGGTAGGTGTTCTCATGCCATCCCCATCAATTACATGTGGAAGGGACAGAGGGGACGGCCTGTTTTAGGAGTCAGACAGGTATCACAACTGTGAAGCATGGACATAACATGTTCACAATATTGGTATGATATGAGTTCCTTCCTAAAGAAGGAAGGAATCACTCCTCTACTGATTATAGCAATCATCTTCCCTTTCTAGTACTGTCCCGGATGTCTTCTGGGGCAATAGGAGAGGTCATATCAGCCAGTATATTTACATATCTTGCTACTTATTACAATGACTTGTCATCAGCAACTTGTTACACTACTAAAGCTTGTCAGCATACCTCCTGTACTACAGTTTGGTAACAGCTTGAAATAATTAACTTCCAGAAGACAGCATCTATATGGTAAGCTAGGCTGGGGCACCAACAGCACAACCATGTTGACACCATTTTAAAAGCAGTTCAGCATTGTTGCAACTGGAACCATCCATCATAGCCTTGAGGTGAGATCGCTTCACCTGATGCCGTGTTGTTAGCAGACTTAAGAGAGCAACAAGAAGCACTGGTGGGTGAGAACTTCAGTGCAGAGCTGCACAGTGGGTCAGTGTTATGAATAGTACAGACAGGTCAACAGCAAGCTGACAAAGGAGCTCTACCAGCAGTTTTACAGAGCTTGTGAGATGAGGGTGATGAGTGACAAGTGTCTTGTTTAGCCTGTACCTGGGGCTAAACTGTAGCAGTTGTTTTACCACCAGATGACCCCTCCCTAGCTGAGAAGGGGAACCAGGAAAAAAAGGGAGAAGCCACATGGATTGAAGTAGAAACAGATTTAATGAAATAACAAAAGTAATATAATCATCAACATAGAGTGTACAAGGCTCTACTCAGCCTTGTCCTTAGGATCAGGAACAGAAGGCCACGAGGAAAAAGCCCCAGGAAGAGGAACTCCCTATCCTTATTGAACTCTCTCCCTATATAATGAGCACAATTAAGTGGTATGGGATACACCTGTGAGTCAGCTTGAGTCAGCGGCCTTGATTGGATCTCCCAGATGAGTCAAGGCTACTCATGGCCTGCCTGCATGGCTGGCCTATGGTTCTGTTCCTGGGAAACCAGGACAATAAGACTAGGGACTTTCTAAGAAACTGTATGATCTGCAACCTGGAAGTACTCTGCTGAGGGAATTCTCATTAAGTGTCTGACAGAAGAGTCCTGGTAGACTTTACAGATTAGTAAAGGGCATAAACAAGTAGTACCTTCTGTTTTAAAATAATATTGTAGCCTGCTTACAATACTTATGTGTGTTTACCAAGAAAGTCTTCAGTCATCTATCTTTGAAAGTGTCTAAAAATGGGTGTCCTTTATTCAGGGTTTTGTCTGTAATGGTCACAATGTTTATTCCTTGAATGTTTGTTAAAAAGACAGAAATTCTTGTCTGTGCTTTAGAGAGGCCATAAACTGAAGATAAAAGACAAAACTGTCACAGTATCTTTCTGACTGCTTCTCTAATGGCATCGTAATAGCATAAGAAATAACAGCCAATTACAGGCTTAAAGAACAGTAGCATGTGAGCTACGGAGAGAGTTAACCCAAGGCTAATAGGAAGATTTGAGATGGGAGAAAAGAAAGAAACTCAGGGATTTGCTTGAAATTCTGAGGTGCCTCCCTGCAACACAGCATTGGCAAGAGACCATTTGTCTGTGCCTGCAGGAGGGAAATATTCCTTAAAATTCAGTATCTGGGGCTGTCAGTCTCACTTTTGATGCCTGTAGCTCAACAAGAGACATCCGCCAGCCTCCCAGTTCCTGCAGATGGTACCTTCATACACTGTTTTATCTCTAAAGGTCTGCCACTCACATAAGTTTAGTGACAAAGTCAAAATTCATTCAGCAAAGCAGTCTTCTCCAAGTTTTCTCTTCTCCCTGTCTTTCTTTCATTTCTTATTCAAGAAAAATGCAGTTTCCTTTGAATCATCACTTGCACCAGACTTCTCTTTGAGAATTGGACATTGAAATACAGCTATAAAATGGCACGTTATCCAGGAGTTTTTTGCTATTCAGAGAATTTTCTTGGTAATTAGAACATTAAAGTTAAAGTTCTCATAATTGAACTGCAAGAAATATTAATCTTTTCTACATTCCACCATGCCCATGATCTTCAGAACTTTTTAGCTTTGCATAAGGATGACACATAAAATCCCATTTCATTTTTAGTGTAGTAGGCCATTCTGGTACCAAATCCTTTGTCAGATCTTTTACCTTTTACTATTAAGAGGGAATAAGGTTTCATAATCACTTTGTGCCCCTGAAAATGTCTTTTATTCAGCCTAAAGTTTTCTTTCTCTTCAAGAGGTTTCCAAAACTAAACAAAACAAAGCAAAGCAAACAAAAAAATAAAACCGACAACAACAAAAACTTATAAACAAACAAAAAACCCACTAAGAAACTAACTTGATGTGGAAGAATTATGAAGTCATCTAAAAATAGGCTTGATGGGTTCTCAAAATTTACAGAAGCAGAAGGCTTTTGGCTTGTTGAAAACCCTGAAAATCATAAATAATTTTCTTATAAGATAAAATCTCCTAGTAACCAAACGATTCCTGATGTTTTGTTTCTGTATGTCATGTACAAAGTATGACCAAGAATATTGTGCAGATTACCTTATAAACTACTGTCCTGTGGCTAACTCTTCATCTTAGCGTGCGCCCGACCTTATTTGTCTTAGTTATTATGCAGATTGTTTCTCCCAACATCCCTACATTCTTTTGCCCAGTGCTGCCATCACTGTTGACATAATTTACATATGACTCTCAGTTTTTCCTTTCCATCCTCCAGTGTCAAGGGGAAAGATGTCATCAGCCTGACAGCTGTCCCCTCCCATCTGGAATTCATAAATGGATAATATTCTATTTCCTCACAAATAATTTGGAGCTGCCTGGTTGCTTGGGTTTGTGTGAATGTCAGAGTGTTTTGCCTCCGAACACATTCTGGTGGGCCTCTGATGATTTCCATAGTGCCAGCCCTGTGAACCATCCTTCCTCAACCCTGTCTGCAGGAAATGCAGACTGCAGTGATCTACCAGCTTCTAGATGTTTTCTTATTAGGTTGGATGAAGTGCTGATAATTTGCTTTTGTGGATGGAAGAATTTGAAATCTGAATTCCTTGTCTGGATTAGTATCGAAATGATGATGGCCATGGGTTTGACTGTGTCCTTTGCATTGTTCTTGGCTCTCAGACCTCTGGGAAGGGCACAACTCTAAAACAAGGTAATGAATGCCCAGCCTGTACCTGAAAATGGTTGGGGCTGACTGTCTTTGTTTTATTCTAAAATTTTCAGATATTCTTTTTTTAATGCAGAATCAGTTTTTGTTCTATTTTATTATAGTCAACCCTGTTTGAGGACAGGTGGAGGAATTTTATCAACAGTTTGGTAATTTTTCAGACATAATCTTTCTCCATAATAATTTGCATCACTCTTCATTTCTACAGCAGAAATAGAAAGTAGGCTAAAAAAATTTGTGCATATATTTAGCATCTTTGAGACCACAGAGACTCTGAAGTTAAGCCCACACAAAAGAACAGGCACAAAGTTGGCTTTTTTGACACTCTGTTGCATTTTAGTGTTTTGCTCCTAGTGGAAACATGCAGCTCTCAAAATGACCGTGAAAAAAAAAAATGACATTGTTTGTTAACATTATCCACAACCTCAGTAAATAGGGTAGAATTCAACAGTCTGGGAGACCATATGAGACCACATTAATCTCTTGCAATGAGTGGCTGCCCTTCCAAGACAGGCACAACTCCGGCTGGTAGAGCAAGGTGAGAAAAATCTTATGCTGTCATTGCCTTTTGCCATCACATTTTTCAAAAACAAAACTTCCACACAGAAAATTGTAGTGTGCTCAAATAAAACTGGTAGTTTGCATAAATATATATATATAAATTACGAGAAAAGTAAAATCTGAAATTAGACCGCAGAGAAATAGTGTATAGCACAACTATAATTTTAAACAGATGAGGAACTACTTGTATTTTTAAAAGCTAGGATGAATCAGAGCCTGAGTTGCTATGTGAATTATATGGAAATACTCCATATTTTGGAAGGCTTTGAATGAACTTAGACACAGTTCATAAGCTGCCTCACTTAGGTGTAAAATTTGTTCTTCCACATCTGTGCTTCTCCCACAGGAAACAGCAAAGTCAATGGCTTTCTTGTACTTTTTTTCCCCAAACGATTGAGACAACAGAGTAGGATTTTAATGGATACAGCACTTATTTCATTTTTTATCTCCCTAAATGAGCAGCTAAATTTGTTATTAAATGACCTATCCCTTTCTGTTTATAATGTTTGTTTTATAAAATGATGCCAAATTGACTGCCCTTGAACAACACTATTTCCAGGCATTTAAAAAAACAACAGTAAATCACAGGGCAGCAGCAGTGAAAGATTCCAGAGAGGTCTCCACCAAAATGCTGTAATATTGACATAAAGGAACAATTTACAAGGATGAAGGCATAATATGTTCTCCAGACCAACTGCAACTACTTTTATTTTTCTGTTATGAGGCCTTTCTGCTAATCATCAGGCTAACTTCAAACATTTCAGAAAATATCAGATCATAAAAATCTTAAGTTACTCCTGACTTGAACAGAATTAATAGCTGTAGCTGAGGCCATGTCTAGATGAGGAAAATAGCTTATGTCTTCAACAGTGTCAGCACCAGTCTAGGTAGCCTGATTTAAAATAAAACTTTGCACCCAGTGTTCCCTTGCACTCAGGGGAAGCTGTGGGAAGGACGTGCAAACTGGCAGTTCTCAGGTCTTAATGCCCCATTATGTTTCACAGTCCAAACTCAGCCAACATAAGACAAGCATCTCAAATATCTGGGAAAGCTGGCTCTGCTCACTGACTGCTCAAAGCAATTTTCACTCTGTTGCCACTGGTAAAATAAGGAAGAGAAGTCTTCACTCTTCTGAACTACTTAAAGAAACATAGAGGAGTAATTTTGATTTTCACATTATATGATTTTAACTTTTAGAGGAATTTTATTAGTTGCAACACTGTCTCTCCTTTTGACTATGTCTGTGTATGTATGTCCATATACATACTCATCATACTCATACTCCACACATATAATATGGACTTCAGCCACAGGTATTTCAAGAGAATATGGAAATGTCCCATTGTTAACATAATATAAACAGACATGGATACATGTCATAAGAGTTTGTTTATTGAAAAGGTATAAATTATTTGTGTACCATAACTCCCCCTGCAAACATCTGACCACTTAATCTTTTCAGTCTCATCTTCAGAATACAGCCTAAAAGCATCACAGAGACTCCCGAGCAGATGGCACAAGTATTCCAGAAGAGGATACTCTATTTAAAAAAAAAATAAAAAATTATAAGATGTTGCGCTTAATTTTATTATCACAAGAGAATTAAATATTTCCATTTTAAGAGGCTGCTGCACCTTCTCTATTTACAGCCCTCTTTCACTATTGGTATAAGCCACCCAACCAGTTAAACACCACCTACAATTCTCTTTACAAGTGCTAAGGAAACTAATTAAAGCTAATGAAAGCAATCAGTCTGCAAGTATGAGAATGTTCCTTTTTCTTTCCATTTCTGAATATATGTATAATGTTACCAACCCTTGGTGGTGGCAAGGCACTCAGACATCATGCTAATGTATAAATTAAACAAGATGTGAGCTGTAGATTAAAAATCTTAAGTGCCAATTCCAAGTCAATACCACAGACCTGCCAATTTTCTATTTCTGGCATAAAAGCTTACTATTTGCTCTTAAACTTCTATTAGAAGGTATGAAATCAGTACTATGCAGAGGTTAAAACTTTTCACTTGACTCAGTGCCTCCAAGATTAAATTATGTTAATTTAACACAAAAAATCAGCCATAGAAATAGAGCAATATAATAATTTTTTTAAGAGTTTAGGACTGGATTTTCAAACTCTATATTTGAGGTGTATAATTAAGTAGCCATGAAGGGAAATGCCAGTGTGGAACTTTGTATTCTGTTCATCGTGGCAATGTGACCCTCTCTTACATTAATACAACTGTAAGGATATTTTTAGGATCCCCTATTGTCTCAGTCAGGGACAATTATATAATCTTTCTTTACCAACTTGAAAATACCATGGACTTTTGCAATAAAGCATTTCTCTATTGTATCAGCTACTTTTCCAAATCACTGTTGTTTGATACTTTTTGGTAAAAAATATATAAATATTATTAATATTTTTTGCTTGATTTTAAATTACAGAAATTTTAAGTTTAAATTGCAATGAAAAGACATTCCATTATTTGATACACCATAATTCTCACATAAAAGAGGGCACCCTTTCCAGTTTAATTCCTCAGTTTTAAAAAAACATCCATCTCCAGAACAAAGAAAATCCTGGCTGATTGCACTAAGTGATTTCCTTGGAACAAGTGTTTGCATCGCGCCGCTAGCTGCTAAGAATCAAGCTCCAAAAAACCCCCCCTCCAAAAAAACAAAGCCATGTGCTTTAGTTACAAAAACTGATTTATGGAAGCAAATTTCCAAGTCTCTCATTGCTGTGTAACATTCCAGGCATATCAGGAAAATTCAGCATCTGTGCTGCCTGATGTTTTTTTACTGGTTTGACACATCCTAATGTGTGCTGGTGACTGTGATGGAACACTGGAACGTCAGAGAAGCATTGCTTCAAGGAGCATCAGAGAGTAGATACTGCAATGAAAAATCAGCTGGGGGACAGATGGAAAGAAAACTGTGAAAATTTTAAAAAGTGGTAATAGTTTAGCACATTCCTCTGATGATCAGACCCTGATGAGTCAGGGGCTGCATCGTAATTCATGTAATGCATGTTGTTGGGGTACTCTTTTAGTCTGACCTTCCATTATGAGATGCAGTATGAGTACTCAGACCCTGGAGAAATGCTAATTCCAGTGCAGTTTGGTAAAGACTCTCCACTGAATAGGTTTCATCCTTAATGTTCAGACTCTTTTGTATTTAGAGATTTATTTAGAGCTTTCAGAATCATTCTCTTTGCTTATTCTAACTCATACTATACTGTTGACTAAAATTGCTAAATGCAGTTCATGACAGAATATAACAAACATTTTAGAAAGTAAGTGTCCCTTTCATAAGAGACTGTGCGTTATTCAGGTACTGTGCATTCCCAGTCCTGTAGAAATGAAGAATGGAAACAGGAAATGCTGCAGAATACTTCCAAGGTTCTGTAAGATATTGCACTACTTCTAGGCTACCAGCATCTTTGTTGACAATGATGTAAAGCTCCTCCTTGTGTTTTTGTAAAAATTGTTCTGTGATTCTATGGTTGTGTGTGGTTTTTTTTTAAAAAAAGGCATTAATGTTAATCATTACAATTAATGTATTGATTTTCCAGAGTCATATGTGGGAGTCACCCACTGCCAGGTTATAAAGTCTTACGGTGGTGAGTACTTCATTGATCATCAAAGAAATGCCAAGAACATATATGTTGTATCTTACCCACAGGCAGAACATTGCCATGTTTGATTTCACAAAGTTCAGCGAGCATACCTAATGCTTACAGTATCCCAGGTTTTTTTAAGCACTCTAAGATCACAGAATCACAGAAAGGTTGGGGTTGAAAGGGACCTCTGGAGATCACCTAGACCAGGCTCCAACCCACCTTCCAGAGTAGGGTCACCTAGAGCAGACTGCGCAGGACCATGGGCAGGCAGGTTTTGAATGCCTCCAGAGAAGGAGACTCCACCACTTCTCTGGGCAGCCTGTTCCAGTGCTCTGCCACCCTCAAAGTAAAGAAATTTTTCCTCACATTCAGATGGAACTTCCTGTGTTCCAGTTTGTGCCCATTGCCCTTTGTCATGTCACTGGGCACCACCGAAAAGAGTCTGGCCCCATCCACTTGACACCCACCCTTTAGATATTTATGAGCATTGATAAGATCCCTCTCAGTCTTCTTTTCTCCAGGCTAAACAGACCCAGGTCTCTCAGCCTTTCCTCATAGGAGAGATGCTCCTTGTCTCTCTTGAACTGTGGAGCCCAAAACTGGACACAGTACTCCAAACATGGCCTCACTAGGGCAGAGTATAGGGGGAGGATCACCTCTCTCAACCTGCTAGATCCAGAATTTAAGGCCCAACTTGTGTATAAAGGCTCTGTTAGAAGCCTCTTGTGGCACTGGAACAATAATTGAAATTACTGGAAAACTATGTAATTGTGATTTAGCTGGTTCTAAATTTTATATAAATAAGCTAAATAAAAACAAGAGAAAACTATTGTTTTAAATGAAACTTGTATATTTTGGCTTCTTCAGTGCTCTAGACAGGACTATTCATATAGATGGATCAACTTCTCCAAGGAAAATGCCTAGGATCTTTCTCATTATCCCAGATCAACATTAAATAAGAAATAGATTTACCCATTTGCAAATCTCTATCTTCTCAAGCAGGAAAAGAGTGTAAATGATAACCATCTGGGAAGCAGGAAGTTGGAGAAACTGTTTTCACAACGCTACTGTGTCAGGTCCTACAGCTACTTCGTCATGTCAGACACAAAGAAGTATCTGGGGGAAGAAGGGCAAAAGGGAATCTCTACAGGAAGCAATCTCATAATCAATCAATTATAGAGGCATAAGAGCCACTAGGTAAGGATTTTTATTATGTTATACACATAAGACCAAGTACATCCCACCTAGATGAAGGCATACAGCAGAGCTGGGTAGGTGGGGTGCTTTTTGCTGTAGGCTTCCTTTAAGGTCAGTATGAAAAGACTTCTCCAGAGAGCAATCTGACTCACCTGAGATCTGATTCATACCTGAGGTGTCAGCTACTCTTCCTTAGCAGTCAGAGAAATAAGACAGGTATGCCTAGTACATGCTTAAAATTAAGTGGGATAAATCTAGTGTCTAAAATAACAGTGACTAAAATCACCTAAATCTGATTTTTCAATAGCTTTCTAGCTTTGTGGCTGACAGCAATGAGCATCCAAAATTAACACATATGAGACCAAAATTCAGGCCTTTTTTTTACTGACTAAAGGTAAAATTATAAAACTGATCCAACTGAGTAAATTTCAGATGCTTCTTGAAGAAGTATCTTCAAAGAAACCATTTTTGTTTGTTATTGGAAGGAATAAAAGATTTAAGTCCTGTTAAGAGTGATAGAATTTACAGCCACATTCACATTGTTTTAGTTTCATGCCTTTAAAAGAGAAAGAGATCAAAACACTTGAAATTCTAGTAGCTTGTCAGAAAAATGTACCATTGGTTGGGTCCCGCTATCATTAAGCAGAATGTCATAGGCAAAACACTTTGAAACGGTAATAAACCACTACTGCAATGCTTAGGAAACTGAGAAGGGAAAAAATGGTTTAGGACAAATGAGAATTCAAGATTATAATGGGCCTAATTCTCTCACATATAATTTACCAAAATTCTCATCATATCATTACTAATTCAAAGGCTTTGTAAATAACTTGACATCTGGAAAAGATGAACAACAAGAGGAAAGTGGCCTTTTCATTTTAATGCTCAGTGAAGTAATTACGGTTGAGAAAAAGAAGATGAGTACTCACTGGCAGATAAGTCAAATAATTATGGTGAGTACGATAGGTGAAAGAGGGTCACTGAAACAAAGAGCAGGAAACTGCACAAACAGATAAATTCAGATTTGAGGTTCAATGAGAAAGAAAAGACAATTTATTCATTTGGAAAATTATTCCAGTAATATTTTGAATATGTGGAGATAACATCTTTTTTTATTAAAAAAAATAAATCAAATAATTGAATGACTAAAGTACTCAGTGTATCTTGAATGAAATGGAACACCAAATGCAAGAATCCACTAGACTATTGGGAACACACTATCGTTGGATTTTTGACTCTGCTAACTAACTTAGAAATTGTAAATTGCAGTAGATATACACAGGGCTTTGAGGTGACATCAAGCAAGAAGCTTTTCTAATTGGTTTCCTCGTCAGACATTTGATATAATTCCATCCCTGTCTTGTTTAATAGCAAGATTTTATAGTATCTGGATTGCTTTCCTGCAGATCAATAGATCTGATTAACCATTGTTCCCCACAAAATTTGAACACTGATGAAATTTATCCCCTACTAATATGCATAGATTCTGAACAGTCTATGTTTTCACAGAAAACAAAGCCAAAGGGAACCATTAGGTCACCTAATCTGGTTTCAGAGAACATTATATTTCATCACAATAGCCTACATATTTAATTTTAATGAACGTTTCAGTCCTCAAAAACCTGAAAGGTATCACAGTATAGAGACCAAGGTGTCCAAGGTCCATATGAAAGAAGAAAACAGATCATGTGTCAGCTAAAGAGTCATGTCTTCAGCTGAAGAAGAAAGTGAAAAGCAAAAGGCCCTTTCAGAATAGTTTAGGACAAAATTCTTTCTCAACTGCATATCTCAAAACAAATATGACTCTAAGTATGTGAGAAAATAAACCGCTCAGACACATGTGAGAATTCTCTGTACCAAATCAGTGACCTATCCAATACCCAGCTGCTGCTTATTTCTGTTGCTTCTGAGGGGGAAAAAAAGAGAAGGAAAAAAACCTAAAAACTTGGCAACAGGGGAAAAATTCCTCCTTGACTCTTACAGATAATCATACAAAGTCCAAAAGCCATTAGCTTTGATTTTAATCATTGGCTTAATACAGTTCTACACAGGCTTACAAAAAAAGCATGATCAGGGAATGCAAATCCTTCTCCCAGCTGTCACTCACCCAGGCCAAACACCTTCTTCAAAAAACTAGAGCAAAACATGTTTTTCAGAAGTTTTGCCTTAGAAATTACTAAGGATTCTTCCCTGTTGTTTTGTTATTCTACCAATCTACCATACATTTCATATCATAACCTAGATAATGAATAAATAATGTTAAGTAGCCTTTTAGCAAAAGGTTGCATTTGGGGGCAATTCTGATGAAAACAACTCCTCTCATGAATATCTTCCTAAGAGCCACTGCATTGTTAGATTTCCATGAGACAGACCTTAACTGAGCTCCTGTGCACCGTTATTACTACCACATAATGTAAGCTTTTCAGTTAACATGTCATGAGGTCAAGTGTCTTTGAGAAAAAATGTTTCAGATATCATTGAAGACCATTTAAAAGCATTACCAAGACTACTTCTGTATCTTTCTGTAGAACCACGTTGCTAGATTTTTTGTATAAATTTGCAAGAAATTTTTATAACGGAGAAAGTTCAGCATCTCTTCCCTCCAATCTCCTTTTGGAACTGGCTTACTTGGGCAAATAGTCCACTGACCTCCAGGGGTAATGAAGCTTGATACTTAAGGACTGAGAATGAGAAGCAAGCAGGGCTGCAAGAAAGTAAGGTGGGCAGATGAGCACAGGAGCAGGAAGAAAACTCGGTGTGACATCATGTAGCAGCCAGCTTGAGTTAGGCCTAGTTAGCATAGGTGTTAGAACAGCACTTTAACCAATTTTTGGTTTAGTACGAGTAGACAAACTTTAACCAAACCTTTGTGTAAGTAGAATTTGGTAAAATATCATCAATCTCTTATCCCATGGAATGGAATGAATCTTGAATAGCTTTTGTGAACTCAAGGAAACAGACAGCCAAACCATGAAAGCAACCTTGATAGTTGATTATCAACAACCAACTTGATAGTCAAGAATTGCAACTATACTCAGAACAAGCAGGCTGTGAACACTCATAACAGCAGAATCAGACTTTTGCTGATATCAGATCAGAAAATATCAGTGGATTTGAAAATAGCAGTCATCAGAGAGGTATTCTCCAACCAAATAGAGAATATTGGAGGGGAACCCAAGGGGGCAGAGAGACAATGAGTGGCCCCATGACCCTGAGATGGGTGTCTGGGACCATTTCTCCAACTCCAGGAGGAATCAGAGAACTGACAAGATCCCAAGGGACCTGCAACTCTGCCCCAGGATAACACATAGAACAACCAGAACCACTACACTGATCCCTCTAACATTCCTCCTGGACCACATTACAGGGAAGATATTTAATCATTAATATTGCATATCTCTGTTATTAAAGTGTTTTGGTATCCAAAACCATTTAGTCTCCATGCTGGCATTTGCTCTTAAACCACAACATGCCACTAAGTGAAGGGATGTAGTATAAGTTCAGCTCTCATTATACATCAGAGAATCCTCACAGAAAACAGGGAAAACCTCTGTGCTTGTGTTTTCCCAGGTTTAGACCATCCCTACCGTACATAACTGCTGACCATGACTTTTCAGTGAATGCATCACCCCCATACAGATTCTTTAATTTCTAACAAGCTATGAAGTCTGACTAAAGCTTTTCTGAAAATGGGGCATCCATAATAGTTCCCACCTGTCTACACTATTACCTGGCAAGAGCTGAGGCCATATTACAGCTATTACAGCTCTCATCCCAGAAGGGACACCACATTCTTATACACATAGAATTTTCAGGAAGCTAAGGTCTAGGCATCCACACCTGGGCTTGTCATCTAGCTCATTTCTCTATATGGACAATGAAGAGAAATAGATATTTCTATAGAAATATTTGTCTAAACCTACAAGAAATGTCTAAAATAGTTTACATAAATCACAATATAGAGTGACCATTTCCTGTCAGTGCCTATGAAAGGAGCCTGGGGTGTTGAGTTCAAATGGACATATCCTCAGCCCTCCAAAGTTACTTGAGATTACTCTCACCCTTACTATCTTTGATATTTTTTAAAAACCACTTAAATCTAGTTGAAATTGGCCAGTAAGTTCAATTTAATACCTACACACATACACTGCATGACCGCATAAGCATTGATTTCTTAGGAAAACAGGTTAAAAATAGGAGGTAATAAATCAGTGCTGAACTGTGTTCATTTCTTATCCTAAGTCCCATTATTTCTTGATGGTCTCTGAGGCTGCATGGGCTAGAAATTCACAGAACTGAAACATCATCCTGGATATTGTTGAATGTTGTATTATTTAAAAATAATTATGAAAATATTTGGAACCTGCAGTCATTCGTTTCTGTATGTGGAACACTTACATGATGAGAGTTTCAATGATGAGAGCTTCAGTTGTACAGAATATACTACATTGTAGTTTGATAAATACTTCATTTGAATGCAATAACAAAAGACAACTGTAATTTACTGAGTGTATTTAAGCTCTTCTGGATCTTGATATTCTCTTCGTAGCTACTAGTTCCTTCATAGTTTCATGTCAGCCTCTTATTTGAGAAGTAGAAAACCCCAGTCTCAGAAAAAATAATTGACACTTTTTTGGTAATTAATGGGAAATAGGTGGAATTACACCTGCTCCAAGTTCCCACTGTAAATGTGATAAAAAAGTCTTTAGCGTAAATGAGAATCAGATCTGAAGTGTCCCATTTCTAGATTAACTTTTTCTGGAGTTCCTCAAGGACATCTTTCTTTTGGCATTTAAATTTCTTTGTAATGTCAGACTTCCCAGAATAGTGAGCTTTATTTCTTCAGGAAGCTGAAAACCTATGACCTCTTCTTGAATATTTTCCCTTTTTTTTTTTTTCTTTTTAGTTCTAGATTTATTCTGGCATTTTTCATATCACCTGCAACAAAGTATCTTTTTCACTCTCTTCTTTCCAGTTTGTCACCAGCCACTTTCATTACTGGGGTTAAAAGCAGCAGTTGCCAGAGCTTTACTTCACCCAACACAGACAAAGAAGAATGTCTGAATAGAAGTCTTCAGAGACAGGCACCTCCAGAAGGTGATTCATCTGCCCTATCCTAGATACCTCTCTCAGGAAAAGATGAATAGACTTTTGACTAGAATTCTGTCAGTGAGTAGTTTCATATAAATGTCTTTCAGAAGTGTTTTTAACAGAATATATTTTATCTAAGGAATATAAATTGTTTCTATTCCTATCAGCTGATGTATTTTCAGCTGGCTATGAAGAGTGAGTTTGCTCCAGCAACCACTATATTCAAATGCTCCCACTGCCATTGGTTTATATTATCCCTACCTCATTAGTGATCCATGGAAAAATAAAGAATGGAGAAATAAACACCCTTCTGATCATCTGGTGCTCCCTCTGTGTCAAAGATTAAGAAGTTTGAATGGACAGTTATTGGAAGCTACTGCTGCATGAAATATATCTCTTAATTTTAGTCATCTAAAAATAATGCATCTGCTTAAAGCTAGTTATCCAAGATGCTTGTTTGCTCACTGAAGGCACACTTGCACCTTGAGGATCATCTTTCCTGATTTGAGGCACCTATTTTAAGACACAATGAGTCATCTTACAGAGGAGATTCTCCTTATTGACTACACAGTGGTGTAGACAGATAGGTTACAAGAGACACTTAGGTTTCAAATAATTAAAGTTAATTCAGAGCAGCCCCTTGTAATATTTACTGTCCATTCCACAGATTTGTAGAGATACAGATAACAAGTATTACAACCTGATAACACTGAAGTTATGGGAGCATGGGAATCAACAAGACAGATGCTGAGATATGAAGTACCTTGATGAGGTTAACCAGCGAGCCTCTGTCTTAGTGAACGGGGCTTGACAAATTTGCTGTGAGCCTGCTGGGAAGGAGGCTTACTGATAGCACGTGTCTCTTCTCTAGCTTTCACATTCTCCTACTTGTTCAACTTCGCAGGCAAAAACCATCTCCTAGATACACATACACAAAAGATCTCCTCACCATTTCCTGAACTTTCAACCCCACCGAGTTCTAATGATTTATATTGACAAATCTGGCTCCTCAAGGGCATTACTTAGAGTTAAGGGGCCAACATTTGTTTAAGAAGAGAAACAGGGTCTGCATAATTATTAGACTATCTCTGACCCCAGCAATCAGAACATTTATGAAAAATTAAACCACTGAGAGGGAGGGAGTGAGGGAGGGAGCAGCAGAAATTAAACAGTGAACTCTAAAGCTAGGTCCAGTATTTGTGTGGGCCTGGTGTGCTAATTCCAGCATTCAGCCCTGAGGACTGACGATGTGTTCCCAGACATACAGAGTCCAGCAAAGACTCGACAGATGTTCTGCAAATTCTCCCCACATAGCTTGACCAGAAAATGTTAAACAAGCACAAACAGGCAGCTCTTCAACTGTTGCTTACTGGGTGTAGCTCTGAGGGTTTCAGTGGGGAATTGCTTCTGCTTCACGTTAGGATCTGTATTCAGAACAAATACCTCTGCACAGGGACAGCATATACTCCTCATCCAATGCAGAGAGCAGGCCATGAGGACACCAGCCACCTGTTTTTAGTGATTGGCAGTGACTGGCAAAGTACAAGGGGACATCTTTTCATCTTTATTTTTTTCTAGCACTTCTTAGGCTCCAGGATCAGCTTGCACTGGACTGGAGATGCCCAAGCTGCCAACCTTGTACGGCCATGAACAAAGGCTAGCAAAAGGGTGGAGCTCTGTGGTGATCGAGACCAGCAGCACTTGAGGGAAGAATGATTTCCCTGCTTTGTTCACAGGGAGACAGGGTGAAAAATACAGCAAGCAGTCAACAGAAATTCCCAGAAAGCAAAATCACTTTTTTTCACAAAGCTTAAAGTCCTATCCCTCACAATAATGTGTTTTGGATTTCCTTCCACATTATGTCCTGTAGACCTATTGAAAATGGCATAACATGGCGTGACAGAGTGTAACATATTACTGTGTGACACTGCCAAGTAAAGTAAAATATATAAAAATTATTTAAAATCTCATCTCTGCTAGCATAAGGACTCTCAATCATCAGCCTTCATTTCTGATCTGTGCATAATTCCCAAACATAACTTAAGTTTGATCAACCTCATAACTTCTTCAGTTTTCTTCCACAGAGACAATCCAATGCATAAACATAAAGCACCTCCTCCTGTTTTTCCTCCTCAAGGGTATCTTTACATGTGAGCAGACATTACATGCTCAGCTCCATGAAAAGTACTAGAATTAGATTTCCACAATATTTTTTATGGCTGAATCTCTCTCTGCATTCTGAAAGGTCCTGTGCTTTGATTTTTATCAGTGTAATAGAAGCTTTTTGTGTTGGCTGTGTTACTCTAATATAATTCCCTATCATAGTCACTGCTCCATAGTGACAATCGGTGTCTAACTGAAGGCAATGATTTTTAATTCATGACATGTGTTCTTTTAACTTGTGTATAAGTATTGCTAACTTTCCTTTTTGACTGTTTCTCAAGAGCAGAAATTAAATCATCAATGCTAGATGCATAAAAATTTTTTGTATGGTTCTATGTTTCAGATTAATTTGCAAATCAGAAGTTTTCAGTACATTGTGCTAAACAATAGCCATGTATTTATCTTGATAAATGATGCAGAAAAAAATAATAACGATGAGGCATATAAAGAGCCTTTCATCCAAAGATCCCAGGACACACAACAAACTTTACATGCTGATTATAGTCTACACTTAGTATTGTTCAAACTTCCCATTGGCTTTAATGGGCATAAATGTAAAGAGAAAACTATGCACAGGTAACTTCAGTCACTGATGCACAGGTAACTTCAGTCACTGATACACAGCTAGGTCTGGGGTAGGAAGTGTAAACAAGAAAGCAATTCTTCCTCACAGTACGGCACAGGGCATGAGGAATGCTGTGTGCAGATAACAGTGGGGCAGCAGCTTTATTTGTTCCATGTAAACCATGAGTTGTTTCCTCAGTTCCTTCTCAGCAGCATTCTGAGTAATGACCAAGTGAAAATCAAGCAAGGGACAAAATAAATCCTTGGAAAGTGATCTGACTTTCAGTTTGGCCTACATTATTTTAGGGCAAGAGCTTGCCTTTTCCTTATCTTCCTCATGCAGTGAGGTAGAGGGGTAAGAAAGTCACAGGTAACTACACTGTCCTGCAGGAGATAGCCTCAGTAGCTCCCTCAAGACAAGTTTCTTCAGTCTGGATGGGGGTCTGGACTCCGTAGAGCAGTGAGTTATGGCCTCAAAGTAGGGTTTCTTTCACTGCCTCAGGACATTTTTAGTTTGGAAGCTTATTTTAAAGGCTGAAGAAGCTTCTCTTTATATTTTCTGTCTTACTGATGTCTTCTCCTCCCACACTTACATGATTTTTAAGCAATCTAAGCGGAGCCAAAGCCCAGAATCTTATCTATAAAAGTACCTGAGGTCTTTCCAGATCACCTTGAGCTAAAAAGGCTATATGGCTTTTATCTGCTGACTGACTGTGAGACTGAAAGGTTTTGCTGTACTTGGTAACTTGCTTTTTCTCCTAATAATTACTGAACCATTAGGAGCTCCTGTTTGCTCAGTATCCTACTGTCAGTTCCCTGTCTCCCTGCAGGAGAAGATAGATTTGTTTTAAAAGCAGTATTCAGCACAACCCAAGCAACCCACCTTGCCTGAGGTTTGTACCATTGGGAAGACAAGGTGTTGGAGCCCAGAGTAGTTAGGCTGAGCCTGTCCAGTTTTTGGAAGGTACCTACAAACCTCAGCTAATCCTTTCTCACATTTCCTCTGATGCATCCTACAGAATGGATTCTTCCTCTCCAGTGCTCAATATAACCAAATATAATACAATTAATAGCTGGTTATATTACATTATACAACTTCATTAAATATAATATGCTAGAGGAGTAGAAAAAAATCACAGTGAAATGGGTCACATCTGTAGGATATTTTCTCAAGTGCTGCAATTGTCATGATTAGGATGGGTTATGGTGAGGCATAAGAGCTAGAAGAGCATGATATTTGTGAATGCCTGGCTTGTAAGTAGATGGCTTGCTAAAGGAAACCCTTGACCTTACCCTTGACCTTCTAAAAGAACAATGTGGATACAGCCATTCACCCTTTAGTGAACAGAAGGACACTGGACGTAAAAGCACAAAAACTATAACGATAGCATGTCCAGCTACACATGTAAAACTGTTTCTATTTGAGAGCAGATGGACAGACCTGAAAGGGAGATATTTACCAATTCAGAGCACAAACTGAAGAAAGATAAACAGGAGATAGGGAACTTGAGCCTGATTTTAAAAAATCATGCATGGTTGAGATTTCATTTTATTTGGGGTTCTGCACTTCTGTATTTGTTTCTCAGGAAATTAACAAAATGAAAGGAAATCCATTTGACTAAGACCAAAATACTTCGCCTACAGTTACTTAACAGCAATTGTTGGACATTCAGAAACAGAATCTTAAAAAGAATCTTAACCCACTGGAATCTTTACGCAGGATAATGCTCACATGGGGAACCAAAGATCTCAAACAGGATAATTGCTCATTACTTGGATGGTGTAGGGAGATTGTTTCAAGGGTCCTTTGAACATCTTCAACTGCTCAGAGTGACACTCTCAAAACCTCTGTTCTTATATTCAACTCTTACACCCACCTAGCCTGTGCTCGTACCTTAAACTACATAGAAAATATCTCCTAACTACAAAAGACCATTCTACCTGACCATTTCTTCACCTTCTGAAGGAGTTTGTACTAGCTATTTTAAAATGTCTTATCTATGTACAGTTTGATCAACTCTGCAGCAGGGATCACCTCAGAAAGTCTCAGGGATGACCAGATTCTCCACCCTCAATGTTAATCAATACATTTGAGCATAAGGATTGGTCCAGACACAGTAGGAGCTCCAGGGGAAAAGCTTCAGGACAGGCAGAAATTCCCACCTGGAGAGTTCCTGTGCCAGTTAATCGAATGTTTTGTGGTGAATCAGGATAGGGGTTAAGTTCACCTTGTCTCAAGTCTCTCCACTGATTCAGATCAGTCTATTATCTTATCTACACAGCTAGCTGAAGAGTTCCTGGGACACCCAGGGAACTCATGTCTAAAGTGCACTGGATTGCACATAGAAAGACCTGATGCCGAGCTGCACCACAGTTCTGTGATGAACTCGAGTTTCATATTTATAACTTAAATTCCATAGCTCTTGTCACACAACACTTTAAAAAATGTAGGGAAAAAAAAAAAATTGTCCTTTACACAAAGAGATATTCTATTTCAAAATATCAGGGTGACACGTTTCACCACATTTAATGTTCTCTATTCTTTTCAGCTAAAGGCAATCAATGGCTTCTATCTGGTTAGCTGAATATTTCAGTCTCTCACAAATACCATTTTTCAGCAGATTTACTCATTGAAAATCTGTAGTCTGAAATTACTTTGCTTCGTCTTTTTATCCAAAACTGCCTGTGAAGTAGATCACGTGCTGTTGGTCTGTTTCTCAAGTGTCAGCAAGCACAGTGCTTTAAATAAAGTATTTATCTGTCATTTCTACTTCAAGAATTTATGGTGTGGACCCTTTCTCTAACCTCCTCATTTCACTGCACCACACTTACCAAACAAATATCTGGAGTGTACAACCACACTTTCCTGTATATTTGTGCTACAGGGAGCTATTGAGTATACTCTGACTCAACCAGTGCTGTTAGGATTCTGACTCTAGGAAGGTTCTGTGTAGCATTGTATGTGTTTTCTGGCTTGAGTAACCCTCCCTTTTGTTCATACTTTGAGCAGTTTCACTTGCTATATTAATCATTTTTTTATCACTTCATTTTTATTTTTTTTTCTTCTGTTTTCATTTAAAGCTTTTTCAATATCCCAATTTTATCAATTAGAACAATTTCAATGTTTGGCCTGAAGCTTTCAGATCTTAAAATTAAATGGCTCACTCCTCCTCAACACTGTGCCCATGCACAACATGTGTGTGACTGGAAAGACAGATGCTCTTCGCCTCTCCTGAGGCTTCAAGCATGGGCTACATTTCAGTGCAACTTCACTGCTTGCTCATGCTGCAGACAGTGTCACTCATCCATGAAAGGCGGATAGGATGCTCTCCCATTACCATGTGTGACATTTTTCAAAAGGTATATGTAAATGAACACCCTGGAAACAGGTTTGTCCACTGGCTACCTTCCACCTCTCCTCCTTAGTGGCTCTCCGATCAAAGTCACAATTTTCACAAAGTTCTTGTGATTCCTTTACTCATTTTGATCAAAATAAACCGAGGTAAGCATGACCTATTCCCACTACTTAAGCTAATATGACTTTGTGTAACTGAAACGAGTGCAGAAGCACTCCCACAATCAGTTCTGCTGGAAAATAAGAGCAAGTCAGCACTGATGCGCCATAATCTCCTCACAAGCAGAGCTGGTCTGAGAAAAGCACATCTGTTCCCAGCCTGAGCTATGCTCTGCAGAGCCTCATCCATGAAATTAGCCATGCTTTCCTATATATTGCTCTATGAGAATTTCAGCTTACTTTTGTATTATTATGAAACACGTAATCGCCATGACTATGAAAACAGAAGACAGTGAAATGAAGGACATTGCAAAGATAAACACCTGAAATTACAGCTCTGAGGATATGGCTTTTCTCTTATTTTCTAAAGGAATTTTAAGTCTGAAACCTAACTACCACAATTTCAATGGGAGCATTGTTAGCTATTTTATTGCTGAATGTTGTAGCAAATCCAGCTAACTTGTGTGCTAAAATTCCAGAGATGCTCAAAATCATCTGTGTCCTGAGACGGCTGGTAAGCAAAAGCCATCAAGCTATTGGAGTCTGCATTATATTCTTGGCATGAGAAAAATGGGAAATGGGCTGAGTACAACATATAGTTCTCCAAGAAAGCAGAGGATATTATTTAGAATTATGCCTGCAAGTATTTTTATTCTTACACAGGTTACTGCAAAGTTGATCTGAAGTTTAGTTCCTGTTAAAGCATCTCAGATTTTTTACCAACAAAAAAAAAAATCAGGTATTCTACCATAGGCTTTGGGTCTAGTTGTTCAGAAAGTACATAAGATGATGATCTCATGACAGCACTGTTAGGAGCTACCTCTCCTTGCTCAGTTTGCATCCCCAGGAGTTGCACCAACATCTAATTATGGGGAGAATGAATTCTGTTGTTTCACAATTGATGCAGTATCCTTGTATCAAAAGTGATGCAGCACACAGAAGCAGTCACAAACTGGACTCTTCGGGCTACAGTTTGTGCTACCACTTCATTTTGTAGCACTCAAAAGATAGTATAGAATAAAAAATATCTAGGACTTTAGATTTGCTAACTGTAAATACATTATTATTAGGGAAATTCTTTAAAGTGGAGTTGATAATCACTTGCCTGTTGGTCAGATGCTTTTTGTGCTTACAGCTGTATAGGAGTAGAGAAAGAGAAAATGGCAAAGAGATCTTTTTACTATACAGAAATGTAATCTAAACTGCTCTGATTGTAACAGCTTTTTCAATTAAAGCTGGTTCCATACTGCCCATATTAGCACAAGCCCATTTTACTTGTTCATTCAGTCTGCTAGCTGAATGAAAATAACGTGTACACAATGGGAACATTCTCAAAAATTCCATTTCTAAGCAATGAGTAAGTATATAGTGGAGTTACAGCTTACAGGTTTCAGAGAGGACATAGAGCATTTTATTTGGAGAACCCATTGGAAAGATAAAACACACCCTAGGACCAGCAGCATTTTCTGATAAACTTACCCTTAATTGTATAGATGCTGCTCTTGAGGCTGAGGGAGGAAAAGATCTGATTTTAACTGGGAGAAAATGAGCAATCTGGTGAGTAAAATCTAAGTGTGTCTTCCTAGACTGTGTTAACACTTCTCTGAGTTATGACCTTGGAAATGAAAGACTCCTCATCAATACACTGTGAAACAAGCTAATAGCCATTATGTCTTTTCTTCTTCCTTCTCCAAACGAATGTCCCTTAATAGAGAGCTCAAGGCTCATTCTGTTTATAGGAAATTACTTTCACATACAGTACAAGAAGATGTTCTCCCTAAATTGCTGAAACAGATGTAGGAACAAGCTGAACAGTTACAGGCCCATGTTAAACCAATATGAGTGACTACAAGCAGATTACCAGCGATTTATTTAAAGCCTTAGAAAATCTATTCAGTTTGATTTTTATGAGCATAGAATCAAGTTCTTTTTCATATGAACTTTGTATAAACTAGGCCATGTCTGGGGTAAAGGAGAGGGATGGGGACATGGAAAGGCATGTGAAATCAGAAGAAAACATGAAATTAAAGAAAATATTTGGCTTGCTAATGACTCACTGTTACCTGATCTTTTCTTAGGCCAGATTCTTGCTTATTTCCAGAACTAGCTTTGGATTTCTCTGCATTTCCAAGAGCAGTTTTATTACACTCCGCTTGTGTGTATACCATTCTGTCCTTATGCAAAAATATTTACAAATAATTATTCCATAAAATATGTTCTATTTTCATAAGGGAGAATCATCCATCAATCATTATGCTCATCTATGCTGCCTAGCATAAAGTAATGTTTTAGAAAACAGGAAAAAGTGATTCATTGTTTCTTCACTATATGAAACCTTGAAGTATTTGTTGTAGTTTATGTACTCCTCCAATAAAACCCTACAGAAATCAATATATTTAGAAGACTAATTAAATCAATTTTCTTTAAACAAAAGCTGAGAAAATTACCAAAAATTGCATTAAACACAGAAGTTCTATATCATCATAATAACTATAACCTAACAATAAAATTTTATTAGCCGACATTCTCTCTAAACTTTTCTTGCAGATAACCTAAATTAGCCTTTCTTACAAAATTCTGGGGATTACATTCCTCATCCTTGGGCTCAAACAGACAGGATTTGGTTGTATGCAGGGTGGGAGGGTTTTGAACAGGAACTACTCTATGCTTTCTGAAAAGTATGAGTCTTAGAAATAGCTTACCCATAATCATACTCTGAAAAGAAAAATATCAAAATTCTGAGAGTTTTATCATTGGAGCTTGAATTCGGTTGGCAAAATTAAAGTTTCTAGAATCACAGAATCACATAATAGCCCTGGTTGGAAGAGATCTCTAAGATCATCAAGTTCAAACATTAACCTAACACTACCAGTTCCCTACTAAACCATGTCCCTTAGCACCTCATCTACACGTTTCCTAAATCCCTCCAGGGATGGGCACTCCACCACTGCCCTGGGCAGCCTGTTCCAATGCCTGACAACCATTTCAGTGAAAATTTTTTTCCTAATATCTCATCTAAATTTCTTCTGGCACAACTTGAGGCCACTACCCCTCATCCTGTCACTGTTACCCGGGAGAACAGACCAATCACTGCCTCACTACAACTTCCTTTCAGGTAGTTGTAGAGAGCAATGAAGTCTCCCTCTTCTCTAGACTAAACAACCCCAATGCATAGAAGAGCCTAATTAATGCAGCCTAAAGATGATGGAAGCAATAAATATTCTAGTCTAGCCCCATTTTTTCTCAGTAAAAGAGAATGTGCAGCCAAAAAAAAAAGGATCTCTGCATAATGATTACAAGTGTTTCTGAATTAATTTTCTCTGGCACTTTCTGAGATACCCCCAAATAAGCTATTTAAAGACACACTCTAAAGTCAGAGAAAGAGGCCTTTGAAGGGAATCTTGCTGTCAACAGGTCCTGTGCCTTTCAACTTTTTTAGCTCACATTTTATTTTGTGCCTCATTTCAAGTGTGTGACTTCTGGGACAGCAAGGTGCTTCATGCTTCATTTGCTGCAGTAACACTTTCACCAGAAAGGAACATATCTCTGGCTGAGAATTTTGTCTTATCCAGCACTGGCCCAAAGTCAGGATCTGCTATATCTAAATCATTCCAGACAGAGACTTGCTCTTTCATTATAGTGACATGCTTTATGTAATGTTTTACCTAAATAAGCCATGCTGCCTTTTAAGCTGTTATTTCATGCCATATCTGTGGACACAGGGAACTTATTATTTCTTTCCTTTTGCTGGCAGTCCTTTATAGCACTGGTAGTCTGTACTCCTCAGTCTTCTCATCTTGAGGCTAAGCAAAACAAATTCCTCCAGTCTCACCTTAAAGGTTATGTTTTCTACATCTGTGGATTATCTGCACTCTCTCTGCTGGACTCCCTCCAGTTGGCCCATCTGTTACAGTGCACTGCCCAAAACTGGGAACAGGACAAGGTCTTATGAGTGCTGAGTAAAGCAGAAGGAGTAAAACTTCCAGCACATCTGCCATATACCCTAGTATGTGGTTTACTTTTCACAGCATGGGATTCTTCAGTCACATTCAGTTAGTGATTCAGTGGCGTCTGTTTAATTTCTGCTTTGCCTAGAGCGCTCTCTTTCTTATATGTATGCAATTAAGTATTCCTCAGGTTAGTGTTCTGCACCTCTCCTTACTGAGTTGCCTCTTATTTTTCCCCCAGATCTTTTCTTCAGCTTGTCAAGACGACTGTGAACCTTTTTTACTCTTGTTTTCAGTCTTTCAGATTTTTCCTCCTGGGAGCTTGCAATCCCATTCCAGGTTAGCATTGTCAGCAGATATTGCAGCTGTACTCCCTCTTCCATCTTCCAAGGTGATCAATGAAAATATTCCATACATTCCAAGCCAGGAGATTCCCTACAGCAAGCACTCCTCCTTTCACTTTGCTTGGGCCCTTAATCCCTTCATAATCTTTTTTATTCCAAGTACTTTTGCATTCACCTTATGATAGCTTTACAAACCCAGATTGCTAATAAGAATGTCCTACTAGACAAGGTCAGTATTTTATGAGAGTCAAGTAAGTTATATGACATCTCCTTTCCTGGTCACTGTTTTTTTTCCTAATTATACGTGTAAGCTAGTCTTGTCTGACGTAAATTGAGCTTCTTAAGTTCTACTGACATGGTGCTTATCACATTGCTAGATCTTAGATTCCTAGCTTTATTAGTTGCATCAGAACCTTTATGATCATGGATGGTCATCTGACTGGCTTATAATTCACCCATCCTCCAGCAGTTCTCAGAGGCTGTTACAGACACCTCATTAGGTCTTATGCAGAGGGTTTCATCAAGAACAACTGATCTGTAAACATCTAACTTGACTGGCCTCTAAACTGTCCTTTTCCATTCCCACACAAGTTCTTCCCCTTAGCTACTATGTTAATTTGCTAGCTGTCTGATCATGTTTAATCTTCTCCATGGAGACTGATGCAAAAACTGCACTGAATTCTAAGTCTTTATATTAAGATCTATTATCTCTGTCTATCCACTGGTAAACCAGCATTTATGGCATTCCTCTTTTCTGTAGAAGGGTCAGGTCTCAAAAAGCCAAACCTTAAAAAAAAATTGAATCCATTTTAGAATCATAGAATTATTTTGGTTGGAAAAGACCTTTAAGATGATCAAGTCCAACCATTAACCTAGCGCTGCCAAGCCCACCATTAAACCATGTCCCTAAGCTCCACATCTATATGTCTTTTAAATACCTCCAAGGAAGAGAGAAGGTACATGTCTTGAGAAGGTACACGCTGCTCATATATATATAAGATGCTTAGACAACTTTGAAGACACTGTAGGAATATGTACACTTGAAAGGCTGAACAAGACCTCTCAAACAACATAAACCCTACAAACAGTGAAAGGAAAAACTCTGTAATGTCTTTTAATAGGAACAACATTGAAGACAGCTTCCTCAAAGAAGAACCTACACAATTGGCTGGGAATCACCAGTGCAGATAAATAATGTAGATTTATTACTTGGCTCATAATTCAAGTAGAATAAACTGAATTACAAATTTAGTGTCTCAAAAGACTTTACCAAACTGTTGTAAATTCAGAGCATGTACTCCGAGGAATAAAGTGCATTTATGGTTGATAGAACGTGGCTTACAACTTTGAAGGTATGAGAAGGTGAATAAACTAGAAATGCAGTTCTCTATGTTCTGAAAAAATATCCATGTGGAGTAAACAGTCATAAATATCAGAAATTCATCTGTCCCCTGAGATGAAAATACTGATTATGGTAATAGGAGCAGTATAGAAAGCATAAAGTAGAGTATGACAGAAGATAAATTAATCAGTCCATTATTGTCATTGGCTTAAGAACCAAAGAGCTACTGCAACTTCCACAGATAAAGAATATGAAGTTGTTGGAAAAGTATCCTTTGAGGGCAGCTATCTGTACCTCGGATCTGAGACAGCTGCAGAAGAGAGAAAGGCATTTAGGATGAAAAATCACGTTCCCATATCAGGGAAGTTTTCATTCTGGATCCAAGTAAACAATATTGCCAAATGGCTTGAAGTATTAGGAAAATATCCAAATGCTTAAATCAAGGCACCCTTACATTAGCTTTCCACCAATTCAACTTGGTATATCTCCCCCAAGGACACAATTCTGATATACTCCCAATATATCTGTGATTGAAGTAACTTTCAAAAACTGTTCGGAAGTGCCGAAGAGAACCTGGGAGATGAAATTCACATTCTCAGTAGGAATTCAGGCAAACAGGAGATTGCATTTTATATATTCTTAGTGAAGCTTCCACTCCAAAATTTGTAACACAAAGCAGGCACCCTGAGGTCACTGGGGTTTGTTTAAGAGCAACAATGACAACTCAGTAAGAGATTCTTCCCTTTTGGAGCTGCCCAGCTGCCCGCTCCTGGGGCTGAATCCTGCCTCCTCGTGCACGGCTATGGGCCCACAACCTGCCTGTGTGCCCACATTGTTCCGGGGAGAAAAATGACTGGCACACAGAGAAGTCCCACCAGCAGCATCTGCTCACAAAATCAGAAAGTTTGGATAGTTCTCATTTCAAATCATGAGACAAGTAACTCTAAGGAGAAGGTAAATTCCACTCACCCAAATTAATTCAAATATAAGAAAATGATATTTCCCTAAGGAAATCTGCTCATAACAGCTGTGGTAGTTAAAATTCTTTAGAGTTGAGGTGACAACAACTGGCCAAGCAAAGCAACCTGACATGCATCAGAAGTACGGTTTTTAAGAAATCCCTCATCTCTGTCTTGATTAGATGTCAGCAAACACTTCTGACAGTAATTTTTCAACAGCACAGGAGTGCAGTCAATGGCTATTCTCAGCTCACAAGAGAATGAATCTATTTCTAAAAAGGAAAAGAGAGGGGAAAATTAAAAAAAAAAGGAAAAAAACTGACCACAATCCTCCACTTCAAGGATGTATGGGCTTCCCTAGGAAGTTGCTTAAGTGAATCCATTGGAGTCATTGCATGCACCACAGAGCACTGCTGAACAGAAGGCAAACAGGCAGGATCTCATCCTCTCCCCAGAATAAGGAGCCTCCCCTGACTACGAATACCATGACTGGGGGGGCTGCCACGGGTAGTTGAAAAGGCGAAATTGTGCTGTGAAAAGTAAAAAGTGTTATCAGCCTCTGACTCTGTTAACAGCAGTGGATACACTGCTGTTTAATGTCCCCACTTGAACCTAATGGATATTTGCAAATCCCTGTACTTTACACCCCAAACTGCTACACAAGTTCAAGTTCAGATGACTCATTGACTTATGTAGGTTTGTTTTCTCTCTACACCAGCCTGGGGAGGACAGTAATGTTAAAAGCCGTTTGTGGCTGTAGCCACTTGCTACAGCAGTTCAAGAAATTTTGATGAAAACCTGCCCTTAGGCAAAGACTACACAAGTGTTGAAATACAGAGATATGGAAAACACATCATAGACCTTACAAGCACATGAACTTTGGAAAAAGCAACCTGTTAGGATCTAAGACACATTACCGTGCACTGAGGAAATAGAAGATCTGATTTTTTATTTTTTTTTGGTTTAGGAGTAAAATAAAATTCAAAACTCCATGAAATGCAAAATGCCATGCTACAAAACCCATAATGTTTAAAAAAATCCGAAAAATTGTATTTCAAAAAAATGTATGCCCTTTGTTTTGGGTTGGTGCTTTTCTCTTTGATTTGAAGTAAATGTAAGTGATCGAAGTGTGCTACCTTTACAACTGAAATGTCATTTTGAAAGGGAAAATGACATTTTGTTTTCAGTAACGAAAAATTTTTACTCTCAAAAATTGCTTTAGTTTTTCAGCTGAACTTAAGTTTGCAAATACTTCTGTGTGATGCAAGCATCATTTACCATAGAATGGTATAGTTCTGACAGAATAAAATTGTCCATTTGCATTAGTTTGCCTTATATACACTGCAGGGGCACTAAGAGGCACTTTGTGCAAGCACTGAGAGAGGAGAAGAATCTCAAGCTGGTGGGGTTATACCATAACTCAAGCAAAGAGCAGTTTGTATAAACAGCAGATGCTGGCTTTTTCACTTAGCAAGAGAGGGATTCATCTCCATCTCAGCTGGTCACTCTGGCTCCGTTTGTAGTCAATGGAGATAAATGGGTAGTTTTAGGACAGAATTCACAAAATCTCTTTCAAACACCTACATTAGGATAAGATGAACTGCATCCTAAAACAAGCTGCTTTTTCTCCCTGACTGTAAAGCTCGGGTAAGCTATGGCTCAGATGCAGATGTCTAGATTTAAACTAATGAAGCCCATCCCCCAAAGCCGAGACAAAGCTGTCCATTGAATTCACTGGCCCCCAAAATAGAATCTCCATCAAGGAAGCATTTAGCTGCTTTTATTACTCACAGATCATAAGTTTATTTATAAACATATTTATGTTGTTTTCTTTGAATACCAGGTCACTAGGTCTTGCATATTTGTATTTACATAGCAAAGCAACTTCTTAATGGGATTTGCATAAATATAGTACTTAAACAGCCAGTCGTAAGAGATCACACACCTTTCCGAATGAAAAACAAATCTTTTTTTCCAGTGTTGACTGTGAGGAGACTATGGGCCTGATCCAGTACCCTGCCAACTCAGTGGTGAAGTCCCCTGTGACTTCAACCAGAGCTGCAGCACACTTTAAAAGTGTGGGTGGGGATAAAAAACAACAAATCTTCCATTTTACAAAGCGTTCCAGAAACAAATTCACCACTTGCACTCAAATCTTTTGTTTTTCCCCAGAGCTCAGACAATCCTCCCACTCAGAAATAATTATTAGCTGGAAGCGCATTCTGGCTTTTACCATTCCAAATGAACCTGACAAGTAATTTCCAAAGGAATTTATGTGCTGTTGTATTTCCCTAGGCTATGTTTTAAAAGTGTGATCCCCTTTATTGCCATTTGAGAGAGTTTAAGCAACTTTACCATTCCCCTTAGGGAATACTGGAGGATGGTTTGTGAACAGAACAAGAAGCGATATCATCTTTTCTCCAGGAATTCTCCCGACTTTGCCTCACTCATTAGAGCAGTGAAAAGAAGGTCTTTGTGAAAGTTCTTTGAATAATTACTTATTTAGCTTAACAAGATTGTATTTGCTTTCCAGATGTTATTTAAAATAATATTGGCATAGCAAGAGTAACATGAATACTTGTAAAATACATATACAACACAATTTACCACACTGCAAGTACTGCAAAACTCCCTGTGCTATAAATGGCACCTTCCCTTCCTTTTTATTTAATCCATACAAATATGAAGTAGAAATAAAGCCATGTGACACAAATGACCAGACTATCCAAGCTAAAGAACTCAAATATCTAAAGCTAACAGTTCAGAAGTAAATCTATAGGCTCACGTATGTTCACATGAAACCCTCACTAAATATTTTCAATTAATAAAAAAATGTATTTTGGCCTGTTCAAAGATAAGAATTAAAAGACAAAACTTGTGCAATGAATTAGCTCCTGAGAACAGTTCAAGCCAGGTAGGCACAAATGGTATTTGGAACTGCTCCATGGGCACATCTGTATGTAACAAAGAAGTTGGAAATAAATAATTGGGGAAATAAATAATTGGGAAAATTGGAAATAAATAATTGGGGAAAAAAAATTATTACAATGAGCATGTATGTACAATGAAAGTAAATTCCAAGTGTCATAACTAATTATATATACCTGCATGCATGTGTGTGTGCATATATATTTACATATATATTTCACATATACCTGTTAAATATGTTAGTTTCAGTTATCGAAAGTTTGCAGAGGTGTACAACTGATAAAGAGAGTTAGAGCAATCTGACTAAAGCCAAAATGCAGCAGCTGAGTTAGGATCAGACCTGACAGGTGAGCTCCTAAGCCCAAATGATACAGACGAGTATTTCTGTTAAAATGTCTGTATATGTTACTATTACACTAAACTAAAACAGGTCCTGGAGGCCATACGAGGTCCTAATAAGGTCTGGCTGTCCCCACACCATTAAACTCTCTTACTTTCCAAAACATGACAGCAAAACCCACACCATGAGGGGAACATTACTTGCCCTGTTCAAAAATCTGTGACCATATATTTGTTAGCAAAAGCATTAGTTGGTCTTGGCCAAAAGTGGGCAGCCAGGGACCATCTAACAGCGTAGACAGATAAACAAGTCTAGTGCTTAGGTTTGTGGTTGACAGTGCTTAATTAGCCAGTAAATAAACACTTAATAGGGCCAGGCTACATCTCCATGAGTTCCAGCCTTGAAGTCAAACTCCAATCATCCTGTTCTGCCTTATTTCTGCATGTTATCCTCCATCCAAGAGTTGTTATTTGTTTCCATTCAATCCACAGAGAATATTTGTACTGTAGCTGCCTCCAGGAGGCTTAGTCCTTTAACCCAGGCAACAGAGGTTCTGCCTTTTGCATTTGATATCTGAGGCACACTCTCCAGTGATGACCTAGATACTGGGGTTACATAGAGATCGTGCTTCCATACTGAGTTAGGCACCCTATGGAGACATCATTTGTTTCCCCAGGCACAAAAGTATTGCACATATAAATGAAAAATGCCTTCAATTGAAAAGACATTTCACACTTTTCCCAAGTGCATGAGGGACACAACTCACAGAAATGTAATTTAACAGGATTTTTTAATGAGTCCTATGATAAATGGTTTATGGCCAAAAAAGAATGTAAAGCCCATTGTACTTTCTGAAGAGGCCAAAGAACATGTGATTTCCCAAATTAATTCATAGGTCTCCCTTGAAGAGCAGTTCTTAATGCCCTCTATTAAATTACATCTCTTTATTTTGAGAAAATGGATTTACTTATTCTTTTGCAAGGAACCTGAGAATAGCATTACCAATCACTTTGTGTGACATCTACATGCCAGCAACATTGGGTTATATAGTGACTGACAACTGAGACTTCTGCTATACCTAGGAAGACCTTAATAAAATTGACTTAACAGATATTTTTATTATTCCCTAGAACAGGTTGATAATGAGATTTTTTAGCTAACCACACTTCACTTGACAAATTATGAAGAGATCAATTTTTTTCCCATTAGCCTCACCCTCATCAATGGCTCAGCTGAGGTCAACTAGCCCTTCACTTGTAGTTAATGGTACACAACCTTTGTCTACTGATTTTTCTTTGTCAAAACCTAACAGAAGAAAAATCAATGGCCCTTATTTCAAATTCAAAGGAAAATATTTTTCTTTAACTTGAAAACTCTTCTCACTTAAAAGGCACAACAAATACATTTGGGAGAATACGCCTTGGTCTAGTGTGATGACAACTCAATGCAAAGGCTGAAGGCCATAAGACGAGTGGTGATCTGGAAGTCCCTCACTGCAAAATCTTAGGTCACTGAGAATATTACTGGCAATTCCAAGGAGGTCTGAATGTCATCTTTGGATTTTACCAGAAGAGGTAAGTACTCAGTAGCAGTTTCTATTAACATGTTAATATCTAGAAGACATATTCCAAAACTTATAACATTTTAAATGATGATTACTTGATGTGAGAAACCGACGGTCTGGGAGAAAGATGGAAAAGGATATTTCAGCATTGCCAGGATGTCTCAACACTAGGTGATATGTCTCAGCATTGTCTGTGTTTGGCACCCCCCTTCCTGCAGCTGGAGATGGACTATTGTGGGAAACTGCCAGGTTCAGCATTCCCCATTCCTGCATCTAAAGGGAGAGAAGCAGGACAACTCACATGGATACTACAAAAAAGGATGCATCAGTGCGCATGGTCCAGCAACAAGGAGGTCTTCAAGAGGAAAACAAGGGATGGAGATCGCTCCTAACGACCCTCAAACAATCCCTGGAGTGATACCTGGTGCCTGCACTGGTAGGCCGGACCTATGCAAAGCAGCCTGTGGCAGAAACGCCCACCCATTGTCAGTGGGTGGAGAAAGAGACTATATCTAGCAACAACAGCTCACAACTAATTTGAAGATCTTCACCAATCAACAACTGGACTTGCGAGACCTCGCTGGATCCATGGTGGGAACCCCCCCTCTCTGCTCTCTCTCGTAATACTGCTTATTCTTATATCCCCTTCTTTCCTATCGCTCTTTAATTTTCAAGTGCACACAACTTTATAATAAACCATAGAGAGACTGTGACATTTGACCTCGTTTGCGTCTTAATTTCACCTCTGGGATCAAAACGAATCTCCCTTGGCCTGAACTGGGTCAAGACACTTGATTGTCTTTTTGTATTGCTGCACACAGTACAGTGTGGTTTTTACACCCGCCTCTCTTCCCTTACTTGCCTAGAAACTCACCATCACCACAGTGCAGATTTTGACTTTTAATAGAAATATGTATGTGCAAGCTGAGTATCCACAAAGAGTCACATTCTCAGACATTCTATCTTTCTATCATGTATAAGTAAGCCATCAATGTAAGACATGTTAGCATAGAAACAAATTATGAAAAACATTTTAATAACATTATAATAAGTATCACCTTCTTCTGGGAAGCTGATAATAATTTTGCACTGTTGGCTTACATGGGGATTTAACTACCTCTCTAGACAGATGTGTTAGCCATTAGCTGATTACAAAAAAAAAAAAAAACATAATTCAGGCCAGATTCATCCTTCTAAACTTCTGGCACTCAGCTGAGGCATTCTCCCCAGGATCCCTCTGTAGACCACAGAAAATTAAAGGTGCAATTTGGATCTCTGATGAGGGGGCGGATATCAGTACACTTCTTTCGCCACAATGAACAGTAATCTCTTTCTTTACGAATGGATGTCAGGAAGATACTTGTTTGGGTTAAATGGCTCAGTCTTTTAAGTATTTTTGATTTGGGAAGCATGTTTTCATCTGATTATAGTCTTCTGTGTTAATCTTCTCTCCCATATATTAAGACTTTTCAGAGCTCATTCTTCTGAAAAAAAAGACAAGGGTGACCATCAGGCCAGATATTATCAATAGCTTGCAATGAGTGGATGGGTCTGGACTCCATTTTTTATACCAAAAACAGTATTGTCCCTACTCAAAATAATTTAAGGTCCAAAGTTCCCATCCAGGAAGTTACTTAGATTTTACTACTTCCACTGAAACCAGTATCAGTTACAAATTAACATGACTTTGTAGATCTGGTGTCACGTGATTATAGGTTGTATCAGGAGTCAGAGACCAATTGAACAATGCATAGAGATTATTAGCTGCTATCTAATTGATCTTATCTTACCCTATTTTAGGGTCTGGGTTTTTTTCTGTTTTCTTCTCAGATTCATACCACCTTGGAATACAAGCTAAATTACTTCTATCCCAAATATTGTCAATATTAATACCAGAACTTTTTAGAAATGGGTGGATGTATAGGTGGATGGATGAATATTAGATCTCTTCTTAATGGACTACAAGTACATTGAATACTTAGGGATTTGTTTAACCTCAAATGATCACTGGATGAATAAAGTAAATTTTGTGGACATAATTAATCAGCTTCAGAGAAAAGCTTGTAAATGGGCACCTTTATTTATTAGCTGGCTGGAAAGAACCAATGAAGCATGAATTGATTTCCTGGAATACATTATCTTTTCTAGATGCTGCCAACTGTGGTTCCTTCTTCCTTTCTGCAGTACATTAAGTAGAATCATGACTTCTGTTATTTGGACTAGAAAGACATTGAGTTTGCACTTCAAATTCATGCAAAAATCAATACAACCAAAGGGCTTATGAAGTCCATATTTCAAACTTATACTATCTGGCTGTAGTTTGCAATAGAGGGATATCCAGTACTAGAACAAGACTAAGGTAAAAGAACTTCATTCTGGAAAATATTTCTTGATAAATTACTGAATTTCCCTACATCCCAGGATCCATGAGAAAATATTTGAAGTAAAACAAAATCCAGTAAGAACTTTGATACATGGATAAGTCAAAATATTAGTTCCCCTAACCTACAAATTTAAAACCTGACAAATAAAAGCATGGACCTGAGTATATCTCTCACTGGACTATGATGAATTAGTCGTACAGTAAAATACACCCAAGTTGTCAAGCCTTATGATTGTCTATGGACATGTTACCCCTTGAAAAAATACTTTGAAGTAATTTTTACTGGGCCTTCTGCAAATCCCACAATTTCTTACTTTGTTTCAATATTATATTCTCTATGCTTTTACTTACATTCTGCTGAAATAGGTGCAAAGAGGAGGCACAGAGGTATATCTGACATAAATAAGAACTAAAAATGAGGTACGGGTTTGTGCTCCACACAAACAGCAAGCTGCATAAAACATGTTGACCCCAGTTCCCATATCAGGGGAGATATGACACAGACACTTATCCCAAGATTCACAAACAGTGGCAGCTTTTTGCTGTTCCAAGAACCAAAGCAAACTCCAGAAAAGCACAGGACTGAAAAGTAGTCCTGGCTGCCAATACCGTAGCAGGCTGGGGAGGATGAGGAGAAGAAAATGACATAGTCATAGGACTGAAGCCATCGATCACTCCTCTTTTCTTGATAAATCTGCAGGTGTGTTGTAGCCATATAGTAAACTAGTCATTTTACAAAATGTCTAAAACATTCGGTTATTTCATGAAATGACTGCTTCCATCCCAGATGTGACTAAAATTTTCAGTTATTTCAGAAAATTACCCGATATCATTGATAGACATTGTGGGAAATGCCTAAGCTTGGTTTCTCTTGGATCATGGGACAATGAAACAATGCTTCTATTACATTTATTTTTAAAACTACATACTCATATTTGTACATAAAAACATAGCGATACACATCACAGAGCTAACGTTCATTTTCAAAATTGAGACTATTTCAGAAACTGATTTTTTTTTTTCATGTTACAAAATAAATGCTTTCAAAAAACAACATAAAACAGATAATGGGGGCTCAGAGAGGAGGGGAAGGAGGGTGGGAACTGAATGTGTCTATGGCTAGACAATACCAAGGAGAAAGTATACTTTTCCTATCATTTATTTCTTGTCCAGCTCTGTATTCACGTTTCAGTTTTCGTCCTTTTAGTTTCCTTGGCCCTTTCTATCAAAAGAGACATCACAAGCTTATCCAATGGTGTAACGTTAGGATCCCTACAGTCATGGAAGGAAATCTGAGTCCTGCCTATATAACTCAAAAAAGTGCTACTGGCAGCAGTTACCCTGGGACCAGAGTGACATCCTCCTAGTGCCCTTGTTTGTGTAGATCATTGCAGCCAGATTCCACCCTCAAAGTTCCTATAGAAGTTTGCTGAAGGCATTCCCCCTTCAGTGATAGTTTACCAGTTTAACTGTTAGTGCTAGGACTTGTGACCCACACTCAAGGAGAGGCTCCATGTCAGAAGCATGTGAAAAAATAACCTGTGAAAGCAACAGATGGTGTACTGGACTCCATCAATGAGCATTATTAAGTGGAGACCACAGCCCAGGGGAGCAACCTCAGAGGCAAAAACTCTGAAGGATGCTGCTGTTATGGCAAAGTACCCTTATCTTTCCAAACTGAAGAATGATCTATTTGCAATAGAAGTGGAAGGAAAGCAGGTGTAGATTCAGCTCCAGGTCCACAAACAACAGTGGAGATTGCCGAGACTTTCTGATTTTTTTAATTATGGTGGGTTTTTATTTATTATAGACAAGAAATAGAATCATAAGAGCAGCTCTGGACATGTCCTGAAACTCTGCTGCCTGTCTGGAAGGGAGAGAGTGAGTTGGTTTTCTCCGGGTCAATAGTACCCTCTTCCACACTGTTGACTTGGGAGCAATTTCTAACACTCTGCGAACGGCAGAAGCCCCAGGTCACGCAAGTGCCAGCCTTTCCTGGAATTTTTGAATCCTAATGTGTCCTCATTATCTGAAACTGAAAATGAACCCACTAATCTCCTGAAAAACCTCTAGATATAAGCATTTCAGTACTGTGCAGGAGCCAAACAGAAGAGATTCCCACCCAAAGAACAACTGTTTCTCCTTCACACTTCAATGAATAAATTGAAAGAAATAACCTATGAAGAATACAGATATTAAAAGAAGGCAACCTACTCAGAGAAATTTTAAGTGTAAGAAAGTTCCCAGAAGGAGAGTCAACAAAAGGGCATGTTGTCCTACGGCTAGGGAATTTCCAGAGGACTGAAAAATGCATGACTGCTCTTTTGCTTCATAGCACTGCTGTTGTTTATTAATTCTCTGAATAGGAAGAAGTGGCTAGAGACATTATTTCCCACATAACCACAGAGTGAAAGCACATGGATAATGCCAGGATTCACCTTCTGTCAGTTTATAAAACCGAGTGAAACAGGCATATCATCCAGAACACCTGTAATGCCAGTCAGCTGGCAAAAATGTCTGAAACCTTTAATTATTTCATGAAAGGGCTGATTGCACAAGATGACAGTAATAAGCAGAGACAGACAGAGACATATATACATTTTAAAATACTGCAGTGTATACTTACATGTATATATATATGCATGCCAAACTAAACACACAGCAGCCAGTTGTTAAAGGAATTGGTTGATTATTTCCCATTGCCACCAGCTGTCTCCTGCCTCAGCAACGATCACTCACTACAAACGAATGACCCTTGGGCTATAAAGAACAGTTTGTCTTTTCAAAGTTTGATTTGTCAGCTAGGAAAATACTGCCTTAGATTTTGCACTGCTCTCCACAGTGTTCCTATAGGGCTCCCTGGCACCTTGAGAGCAGTAAAAGAAAATCATCCATGTCCCAGTTCCAGCAATGGCTGCACATCACATAAAATGAGTCTTTGGTTGAGGTTTTTCAAAATGCCATTTTATACTACAAGAAAAAAAAGTTTCTGAAATTTTTAATGCATTTTTCCACTTTTTTCCTGAACTAACTTGGCAGTTCCAGATTTCTCATCTCATGCTTCACAAATTAAATACAATGAAAAGAGAGTGATATCATTTATGCTTTTATTTATTTTATTTTATTTTCACTTCAGTCACAACTTCTTATATTTCTTCTTGTTGCATTTTAGGCTAAAAGAGATAATCTAAGATGACTGTGTTGTTCTCCCAAGCCATAGCCTGTCAGATTGCTGAATTATCAGTACCTAGTCAAGCAGCACAGTAGAAACAGATCCCATATGCCAATTCCTTCCCACTTGGTAACCATTTTCCAGTCACTGGAGGAAAGTGCACAGTCCAATCTCTCTTTTGCATGATCAAAGTTAGTTCAACTCCACAGCTTAGCAGATGTCCTTGGGCAGCAGGTGGTCCAGTGAATTATATCAGAGAAACTAATAAGTTGTGTATTATTCTGGAGACTCTTAGCCCTCTAACTTGTTAAAAGAACACATTCCCTTTTCTTTTCTCCTTTTTAAATGAATTTTCAATCAGGCTGCCAACCTTCTTTAAAAATACAGCAATGAAATTGCTTTCTAAAAAATAAAAATAAAAATTTAGAAATCTAACATCAATTGTTGGCATCTGGAAAGAAACTGTGGGATGAGAAAACATGCTGAAAGTATCCTGCCAATATGCACATTGACATCCCTCTATTCAAACTACTCTGACTGGACCTATTCTGACTTATAGCAACAGGAAATCCTCCCCAGATTTGTCATGTCAACACAGATCAGAAGGGAGCACAACCTGTGCTGTCAAAAGCACTTAGAAACATCCTAAAGATGTCTACAAAAGTCACATCATGTAACTACACAGAACAGCCACAAGTCCTTAATGCATTGACAAGTCTTTTGGTTCTGTTTTTTTTTCTACTGAGAAATGAAGCAACTATTGACCAATATTTTAGCCATATCCACCTTCTCCACAATATAACTGTGAATGTTTCATAATAATGATTCATATTCACTTTGATATCAACCTCAGAGTATCTATTAACAGTCATGCCTCCAGGCAGAAATGTTGTTTTATGTTTAATGAAGAGGACAGGGAGTCAAATCATCTACATTCCACCCCCATTTCGACAGGACTTTCTTTGCAGACTTAGCAAGCTTCACATCTTCTATGTTCCTCAGTTATCCCGCACATGAAATCAGGATAACAACCTCTCCTTCACTCACCAGGAAGCTGTGAAGCTTGATTCGTGTTTAGCAAGTTGTTTTAAGGTGCTTGGCTGGAAAGGAGTATATATGTAAATGATTTCCCATCTGTATTAGACTACCCCTGAAAAACATAATGCAATGTACGCAGATGAATATAGATCTTTTTTTGTGTATAGCTCTACAGACACCAAATTCCAACAGCTGCAAGAATTAACAGAAGAAAGGATGAATGATTTGCATTTTCCTCTGTAAGGGCTGTATAGTACAGTCTACTTAAATCAACAATAGAGTCATGTTAGTAAATTGGCTTTTGGCATACTTTAAGCAAAAAACAAACAAACAAACCAAAACCAAAAAAAAAAAAAAGGACATCTATCGAACCATTGTAATAGAAAAATGTCTACAGTCAACTATTTCAAAAATCCCCATCCTCAAGGAAGATGGCAACAGATTTGTATGCAGTGACAACTTTAACAAATCACCTGATAATTCGGTGTGACCTGCTAGGAAGAACAAATTGAAGCATAAAAATGGAGTCTGCAAACATGTTGTTTTCGTCATCAATGGATAGCTCGTCTAGTGCATTCAGGGATTATACATTTGCTTGTCAGTAAAAATAAGTTGCCTTTTTTTGCTCCTTTTGGCTTTGCACTGCCAGCACAGTAAAAAGAACATGAATGAATCACAGAATCACAGAATGTTAGAGATTGGAAGGGACCTCAAAAGATCATCTAGACCAATCCCCCTGCCAGAGCAGGAACACCTAGGTCAGGTCACACAGGAACATGTCCAGGCGGGTTTTGAATGGCTCCAGAGAAGGAGACTCCACAACCTCTCTGGGCAGCCTGTGCCAGTGCTCTGTCACCCTCACTGGGAAGAAATTCTTCCTCACATTTATGTGGAACCTCCTATGTTCCAGCTTACACCCATTGCCCCTTGTCCTATCATTGGATGTCACTGAGAAGAGCCTGGCTCCATCCTCATGACACTCACTGTGTACATATTTATAAACATTAATGAGATCACCCCTCAGTCTCCTCTCCTCCAAGCTAAAGAGACCCAGCTCCCTCAGCCTTTCCTCATAAGGGAGATGTTCCACTCCCTTCATCATCTTTGTGGCTCTGTGCTGGACTCTCTCAAGCAGTTCCCTGTCCTTCCTGAACTGGGGGGCCCAGAACTGGACACAATACTCCAGATGTGGCCTCACCAGGGCAGAGTAGAGGGGGAGGAGAACCTCTCTTAACCTACTAACCACAACCTTTCTAATACACCCCAGGATGCCATTGGCCTTCTTGGCCACAAGGGCACATTGCTGGCTCCTGGTCATCCTGCTGTCCACCAGGACCCCCAGGTCCCTTTCCCCTGTGCTGCTCTCCAGCAGGTCAGCCCCCAACCTGTACTGGTACATGGGGTTGTTCTTCCCCAGATGCAAGACTCTACACTTGCCCTTGTTAAATTTCATTAAATCTATCCCCGCCCAACTCTCCAGCCTGTCCAGGTCTCTCTGAATGGCAGCACAGCCTTCTGGTGTGTCAGCCACTCCTCCCAGTTTTGTGTCATCCGCAAACTTGCTGACAGAGCACTCTATTCCTTCATCCAAATCATTGATGAATATATTGAATAGTACTGGTCCCAGTACCGACCCCTGAGGGACTCCACTAGATACAGGCCTCCAACTAGACTCTGTCCCATTGACCACAACTCTCTGGCTTCTTTCCTTCTGCTGGTTCACAGTCCGCCTCACTACCCGATCATCCAGACCACACTTCCTCAGTTTAGCTGCGAGGATGCTGTGGGAGACTGTGTCAAATGCTTTACTGAATGAATCTGTTACTACTTGTGCATCATCAATACATTTGTTGACAGAGTTCCTCTTGCTTTCAGGACAATGGAGTTGCATGATTAAATGCAAAACTAACACCGTGGAAGAAGTCAGACACTCAACTGCCTTACACTTTTTCTCCGCTTCATGAAAACTGTACAAAAAGCCCCCAAGTCAGAATTACCCGCTGATATCCATAGGTCCAAGGAGAGTTTTACAGCCAGTTTGCAGCCACTTTTCACACAGGTGTAAATGACTGCAGGACATTTAAGGCAGTGCTGACTGCATTGTGTTATTATATAGTGTGTCCTCCAGAACTGTTTCTGCTTTTGATGATGCTCAAGAAACAAAGAAATCAGCTTTGTTCTGAAAATGTGAGCAGAATTTGCAGAACTGATGCCTAGCAGAAAGATAGGATAAACTTTGAGCTCTGTGATAGTTCTAAAGAGTTGTTCTCCTGGAACAGTGGCATTTGAAGGACTTAATTACAGTTCTTGAGCATCATCAGCATCCAAGAACAGTGTCACTGTGTATGTGAAATAAAACACCCGCACAGCACTGGATAGCAGTGCATGCTTCACCCTCACAAGTGTGCATTTCAGGCAATCTAAAACTAGGTTGTTCAAGAGAAGGGAGAGATGCCCAGTGGTGACTTTTGCTTTGCCCCACCAGGGCAGAGAGTGTTAGCACCAGTTTACCTTCTCTGGTAGAACAGGCAGCAGTGTTAGAAGAGATTCGAGGCTGGGAAAGCCTCCAGGCCCCTGGGACCAAACCCTAAATGACTCCTCAGATTGTAGACAGCTTTCAAAAAGACCTTTGTGCCCTGTGTATAGAGTAACCTACAGGGAAAGGTATAGAAATAAAGATCTAAATTGCAGAGGCTATTCATGCCAGAGGAGGGATTTCCCTTCCATTTAAGAGGCTGTTCTGTACTGTGATGTTAGAGTGGAGATCTGGTTAGTAGCAGATGAGTATCTGCCTTGAAATTATGAGTCATATGGCTGTTTCCACTTTCTACTCAGCAGCAGAGGACAGCACATCAGAGCCAACTTCTACCCTCAGATCTACGTACATGTAGCCTGGTATTTTCTTCAGTCCAAAGCAGAGAATTTAGCTCTCCTTTATATTATCTCATATTTATGATCAAAACATCAGCAGCTCCTTGCATAAAATTTTTACTCACAGTACAGTGATCACAAAGATACTCACACTTAACCTGCACCATTATTCTGAAGGATCAAGAACTATGCTTTTCATCCTAACTGTGGATCTCTTCCTCCATAAAAGTCAGTGTTAAAAATTCCTCAGCCTCCCTAGAATTTGAACCTGGCTTTGAGAAATTGCCACAGGGCAATTCAGAGCAGACCCTGTAAGTAATTCAAGTGCTTAATCACAGATGCCCTAGGGTGTCTGAGGAATTCTGGCAGGGTGACAGAAATGTCACAGGACCAAAGGCAGAGCTTTTTATGACCAGCAGGACAATCTGGCAGAGAAACAGCAGGAGGTCAGGTACGATATTCTTGGTCATCTAGAAACACGCTTGTTTTCTTCAACAGGTAGTTGAATCCCATTTGGTCAATCCTTGCACTGATTTCTTCAGTGAGTCCTGGATTAGGTGGCTGGGGCTTTATTTCAAGAGGGAGGTAGTCTGTTAAAAACACAGATCCACTGGTATTTTCAAAAAGACAAGGGAATATTGCTGAAAAACCCACTCATCAGTCCTTGGCTGCACCATTAGATGTCCATACAGCTCCAAAAATATTGATCAAGAGTCTGCAACTTCTCAAAAAACAAGCAAAAATCTGTCTTTTATACAGTGAGAAAGCATTGCATTTCTTTTCTGTGGCTTTACATAGGAATAAAAATAATTAATAATTAATAATCAATGTTATCTCTATATCTATTGCTCCAGCTCTATGTCAACATTATCTTACTATAGACAAAAATACATTAGTAAAAAAACCCTAGGTACAGCAGCTCTAGGCAAAGCACTATTCATCACTATCATGTATTTCAAAGCAGATGGGAGGAAATTCAGCAGTGGGACAGTTTAAAGAGAGTCTCTTAGCTTATCATTTTCCCCTTCAGTCACATGGCATTACGAAAGATCAAAACAAGAAGTTCTGAAGTAAGCAAGCCTTCAGAAAGCTACACCAAAGGAGAAAGTGAAATATAATGTGATTTGCCATTATAGCCACAAAGTACAAAGAGAGAGAACAAAGACGAGTGTTTAACAGTATCAGATAAGTAGGGGAGTACCTGTTAAATTATCCTTATCCAGATGTGATCAGATTTCTGCAGAAAACACAGAGCTGAATGTAGTTCAGTTACTGCACTGAAATTGCTGTAAATGGGCCTTCTAAAGTTCTTCTCTTTTAAAGACTAGTAGAAATGTTCAATGGAGCCCTGCAATTCTGCACTGATGAGGGTTTTATTAGTACATGGATGGATGGGTGGATGAATGGATGTAAAACCAGATAAGTAAATCTGTACTTAGAGAAAAAGGAGGAGTATTTGGCCTAATAACAGAGAAAGAGTCTAGGACTGTGCTCAGTGCACCGATTTTAAGACAGACTGAGACAAACTCTGAGATTTTCCACAATGTCAGAGAAATAAAAAAGGCTATGGCCCTCTAAAAAATAAATGTGTTGCAGATAATATATGGTGTTGATACCTTTCTATAGAAAAAACTTCAGACAGTAGCATACTTCACAACTTAGGAAAGTCAGTGGAACTATTATGCCTGCAATTACATAAGTCTGTTCTATTTTGACTTTAGCCTAGTTTCATTACATTTTAGGTTTTAACCCGAATCATTGTAGGCTTTAATGAATCTAACAGAGATCTTTCTAATTTAAACCAATGTCAGCAAGAGCTAAATCAGGTGCTTTGTGCTTATATGATTAAAAATAGATTTCACAGAGCCATTCAAGTGCCTTACCTTTACAGTTGAGAAGGAGTAGAGTCAACAGCTTGTACCAAATAAGAATGCAAGAGAAATTAACTCATTGGAAAGGCATTCTTCATCCCATTTTGATGACTGCTCACAAAAAAAAAAAAAAAAAAAAACGTAAGCTTCTTGTTTCTAATACTTCAGTCACTACAAAAAAAACCAAAAAAAAAAGGACATAAAACAACAGCAAGACAAAGACAGTTAGAAAGACTCTTTATTACATTGCAAAGTCCAGCCACATGAGAGATATTGCCCATGAAATAAGATTAGAAAGGTGAGACACCTGTGATATGATACCAATCCACCAGCTGTATTACCATCAGGATTACTATTTTCAAAGAAAACTAAATGGCTTTAAAGACATTAGCTTGTAGGTAGAAAAATCACTGTGTTCAATTAAACAGGGAATGAATATCCCTCACAGTGAGACGTTGTATTTGCTTGTTCCTGTTCACACCCACATTAGTTTTAACCTTCATCCAAAGGGAGTAGAGAAGCTCTGTTTGTTTTCTGCCCACCTGAAATACTCATCTGTTTCTGTAATCTCAACATACTTTTCATGCCCAAATTTTTTTAAAAGAAAGCTCAGGAGTACACAGCACACACAAATATAAGACAAAGTCCTACCTGTGCCTTCAGCTGACAGCACCATTTTTGTAAAATCTGCAGAACCTGGGTGCAAAGATTATTAGTTGGAATCTAATTCTGCTGCAATCCATAGCTGATAGCTGACTACCAGCAAACTTACTAATTTGTACCCAACACTGTATCACAAGGTGAGGAGATAACAGCCTACCTATGGCAAACTGTAAATCGGTATCTGTCTGAAATACATCTCTCCTTTCTGAAGGCTAAATCACCCCAGGAAAGCTGCCCTAAAACCTGAAGCCACAATAACAAGTTTTCAAAGGCATCTAAATTACTTCAGTTCAGCTTTCTGCCATATTCAAACAAATGCTTGTGACATAACTGGAGCAATTTAATAAGCTACTAAGCCTTGGTATTTCTTGTCCCCCCTAACAGTTGTGATCCTGTTGACTGAGAATGGACTGAGACAGTGCTCCTGCTCCCTTTCAAAGCAAAAATAGAACTGCTGAAACCACCCCCCAGACATGTATGGAGTTTCCAAATGTTAACCCAGATCCACTTTCTGTCATTTTTTCCTGTGCTGGCTTTGCCTGGGATGGAGTTCATTTTCTTCGCAGTAGCTAGTATGGGCCTGTGCTCTGTATTTATGCTGAAAACAGTGTTAATAATATGGGGATGTTTTAGTTATTGCTGAGCAGTGCTTACACAGTGTCAAGGCCTTCTCTGATCCCCACCCCACCAGTGAGTAGGCTGGGGGTGCACAAGAAGTGGGGAGGGGACACAGCTGGGACAGCTGACCCCAGCTGACCAAAGGGATATTCCACACCATATGGTGTCATGATCATCAAGGGGGAAGAAGGAAGGCAGGGACGTTCAGAGTGATGGTGTTTGTCTTCCCAAGTAACTGTTACGTGTGATGGAGCTCTGCTGTCCTGAAGGTGGTTGAACACCTGCCTGCCGATGAGAAGCAGTGAATGAATTCCTTATTTTGCTTTGCTTGTGTGTGCAGATTTTGCTTTACCCATTAAACAGTCTTTATTTCAATCCACTAATTTTCTCACTTTTACCCTTCTGATTCTCTCACCCATCTCACTGGCGGGGAGTGAGCGAGCGGCTGTGTGGGGCTGAGCTGCCGGCTGTGGTTAAACCACGGCAGTTCCAAAACTGTTTCCAGCCCATTTGAGACAGAAGAATTATTTTATTAATCTTTTTCAGTCCTGCTTCAGAGTAGCAACCATAGCTTTATTCTGTGTGCACAGCATCTGGCACAATGTGGCACTGTCCCACATGGGAGTTCCTACTCATTCTCATGCTCACAATCTCCAAGCCTCACGAAAAGTCCATGATTTTCAAGTGCACCTTTCATGTGCATGTAGTATCACCAGGGACTTTACGTAGCCACCATGTATTAAAAAAACCCAGTAATATAACATCAGCAAAAGGTCACTGCAGAAGCACTATTTTTAAGTAGCCTGATCTCTGACCATGGTTGAGCATGAGCTCAATACCATTAAGCGGTGAGGATGTATGCTATATGACATACGGTGGTCAATGTGGAGTGCAACACTTTGAAAACAGCTTGAAGGATGTGGAGAGGGAGCAGCTAGTGTTATCCACATGCACTAAACAGAGCTAAAAAGAAGAAAGAAACTGTATATTCAGCTTTGCAGCTGTTAAGGCAGATGAAAGATTAGTGTCCATGTGATCCAATGTCTGCACTAGCATTGCAGAAAAAAAAAAAATTGCAATAAATTTGGAGAAAGCCTTATAAATCTCCAAGGTTGAAGCTGTCCTTAATCTAAGACAAATGAACTCAGATTCAACTCTCCATGTGACAACTCAGTGAAGAATAAAAATGAAACATGGTTTAATATGATGGTGCAGAACAGTTCTCTGGAACATCCCAGGCTGACCGGGTGGTCTTATGTCTTGGGAAACAGGAACTGGGTTTGACACACTAAAGGAAGAAGAAGAACATTGCTATTCCAGCAATAACATTTCACTTAATAGTGCATTAGCTTTTCTGAAATACTTCTCTGCACATATGTGGTACCAGGCATTGGTTTGTGTGATGCTTTTTGCCCCTCTGTGATACTGTATATTGTGATAAAACACTTAACATACTGATTCATCTTTAAATCCCCATTTTTAAGCCCCCAATTTCAAGTTCAGACCCTCTTGCTAGCACTTCAGCCCTCTATGACTTGTTAGGCCCATCTTCTATTTATCTTGCTTTGTTGTTCATACAACTGACAATGCACATTTGTACTAAAGTCATGTCCCAGCAGACAACATCCATTCTAGGGCTGCAAAAACAACCTGAATCAACCTTTCACTTGCCCAGTGCAATCCCCCAAGGCAGGCCAAGAAAAAAATCCTTTCCAATTTCTCAGCTGCTTCTTCTCTGAGGCAAGCAGGAGTTAGCAGTGCCCCTCAGAGCATAAATGGTGCAAAAATGATACCATCCAAACAAGAAAGGTGTTTGATATAGTCTATGTAACAGGTTACATGGCCATACCTACTGCATGCACAAAGTAGCCAGCGCTAGTCCTTAGAGCACTGCCCAGGGAATTAAATGCTTTTCAGTTGAGCATGCTTAAATCCTCAGTGTCCCATAGCCTCACCGTGGAAACCTTTGTCACTCTCTTAGAATAAGCTCCAACCTACTTAAGACATCTGGTCTAGTGCAGCTCTTAAAAATGTCAGGGGTTGGTAGCAGCAGAGGGATCCAGGTGGGAGTCTGATCCCTGTGGAGCAAATTCTGAGCAACCCAGGAACTGAAACAGAGCTGTACTCTCAGGTCAAAATCCATTTCACCAGGATTAGGTACTGAAAGCTTATCTTCAGTGTCTAAGTCGGTCACCAGAGACTCCCTGTTTACTGAATGCACCCAGAATGAGTGGTATCAACATTTGTCTGTGCAAAACATTGTGGAACATTTTTAAATACCAAACAAATGTTTAAACATCACCATCTGGTTGTAGATACACCAATACAAACAACCAAACATGATACAACTAAGTGTGTTAATCAGCCCCTGATGATTAATTCCCACGTCATTTCCCTGCTTCCCTACCGTTCGGCTACTTCTGCGTCTTTTAGACCCAGGCTCTTCCATATGTGCACGTGACTGCATACACACACAAACACGCATGCTCATCCAATTAGAGCTAGGCAGAGTGGGATCCCAGTTCTTACCAAGACCTTTGATTCATCCATATTATAAATTATGAATAATGAAAATAATGGAAATTCCACGAGCAGACACAAAAAAAAGCAGGACGACAGTAGCCCAGATGCATTCTTCTCCCAGTTCTAATTAGACCCCACCAGCTCTGCTGCACACTTCACTCATCAGATTACACTGCCTCTCACTTCAATCATGACAAGGCTAGGTATGCAAAGTTGGATGAATGTACAAAAACGTTTTGCCTTTCTGCATTCCCGTTGGTTGGCTCAGTCCTACTTTGCTGAACTCAGTAACCCTTTATGAGCCACCATCCCTTAAAAAGGGGAAAAAAAAAACAAAACGTACTTTAGAATGCCAAGACCCAAATGACTCAAAGAAAAACACATCTTTCAGTGGTTTTGTTAGCCGTTTTTCCTCCCATGACACATGATTTTTTATGCAGCAGAGGGTCCAGATTTCAAAGGATGGGTTTCTCATTATCTCACCCCAACCTGAGAAACAAAAGATGATAAAGCAGAAGTCAGCTGGAGAGATGTGTTTTTCTCATTATCCTCAACTGCCCTTTACTATTTTGTTTCTCATCCTCCCTGTCTTCTGTTAGCTGACACTCCTATTTTGACAGAAAAGTTGCCTGCCTGAGGATCAAGAACTCAAACGGAATCTCTCCCTAAATTTCCCTGTTATTATCTATTTGTAACAGGGACTACAAAAGACATCTTTCACACGTAAACATCACAGACACAAACTGTATGGATTTGTGTTTCTCTCCTCCTCCATGACTTCTTGAAATATCTTCCAGGTGAATTGTAGGAGAAATGAGAGCTAGCAATGCTTTGATAATTGTTGAATATTTCCATGCAGTGTATGTCTAAAACAGATATAAAGCCACAGTCTCTTCCATAAATAATAGTAAGAAAAGTATTTTATCTAATGCTAAGTGAATTTCCCAGCAACAACAGGAATGAAATATTTCCGCACCACCCCAATATTCTCGTACTGCTGAAGAATTTCATATAAGAACAAAAGAGATTTCTATAGTTTACTGTGTGCACATTTGAACTTGACTTCGAATGGGAATAAAATTTTCAAATTTAAATGTCAGAATCATAATTTAAATGTCTGAAGTCAGGCAACTTGTGTAGCTAATTTTCCAGCCTTCCTATTAGTCGATGACGAGAGTCAGGTGTCTTCACTGTAACCATCTCAGACAACTATATTAGAATTATTTTTTTTATATTGATTTAGATATCAGACTTCTGGACACACAGCAAGTACTGAGTTTTTGAAAAACTTCATCCAAAATTCTTTTCAAAAAGTTTTCTTCAAGAATATAAATATACATAGACTTCATTCTGGCAGCAAAACTGGATAGATGCTACAACGGAGGTGAAATTTTCCTTTTTGAGAGAAGGACTTGACTGACCACCAAATTTTTCAGCTACTCCAACTCTAAAAAAGGAAAAGTGTTTTTTACAGTATCATTTCCAACAAAAGTGAACCAATTATATTTGGCACATCCTGCTTTGCAGCTCACTCTTCTTTTCTCGAAGATTCATGATGAGGAAGCATGTGTCAAGTAATACTTTTCTCCAAGAACTGACTGTATTGTCTAACCTAATGGATGATGGATGCTCCCAGGTGATCAGGCTGTCTCCTCTGAACCTCTGTAAAACAGAAGTGTCATAATTCCACCCCAAAAAAGAATGAACGACAAAGAAGCAATGCAATTGGCATCTCAAAGTTACCTGCCCTCTCCAATGCCACCTAATAGTAAACAGAAACAAAAAGCAAGAAGAGAAACCAGCTTAATAACTTGGTCTCACACAAATAAGTCAAATGTAACCGAGTTAAGCCTGAATCCTTCACGTCCACCCCATGACAAGGAATGGAAACCCATTACCTCGAATGTAAATGTCAGCCCTCCAGGTGACAATGACAACACTCTAAGCTTCTCTTTTACTCATCAAAGCATTTTAAATATGTTAAGATATTTCCTCAACAAGCAATACTTGCATATTGGAGCCTCCTGTCACTGCTACTTCAAAGCAGAGGGGTTTGAAGCATGTTCTTGGCTCTCACTGGGAGAAATCACTCATGTAACAAGGATGCAAGGTGAAGTTGCAGCAGGTGTCTACACTGCATCATATGTATTCAAATGAATTCAGCACCCGCTGAATTACCTTGCATATTAAGTGAATCAGGCTGTCAGTTTCATTTGCCTCTGTCTTTGAGCAACTTGGTCTAGTGGGAGGTGTCCCTGCCCATGGCAGCAGGGTTGGAACAAGATGATCTTTAAGGTCCCTTCCTACCCAAACCATTCTATGACTCTATGATTCCCCTGTAGAAGATCTATGGCATTTTCTATGTCCCCTTTTACAGAAGTACATGTGGATGCAGGGAGTTTGGTGCCTTCTCTGCACTTCAAGGATGAAAAGAAAGAGTACTTCAATCTCTTTGTGTGAAGAAGCTTAACCAATGTTGAGGGAACATTGTCATTTAAGTTACTTTCCTCTAAGTCACTCTGAAGAACATGCCAGTAGTTAATGGAAAGCAGTCTTCGTCTTCTCTTGGGATTGCCTCTCCAGTGTCACTTCCACAGAAGTCTAAATCTCCTCCAGTGGAGACCAGCTGGTATGTACTGCTATGAAGCCAATACAGCTTGGCCAACCACACAACATGCAGTTCATGACAGTACCAATTACTCAGTGCTCCTGAAATTCAGAATACTTGTGTGGAGGCTTATATGAATGTGTCCACAGGGGCTAATGGCTTATGCTTTCAGCCACTTATTTTTGAAATCCTTTAGCAAGACTCAATTCTAGAACCTCTTGATCCCTCAGAGAAATACAAGGAAGAAGGAGATAAGTGTTTTGCTTGTCACGGTTTAACTCTGCTAGGCAGTTAAGCACCACACATCCACTCACCCACTGTTTCACTCGGGAGGGTGGTGAGGGAGGCAATCAGAGGGGTATAAGTGAGAAAAATCATGGGCTGAGATAAGGCAGTTTAATAATTAAAAACAAAAAGCAAACAAAGCAAAGCAAACAAAAAAACCCATCAAAACCAAACAACAAAAAAAAACCAACCAAACAACAACAAAAATTTTAAAAAAAAAAAAAAAGAGAACAAAAAACCCACATCTTAAAAAGAAGTCAAGAAATAAAACAAAGAAACCAAGTGATGCAAAAAACCTCCAATTACTCACCAGCCAGTCGATGCCCAGCCAGTCCCTGAACAATATCAGCCCTGGCCACCTTCACACACATCCCCACACACAGCAGATTTTGTTCCCAAGCACAACATCATATGATGGGGAATATCCCTTTGTTCAGTTGGGGTCAGCTGTCCCAGCTGCGTCCCCTCCCAGCTTCTTGTACAACCCCCAGCCTACTCGCTGGTGGGGTGGTATGAGGAGCAGAAAAAGCCTCAGCACTGTGTAAGAACTGCTCCTCAACTGCTAAAACATCCCTGTGTTAGCAACACTGTTTTCAGCCCAAATCCAAAGCACAGCCCCATACTAGCTACTGTGAAGAAATTCAACCCTATCCCAGCGAACACCAGTGCATTGTTGGGCCAAATAACCTGCAGGGATCGGAGGAGCAGAGATTTGTGCATATAGGGAAAAATTGCTAGGCTGAAGGGCTTCATTCTGTGAGGACAACAAATGGATTTTTAATCCTAATTGACTCCCCTTTTTATGAAAATGCTTTTTTACATGCAAATATAACTCCTAGACTTTGGACAACTAAAGGTGACTGGTCTCCCAACCACATTTTTGGAAACACCATGGGAAAGAGTCAACAAAAACAGCGGTCTGTAATGGAAACCCTTCTGCAATGCTCATGTGGCAGCTGCCATCATCGTCTCCAGTGTGGAGACTGGTTTTCAAATGATGTATATACACCCAGCTCCTCTGAACCCAGTGGCACTTTTCCAGACAGCAGGAGCTGAGGATCTGAATCCTATACATTTTACATGAGCACTGGGAGGGGAGGGGGGGAAGTACTGTTTGGGGGGGAAAATGACACAACATTAAACTTTATTTTAAATTAAATACTTTGAAGCATCAGCAGGAGCCTGTGGTTGCTGAATCCTGGCAGTGGTTACTCCCTCGTGGATTTTGGAATATAAGTGTCTTTGCCAAGTATACAAATGACCTTTGGTTCTGCAGGAAAACACTTATGGGTTTCACTTTAACGTTTGTCGTACACCATAAGTAGACTACAGGTGTGATGATGCACATACACATAAAAGTTACACATTGGTGTATGCATATTGAACTGCTCCCTATATAATGTTATTACTGTGGGCTTTCAGCTTTTAAGCTAACAGAGAAACAGAGAACTTGACTTTTAGCTGAATGGAAAAATAGACCAAATGTCATTCATTTTTGAAACGAAGGAGAAAAATGTACTAAATTCAAGGAAACTGTATTTGATTAATGTGTTCTGAGAAATTCATTGTTGATGTAGGTCAGGCAAGATGGTCTATGGATTCTGGAGGAAGAGATTTGAATACACTATTAAATACAAATCAGATAACTTAAAAAATCAATTTTGTTCAAGGGAAAAAGTTCTCTCAAGCCAAAAGAGACTCAACTAATTATATCAGGAAAGTGCATGTAATGCACTGTATATGCACTACTATAGATTTTTTGTCTGTTCACAGAAACAGACAGGTAGAAAACTATGGCAGATGAGCATAGCCCAGCTCAAAAAATGAATTTTATGGCCTTTTGCAGATATATGACTCTGACCTAAGCTGTGGTTTGATCAATTTCCATATTGTCATCACTCTCCAAGGAAGATGAGAGTAACTATAACTCACAAGCAGAGCCCAAAGCGGAAACTTATCCCTTATCAGATGGAATAGGGACAGCTCAAAAGTGAAACCTGATCCTGGAACGAGAAATCATATGAATGTACTTAAGCCCTAATATATTACATATATTAATTAAAGATGTAGCACTTCCCATTTACTTAAATGTGGCAGTCCAGTTTAAAGCACACTGTTCTGAGTTTGGGTTCAGTTGAACACATTCCCTACCCTCATCTCATATCATATTTCCTTCAATTTCCACAAAAATTCAGTTTGCCGATGCTTCAGTGATTTTAAGCACCAAAGATGTTAAAGACTGAGAATTCTGCTCTGGGTCTGGAGCAAGAACCATGTCTCTATCTTCCCTTTAATGTCTACCCTGCAAAATGCAAATAAGAGCCCAGGATTTGCCATTTACTAGGGAGTGCAGATTTTAGAAGTCTAAGGAGAAGGACTCCTAAAATGCCATAAATAAACAGTTAATTCATTTATTAAGAAAAAAATGTGGATAAAAACTCTTTGGCTGTCTCCCTTGTTGGTACAAACATGGTACTTTGAATGAATGCTCTCTGCTATGTATTCTAGGTAGCAGACATATTGATCCACCAGAGACATCTTGCTACTGCTATATAATAATATTTTAAATCCTTTTATTTCCTTCTTAGGATTCAGCGCTGCATTTAAGAGAATACACCCCTAAGGACCGGCCAACATCTGGTGTATATATAGGGATGAATCACAAGATGGATATAAAGAAAGAAAGATCTAAAATCCCTTGACAAAGTAGCTGTTTCAATCCTTTAAGAAGCCCACTGAAAGTTTATCTTAAATGTGATTTCAGGAGCCAAAAAAGTTTTCTACACAATTTATTTTCCTTACAAAAGAAAAATGTATTTTTAAAAAAACAGAGCTGCCATGTGGATCCCCACAGCAGTGTAGCTATTTTCTTTCAAGTTACGGTTGCTTCTTAACACTATAATTAAGTTTGAATAATGCTGCCACAGTAAATCATGCACTTTACACAATTACTGTACAAAATGTAAAAGGGAAATAAAATATGATGTGAGCTTTGTTAAACTTAAAATACACTTGATAATCACTTAACTTAATTAGATATATTTGCCTCCTGAAATACTCACTGTACTAAAGGTGATGTTCACCTTTGCAAGGAAAATAATCCTCTCCCAGAGCCAAAGGCGTATATCCCACTTCTATTTATTATTATTACAGTAACACTTCTGTATGAAGCATCACTAGCCCAGCAGCCAGGGGACACTTTCCTACTCCCAGCTCTGTCAACGGTCTGCTCTGTGTTCTTGGGCTGGTTATGCCAGCTCAGTGCCTCTGTTTCCAGATCCATTGCTTACAAGTCTTTTCCTTGTGGAAGCTATTGTAATACTATGTACAGCATAATAGTTAGTAATAATTACTGTAATATACATAATTATATTATGTGCCATGTCAAGAATAATAGTTATAGTAAGAAATCCCTGATACTTCAAGGAAATTAACGTTTTGTGGTTATAAACTAACCTAGATTTACAATTCCCCTGGTTTCATGAGGTTCCTTTAGTATTTTTAAATAGTGTTTCTTTTAAAGGACACGTAAGTGTTCTTTTTCTCTTTCTTTGTATATTTGCAAGCAGATTGGAATATGCATAGAGCTTAGACAGTATTGTCCTTTTGTAGGGCTTGGCAGAGCTCCATTTATTTCCATGGGATTGCGTCAATTTACATCAGATGAGAATCAAGCTTTTGTTTTCCTCTACCTTTTAGAGACTGATTTATTTTAAGCACCCATAGTGATAAAACAGAAAGACTCATCCATTATGGTTTCATATCTCTGAAACTCATTATTCTTCAGGGGGAACCACAGAGAGGAAGTTCTGTCTTGGATACTTACCAGCACAGTACTGAAGAGTAAGCTGGTGGGTTTGAGCATGATGCAGTTGCCTACGCTCTACACAACTAAGCAGAAAAATGGGGAACAGACTCATGTATTTTTTGCTCCTTCAAACCCAAGATCTACTGAAAAGGTGATAGATGTACATTTAAAACAACCTAAAAGGTCTTTTAGGTCACACTGTCCAAAGCAGCAAAGCTATGTGCTCCCCCTTGTCTTGCAACGCATGCCTCCACGTTAAGGTTACAAGGTGGCCTATAGTTGGTGATCCCACTTGCATCACCCAAGAGGTGTCCTGTGTCAACGAGAACCTTCCTCGTGTCTCTCAACGTAATGTTCCTGGCCACTTTGAGTCATCTTAAAATGGTCAAGGTCTGAACTATTCTCAGAACTACTAAAGTCTGTCATAGACAGTTTTAGTAGAGGTTGATTATAGTCAGGAGCATCACAGGCAGTCAAAAATGTACCAAGAAGTTTTATGCTATGTGGGTTTCATATCAATTAAATCTTCCATGCTCCTGAAGCTGATTGCCTAAATGTTATTTTCAATTAAAGGATCATCTCAAAAAAATGGTCAAAACCCAATTTAATTCAACTTTTCCCCAATTTTATCTATATGAGTGACTTTGTCAAATAGTTCCCTCAGGCTACAGAATCTGTGTCTTCCAAGAAACACCATTTCATGAGATTATTTATTATTTAGTCATCTAATTTAATAATTAACAATTGTCTTTAATTCTAATTATTAATATCATGGACACTAAAACTAATAAAGCCTAATTCCTTAAGGAGTCCTGTCTTATGGCTGTAGCTTCTCATGTGTAATAAATTGTATGTTCCAACTAAGATCTTTGTCCTGTTTTGGAGCATAGAAGATATTCTTCCATGTGTCTGGACTGCAGTCACTCTAGACCCTTTCCATCACTTAGAGTCTAATCGAGTCTTACCTGTTTTGAAATTTCTACCGCTCCATAATCAGGCTTGACACTGGTTAGCATTTTCACACAAACACAATGGAAAATCAGGATAGAGAATGAAAATAAATGAAATATCGTGGTAATTTAGGGATCTCTTTTTCCCAAGAGAGGGCTTTCCTCTCTCTGGAATGTCAGAGCGAGAAGAAAGGGAATGATGAACCAGTTCAGTTCAGGTTAATACACAATTTTTCATACCAGAAAGTAAATCGATAAATGGTTGCCTAGATCAATTTTCTGTCATGTCTATGCAACTTACTGAGGAAATGTAGCAAGGGAAGCACTTGAGGATCTGGCAGGTAGGAACAGAACTGGCATTTTGATTATTATATCTGGAGAGTTTTGAATTACTAAATTGGGGAGTGGAATTTTTTTTTCATATGTGAGACTGAGCTTTGTATTCATTACACGTACACACTACTTCAATTGTTGTTTATGCTCTCTGATTAACTGTAAAAAATGTTATACCATTTAAGTGTGAAGGTCTCCACTAAAATTACAGAAATGTGTTTATGGGAGACACAATATGTACAGCAGTTGTTTATTAAGGTCATTGGTATAAAATGTATGATTGATGCAATGACTGTGCATCATTACAGCACTGAACATAAAACACACCAACAGGGCACCTTGCCAGATGCAGACAGCCTCTCCCAAACAGGGCTGAGACTGATGCTCAAGCAGTGTATGTGCTGCAGCCTTTTCCTACACTGTACCTTTAGCAGCAGAGGTTACTACAGCAGTGTCCTACTCATACTGAATTCACCAGGGGCCAGCCTCCAGCATTGCAGGTGGAAGGTTTTGACTGACCAGGCTCTTAAATCTGCTTTGTGCAACTCCAGCAGTGCAAAATAGACTTAATGCCAGCTTATTGGCAAGGACATGGGTGCAACAAACTCCCAGGTGGCAACAAGAGCACCTTTTGAATTAACTAACTCAAGAGCAGAGTATCTGGTTCCTACTTGCTTCTGCTGCCCGTTTGCTCCTGTAAGGAGAGCAACTGGGAACCTGAAATCATTCCTGTATCTTGGTGGGTTCATGCTGGGTTTCCTTAGTCCCCTACTATCTCTCCATACTCACTGATTATTTTGGTTGACAATTATGGGTACATTTTGACAATTATAGATGTATAATAATACATCTACAATACGTAATAATACAGTATAAAAATACTTTTAAATTCATTTCTAAAGTAGCCTGTAACAAAGCTGAAAGGAAAAGGTAGCTAGGTTTTATCTATGCACTATGTAAAGCAGCTGCTTCAGACTGCTACTAAATCTGTGTGAAACAATCCTGCATTCTGAAATAAAAGTAGACATTCCTGGGTTGTTTTTTTTTCCTCAGAGCTGAGTAACACAGAGTCCATATGACTGCGGTCCAGGCAAGCTGTTGAAAGTAAGAACTTCTTGAAAAAAAAAAAAAAAAAGATTTTGGCTTACACTTGCCAAATTTTGCAAGCATCCTGTTTACTGACTGGGACATTCAAGTGAAATCAGACAAGTGGGCTATGACCAAAGCTAAAAATAAAATTTCAAGTAGACTGTGTAAAGCTACAGCTCTAATCCCTCCAGAAAAACCTTTTTCAGTTTCATGAGGATTTTAAGAATACTTCTCTCATTCTAATACAGTTTGAGACTTAGAGAATGTACTTCTTCTAAGAAACTATCCCACTGCAACTTGGGCCAGGTGCAGATGCAGAGCACAACCCTAACTTCCCTGGTCTGTCACCAAAGAGAATGACTTTATTACAGCATGCAGAGACAGAGATTTGACAGACAGCTGGCCATCCAAGCACTCTATTATTAAAACCTGTGTTCAGCAGGATGCATTGTTTGAAAGTCATGTTTGCAAAAGCAGTCTCCTACTACTAGCATCTGCATTAACTATTAGTTTTATGAAGTACAAACTGCTTTGCAATGTCATTGACACAAAGCAAGCTTAGCCCCGTGCCTACTTGAAGGAGAAAGAAAAAAACATCTCCTGGGGTTATTTAATTTTTTTCCAAACTTGTGTTGTGAAAGGCCTCACGGCAGTTTGACAGAACTCTCAGAGCTACAGCTAGAGGCATGCTGAGACCTTATCTTTTGCAAAGAAAAAGCTGGAGCCTTTTTGCTTTCATCAGGAGAAACAATGAGGACAGACTAGGCTGAGGCACAGGTAAATCTTGTTTTGTCTGTGCTGCCATGAAGGTAGGACCAAAGAAGGTCTTAATAGCCTGATAGGTGCATTGTCTTGTAGTCATAAATCTGGGCACGGCATGCAGGTAGGAGATTAATACAGTTTTATTACCAGAGCTTTGCCGATCTACTCCACAATCCAACCACCAGTCTGACCTCCAGATGCTCTGGGGTTGTCAAATTACTGTGCAGGCACTATGAAGGAAAGTGCTGTTAATGGGAGAGGGGAAACACTAAAAGTAAAGCTAGGTCCCTGCCACAGAACTTGTATTTCCCTACAGCTTTACCCAAAGTTCTTGGCAGTTCAGTTTCCATTTTTTAGACTCCTCTGAGTGTGCTGTCAAAGCTGTAGATATTTGGCCCCCTCAAAGTGGGTATTTTTCACAGAATCACAGAATCACAGAATGTTAGGGATTGGAAGGGACCTCAAAAGATCATCTAGTCCAATCCCCCTGCCAGAGCAGGAACACCTAGGTCAGGTCACACAGGAACACATCCAGGTGGGTTTTGAATGTCTCCAGAGAAGGAGACTCCACAACCTCTCTGGGCAGCCTGTGCCAGTGTTCTGTTACCCTCACTGTGAAGAAATTCTTCCTCACATTTATGCAGAACCTCCTATGTTCCAGCTTACACCCATTGCCCTTTGTCCTATCATTGGATGTCACTGAGAAGAGCCTGGCTCCATCCTCATGACACTCACCCTTTACATATTTATAAACATTAATGAGGTCATTTTTGGCTTTCCCACACTTAACCCTAGAAATTCCTCAGATTCACATGCAGACTTGTAAGGCCTTCATATTTCTCTTTCCCTGAAGGTATGTTTGAAGCCAGTCAAATCATTGCCCAATATCTCTGTCCTCTGTTTGCCAAGGGTTCATTTGCCTGCCCCTACACGCACACACACACATACACACACACATAAGTACAGTACATAGAGCACACAGAACGGGAAGACATGCTCCTGCCATACGGAATGAGGTTGAGCATGCATGGTCATTCATTGAGAAGACCCCATACCACTTCATGTGGAGCTTCTCTGCATTGGACTAGAAACATGTAATAAACTGCAAGGTAAGAAAGAGCCACCAGAGTAGAAGAGGAATCTGCACTTACACTCCGCTGCTGATACAAGTTAATAAAACAGACCATCACAGCAAACTTCACCATTCAGACATTTAGTCTCTCAATGGACTATGTTTATATTCCTTCTATAGATCACAGAGTCACAGAATGGTAGGGGTTGGAAGGGACCTCCGAAGATCATCTAGTCCAACCCCCTGCTAGAGCAGGATCCTAGACAATGGAGAGACCACAGCTGGACCTAAACTGTAGGACTCACAGGATCTTTAGAGTCTCAGGGCTGAGCACTGGCCACAGCCATGTCCTCACTGAAACTTGGGAATTTTCCCCCTCCGTCCTTTGGTTTCCCCTGGAGAGAAACTGTGCAGATTAGACACACCCCAGTGCACCACCAGAATCTAATTCATCTTAGAATTTAACAGTCTGTTTACCCTAGACACCTATCTTATGGTATGAACCACCCACCTATATTTCTGTTGACTGTCAATGACTCACTGGACAGCTAAACTCAGATGAAATTATTTCCATCTGAAACGTTCTGCAGGATCAGATTATTTTGCAATTACATGGTATTGTAAGAGTTTGAAGAGTTTTATTTAAATGTTCAAAAAAAAAAAAAAAAGCTCAAAGAAAAACTACAAGAACTCAAGCTCAAGTCTCAAACATACCAAAGCTGTGAATTTTTCCAGTAATCCATTTTCTGCAGTGGTAGGAAAATGTTGACTTCCTCTATTAAGTATTATAATTGGTAAGAAAAAATACAGAACAGAAAAAGGTCTTTGGCTGCTGTGTTAGCTATCACCTCCAAGAATAATTTTGATCTTGCAATTGTAAGAGCTAATCTACAGCACAGAATTTATATAAGACATTTTTGGCTGGTTTATGAGAGAAAAATCTTGGCACTCTCATAAACATCAATGTATGTGTCTTAAAAGTAATGTTCATAATTTACATAAACTAAATAAGATAAATTGGAAATTTCAACTCTGAGGCAAAAAGTGTGTCTAAAAGGCAATTTCAGATTGAATTAAGTGCCAGAAGGATGAAAGCCTACTAAAATATTTCTCCTTTCCTGAAAATGATAATATCTCAAAACTGGGCACACACACACACACGCCCCCAGCACGTGTTACACAGACACCTGTACCTGTCACCTCCTCCTGTTCAAATCCAGAGAATTTTGTGCCAATGTAATATTCTTCCTGCACTTCAAGCATCTTTTCTAGCCTAGTAGTCTGGTCTACTGTCTATTCCTGCACCCTAGTTTGATTTCAGTGCTGTAAATTGTCAGGCAGACCCATAACAAAAGGTCACGCTGTCTAGTGTTTGCAGTGTGGACCCAGCCAGAGCTGAACTGCTCCCAACCATATTTCCCCTCCAGTAAGCTCTCAGTTATACTGCTCTAATGCAGTCTGATTCCTAGGTCTTTTCTCAAACTAACACTCAGGTCAGTCACTCACCATTTTTCTGCCATGGTGTTGCCAAATTTGGGGTACATAAACATTCTCTTTTTTTTCCCCCAAATGTAATAATCCTGCCACTAGGCTGATTTAAAAAAAATAAAATGTTTATGGTTCTGATTCTCTTTAGTCATGTACCTTGTCCATGAATTTACAGACAGATAAGATGACAACAAACTGGATCAAAAAGATGATTAAACCAAATTTCAGTGTTTCACACCCACCTTTGCATCTGTTTGAAAGGCTGTAAATTATCAGAGGACTCAGCAAGGGAGAATTGAGCCCAGACAATTAAAGATTCACTGTTCAGGTTTCTCAGGTGCCTTTTCAAGTTCTGGCTTGGCAAAGGAGAATTAGAGAAATTCATAAAACACAGAAGTGTTTTGAGGGTCATTCATGGGATGTTTTATGTTGCTTTAGTAGCTCATGTCCATTATTGTAAAGAACACAGCAAAAGCAAGCAAAGACAAGAACAGAGTTTAGCCCTGAGATTTATCCCTGCTAAGAATGCAAATGAAATTCACGTATATCTCTAAAAGGTTATTTATTATGTTGAAAGTATTAAGTAAAAGTGTTTCAAAATGGATGTCCTTTCATATCCCTGTGCTTATGAAAGTCCATTTACTGTAAATGACAGTTAGTAAACGTGTGTTTTATTTCAGGCTATAAATAGTTGAACTTTGCTAGTTCTCTCAGAGGGACACTATGAGACAGTTGCTTAGATCACACACTCCATGCTAAGGAGCATAAAAAAACAAGCCCCCCCAAAAAACTTTCATTTTTTAAAAGGTATTGAGTATTCAAGCTATATACAGACTGTGTACTCCCCCTTTTCCTTAAATAGAGTATATCTAATTGTCTGTTCATCCAATAAGAATCATGAATCAAATAAAGTAGAAATGGAAAATGTGCAAACTATGTTGAAGTTAAATTTTAAATAGTCTCTCAAACTCTACCTATTAGGACCAAATCCTGAAATACTCGTGAACAAGAACCAAGAAATAGCTATTAAGAAAGGAAGGGGGGAAAAAAATAAAAATATCTTAATCCAGAAATGATAAAAGGAGATTCCAACCATTGTCTTAGTTCTGGCACTTATTTTCCATACAGTCTTGGTTCAGTTGCTTATATTTTTACTACAAGATTCCTATAAATAAAACACTACATAATCCCATCTGTTTTTTGAAAGGTTTAGTGTTCATAAAATAGTTATTAGACCAATCAGTCATAGATGTTATAGGAATATCAGCCATGATTAAGAGTAACATGAAAAATGACCAGGAAACCAACTTTTCAAGAAATTTGGGGTTTATTTCACCTCCACTATTTGCTGAATTCCAAAAATTATGGAAATATTCCCTCTAGCTGAGTTCATACAAACACTGCCCCTGTCCAGGTTTCCACTTCCAGTATCATGGACATCACTCCATAAGAAATGAGACAGGCTAGTGAGGGAGCAGCTCACTCTACACTGAGGTCTGCTTGCAGAAGAGGATGCTGCCAGGCTAACTCAGAAAAGAAGAGAGTAGAAAAGTATTGAAGTTCTTGTGTTTAGGAAACAATGTCCCTTGACTAAATATTTCAAAGCAAATAAACCACCTGTTTTTGAAGACGTGAGGAAGAAGCATGCACCTGTTTTCTTGAGATTGGAAGAAGAATTCTCCTATCAAAAACGAGCAAAATTTCTTAAAAACTCAGATGGCAATTCCCCCAAGCTGATGGAAACAACTGGCTGATGACAGCCAGCTGAGGGCCCCATCACAGCTGCTCAGAATGAAGCTTCTCACACAGCATGGTTAGAGGAATACAATTTTTTGAAAAATCGAAGTCATAGGGGAATACAGAAGATGTCTAGTGTTTATAGAGACTCCAACGTGCACCATCAGTGGATGGATGTTTGATGCCGGCCCCAAGAGCATAAGAGGGAAGGCATGACCAGGTGGGACCTGCCTAGACAGTAGGCTTTCTCCTTAGAGAACAGAATCGGTGAAAGCAGATATTTCAGCTAGTAACAAATAATCACAGAATCATGGAATAACCTGAGTTGGAAGGGACCCACATGGATCATGGAGTCCAATGCCTCAAGGTTGCCTCAAGGGCAACCTAACAATTAAACCATATATCTAAGTGATACTCTGATACACTTAACACTGATAATTATGAGACAAAGACTTTTATGTCTTTACTTTGTAAGCACAAAGTGCAGACTCTGCCAGAACAGAAAGACTGATATTTCGTAAGACTACATGAACATGACTGCAACCACAAGTTATTAACACAGCCACTGGGCCACTGAGAGCAAGGATCAATTGCTGAGACACCCAGTGCTACGTGAGGTACTTCAGGTTAGTTAAGACTAAGATCTATGGGAGACCTGCACTCTTCCAGACCATCAGCTGGAGACGAGCACTGATACACTGGGAATCTCAAATGGCATTAGGTATTTGTATTTAGGCAAAACAGCTGGTGGAATAATAACACAGAATAAAAGCTCTCCAAATAACCACTTAAAGAATAGAATTAGAAAAATCCTGGAGAGAAAAGATAGAAGTAATGTCAACTATTTTAGGAATGCTGGTGACTCAGCCCAAGACTTGCAAGGCCACCTTAATTACCTGGAAATTTCTATCAGACTCCAAGCCTTCTAAATAAAAGGGTTTTAGAGACTTTTTCACTATCCTCACAGTAAGTTCACATATAATAATAACCTGTTTGATCCTAAGCCAAAGTTGAAACACACACAAAATAAATACCTTCTAAACCATTATTTTATTTTTAAATTTAAACTATCTTAATAATGGTATTTTCTTTCCACAATATTTGAGTGAAAGTCACAGACAAGAACAAAATTATACTGGATGATTTAAAAGTGAGAAAGCAATAGCTTTTATGTTAAAGAGGTTATAATCAGAATATAAAGCAGGACACAGCAGATGGGTTTATTCTGATGGAAGGGCACAAGGAAATGATGAGGCAAAAGTCAATCAATATGAACAGGAATGCAGTTAGTGAACATATAGCCAAACCATCATCCCCTTTTTTGAGGGCATCACAAACCAGACTGTTTTAAAGGGGAGTCTGAAAGCAGGTGATCTGATAATTTCGGGTATATTCCTGTGGAGCTTCCATTACCATGAGGAAGGTAATGGGAAAAAGGATGAGTATGCTTCAAAATTCACCAAGTAGAGGGGCAGCATGAAACGCCAATTCAAAATGGTTTTAGAAATACCTATGCTAATAGAAAGACCGCGGGTGGGATAAGGATGACCATGAGGAACATGGGCAGATAGATTCTGGCTGCTTTGACAAAGGGGATGTAGTGGAAATACTTTAAAAGATGGCAGACTTTTATATGTTAATTTAGAAGTGAACATTAAGCTTTCCCAGTAAACAAGGTTGGGTCTCATAGGGTTTTCTTCCTACTTCATTTTTAACAATCAAATGGACATATTCACCTTTTAGACACTTGAAATTTCTCTTATAATTAAGTTTAATATCACTGAAGTCAAGGAGATCCTCTCCATTCATTTCAGGACTAGAACTGTGCTTTATTAAAGAACATTTGTAATTTTTTTTTATTTAATAAATTACTCAAATTTTTATTGATTTATTTTTTATAAATAACAATGGGGCATGGAAAAGTTAAGAAGTTACTTTTTTGCCCCAAAACTACAGAAAGCTACTGTAAGATCATAACAAGCTTTTTTCCAAAAGTGTTACTTCCATTGTAATGTCAAATTATTTTGCAGCATTTAACTCTTGAGGTAAAACCCATGGCCCTTATTGAAGTTGATGGGAATTCTGCACATAGAATAAAGCCTATATACTTGGACATCTTTTTATTTTAATACTCTTTGGGAGTCAGAAGAAAAACGTATCCCAAAAGTCATGCTAGCCATTCTTGGAGTTCATCCCAGAGTAAAACTCTCAGAAGGATCTTGCTGTCTCTTAGTCCTTTTAAGCAGATTTGGAGCTCATTACAGAGTGCATCTGATCCCACCGCAGTCTGTAAAGAGACATGAGGCTCACTATGACTGCAAAAGTGCAAGTCTCCAAAAATTGCATGCAGCTGGTTTAAAAAGCTTTAAGCCCTGCATTTCAGAAGCTTGCAGTAAACTTCACTGACATGTCAACAAAACTGGAGGCTATCATGAATTCCCAGTTATCTTCAGGTGAGGGGTTCCTGTGCCAAGGAAACTACAGCAGGAATGGCAGCCCTGGATGAATGTTTGCAGTAGATTTCCTCCTTTATTGCTATTTTCACAATTACTTAAAAGTCTAGGTACATTAAAGTAGCACCTAAGTATATTAAAGTAGCACCCAGGAGACAGCCATAACTCCTGAGTATACAAACGTACAGTAAAAAGAAATAACCTGTCCTCAACTTAAATAGAGAAGGTACCCAAAGAGTGAGCAAAGAGGGATCCTGGGGATGGGAACTGGGGCAAAGAGAGACTAATTCACTTGCCTGAAGTGGCAGAGCTCAGAACTGAAGACCAATTTCCCAATTCTCACACCAGTGCCTGAACCATAAAGCCAATTCTCTGCAGACCTCTATTTTTATCCTTCATAACTTTTTAAAAAACATTCCTATAGGGACCATTTTCTCATTGTTTCGACAGAGCACAAGGGTGAAATACTGGGGGGCAGGCAGGTAGATGAACTGTATCTGAGTTACACTGCAGCAGGAAAATATGTTTGTCCTTTAACAGTGAAAGATGCATTTTTCATTCAGGTAACTCAAAAACAAATTATTTTTTATTATATATTGAATGTAGCTAAAAGTGAACATATTTCCTTATACATCTGTGCTCACAGAAAGCAAAGGCAAAGTAATGTGCCCAGCCAGTTCATCTTCAGCAGCTTGTTCGGAGCTTCCTCTCTTTGTGTCTTTCTCATGATTTCTTCTCTCACGATTCTCTCTTCCAACCCCTACCATTCTGTGATTCTGTGATTTCTTCAAACTTAACAGAGACATTTGTCCTCACTGAGAACACAAGCCAGATTGGAAATGTAGTGATTTTTAAGACAAGTTTGTGTTGAGCTTTCCAAATGTAACATTAAAAAATATATCCCTGAAATGCAAGGCTTTTCATTGCACATTATTAAAAGCAATTTTGTCATAAGCTGACAAGCAAATGTTTTATTAAACCTGTTGGAATTCATTGTTAAATAACAACAACATTCAACATTTATATCCTTAAATCTCTGCACATACATAAAACACCAAATCTTGCAACACAAGTGGATCAATTCTTCTTTTATTATTATTACTAAATCTGCTTTACGACATGCAGCACTGAGGCTCAATTTTCCACCATCCAGGTTTCTCCCATGTGTGCTCATTTACATATGTGAATGTTAGTTTAAAATGAGTAAACATAGCAGTTTTCACCCATACTGAACTGACTATGCAACACTGTAAAAGACCCTATAAAGCAATGAATCAAGATTTCAGTCCTCGTAGGCTCTGGAATCTGGTGGAAGAGCAATATTCAGAACCAACTAAGATTGTTGGGTGGTAGAGTTGGGATCAGGCCCTGAGGTTTCCATATGTTCATCTCACCAGGACAGCAGCACTTCTTGTGGCCTGTCCACTGTATTTGCAAGAGGTGAAGTTTAAATGCACCAGGCAAAATTAAAAGGATACGAATTTAACTTTAATCAGCCCCAGCCTCCCAGGTATGCGCTCCTGTCATGTATCAAACATGTAGTCATGCATCTCCTCTCTTCTCTGGTCCATCTCTCCACTGACAAAATCTGCAGAACACTCAGCTCTGGGACCAGTGGGGATGTTTGCTGTAAAGACAGAAACATTTGCTTCTCTGTGAACATTCAGCATCCACTATTTAGTAAAGCTCAGATGTTTTTTCTGAGAACGGGACATGATCACACCAGATAAAACTCAGGGGAATGTTTAGGGAGTGCAGCAGTCATATTTTCTGTAAGGATGATGCAAGAGGTGATATGTTTTCTAAGCCTGGCAAAAAAAAAAATTGCCAAGATGTAGGATATCATTAATTATCTGTTGCCACACTGTTTCGCTCAGTTCTCCTTTTGATCATGCCAGGAACAGAAGGAACCAAATTCTGTCAAGTTTTTGTATCAAGGGAACAGGGAATACTATTTTGTATTCAAGCAGTTCACATTTTGGGGCACATGGGCTGGTCCTATGAGAAGAAAAATGATAGTGAATCACATGACGTTTATGCACTCATATTTTGGGTTGGTTGTTTTTTTTCCAGAGCATACCATTTTCCAGAGTATACCAGGAACATACCAGGATCTCCTTCCCTTCCCTTCCCTTGCCTTGCCTTGCCTTGCCTTGCCTTGCCTTGCCTTGCCTTGCCTTGCCTTGCCTTGCCTTCCCTTCCCTTCCCTTCCCTTCCCTTCCCTTCCCCTTCCCTTCCCCTTCCCTCTCCTTTTCCTTTCTTTTCTTTTCTTTTCTTTTCTTTTCTTTTCTTTTCTTTTCTTTTCTTTTCTTTTCTTTTCTTTTCTTTTCTTTTCTTTTCTTTTCTTTTCTTTTCTTTTCTTTTCTTTTCTTTTCTTTTCTTTTCTCTTCTTTTCTTTTCTTTTCTTTTCTCTTCTTTTCTCTTCTTTTCTCTTCTTTTCTCTTCTTTTCTCTTCTTTTCTTTTCTTTTCTTTTCTTTTCTTTTCTTTTCTTTTCTTTTCTTTTCTTTTCTTTTCTTTTCTTTTCTTTTCTTTTCTTTTCTTTTCTTTTCTTTTCTCTTCTCTTCTCTTCTCTTCTCTTCTCTTTTCTTTTCTTTTCTTTTCTTTTCTTTTCTTTTCTTTTCTTTTCTTTTCTTTTCTTTTCTTTTCTTTTCTTTTCTTTTCTTTTCTTTTCTTTTCTCTTTTCTTTTCTTTTCTTTTCTCTTTTCTTTTCTTTTCTTTTCTTTTCTTTCCGCTCCTCTCCTCTCCTCTCCGCTCTTCTCTCTCCTCTCCTTTACTTTACTTTCCTCTTTTCTTTTCTTCTCTTTTGCCAGATCTTTGGGGCAAATATTTCCATGGGTGACTCTGGGTTCCTCTTTGCCCCTTCACACAAACAAATTTGGGGTTTGTATAGAAACATACGATAGCTTCTGGTTATCTGAAACCTCAGCTGGTTTCCTCCAAGGTGGTCTGCCAAGGACTCAGAATTGGCCTCATCAGTCCTTCTTTACAGGAGTTCTTCTTGCATCTCTTAAAGTCATCATGGGCTTCAGATGTCCCAAGAGTTGCTGAAACACCACCACATATTTGAATTTTCTTTTCCAGCACAAAGGAAGTGTTTGAGTGGGATTGCTTTTGCTACATGTTGCAACTTAATTGTGCATGGGAGCTACAGCCAGAATTTCTGTGTTGTTAAACTGTTTGTGAGATCCCTGGCATGCTCAGCTACTGCTCTCCAAACAACTCCGGCTCTGTACAAGCAGCCTTCCTATTCTGGGGGTGAGAGAGCTTCCAGAGGCCAGGAACAGTATGGATGGGGCCAAACTTTGCCAGTAGGTCTCAGGGGACAGTTAGTCTCAATGTGCTGGCACTTCTGGGATATCTAGTATTGATGTAGTTTATTATGTATTCTCAGAAAGCAAAATATAAGACTCTTAGCAAATTTGGAAGCCAGATTATGCAAAGAAACTAAAGTTCCTTCTAAGCTGTCCCTGTATCCCTGCTCACATCTTCCCTTGAATGGGAAGTAAGATGGAAATCTTACTACAGGATTCATTGCTTCATCCCACTTCCTTATGCTCTTTATTTCCAGGCAGATTCTTTGGTTGTTTTCTACCAGGAATACAGCTTAGAAAGTTTACATTCTTTCCTAACAAATATGCATGACCGATGGCCAGCACTCTCCCACTGGAAATGGGCCTTCCCTTGCTCTCAGTGAGCAGCTGGGCAGGGTGGTGTTGGAAGCACCCAGTTAGGAGCTTGACTTGCTCCAGTCTTCTCTTTCTTCCTTGCTTTTTTTCAAAGTAGAAGCTAATTTAACTGCAGCTTTATCAGTGCCATTCTTCTTACCAGGCAGCTTAATACACACTGTAAAACTACCTCTTGATTTTGTCATATTTTGTAAATATCATTAAAAAATTCAATTATATAACAGGTTTTTTATCTCCTAGTACATAATATCAGCTTTTAGTGAACCACAGGGTACACCATTAATAATGCACCCAGTGGCCTCATCAGCTGAATGATTTACCCAAAACAGCACCTTTTACCTCTCAGGGGGGTCGTGGTGAGCAGAGCCCTGTCAAACCATGACCATTTATACTTAATGGGAGTGTGCAAGCAAACATCTCACTACTGTTCCCCACTGCTTCTGCTTCGTATTTTGGGGGGTTGGGTTTGGTTTGGGTTGTTTTAAGTGATTCCTGTTATTTTTCTCTACAGGCTATTCTTTCTGGTTTCAAAAGATTTATTCCAATCCCTAACATAACATCACCATTTTTGTTGTTATTGTTGCTGTCCTAGATCCTGCTCTACCTTGATACTTTGCACATTACAGACTTCAAAAAGTCTATGTCTGAGATAATTGCCCAGGAAGTCACAAAAGCCATATCCATCAATTGAAAAAAAATGGGGAGGACCCAGATGATGATTTATCCCAAGAGCAGACAGGTTTCTAAACCAGATAAGACGACTTGCCCTTTCTTTCTCTTTTGGCTACAAAGGAAGCCTAGAATGACTAGCTCATACTTCATTGGCCAGTTCTTAGAAACTGAAAAGTTAGACGAAATGAGCCACAGACCTACTGTGCAGGAGACAAAATGACAGATTACAACACCATGGTGTTGGGCACTGTCCAAAAATATTTTGGCCAGCCCAGAACAGTCATTATTTAGTCCTCTGAACTTTGGAGAATCGGTTTGCTTTAGGTTTTCACTGTACAGGAAAATAGCTTTGTTGGCATGCATAAGTGGGAACAGTAGGGGAGATGCAGATGCTGGAAAATTAATTAAGAAAAGAGAGGGTCAGTGGGGAAGATACAATAAGAAACCAACCTTTAACCAACCTGAAAAGCTCTGGGATGCTCAGTGAGTCCTAGAGATGTAGATTTGCTCACAGATAGACTAGAGCCACTGCCACTGAAGAGCAGGTGCCTGCACTGCTCCTGCTACTTTGGGATCAGCCTTTTCCCATTGGAATGGCACATTTCCACACAATGCTTCCTGCACCCCTGCTGCCATTCCTCCCTAAGGCTTCACAGCAGTGACTGATGTCTCCTTAACTTAATTTTTCCTCGGATGGAGTGAACTGTAAGCAGAAATACCGAGAACAGAAGAAAGAAGGAGCAAGCAATGAGAGATTAAGGCAACAGATACGAGAGCCTTCTGAAAAGGGATCAAAATACAAGTGATGAGCAAAGAGACTAGGGATGTTAATTAGGAAATAATCATAGATAAGTTAGATTTATTATAGAGATATTTATAGCAGTACAGAAGTCCAGGGCCACAAAGCAACAGTGGAGGAAGGACTGTAAGATGTATCCCTCTACAACAAAACGAGAGTATGGACAAGCAATGAGAAAGACACTTGGCGAATTAATATGCTACAAGGAGATCAGGGACAACAATAACAATAACAATAACAAAAACAAAAAACAAACAAAAAAAACAAAACAAAGCAAAACAAAGAAACAAAATAAAACAAACAAAAACAAAAACAAACAAAACAAAACAAAACAAAACAAAAAGGAAATTTCACACAACTGAGTTGTGATTTAATGTTAGCCCAATATAATATGGACCTTGCAGCATAGCAGTTCTTTCAGTGCTGGAGCACAGCTGTTATAGAAAAGGATGGGATAAAACAGGAGAGAAAAAAAATATCCACAGTTCAAACTATGACTGACATGTAGGTAGGGGAAAAGGATTTGCCCAGACCAGTATCTGACTGGTACATGCTGTTACTGGGCCCAGTGGGCACGTGGTGTTTGTATAAGCAGACGTGTATCAGAGAACCTTGCATTAAAAAGGACTGTGGAATCTGTAACCTCTCCTCCAGTGCCCACCAGCTGCTCTGTGCCTCCTCAGCCTGCACTTGGATTCCTGACCGTGAGCTTAGGAAATGAGCTGTGCTAAACCTTGCTGTTAAGGGGTGAGGGGCAGTGTACATCCCCTGCCAGTGTTGCCAGAGCTGCACCAGCAAAACAGCACATCCTGCTGCTGCAGTTTGTGGTGGCATCTTAGACCAAAACCTTCCCCTCGATGGGGCTATGCACTGTCACATTAGAGCTGATGACACGAACCTCCCGTGCCACCTTTGCTATGGGGACAGCAGTGTCTTTGACTGCATGGCAAGATTCAGCCAGGCTCAGCTGGGAGGCAGTTTCCTACACAGTGAATCATTGCTAGGGCTGCACCAGTGGTGGAGAAAACCACCAGGGTCTGCAGGTGGCACAGTGACAGGGACAGCAGACAGAGGCCAAATGGGAGACAGTGAGGAATCCACAGTGACAGGGAGAAAATATTCCTACATTCTCTCCTGGTTTTGCTATGTTTATTTTCCACCTTTTTCCTTCACGAGTGCAGTTTTCTCAGGTCCCTCATCCCTTCAAATTACTTGTATCAATAAAACAAGTGGCAGTGTCTGCTGTATGAACTGTAAGGATGCAGCATGCAGAATGCCCACAAAAGCCCTTATCTCTCATTCCCCACTGCAGGCAGTGTCCTGTGACTGCTGGACTGGCCAACAAGGCTGTCGGGATTCCATAAACGCCATTTTCCAGAGGGAGCCTGGTCAAATGGTTGAGGTATTAGACTGAGACTCAGGAGAAGACAGTTAATTCTTAACTTGCCTCAGGTCTCCTGGCAATCTGGGGCACGTGCCTACCTCAATTTCCTATCTGTAGAATAGGGATAAAAACACATCCTCTGACTATTCATGGCTATTCATTTCTTTTCTCCTTTTTTCATACAGCACGTCACATCATGGGACCACCAATTGCAAGAAGGGCCCTCAATATAGTTTAAACAATAAAGATAATATGCCCCAGATGGAATTCTTTGAGAAAAATGGGGGGCTTAATTGTACCAAGATTTCAAAAATTACATATGCACAAAAGGCTTTTAAAAATAATTGTGTTTATTTTCAATCTTATTTGCCAGTCTTATCTTTCAAGCAGTCAGAACTAACACCAATATAATCTGGCAAAAGCAACAGTAATTTAATGGAAGGAGTAGATAAAGTGTCCAGACGCATGTCCAGCATGTAAATTGAAGGAACTGCTTTCTTGTACTTGCCAGATTTAGCGAAGAAAAGTGCAAAATATCTTAATGAAGCAATTGTTAAAACTTGGGGAGTTGGTATGTCTCCTGCATGGCTAGAAAAATCAAAAGGCACAGAAGATAAAGATCTATATATTATTCCGAAGTAATACAGTGACAGGGAGACTTGGGCTAATAAACACTCTGAACTAAGAATGACGTGAGCACCATAAACAAGTCATCGCCCAGAGAGTGCTCCCAAAGTTCGTAATACATATTCTAAATCAAGAAGCTCATAAAAAGTGCTGATAGACAATTCCACTGGGAGAGGCAGATCAAGAGGTGCCTGTGGAGCCACCATAAATACAGCTGCTATGGATAAATCACAAACCACCACCGTGCACAGTTCAAGACCAAGTCCAGTGAATGAAAAACGCAGTTGGGGAAGGAATCCAAAAGCAAGAGCAGACATATGGGAGCCAGTATTTTTTTCTCATTCAGCTGTCTGACCTTGGGGAAGTTGTTTTGGGCTTAGACCTGAAAAGTCCTGACCAGTTTGTTCCTGAACTAACAAAGCCTTTAGAAACATGCCTTGCCAACACTGTTGTTTCTTGTGGGCACAGAGAAGGTGCTTCTCACTCCAGGACAGAGCCTGCCAAAGTACTTTGCTATGAATTGTAAGGATGGCATCTGTTCTCAAAGCTGTATTTGCACTGGCTGTGAATCATACCATCAGTGTGGGTAGGCACCGGCTGATCACACTCAGATCTCATCTGCACACACAGCACTGAAATCCTGGAAGGGGACCAGGCTTCTACAAAATCCCTCTGCCAGCTTCACTTCTGTCTCTCTGCATGCAGCTTGTGGGTCACCTACCTCAGCTCCTGGCCCCTTTTGAGGGCTTGCAAGTACCCAAGCTGTATGCAGAGGGTTGGTTTGAGCATCTCTCTGGTAAGTATGACTGTGAGTGTGCCTCTGTTCACTAGGATTGCTGCAGGAGCTGGTGGTCCCTCAGACCCCAATTGTATGGGCTCTTCCAGACTTCAGTAGACCCCATCTCCAACACATGCCCCATGAAACCCTCACCTCTGTTCATCTCTCAAAGTCCCATGGACGGAAACACACTTTTAAGCACAGTTAAGCTCAGGCCAGATTTCTCTGTGACCCATATCAATTCTACTGCAGGATAACACTATTGATTTTAGTGGAGGTACTGCTGATTTACACAAGGTTGAGTAAGAGGAGAGCATTGGTGACCCCTGTAAGATGGGGATAATAATCTTCATCTACAACCCAAGGGAAATGTGAGAGTTAATTAATTAGTATTGTAAATCTCTGTGAGATGCTAGCAGTCTATAAATGAATTTAAATGGCACCAGAGAGAGGGCATAAAATTGTTCTTCTTACAAAAGTTAAAAAATACAGACAAGGAGGCACAAGTGGAGTACAGATCCAAACATTCAAACACTGAACAGTGTGAGTGCATTTCAAACCCCATTCCAGTAAAAGGGTTTGAGAAAGACTTAGGATGGTTTCACTCCTGAAAGCGAAATTCCCTGACATTTTCTTTAAAAGAAATTGCTGTCAATACAGCCCAAGGAAGTTCACAAAAGGGCCTGTTTTAAGTTTAGTCAATTAAAGATGCAAGAAAAGGAACTTTAGACATCATTGACCCAGATATTTTGTGGCATTTATATTCATAAAAGAACAGAATATGGACACAATGAACTGCAAGAAAAATTCCCAATACAGATGGTTAACTTGCCGTTCTGCCCTTAGTAGTGCAGAAGTCGGAAAGGTGATGGAGTCAGATGTAGAGGGCTATTCCCTGATCAAGGGAGGAAAGTGTGCTATTTAATAATAATGAGAAAGGAAAGAAGGATATTTTTTTTAAGCTGTTGGATTGTCAGAATGATGCTTCAATGGAGCAATGTCTCCCAAAGGCTGTGCTCCGTACGGACAGCCAAGCCCATTTCTGAAACCTTGGTAAGATGCCACAGTTTATTTGCACACTCAAATATTTTAATGTGAGCGCACACATGGTTTGCACTGGAACACTGAGATTAGCTACTCCTTCTTCTACAGAAGTATGTACAGACCCAAGTGGAATTAAGCTGTTCTTTTATGATGCTACACACTAACAAATGGCACAAAAAACAAAAGCTTAGAGTGTCCGTCTACCAAGAGAGACTGAAAATGTGTTCAGTCATGCTCTGCAGTCTGTTTCTCTCCACTGACCACACAGAAAGCCCCAGGAGATGGGTTGAATGACTTGAGGAGCCAAATTAAGGCCCTACAATGGCACTTTACGGGCCATTCCATCTCCTTAGGAGAGAGTATTTGAAAATACTTCCTGAAAATTAGTCAGAGGCTTGAAAAAGGGTAATAAAATCTGACCTGCTGACTATCTAGGTAGTGGGGTAGGGTTTTATTTGTTTTCCTTTTGGTTTGTTTGTTTCTAGTGCTTGGTTTTTTTGCTTGTTTTTTAACTCTTATCACCTCCTGTTCCCCAAAGCCACCAGGAAGTCAGGTAACAGTGCACCTGTAAAAATCAGAGTTCCTCTTCACTTAGAGGACTCCATGATCTCTATCTGGCTCAAGTAAATTTGAAGAAGCAAAAGAAAACATCTGTCTATGAGCTGTCATCATCAAACCAATGACTAATTCAGAGGAGACTAGAGTCTTTTCATTGAGTCCCACATAGCCTAGCATGATTGTATCATCTAAAGATGGTGAGCCAAGACAGCTGTAGATCCAAATAACAAACCAGCAGAAGCATTGCTAGTTTAATTTGCAGCATCATGTTGATGAGCCAACACTTTTGCTGTTGGTTTTGAATGTACTTCCCAACATAGAGCATGCTTTTCCCCTCTGCAGTGGCCTGTGGCTTCTTTCACCCTGATGTTCCATTACTGCCTATTTGTAGCTAAGAGCTCTGTGAACACAACTGCAAATGTCCCATAACTAATAGCTTCCCTAACTTCAGAAGCGACCTGGCCAATGTGATCATGCTCCCTTATGTATACGTAAAACCTTCATTGATGAGGCATTTTAATAAATGCTGTGTTGTAAAGAACCATTTTTTTTATGTATGGTACTCAGGCAGTGTTAAAAAAACACCCTGAGCAGCAGCTGAAAGCATCAGCATTCTTCAGCTGCCCTCTGTGATCAGTGTGCTCTATCAGGTATAACCCAGGAGGAAAACAAGCAAACCATGCGATAGTTGAAGATTTCTTTTGAAAGTCTTTGAAACAAATAAGCTCAAAAGATTTTTGTAACCAATGAAAAAGTACATTATTTATTAGCACTGAGCCTCTCAGCCAGAAACTTCTCCTGGATCTGAACCCCAAAATCCCAATGACCTGTGTGCTTCTTCTACCTTAAGAGTGAAATGCATTTGCAAAGCAGCATGAGGAAGCTTCTCTGATATTGGCCTGTGTGAGTAACTGCATGGATCAGACTGGGCTCTGGACTGTGAGTCAGGCACCTTACCTCTTCTCCCTGTCTGCAGATCTGAATCTGCACGTGTAAGCAGACCTCTTGATGGCCTATCTGGATAGAAAAACCTATCTTCTTATGTACAGCACCTAACATGACTGGAAACCAAAATCTGGGGTTTAGTATAATGTACCTACTACAAATAGATTATTCGGTTTCCAAGGGTATCTCATCTTCCTAATGACAGGCAAAGCACACTGATGAATTAAAATAAAAATGAGATAATAGGTAGAAAACTATTGCAAAAATGTTTAAAAGTAGAATAATGTCTCAGGCTAATAGAGTCCCTTCTTAATACGCTCTACTACTGTGGTATTAAAAGTGTACCTATACATGCCAAATACTGCTGCTGCTTCTTCTTACATGTGTTGTATTTAATCTTTAGAATTTGTGTCGTGAAAGTCCAGATTCTGAAAATTTCTGTGGTGCCTCTTGGTACCTCAGTTTACTCATCTATAATATGCCAGTACATTATTGTTTCTTATATAGCAATAGTGCCTAGAGGCCAACCAGCTCAGCATCCCATTGTGCTTTGGTAAAATACGGAAAATTACAGTCCCTGCCCCAGAGCTTAAAATGGTTTATCTTCATTATAGACCTCTTATGGAGCTTAATACTTCTGAAGTGCTTAGAAAGCCTGCAGTGGAAGGTGGGTTATAAATGCAAGGTGTAGTAGCAATGATAATAGATTATTTTTATTGAGGTAAAATCACAAACAAATATACAGTGTGTGCACAAAAAGTAAAGAAAAAAACAAGGATTTAGTAATCAGTTATCATCAAACTAAAGAAAAATATCTCTGTCACCAAAAAGTGTGGCTGGAAAGTGATGGGTGGACTTCAGTTCAAAAGTTCAATTATACAATTTCAGATTCAAAGGAAACTTCAGCTCAACTACTGCCTAGCGATACGATTACTGAAACCTTGACGGGATGAAATTGAGTTTGAACTGAGTACAGGAGCAGTAATTTACCAGGTGAAGTATTCAGAAAACATTAACCCTGTAAATGCCATTGGCAAGGTAGAATTGATTAATGCAACAGTGGTTTATTTCTGATGATATCAGCCAATTCCTAACTCATAAAATAGAAAAAGCATATTTTCAACGTAATCAGTGCTCAGACACAGGAGTGAATTCTCTACAAAGCCTGAGGAAAATGTCTCCATCTTGAATATTTGATAGAGGAATTGCTCTCCTGATCTAGTCAGAGGACCATCTAACCCTGGATCCCCAATGACAGTAAACAGCATCACCTGTTTTGGAGGAAGAACAAGAAATCTTTTCATTGTTTTGATGCAATATCCTGCCCCAGTGAATTCCCTTCTTATGTAGGTTAGAAATCAGTTTATGCTCCAAGTTGCCAAGTTGTTGGCATTATCAAAAAGTCTTTTACTATTATTTTTTGGAGCTAAAATTCAATTTTTGCTATTATATTTATGAGTAGTCTTTCTGTCCACCTTGCCAACTTTATTCCTTGATATTTAACAGTGCCTGTCTTCACATAAGCACATGATTAAAATGCTGATGATTCCATTTTGCATTTACATGGCAACTTTCAACCTACAATTCTAAATATCTTTATATTAGCATGAATTCTACTCATGAAGAACTATCAAAGCTAGGGCAGGTAATTTTAATAATCTGCTCTGACATCCCACTTAAGATACTGTAGAGCATTTTAAGATAATGTAGAGCATGACCAGTACCCAAGCCAATAACACATTCCTGAATCAAGGATATACTTCAGAAGGAGATCCATCCAGTCAAGTGTTGGTCCTAATTTTTGGATATCATTGCCAAGAAAGCTTCTTATCTCTAACAGTATTAAGATAGTAGATTTAGATTGGATATCAGGAAGAAATTCTTTACTGTGAGGATGGTGAGACACTGGAACAGGTTGCCCAGAGAAGCTGTGGATGCCCCATCGCTGGTAGTGTTCAAGGTCAGGTTGGATGTGGCTTTGAGCAAACAGACCTAGTGAAAGATGTCCCTGTCCCTGCCCCTGGCAGGGGTTGCACTAGATGGTTTTTAAAAGGTCCCTTCCAACCCAACCATTCTATTACTCTATCATCTTCCAGTGATAACATGCAACTCTGGTGTGCAGTATTTTATTTTTTAATAATGGCTCTCCAGCCACACTAGGACAACAGAGACTAAGCTGAGTCTGAATTTTGGAGATATTTATTCCATTCCAGTGTCCTGTGTAGATGCTGAAATTCTGTGTTTAAGTCCTACTTTGCAGTCCCACCACAACAGTTTTTAAAAAGGAAATTTCAGAATTCATTCTGCTTTGCACATGACCTGCAAGAGCCCCATTTTTCAGAAGCAGCAGCTGGAAACCACGCAGGACATACTATGGCCTCTCAAAGTGTTATTCTATGTCCTGGTTAAATAACTGAATCAAGCTGCTACTCAGTGCAGTCAGTGAAGTCTAAAAAGGCATTTAAATGACCAGCCCCTGGGCCACTCAAACATAAACATCTTATCTGATTTCAGGCACTGTCAAGTGCCTTCCGCGGGGTCCGCTTGCCACTCCAGAAAGATACAGGTTTCCTGTAGATTGCATCACATCTGCCAGCCTGGGAAAGCCATGGACACTGTAGGGCATCTTAGATGGCATTAAGGCACCTCATGCAAGGCACTCAGCTCCATCAGTCGAGATTCAAGTAGAACATGTGAACAAACTCTAAAGGGCAACAGGTCTGACTGACCACTGACCAAGTGTGTGCTTTCATGGGCATTAAGATTTAGCTCTCCCAAAATGAGGTGATAAGACATGGCTGTTCACGTGGGAAGCAGCTGGATGACCCCTTGAAGACGACAGCTTGGAGCAATGACCACACCTTTGATGCCAGAGGAACTGCCAATGCAAATAAATCCTGGATTGTTGGTGAACATGGCACTCAAGGAGAAAAGCTCTTAATCTCACTAGACAGCTGGGATAAACATTTATAAAGGAAACATTTTCAAAAGACTAGGCAGATTATAAAGGCACCAGGAGTCACTGAAATCTTGTTAAACATTGTTCACTGCATTACTTTAGATTTTAGTTTGAACTTACACTGTCAGATAAATTCCATTTATCTCCTGAATGCTTTTCTCACCATGAGTGTTTGTTGCTATGAATTCACACCTCCAGTGAAGATTTACATTTCGTCCTTGATCGAGACAAAGATAATGCTCAGCTTCAATCATTCTGAGACACCTTTTTTTTCACTTAACTGGGTCAGTGTTTCTTAGTGTGATGCTGAAAACGGTTAGTGGAGGAAAGAAGGATGGTCTTACAGGTAAGGCACTGAATTAGTCCCCAGAGAGAAAGTCTCTCTCAAACACTTCCACAGACTTCCAGGCTGACTTTGGAAAAACCACATTAGCCACCCTGTGCGTGTGTAAAATTGGGAAAGAAATGATTTCTCTTCCCATTCTGCTGACCGTGCCTTTTGCTACACACAAGACCAAGCACACTGGGAACAAATTTTAATTGAGGTTTCTGGTCATTCTTTCAATATAGCCAATGATGAATCATCAACATTGTGGTAAATTTGGTGATTTAACGAATGCAATTGCTTCACTATAATTCAGAAACATAAAGACTTTAATGTTTTTGAAAGAGATGTAGAAGAATTCCTTTGAGCATTCCCACACTTCCATTTGCTATCCTATCTCACTTATCATTAATTACAAACTAATGAGTGCCATTTTCTGTTCTGCATTGATACTTTACTTTCTCCTCCTGTGGGGTTATCAACCAGCATTGAAGGACGTGTCCAGACTGAAAGCATTTATCTATGCCATCTCACGAAACCCAGCATTTCAGATAAAACAAGACTTTAATACAAAATAACCCCTCTTCCCAAAAACTAATTTCACTGATAATCCCTTCAGTTTGGCTCAGTCTGTACTAGGAATTAATTTTACCCATACTCTTACTTGAATGGCAGTAAGAATGATGACATGCCCCCTGACCTTTCCCACTGCCCTCTGCACTTTTTCCTGATTTGTTGATAACATATTTTGAACCAAACTATCCTTAAGCAACTCAGTTTTGTTTCCTGCATATTTTGCCTCCTTTGCAATACAGAGAAGATAATTCTGGTCCAAGTTCCTTGCTACAAACTCTGTCTGAGGCAATGAAGTGATTTATACTAATAAATTTTGATCATTGTCTCTATGCACTTAATGACTACGTCTACAGTAATTACCTATGCTACTAAATCTATACTTTTAAATTGCTACACTGGTTGCTGACATGATTTTGGCTTGAGCTAACAAGTTCAAATAACTCCTAGGCACAGTGAAGGCATTAGCATGATCCAGGAACCACTCCTTGCAGGCTGTTTGGACACAGCATCCTTAGTTTGGGTTTTTAAAAAGTTTGATAGTGCAACCATGGTGTGTTTTGTGCTACTTGGCTGCCAGGCCACAAAATGGTGCTGGCTGCATTTACCAGCATACACAACCAACAGAGAGCATCGAAGGAGGAACTGAGCGTGTGTCTGAAAAGACAAAATTAGATCATTGTCACTAGAACGCACTGTGGATGTAGGGTGGGCTGCAGACCTGTAGACTGTATGCTATGTGACCTGATGACACAGAAACAGCAAAGATGGTATCTTGCTACATTTATACCACCTGGAGTGAAGGGAGATGAACGGGGATGTGAACGACCTCAAGTGCAATCTAAACTAGTCCCATGACTGCCTGGACTATCCAGGGCTCATTGTAACCTGTTTAGCAGCCCCACATCTTCACAGACTCTGGACATTACAGCCAGACTTGAGAGGGAGGGAGGCATCAGCACCTCCTGCTCCTACACTAGAATTCCTCATTGCCCATTTTGTGGCTCACACAATTTTAAAGATTTTTGTCACTTTCAGTAATAAAATCAATACAGGAGAGTGAAGTCAGACTATTCCTGAATATTGGATGTGTTATTACAATAATTAAGATGAATAGTGATTACCTGTTTTGTTTGTTGATACTTTTTTGGGCAGATAACTATAGCTACACTAAATGACATTCTAAACATATGTTTGGAAAATCATTCACTGATGCATTAACCCCTTTTATACAGCAGGCATAAGCCAGAGATATTAAGAGCTAATGTGCAATAATCAACTTACTTGAGCTCCAAAGAACAGTAGTGGGAAATAAACTGTTTGCAAACTACAGAATGAAACTCAGTCCAACCATGTTGTGACTTTACCACTTGTCCATGAACATGAGATCATTGTTTACTCAAATTCTGAAATATGGGTCTTCTTTGAAAAAATACAGCATATTGATAGAAGTGAAGTTAGGCATATACAGTCTGAGGATGGTTAGTGTCTGCCAGTGGAAAAAGATCAGAGATGAAGATAAAATGGCAGCAGTTTACATTTCCCCCAGGAAAGAGGAAAATTACTGGATTGGAGTCAATTTGGACAAAAATGGACTTTGTTTGTAAGCTGGAGAATGAATGTCTCAATTAATTATTCCCAATTATTCTAGCCCAGTGCATCCTACGTTAACCAAGCATCAGTTCAGAAAACTGGCCATGTTTGGCACTTTGCAAGATTAGCTTCTACCTCCCACTGCTTCAGGATATCATCTTTGCCTGCCTGTCACCTCTCCTCCTCCAAGGCTACTCTGTCCTCTTTTTACTCCTGCAGCAATAACTGGGTTATCAGCATCAATACTGACCAAATATCAACTGTTTCTCTGGGTGGCTTTGCACCCTGCTTCCCATCAAAGCATAGCAATGAGTATATCATAATTCTTCCTGTGTGTAGAATTTCCATCCCAAATTCTTCAGTATTATTGTTCTGTGTTTGAAGACAGCCACTTCTTTCCACTCCAAGGGAATCTGCAGTTCAGAACTGGGGAAAAGATAGATTAGATTAGACTGAGTTTGCAAAGTGCTTTAGTATCCTTTGGGAAACAAGACATTATAAAAATGCAAGGTTCTGTATTATCATTAAAGTGATTGAGTTGCCATTAAAATGCAGAAATAACCAACAGCCTGGGAGTTTGTTTGTTTGTTAATTAGCAGAATTCCCATTTTATGGAAGATGAGACTGAGCCAGTTTTTAAACGTGCAGCCTCAAATGTCCAGCATACATTGAAGAGGTGTGCAGATAACACTGCCTTGATATGCTAGCATAGCAAAAACATAAAGGACCTAACTGCCTTCTGAGCTGGGAGAAGCACTTAGGTTATATCAAACTTTTATAACAGATGGAAGTAGGATCCCAGCACATAAATGCTAAAGAGGGTAGGGGCCAGCATAGAATGCCAAGGAACACCACAGTTTATCTCATCAGGCTCAAACAGAACATTATCTAACAAGAAAAACTGAGCACAGGCAGAGATGAAATGTTTAAACCACTCAAGTGGAGTAGCAGAAAACTCTAAATATATCTCAAGTTGCTCCATGATCTTGAGAGGCCAGAATAACTTGAACCATTAGAAATAACAGATAGACAGCAGCCTGCATCATGATACAAATAGCAAAGTATTCCAGAGTCCTTTATAGCAGTTGTTGGGGGATGAGTGAGGACATCACCCAGCACAGGGTAAGAGGGTGCTAGGACATGACTAGGGTATTAGGGGAACCATGAAACACAGACATGCTTATATTCTTCACATGCAGAAGCAAGACATGAAAGGACAGATCATATCAGGTACTCCTCAACAGATGTAATACAAAGGGAGTAAGAAAGGCTGTGCTATTCAGGCAGAGAGTGAAAACAAAAACAGAGCTTATATAAGTAATACCTGAGAGTGTCAGACCAGTCACTAAAGGACTCGCTTGAACTGAGGTCCCATCCTGCTCAGTACGTACGTGACCTTGGGCAAGTCGCTCAGATCCTCGGGGCAACATAGGCATCTTGCTCCTACTGATTTAAATAGAAGGCAATATCCTCAAAAGATCAGATATATCTTTTTGAACTTCAATTCTCCATCTATAAGACAGAGATAGCAGTACTTCACTCTGCCTGGGTTTTAAGAAGAAAAGCACACTAAAGACAAAGAGTTTGCTTACAACAGTAGCAAAGAACATATGAGCAATGAAGGTAAGGTAAGCAATCAGACACTAATAACTTTTGTCTTATTTGTTTGTAAATACTGTAGACATTGAGTCCCATTCACTCTTTCTACAATCTCATTAATGAGGTCACATTCTGCATTGTCTGTCTTTATCTTTCTGATAATCTCAGATGTACGGAAAATTGAGGCAGAGGAAATGAGAAGCTTTATTGTGCTGAACATCCAAAGTGTCAAGTCTTTCATAAGTGATGAAATGACATTCTTCTACACAGGTACAGTGATGAGGCTTGAAAGAAGCCTGTTGCTGGATTAAATAGGGTAATTGCAGCACAATTAGGTACAAGCACTTAACTCCCCTCTTCCAAATTCTCAATTACAGTAATAAAAATGCTTTTGTTTTGCCTTTTGTGCTTCATGGCTTACAAATGCTCCTGTCTTCTGCAGCTCAAGAGAAAAAAAAAAAAAAAAGAGAGAAAGAGCTCTGACACATTTCCAATGCAAGTGGTACAGCGTTCCTCATGATACATTATAGTGATGCTTAAACCCTGACAGCCTTAGTGTAACAGCACAGCAAAGTCTATCACTGTACTTTCCTGTCTTGTGAAAAGAGCTTTGGATAAGATGCAAAGCAGCGCTCCTGAAAAACCTTTCACTGGTTTTCAGAATTATCTCTTGGACTCATCTGGTAAATCATTCACCTGAGAAGCCTAGGGATTCAACTCACAATCCCCTGTCGTGGAGGCTTACAAAATCAAATTAGACAGGTGATAAACTCAAAATAAACTTTATTCTAATCAAAATTATTTAGCAGAGAACCAACTAGAAATGATGTTTATCAAAATCGTTCAACACTCAGACAACATTAGTAAACCACAGGTTCAGGATGTACAAGGAATTAACGTCCAACCGACTCAAGAATTCTTAAGCTTTAGAAATGAGGATCCAAAACATGCACAGTTCCTTACATATAAGGCAAGGGCTCTCATCCTCAAGGAATTTCCTTGGGTAGCACCCCAACTGCAGACCTGCAGCTCTGAGGATGACTGACTCCATTTGCCCGCAGGTGGGACTCTCTTTATACCCTAGTCGAACCTGATCTGTGGTTATATATGGCCAGGTCAGTTCTTATTAGCTAAAGGCCCCATCTTCCCACAATGGTATACATGGCACTGTTGCCATAAAGGCACGAAAAGCAAGGGTGAGAAAAGCAAGGGCACAATTGTCCTAAAGCCCCAGTCTCTATCAGGGTGGGTTCACCTGTTACATCCCTTCTTCGTTATTAACTTCAGAGAAGAATTGCTTATGTGTCAGGAGATGCCTATGAACTGTGGTGAACAAGCAGAAAAAATCCCTACGCCTCCTTCTTTAAGACTTATCCTAACTCCACAGTGCTGATAGCTGAAATTCATGCACAACGTCAAACATGCCAGGATAAAAATTTGCACAGTCAAATACAGCGGTCCAGGCTTAGAGACAAACACCAGCATTTTCTTTCTCTAAACACAGACTTTTGATTACATATTTAATTTAAACTAAATTACATCACTGTAAATCTGAAGCAGTAACATCAGTTAAATATATGGAGACAAAGGAGTTTTATAGAACAGAATTTATCCCTGTGGTTTGGAAGATACCCCCCATATAGAAAAACAGAATTGTTTTGGTTAGAAAAGACCTTTCAGATTATCAAGTCCAATCATTAAGCCAGCACTGCCAAGTGCGTCACGTCCCTAAACACCACATCTACACATCTTTTAAATACCCCCAGGGATGGTGACTCAACCACTGTCCTGAGCAGCCTGTTCCAACAATGGACAATCCTTTTGGTGAATAAATTTTTCCAAATATCTAATCTAAACCTCCCCTGGCACAACTTGAGACCATTTCCTCTCATCCTATCACTTGTTACTTGGGAGGAGAGACCTGTACCTGGTTGTATCACTGCAGCACAGACCTGACCCTAAAACTCCATGATATACAAGTTCAGGTACAGCACCAGCTCCCAAGTACACCCAGCTTGCACTCACACAACTAAAGCATAGCCAGAGTGTACTCCTCCTTATAGACGTGTCCTGTTTTGGATAAACTCTAGCTACCTATTACCATTGCCTCTCTTCCCTTGTTGTCTGTTCTAGGTCACATCAGAAGTAGTTCAGACAGATTTGATACTCGGAAACCTCAATCCATCATTTAAATAAATGGAATCCAAGCAAAGACTTGGTCTCATTCTTGCTCTTGAAATGAAGTGTTGAGATTTGATGTCTGTCTCTAAACTAAATTATAACCCTAGCTCTACATTGAAGAAGTCAGCAGCTGGAATAGACCTCAGTCTAACCATTCCCTTGCTGTGGAGGAGATTAAGTACATTTAATCCATACCTCTAACTAGCTCCTCCGTGACAGATCTTCCTCAGCCTCAGGCAGCTTATTGACCTCTGTGGTCAACCTAAAACTAACAAGAGGCCACTATACCCCACTTACTTGTGAAGTTATAGACTAAAAGCAGAAATTGCTGAATAAAATTCTATTGTCTGTCCGTGTGATAGAGGCCAGGTTAGACATGAACAGTCTTTAGCAGTTCTACAACCTTGCAGGGAGACAGCTTTGCCCACAAGCTTAGAACAGGATCCTAATGATTTAGTGACTCTTGTGTTTCACAGGCATTGTTCCTAACAGCAACCAAATGAGCCCTGATTCGTAAAAACATATCCATTGCAGGCAAACATGCTCTAAATCTTCTCTGTGCAAAAAATCCCCAAGAGGGGGGAAGCTGATTGAGCTCCTTCATTATTTGCAGGGTTTTTCTCACAGGATTTGAAGGGCACTTATGTCACTTGACACTGTTTCCTGACTGGATGGCTTGAACTTTTTTAAAAATTTAATTAGACCAACAAAAAATAACCACTTGTGAATAGCAGATATCTTTCTATGTGATTATCTCTTTTTTTGCATATGGATCGGGGTATTTACATAAAGAAGGAACAGGGAATTGCCAAGTCCTTACCAAATTTGGCTTTTATTTTAATCTGTCCATTGCACTATTCATCACAAGTGCCCATCTCCAATTCGTATCCTCTGCTTTCTGCCCTCTCCCTTTGCTGCTTTATGAAACAGACCTACCTAGAAATCGTGTCTATATTATACTGCTCGGTGGTCCCTCTTGATTTTGGTGGGGTTTTGCACATCACACAGTGGGGTCTTTTTGTGGTTGCTTCTTCATACCTTTCCAGCATTCAAAAAGGGACAGGAGGGTTCACAAAGCCCCCAACAGGACATGGGGTACAGGGGTACAATGCAGGACAGAATCTTTAGGACTCGAAGCAGAACAGCATTTTGGAGGTCCCCACAATTTCCAGTAAGGAAAGAGAAGAGGGTAGTGATGGGTTTCAGACCCTACAAAGGATGGTGGTATTTCCACATTATCACCTTTCCATTTTCCTATAGGGTTAGTATTCAGGAACCCCAAGGCATATTTTATATCTTCCCTTCAATCTCTTTTGAAGTCAAGCTTGGGGAGGCTGCAATGCACAGTAAGATGTACATTACTGCCTCAAACATGCTTGCCCCAAGTTTTAAGCCCCACCAAGCCCACGGTTCTTAAACAGACAAGCTCCATGTGTATGGCCGTTAAAGAGATATTTGGGAAACCTGTTCAGCTGCCAAAACCAAAATGGATTCTCAGCCCTTCAAAAAGTATTACTTTTCCTCAGGTATTTTAGCAAAGGAAATCTCTTTCCAACAAATACTATGGTTGATACTGTGGCCAAGTAAAGCAGATGCTCAAAATCAAAACAAACATTAATATGTATTGGGTTTCTGGCTATAGAAGACTGAGTCCTGAGGAGCACTTAGGTATTCACTTAATTTTATTCATATGAGTAGCCCCAATGTCATTAATAGGCATGAGGCTTAAATAATTGCTGGAGAAGTGTGCTGAGTTAGAGAACAAACGTAAGAGAAAATAAAAGAGAAATTAAAAAACAAAAAATACAATGTAAAGATTAGCTGATTTTTTTATTATTATTTCACTGGAAATTTTCTTTTGTATATCATTATGCTAAAATCTATGCATAAATATGTATGCCTGAAGTTTCATTAAGACACATTAATCCTATATTTTATTACCTTGCATATTTCAGATGAGTAGGGGAAAAGATTCCTTGACCCAAAGAAAAAAATTAATTCTGCCTATAATTTATGTAAAGTTTCAGCATATCTCCTAGATTTGTTGCAAGAGAAGAAAAGATTGTAATTAATTTTAAAGGCATCTCAAAAATATTCACTCAGTTTACTCTGAGAGTGCACTTCTAAGCTTCTGCTGTTTGGCACATTCCAGTCATTCCCTATATCTGATCTTGCCTGCCCACTTTTAGAGGCAACCAGAAAGAACTTCAGCTCCTCCTGGTCATTCAGCACTGTAGGCTTTTTCAGTTGCCCATAATCAGTCTCCACTCCTTTTTGAGATGCCCCAGTATCTCCAGCTGTAGATTCAGAAAGGCACATAAATTCCTCTTTAGTCCATACAGACAATGGCATCTAGAGAGTGAGTTAGTACACCCTAAAGTAGGTGGAGCATTCGTTGAGATGTCCCAGGGATTCAATACACCATATGCACTGTTTCACAAGTGAAGGGGAGCTGGGAGCAAGGATGACAGCAGAGCAGGTAGGGCAAAGACCTCACCAGCAAAGAGGCAGCCCCATGGTACCCCAGCAAGGTGAGCATAGCAGGTCCAGCAATCATAACCAGAGTTAGTCAAGACCCCAGACTGCCAGATGAGACCACAGCAATGAGGGGCATGGACTGAATAAACAGATTACATGGTCAGTCACAGTCATGCCTGCTCATGGTCATATAGGTCAACATAGGTCAAGCAGGGTCTACTTAAATGCAGCTCCCAAAATAAGGGTGGGGAGCTGATGCTGCTGCAGAGATTTCTCAGACAGTTCTTGCAATCCTAGACACCTCATAAGCTGGTCAGGACCTTCACACCATAAGACTGGTGACAGGAAAGAGGAGTTCAGGATAGCCCACCACACCTGAGATGACACCAGACACCTTCATCTTAGGCAGCTGAACAGGCATATATATTGGCATCTAAAGCCATGTAAGATATCCTCATTGGGCTCATGTAGGACCCAATGCAGTCTCATAGCCTTTCTATGCAGGTACAATACCCTAGACCATTTTAGATTTCACTGGATGACTGTGTGAACAACTGATTCGTTCTTCTAGCTGCTGGCCATCTGCATGGCTCTGTAGGCTGCAATGACTGCATTCATCACTCCTCTTCTGATTATAAAGGTTAGCCTAGTACCTATAGGCATCTGCCTACACGTGCATATTCAGATTCTTAATCTTGAAGTCTGTCTCAGCTGTCCAATACAGTTTGAGGAATTTTTTGGGAAAGAGGTAGGCAGTTAGAGAAAATGGTCTCTAGAAACAGTGGTTCCTGTAGTCTGCCAAACAGACAGAGACATAAGGCTTTTGCTATTATCATTCTTGTGATCTGAGCTGTTGTGAAACAGAGCCATCTGCACTTACCAAATTAAAATCAAAATTAAATTATATATTTCATATTTTATATGTATGTGGATATCTATGTATAAAAAGCAGCTAATTATAAAAGAAAGAGCGGAAAATGCTACTGTACTGGTGGGGGGTCCCAGCAATCTCATTTTGCAGTAGTCCTTTCCACACCTCTACTGCAACAAATTTCAGCAGGCTCAGAAATAGACTTTATGTCCTTTCTGGATAGAAGTTTAAAGGTGCTGGGCTGAAGCTTTATTTGAAGAAAGAAGACTTAGTTCTTCTAAGAGGTTATTGTCTTCTGCAGGTCATGTTATGGCTATATGAGAAAGGGAGCACTTCATGAGAAGAAGGGACCTGGGACCTCCAGAGGAGCGTGGATGAGGGACACAGAGTAATAAGCATCAGTTGCCTCATCTGAAGTCACTGCATGGAAACAGCCCATTCTGTCTGTGTGCTTCATCTACAGTGATGAAGACAAAAGATTTTCCCAGGTTTGAAAGGAAAAGAATGCTGAAGATTATTGTTTGTGTGCTTTGGTAAGGTGAGTTATATGAGCCATGAACAGAAATGTTAGCACACATCTCATTAGAGGCTGTTTCAAAAGAACATACTTCCTCTTCCTTAACATAATCTTACAGTTTAGAGGGATTGCATTTGCTCAAAATAGAGGATCACTCATTCTAGAAAAAAAAATTTCCTCCAATACTACGTGCCTTCTCTCCCCTTAAGATCATCTACGATTTCTTTTCCATGCCTCTGTCCCTCCTGACTTGTGTGCTTAATTGTGTGACCCTATTGCAATGCCTCCTCCTGCCCACCACGTTAGTCCCTTTTGAACTCTACTGTTACATTTTTCAGAGGATTTGGAAAGCTTCTGTAAATTTTCTGGCCAGAGTACACTACATAGATACCTGTTCTCCCAGACATACTGTCAGTGCTGTGTATTAGATCATAAATATGTATTTACATGAGGCTGATGCTGATAACCACTATGAACCTAATAGAAAATTTTGCATTCAACAAGAGAAAAGATTTTCGTTTTTCATCAGCCTGTAAGTCTTGCTCTCAAATTCATTTCTTTCCACTGGATACAATCTAATATGGTTTGAGAGTATCATAGCAATCTTGATGCAGCACCTGTTGAAATATACATGGCCACCTCCTGGGGTGTGGATAAAACCTCAAAATGGAGAATAAATAATTTATTATACAGAACTAGATTTCCAGTTGTTATTCACGGTAATACGAAAGAACTCCTGCTTTATAATTTAGAAACTCCATCGGGTTCATATCTTTATAGTGTTTTGAAAGCATGCATCAGGTAGAAGGAAAGAATAAGCATTTACTTTTCCATTAAGAAGGAGGGGAGTGCTGTGCTACTTTATACATACAGGTTACAGTCACAGCTAAAAAACACAAGATTAAAAAGCTACATACATTCCCACAAAAATAAATAAGGAGCTCATTTCTTTCATCTGTGAAAGAGGTATATTAAAGAAGGTCCCCTGACATTAAAACTTTAAAGGAAAAAACCCACAAGCCATCCCAAACAACCCCAGAAAAAGACATACTAAGGCTTTGGGTCACAGAGTCAGAAGACATCAGCGTGAGAACAGATTTGTACTCCTGGCCCCAAACCAGGTGGAGAATGAGTTCCTAGTGGGGGTTACAGGTTCCTATTGCATGCAAGGTGGGACACTTGCTACATCAATCATCCACAGTGTCTCAGTGGCAAATCCATGGACTAATGAGACACCTGACACTGAACTGAGCTTCTTGGCCTCTTGGCCAGAACAAAATCAAATGCCATGATATCACAGCAAGTGGAAATGAAAAATGCAATATAGTGAACAATAACAGGTAAAAAAAAAATCAGAAAGGGATTTGAAGATACCTAGAGTAGGCTGACATTTGGATGTTGTATTTCAGTTTCAAAAAGAGATGGCTATTATGTGAAAGCTATGAAATGTGACATTTTTTTTACCATGTAGCACTAGGCTTCTTGTTAAATCTGCTGCATACTTTCTCTGTATGTATCTATGCCTGTATGTGAGCACAGGAGAACGTAGTTTTTCATTACAACTTTGCACCACTTGAAACAATCATAGTGCCAAAGGCCTAAATTATCTCATATTCTTTCTCTTTAGATTGTTTTAGTTCTGTCCTAAGAATTGGGTTGGCTTTTCAAAGCTACCTGGATAATATGGATGAATCTCAGCCTTGACTCCTTCAGCCATTATCTTGATCTAAAGTACAGAAACCCAACAGGAGCTGTTTGAGGATGGCATATGCACAGGAAAAAAAGAATCTACGTTCAAGATACCTAAACTTAAGCTATTGGCTACATCTGTACTTCTAAATTAAACAGTGTCAGGGCACAGGCCCTGGAGCCCAATTGTCTGTCCTGTTTAATGATTTGAACATTGTGTGGCATGCATTTGCCCAAAGCTAACTAGCTTTCTCTCCCCCAGAATAATCCTTGCAGACACAGTTCAGGAGTTAGCATGGACCATGGTCCATTCCCAGTAGGCACATCAGATGCAGCTACCCTGTCTTAGAGAACCAGTACTATCTTGCTGTATCCATAACCAAAGGCTTTAGCACTCTTTAGTGTGCCCTATAGATGTAGCCACTTCATCAAGTCACCAAGGCATGACTACAGGCTTCTCTAATGCTTTTTAACACATTGCATACTACAGATACTCTAAGCAAAAGAAACAGTAAAATGCAGTGAAAAACAATGATCAATTATGCATACTTTTGACAACAGCTAGCAGCAATTGGAATTCAGCACTTACATATTTGCATTAAACAAAATGAGAGGATAGTCTTGTGCCTGACCACGACGGCAGTGCATTCAGATCCTAGCTGTGCTGAGCCTTGTTGTGTGACCTTGGGAGTTAGACTTCATATTCCTGAGTCTCAGCTCATCAATAAAACTGCAACGACAAAAGTTCTCGGCTAATATACTCAGCTCATCAGGGCAGTGTCTGTATGTCTCTTAATATCATTTTGGACAGCATGAAGCTCAATGAGTTCTTGCTCTCAATTTGGGCCTCTAGGCTTCTGGAACACACCAAATAACAAAGTTGTATATTTTGAATAGCTTTAGTAAATCATCTATTAAAAAAAAAAGACTTTTCACAGAGCTCTCAGTGTGCCTCATCATGGGATGTACTGCCAAAATTGTAACAATTAGCTGTCTTTCTTAGGTACTTCTGTGGCTCCCAGAACCATAGTATATCAGCATATCACAACTTTAATGGATTTTTGCTCCCCATGCAGCTGTGAGACTGAGAAGGCAGTGTTAGCATCCCTCTTTTACAGCAGCCAGTGAGACCTGGCAGTTTGGGAAGTACACTGCATGGTCCCATTGCCACTGTCCCTTTGCCACAATACCCTCACCATAAAGGGAATCCCAGTCTGGAGGCTGGAAGGGGCTATGCCATACCCTACCCAGATCCCAAATTGGGGAGGGACACACTGGGATCACAGGGTACACTGCAGAGCACATTTCTCCGGCTGCCTGGAGCTAGCCCACAAGATTTAGTCATTTGGAAGTCTAAATGCCACCAATTTCAACAAGGTTGATTTCAAATGTAACTATGAACACAGGCTGAGACAGATCTGTGCTCTTCAATTAAAGTTGGATCTGATTGTAATGTAAAATAACTTACTCACGATAGCTAATTTGTGCTAATTTTATCTAAATTATGCCAGTTCGAGTACAATAGTCTGCATGAGCTGTGGGATTGACAAAGCCAAAGGGGCTGACCAAGGCTACAGAGGATATTACTGACAGGGAGTACCATTTCTCCTCCAACAAGTCCAAGGCAGACCCTGCAACCTCTACACTGTTTTTCCTTTTAGATATAATTTCCCTCCTGGGTGGGGGAATCAGGGAATCTGATTTTTATTTTTTTTTTCAAAATGCCCTTTCCTATCTTGAAGATAATTGACCAGACAACTTGTCTTGCAGTTTCAGGAAAAAAAGTGGTCACCACAGATTAAATGGTTTCTCATTTCAGGAATAGGTTTTACTCAACTAACTGTCAAACTGAGTCCATATTTTAGGAATAAGTACCCTATAACTGTTGCTTTGGTTATAGATTAGGCCAGGACTTGGAAGGGGACCATCTCTGGATCCTTAGTGGATCAGACAGGGACGACGAAATACAGTCACTGATTTCTTCCCACTAGATCTTGAAACTCTAGGCAAGGACCCTGAGCAGCCACCACTGGTGGGGAAGGCCAGAAGGAACTTATGATTTAAAACCGGTTTTGAAGTTAAATAAAGCTGCAAAAATAATCTGATTTTGAAAGAGAATTAAAGACTAATTAAAAGCTAGGTGTGTTCTTTTCAGGTGTTTTTTCCCAAAGAAAATATCTGTAAGTTTGCTTCCTGGCAAAGAACTGTAGCTTTCCTGCTTCTTCTGCGATGTATGTCAGCACTGTCATTATTTTGCTAAGGAGATGCACTTGGTGAACAAGACAGAGGTAGAAGCTGAGAAAACAGTTGGCTGAACAAAGCCATCCTTTCTTTTCCTGCTGTTAGGCAGCACTTAAAAGAAACTGAGGTGGAAGCTAGTTTTCTTTTCAGCATGAGGTTGGAGAACACCCAAGATCTTTAAATGCAGGTCAGCACCTTAGTCAGTGAGGAAGAAGTAATTAAATTTCATTTGTCCGGGCTGATTGTTAAGTTGTCCAGAGTGGCTGAACAATAGACTTTTCTGAACCTGGAGAAAATACATGTTTTTCCAATTAGATGAAGCAACAAGAAGACAAAGAGACATAAGAAGGATGCTCTAAATGACAAGAGCTACAGAGACAACAGAAAATCTCATGTTTGTATTGCTAAGACAACATGAAAGGAGTTTAAGAAACCTGTGAAGAAAGAAAGAGGATGTAAGTAAGGCAGAAGACATTCAGAGGCATGCACATATAAAAAGGACCATAATTTTGTTATTATCTTTGTACTATATTTTCCCAGTCTGTGATGGGGTTACAAAAATCTAATACCAATAGTTACAACATCAGTTAGAGTATGGAGAACCTGCAAACAACTCCTGTTCCATCTGCCTCTGCTCCAGGCGTACCCAACTTCAGTCTCTCAGGCTCCAGTACATGCAGGACTCAGTGTAATAATCTAGAGGAACATTGCTTTGAGAGGTAGTAATTTGAGATTTATGTTCTTCAACAAAGAATATGGTCTTCCAGGACACAGATCTGCTGTATCTTTTTTTGGAACACACATACACTTCACCGTGTGTTATATTTTCAGCAAATCTGGAAAACAAGTTATATCTATATTCCTAAAAACAGATTTATGTGATCATTTCAGGCAGTGAGATATGAACATTTTTAAAGTAAGTTACTGTTTTGTAACTCTTATCACCACTGTCTTTTACTTAAGACACTCAAAACCTCTATTGCACTGATTTAAAAATGAACATTTCCTTTTACTTTGGGGCATGAAGACTCACAACTTATGTTACTGCAAAACAGTTTTCACAATATGCTGTTCTGAAAACCTTATGTTGTTTTTTTGTGATGTTACTAACTTTTGTTAGTGTCTTTTTCAGCATCCCATTGCAGTCTATGACACTGAGGGATCATTTGTGTGTTTGCATGTCTGTACAAGTCAAGGTCTGTGTAAAAAGGAACAATAATCCCCTGACACACACACTTCATACAGAAGGTTTTCTATTTTCATATAGTCTTTTGTCCCACTACTTCAAGTCTCCTCTCTTCAAAATAGGAACAACTGTTGCTTCAATAGCATTTAGGATCCAATATGACGAATAAGTGTTTGTAATAGATGTTCTTATTCATACAAGATGATCCACTCATGCCAGAGAGGCTCTTCTCAGACACAGGAGAGTGGCCTTTGGATTGAAAACAACATAATTTGTGTCAAAAAAAAGTCATCAGGGAAACAAAACAAAACTCCAAGAAAAACACAATGTGGCAAATTTAAAACAAAGCTGTATCTTCCTTCTAGTGGGTAGCTCAGCTAGAGAAAGTTGTAATTACCCAGTTTAATGTGACCATGGGACCACCACAGAGTTGGGGCATCCTGCATTTTTCCATTAGTAGAAAATTGACAGAGTTCCAGAATGTATTTTAAGTTGGGCATGGTCTTAAGCACTCCTACATATGGTAAGAGAAAGACAAGAAGAATGTGATATATTTCAATCCTTATGCTTCTGATTTATTTCCTGCCATCTTCTGTATTTTTTTTTTATTACCATTAATTTCAATTTAATTGGAAAGGCCTGGCCTCCTTTGCTCTAGGCATCATATACATTAATTAAAATATGGAAAGAAAGATTAAAAAGTAATTCAAATTTATTTTTTTTTATTAGACCAACTCTTTGGGTCCAGTAGGTCATCTTAAAACATTCCTCTAAAATACCATTCACAGCAAGTACAAATTTAGCTCTTTGGCCTCTCCAGGACAAAGAGCAAAGTAGAAGGCCAAATAGATGAAGAAATCTGAGCCAAAGAGGAGATAAGAGCATTTCTGAAAAAAAACCAGCCAGCAGGTTGCTCCATCGTATCTCAGATGATGAAGCCCAGACAGAACTTCATCGCTAACCTTGGTTGCCCCATTTCAGGGAAGGTGAGGAGAAAATATTCTCCCAAGGAAACAGGTTAGTGCTCTGCTGTTACCACCAGCTTTCCACAATCTCTGCAGCAGTCAGTAGGCAGACTTGGCAGACAGCAGGGCAGCGATATATGTGCTCCCTGCTCAAGGTGTTGGTTGCTAAGTGGACTTGTGTATTTTGCCCGAGCACTCACTCCCAGGCGCTCTCACAGGAGATGTTACGATTGCCCTTTCTTAAGGTGGCTGATGCACAGGGTGTGTCAGAGAAATGATCACGTTTATCTCATCAGGAATAGATTTTATTATCTTGGGTTCTGCTTGGGGCCTCAGCTTTATTGTAGGTGCACTTTGCTTTTTGGCAACCTATGTTGTAAACTCCTTTTCATACTGATTCTCTCTTTGTATTGATTGACCTTCTGGACAAAAGGGGTTGTAGTTCAAGTCTTTTAAGAATTGTAAGAATAAAGTAGCTGAGCTGATAGCAAAATAAACAACTTCTCTTTCACCATAGCTACTCTGTTAAAGTTTTGTGGGACTGCAGACACTGCCCCTATACTTTAGAAAAGGCTTGGCTTATACACTAGAAAGTGTTATATCTTTACTTGATTTTTTTTATTAAATAATCTTTACATATAGAATGACATACTACCTGATAAATCACGGTAAGACTATATCTAATCAGCATAAATTCTGTGGAGAGCAACTATACCTCACTACTCTATTAATATTCTTTGAATGTGTCGATAAATTAGCAGGTAAAGGAGAAAAGATTCCTTTGATTACACAAAGTTTTTGACAGTTTTAACATGTTATTACTGAACTTAGAAAGTCATACAGAAGCAAAGTATCAGTGTGAATTAAGAAATGGCTAAGAGACAGAAAAAAAAGTAAGACTTAATGGCCAAGTTAAAAATTTAACAGCAGATGCTTTGAGACTTTACATTGTCACTGGCATTATTTAACATATCTATTAACACCTGGAACAGGAAGACGAACAGTGAAGCACCCCAATTTGCAGATGACAATATATTATTTACATAACTGAGGACCAGGAACCATTTCAGGGATTCTCAAAGAAACATAACCCATACAGATCTTAGCTTAATGAAGACAAGAGCAAATAAAGTTCACTGCTGAAAAGTGGAAAGTAATATGCATCAAACTGAAAGAAATTGAGTTACACACACAACATACACTGCTTTAAACTATGTTAGGAAAGAGATCGGTTACAATTGTGTCCATGTAACAGAGACTACAATTGCAATTAAACAAGCAAATGAAATTTAATAACAAGAAAAATCATAGTGCCAGTATATGAAATAATGATGTGCCATTAAAAAATTGTATCCAAATCAGACCCTGTCTTCTCAAAAAGGTTCTTAAAAATTACATGTTCAGAGACAGGTTGAAAATCATTAAGAGCACAGAGGTCACTTTACGTAAAATCAGAATGAAAAGGCTTGGATTGTTGACTTTGCAAATTAGAAGACCTAGAAAGCCTATATAAAAGCGTATAAAATAATGAATTGCTCAAAAAGGCAGATTGCTGGCTCTGTTCTCCTTTGCCAAGGAGACATTCAATGAAAATGAAAGATAATCAATTCAAAGCTGATAGAAAGTAATCATTTTTCATCCAGTGCATGATAAGACTGTGGAACTCGCTGCAGTAAAGCAGTCTTGAAATCAATAGTCTAGTAAAACCCAAAGTGGAACTTGCTTTCTTATTGACAACAAAAATATCCCTCCTTTTAACAACAATGTAAAAAAATATGCTGGAAGGAATAAACATTCCAAGGTTTAAGTCAAACTCTGGTGATTATGGGGTTCCTTGGACACATCTCCTCCAACGTTTCTGCACGTTCGCTGGTGCAGCTGGCTTTGGCCTGTCAAATACAAAGATGGACCATAAGTTTGATCCAAAATGGCAATTCCTTACATTTCCATCTCTTTATAAACAAACTTCAAGGGCGTGCCTGCATATACAAAGCTCAGTAGAACTCCATCAATTGTGCACTGTGCTACTTGTCAACTAGCAGGTCAGTGTTTTGGGGGACAGTTTCTGTGACATGGCATCCTAAGTAGCTCTTCCTATAACGCTTCTTTCTTTACACATCAGGCTATGGTTCCTAATGAAGGCAGAAGCTGATGTATTGTCAAATACATAGAGTGGATTTTCAATCTATTCTTTTTCTGGTTGTGATAGATAGCACAACTCTCCTTCCTCTCATTTACAAAGATTTTTCTCAAATGAACTATGAATAATTAAAATCTAACTCCATTTGTTCTTTTTTTTCTTAATTGAAGAAATTAAAGATGTATGTAGTGTGACTTCAAGGACTGCATATGAAAAGATATACATTATTTTATTCAAGTATAGCACTTTAAATGGTACAGTGCATTTTTTTTTACTAATTCATGCCTCATTCAAGTGAAATTTTGCGCTATATGTGGCAAATTAAGCTAATAAAAGCAATTTTTATTAGACACTGGTGTTTTTGTCACTTCTGCAAACTTCAATTTTTCTACACTTGTGCTCACTGAGCAGTAACAATTTCTTTCCTACACTTTCTTCTCCTTTTTTTTAACCCTAACATTGAGTTATTGCATTTATATTATTAATAAGACTGTCCACAGCTAAATGACTGAAAAATAGATTCATTATGGACATAAGCCCTCTTGCTGCAGGGCACAAGCATATCACTGACTGCTTGGGGTTAAGAAATCTCCCCAAAGATCTGGTTGTTACAGTTATTCATTAGGAGATTAGTTGCACCCTCCCTAGATGTATCTCATTATGATGACTTTTGGAGACTGGATACTGGAACACACTAATAACATGTTCTGTGCTGCTGTTCCTCTGATCCTAACCTGTCATTTGAAGATCATTATTGTAGGCTGAAGAAAAAGCAAAACCTAATAAGAAATATCTTCTATACGGATCATTTACTATTTAATTCCACGTATGGGTCAAGAAAAGATCGAATCATAGCATCGTTTTGGTTGGAAAAGACCTTTCAGTTCATCAAGTCCAACCGTTAACCTAGCACTGCCGAGTCCATCACTAAATCACCTCCCTAAAGCACCACACCTACATGTCTTCTAAATACCCCCAGGGATGATGTCTCAACCACTGCCCTGGGCAGCCTGTTCCAGTGCTTGACAACCCTTTCAGTGAAGAGATCTTTCCTAATATCTAGTTTAAACCTCCTCTGGTACAACTTGAGGTTGTTTCCTTTGTCCTACTGCTTGTTATTTGGGAGAAGAGACCAGACCTCACCTTGCTACAACCTCCAGTTGATCATAGACTACCAGATCATTGGATCATTGTATGAAATTGTTTGCAACGTACTCTTAAAGACATTTTTATATTTTTTTTACAGAGAGGTGTGTTTGCATCTCGTTCTATTTCAGTGGTTATTCGTCCTACCCTCATTTTTCAGCCATCAGGATATTTGTTATATCTTTAATTAATTACACAAAGAAAAATGCAGAGGAGGAGGAGAATTTGTTTGGTGAATATAAGAATTTCATTGTGTCTCATTTCCAAAAACCCTCCCATCAGGATATTTGCAGTTCCACCATGTCTTCTGAAACATACCACCACCAGTATTACAACTTCCCACCATTCCCAATGGCATAAAATCTCTCTCAGCTTCTCAAAACCACTCCCAGATCCTCTTTCTTCACTTTGCTTCCTAGATGGGTGAAAGATGACTTGGGCTGCAGTTAGCTCAGCACTACTTAGTGCCGACCAGCCGCTGCACAGGGACTGGCCAGGTGGCTATTGCCAAGCAGAATAAATAAGGGTTGAACTGTCCTTGACATGACTTCAGCTGAAGCAATACTATATTCTCTCATCTACCAAGCCATTGTTTTTCACAAAACTTGCGGGAATGTAATATGTTTGAAACCTTTACTCCTCTGTCAAACAGAGCTGAAATTGGCCCCCAGGTTCAGAAGTTATAAGGACGGAGCTGACAGACAGCATGATGGCATAAACCTTGTTTCCTTAGGAAACCTGGCTAAAAATATCAAACCATAAAAGCAAGAAAATGATGAGCAAAAGACATCATAAATTCTACAAAGCTCCCACGATAAACAAAAATGCATTATCCTTGCCAAGTGCAATGGAATGAGATTTCACCACCATGTAACAGCCTGTGAAGTGCTGACTGCTTGTTGAAGTCAATGGTGCAATAAGAAAGAAACACACTGCAGAGTTAGTAACACACTTTACTCACTGCCCTCAATTAGATGCTGGAAGCTAACATGTCATAAATTAGTATCTGCATGATCTGACAGGGATTATTGTTCTGTGATTCAGTGGCTGTCATTACAAATGAGAAACATGGGTTTGTAGGTCTTCTTTAAGCTTAGACTTAAACAGTTGAAGTCTTTGGTGATATTCACTTGGTATGAAGTTAGACACCTTGCTGGAGGTGCCCAAGCTAGAAGGCTGATTATCCTAGCCTCTCACTATTGATGCTGGAGAAAAACTGGTTCTTGTGTAGAGCATCTCAAACCAGCTGCTGTGGTGATTCATCCTTTGAAGGAGTTTCTAACTCTCTACTGACCAGCAAAGGAGGCTTATGGTACTCATCTCCTAACTTAAGCTCCAAAGACAAGTGTCTAAAGTTAAGTAGAAAGACTGCCACCCTTTAAAATGCTTGCAAAAAGACTGAGCTTTATTAAAGTTTTTCCTTTCTGTTTCTTCTCTTTAATGGTACATAAAGCAAAAACTCCTCATTTGTTTATTTTCTTCCTTGAACACCAGCATCACATATTCTCTTGCACTAGTCTACGTTACTTGACCATGACAGTTCCCTTTGCTGGCTCTGTGAAAATGGAGCTCAAGCAATACTGATCCATGCTTCATGAAAGGTGAGGTCTCATCTGCATCAAGCAGGCTCAGCCTATATTTGTTGCCATTTTGATGAAACAACTAAATGTTGGGCCCAGGCTAGAGCAATTAATTTTAACTTGGTATTTCCAGGTCCTTCTGCACTGAAATGTTTAGGGTCTAATGTTGTTTCAGTGAAAGCAGTAGTTTAAATAAAATATTTAGACCCAGAAGAATGCATCTTATCAGTCTAAAGCAACTGAAAGGCACAGTAATTTAAATGCATTTTGAGTCTGAACTAGCAGACTTAATTAAGGGGACAAGAATAAGAAGACTAATCCATTGTGGCCTGTCTCCTTGGGTGATTATTGATATATATGGAGGACATGCTAGCGAGGCTTCTAGGTGCAATACAGTTTCAATTCCCTAAGCAAAGACTAGACACCCTCCAATACCAAATGCATGCATACTTCCACAGTGATATCACACATATGCTAAGAACCTAGTCAACAGTTTATTGACTTTCAGGCAAGCCATCCTGACCAAAATGAGTGCAACTAAGAGGGTAATTCTATTCAGAGACTCACAAATAGCTAAACTGTGGCTTCGCCAGGAGCTCAGAGGAGGGGACAGCAGGATGATTCACTGCCCAGGAGGAGAATGAGAAAAAGACTGTTTCAGACAACACAATCTTTTCCCCATTTCCCTCCAGCACAACCATCTCAGCTCCATTATTTTGAACAGTTTGTTTCCCCTCAGGCACTTGCAATACCCAAGCCTGCTGGAGGTACAGAACCGTGACCTAATCCATCACCTCCACACATCCACAGGGAGGTTGCACCTCCAATGAAGCTGCTCTCTACAATGCATGGGTCACCCCACAACAGAAAGTGGGAAGAATGCTGAACATGTTGCACTAGATGCTATGAATCAATGTGCTTTAGGGCAGGAAATAAAAATGAATGCTGCCCTTTTTGCCTCCATATTATTAAACAGTCTAGTTTAGGACAAACCAGGCTGATAGCCCTCATTGAGGAAAATTCACAGCCACATCTGTGCCTTTAGAGCAGAAACATTCTTATAAACCATGCATTCAGATCTAGTCAAAGCTCTTTGCAAGCCCAGCAGGTACCACTAGGAAGCAAGCAAATATTGGAATTTTCACCTCCCATTAAATTCCTCACTGGGAAATGAAAAACAAGTGAGATTCCCATTTATAGAAAGGTCACTTTACATTGCAAATTGGTATGAATAGGAATCAAATATATTGTGTTGCATATATATAGCTAATATGTCTTTGCATGTGTGCAGAGTATCTTACGTGAAAGGACGTGCTTCAATATTTGTCCAGTATTTCACCTCCCAATATAATTTCAATATGTAAAACAAGTGTTACTTATACAGCACACTCTTGTAAGTCATACAGATGCAGTTTGTTCCACCAGGCAGGATTTATTAGTCACAAATCCTAGCCAGCTTGTTTCTTCTTCTTGTATGTTGTCGTGTTCATAAGACAATTGAGTCTGGGGACTGGAAAACATCCTCATATGCAAATCTGCATATAAAGCATACCTTTTAATTTATTGTTTGGATATTAGGTGCTGTGACAAGATAAGTCATATGATGTGTAATTGGCCCAGTGAGGATTTATTGGTGTGTATAATGTATACACTTTTATTAAAGTACAAGAAGAAAATTACTTTGTCAATCATTTCTAAGAGAAAAAGGGCCTGGAGAAAGTATTAATTCTTCTGCTGTCACTTTTGGCACTGTAGTTCTTTCTATGCACAACCACGCATTTAAAAATATTGCTACTGTACTTTAATCATAAATAATACAGAAGTTTTCTGATTTCTGATTTGATGCAAAAGATGGTCAGATGTGCTCACACGTGCATGCACATGCCCGCATATATCAAGCAGACAATATCTGAATTAATAATTTATAATTTAAAATCCAAATAGATAAAACAATAGATGGGGACATTGCTGTCCCTGCTTCATCAGAGGAGAGGTAAACCCCACCTACAGGTATAAACTCAAGACACTACTAGCACTTCTAGCACACATGTACTAACAATACGCAAACCATTCTGTATCTACATTGATCTTCTACTTTGTTGGAAATAAGAAGTAAACTGTCATAGGAAATAAAAGTATTTGCTTTGCTTTGCTTATATTTTTGCCTTATCCACAACATTAGCATGCTCACAAATACCTACAGAAAGCGTAGGAAAGGTAAGGTCCTTCCTGTTGGAGCGTAGACCTGCTATCCAAACACTTTCAGTTCCAACCATCACTGCAGGCAACAAGGTCAAGACTCTGCTCCTGCCTCCTTGTTTCATCTCCTGTGTCAGCTTCCTGTGTACAATCTGGGTCATATTGCACACTGTTCCTGGGGAACTTTGGGCATACCAGGAACAGATTATCCCAGGATGTGGCTAGCATATCTGCCAGGATCTTTGTAAAGGAAAAGAAACAACTGACTTCTTAAGCAAAGCTAAAGTCCATCTCTGGCCTCACAAGCTTCTGTGTGCAAACACCTTGTAGTTACAAACATTTACAAAGTCCCGATTCACACCACCCCATCCACCCTGGGCCATCACCTCTTTGGGACTTAAACATAATTCTCCTTAAACAAGATGAACATCCATTTGGACTGATCAGAGAATTTAAAGTATAATTTCTCTCCTCAAAGTTGGCATTTCAGTGATGCAATGAGCCAAGAGACTCCTAGGGCAGTAACTCTTTGGGTCACTTCCCAGCCATGTTATTCACATATATGTACGTGATTGTTTGTAGATCTATGTCAAGCCTGAGGAAAGGCTTTGCAGTGGAAGATTCCAAGCCAGCTAGTACCCAAGTACCAACTCACTTTTATTTATGGCCACCCATTATGCAGTCCATTCACTCAGAGTTTCACTAAGCCCTGCCAGGAGGCTGTGAGCCCATGCCAACAACACCAACAAAATGCATGCAGCCCAGGGAGCTGTGTGGGCCCAGGTCTGCTCTCAGAGCAAAGAGCTGGTGGCCGATAGTCCCTAACAGGAGGATGTTTCCTGTGGTCTGCAGCTTGCAAAAACATCAGCGTTGGCCTAACTCGACTGTCCTAGGGCAGTTCTGGCTTAACTGGGGAGGGAAGAGAGTCAGAGCCATATCAAACAGTCTGGCATGGCACAGCCTCTTCCATTCTTTCATGCTGTATCACCTCCCTTTTGCAGCCAAATACTCTTTTGCTGTGTTTTGTTGTTTGGGGATTTTTTTTTTTTAAACATATTTATTTTAATGAAGCATTTATGAACTTGAGTCTTTAAAAGAGCTGTAAAATAACACAGCACCACGTTGCCTCCTGTCCTCTCTCCCAGCCTGACACAAACCTCTAGATCTGCTCTATAGAGTCTGTCAGTAGAAGTTAGAGAGTAGCTGACAGTAGCCACTGTTTCTCATCCTCTGGGTGTGGATGGGGGAAATAAATGGGTGTTTTTCTGATGTGATTTACAACTAAAGCCAGCTGGAATGGGATGGTTCACTTCAAAACATTCAGCCTTCCCCATCACCCCAAAACAAGGAGCCTTCATCTAAACTACCTCTTGCAAATAGTGCCTGGCACATGCTAATGCCAGGACTGTGCCTGAGCATCATCTGGGAGTTTATGCAGGTCAAAACTGACAACAAATGTATATTTGACCTTGACAGGCTGGAGAGGTGGGCCCAGACCAACTTCATGAAGTTTAACAAGGCCAAGTGTAAGGTCCTGCAGCTGGGTCAAGGCAACCCCAAGCACAGATACAGGCTGGGCAATGAATGGATTGAGAACAGTCCTGGGGAGAAGGACTTGGGCGTGTTGGTGGATGATAAGATCAATATGAGCCAACAGTGTGCACTTGCAGCCCAGAAAGCCAACATGTCCTGGGATGCATCAAAAGATGTGTGACCAGCACTTCGAGGGAGGTGATTCTGCCCCTCTGCTCTGCCCTTGTGAGACCCCACCTGGAATACTGTGTCCAGCTCTGGAGCCCCCAGCACAAGAAAGATATGGAGCTGTTGGAGCAAGTCCAGAGGAGGGCCACCAAGATGGTCAGAGGGCTGGAACACCTCTCCTATGAGGACAGGCTGAGAGAGTTGGGCTTGTTCAGCCTAGAAAAGAGAAGGCTTCGGGGAGACCTCATAGTGGCCTTCCAGTACCTGAAAGGGGCTACAAGAAAGCTGGGGAGGGACTTTTTACGAGGGACTGTAATGATAGGATGAGGGGTAATGGGTGGAAGCTGAGAGAGGGCAGGTTTAGACAAGATATAAGGAAGAATTACTTTACTGTGAGGGTGGTGAGGCACTGGAACAGGTTGCCCAAGGAAGTTGTGGATGCTCCATCCCTGGAAGTGTTCAAGGTCAGGTTGGATGAAGCCTCAAGCAACCTGGTCTGGTGGGAGGTGTCCCTGCCATGGCAGGGGGGTTGAAATGAGATGAGCTTTGAGGTCCCTTCCAACCCAAACCATATGTGATTCTGTGATTCTATGATATAACAACTATAACAAAATAAACTATAGTACTCCAGTTCTGGAACATGCCCTGACACTTGCTTACTAATACAGGAGCAGCCACAGTGTCCTTGTACAAATACCTGCCTCAGGGCTCCTCTACTGATGCCAGGTAATGTTCACACATCATCCCCAGTTCTTTACCAGGATTTTTCCACTTATCTCCTCTATCTCCAAACTACAGACCCACCTCTGTGCTCCTGATCCCAAACACTATGGCCACATCCATCTTCCTCCTTCTGTGCTTCATGTCCCAGCCATTCATGCTGCAGCAGTCCCCAGTGTGCCTCACCTTCTCAGGGTCCTCACTGGATCTGAAACCTTTAGGACCTAGACTAACCCTCCAGTGACAAAAAAAAAAAAAAAAAAAAAAAAAAAAGTGCATATAAAGATGTTTCAGAGACTAAGAGTTTGGCTAAATGGAGGTAGCTGTGTGCAAGGACAACACTTCCCTGGCACACAGGCAATCTATCTGCCAAATCTCAAGTCTTTGCCTAAAATAATAGTTAAAAGCAGAAGAAGCAAAAACTTGTTAATAAAACAACTATAAGATTTTTGTTTTAATATTGGCAGAAAAACATCTTTCCCCTGACCCACTTTTGAAAAGTGCTGATTCATTTTTCTCTAAAGCTTCCTAAAATATTCAGCTAAACACAGATGCTTTCACATTTTGGGAAAGTTTTAATCCAAATTATTACAGTCTGGCAAAGTTATAAACCACTGAAAACAGAATTCAACAATGATAAGGGCTGAGCAACCTTAATCACAGGCTTTGCTACTGTAGTTAATCCCCAGAGGGGGTTATTACACCAATAATAATTTTAAAAGATTATGGAATTACTTAATTTTTGATTTCTTGACTTGGCAAGATTTCTGGTCTAAACATTTTTTGATGTCTAATTATGATAGGGGAATACAGCACTAGTAAAATTTATTGCAGCACACACATCACTCAGACTGCTAGATTTTGCTAAGAAAAAAAAAATTCTTGGTAGGGGGGACAGTGGAAGGGTTGTGAAGACCTTCCAGTTTTTCTTCAGCCTGGATTTTTTTCCATAGGATAATGCAGTCATTAGTAGGCTGGTAACAAGTTCACATATCTTTATTGGAATATTTTGTTTTGTTATCTTTAGACAAGACAGGGAAAATTCAGGAAAAAAAATATATGTACATTAATTTTATTGCTTTTTGAGTGCCATAATGCTGTGAACATTATCCCTTAACTAGCAGAAAGATGGGCTTCCCTGCACCATTTCAAAAGAACACACATTTCAGACTAGAAAGCAAAAAAAAAGTGATAAATCTCCCTTCCAAACATCAGCCACCAGTTTTAGCATCATTGTATCAGGCAAATGCATTCTGTTTTTTAAAGCTTCAAATTAGGAACAAGGAATTGCTTTTAAGTTTGTTTAAAAGCTGGCCAATGTTATATTTGCTTATTTAAGCTTCATTAAATTCAGGTTCCCATCTGCCTCTTTTTCATACCATTTCCAAATCCTAAGTAAAAGCATTACTCCTCTCTGCTAGTTATATCAACCATTGTCAGTTATTGCTCTCTTGACAAAAAAACCCTCCACCCTTAAAAACTTAGCTGATAGCTTTCTATTAAAAGCAACAACACTTCCAAAAAAACCCCCAAAAATATCTTCCCTAAAACCCCAAACTCCTGGCCTTTCTCAAACAGGCCGATATATTTGTGACAACATCTTTACCTAGTTCATGTATCTTCTTTATTGCTCTTCATAAGCAGGCTGTTGGATCCTTCGGACTTTCAACGTGAAAAATGAAAGAATTTCCTCACATTCTTGCCTCTCTTATCTCATAATTGTTTTGTTCAGAGCAGTAGGAGAGACCAATATAAATGTCTCTGCTGGTTTATTTGCCCTTTTCAAGCTCATTCATACTTTTCTCGAGGGCATTTTTTCTCCTTTTCCTTTTGAATTTGTATCTGTTTACTGCTCTGTACACACAAGCAAGGTAAATTGTTGGAGATTTTATTCCAAAGCCTTATGTAACACAGATAACAGAACAAAATATTTAACAGTGAGATTTCACAGTGTCTTGTAATGATACAAGGTAAAAAACTTAGGGATGTGTTCAGCCCCGAGGAAAACCTGTAAAACTGAATTTATGTTCCCAAACTTGTTAATCTTCTGAGCATGTAACATCAGCCATCCTTTCTTCCAGACATCCCGGACTATGTTATTACAGCCCTTGTTCTGAGCTCATAAAGAAAAGGATGCAGGAGATGGTTGGATATCAACAGCTGAAAGCTCTGTACTGCATGAGAGGGTTCACAGCTCATGCACATCTTGAAGTGTGGCAAGTACAACCGAAGAAAGCAAAGAGCTGTTTTAATGGAAGACATTATTTCTCATGACTTTAGGAATGTAAATTGTGGTGTGGAGCTTCAAAGAAATCCCAGGACAGGATACCAGTAAAGACCTATATCCTGCAGCTGAGCCTTCTTGCCATCTAACTCTACCAACCAAAGTAGATGCACACTGCTCCTGCTTTCCTCCACCTCCCTACTCACAGAATCACAGAATCACAGAATGTTAGGGATTGCAAGGGATCTCAAAAGATCATCTAGCCCAATGCCCCTGCCAGAGAAGGAATACCTAGATCAGGTCACACAGGAACATGTCCAGGTGGGTTTTGAATGTCTCCAGAGAAGGAGACTCCACAACCTCTCTGGGCAGCCTGTTCCAGTGTTCTGTTACCCTCACTGTGAAGAAATTCTTCCTCACATTTATGTGGAACCTCCCATGTTCCAGCTTGTACCCATTGCCCCTTGTCCTATCACTGGATGTCACTGAGAAGAGCCTGGCTCCATCCTCATGACACTCACCCTTTACATATTTATAACCATGAATGAGGTCAGTCTCCTCTTCTCCAAGCTAAAGAGACCCAGCTCCCTCAGCCTTTCCTCATAAGGGAGATGTTCCACTCCCTTCATCATCTTTGTGGCTCTGCGCTGGACTCTCTCAAGCAGTTCCAGTTCCCTGTCCTTCCTGAACTGGGGGGCCCAGAACTGGACACAATATTCCAGATGTGGCCTCACCAGGGCAGAGGAGAGGGGGAGGAGAACCTCTCTCGACCTACTAACCACACCCCTTCTAATACACCCCAGGATGCCATTGGCCTTCTTGGCCACAAGGGCACATTGCTGGCTCATGGTCATCCTGCTGTCCACCAGGACCCCCAGGTCCCTTTCCCCTACGCTGCTCTCCAGCAGGTCAGCTCCCAGCTTATACTGGCACATGGGGTTGTTCTTCCCCAGATGCAAAACTCTACACTTGCCCTTGTTATATTTCATTAAGTTTCTCCCCACCCAACTCTCCAGCCTGTCCAGGTCTCTCTAAATGGCAGCACAACCCTCTGGTGTGTCTGCCACTCCTCCCAGTTTTGTGTCATCCGCAAACTTGCTGACAGGGCACTCTATTCCCTCATCCAAATCATTGATGGATATATTGAATAGTACTGGTCCCAGTACCGACCCTTGAGGGACTCCACTAGTCACAGGCCTCCAACTAGACTCTGTCCCATTGACCACAACTCTCTGGCTTCTTTCCTTCAGCTGGTTCACAATCCACCTCACTACCCGATCATCCAGACCACACTTCCTCAGTTTAGCTGTGAGGATGCTGTGGGAGACTCTGTCGAACGCTTTACTGAAATCAAGACAGACCACATCCTCTGCTTTACCATCATCTATCCACTGGGTTATGTCCTCATAAAAGGCTATCAGGTTGGTCAAGCATGACTTCCCCTTGGTGAAACCATGTTGACTGCCCCTAATGACCCTCTTATCCTTTATATGCCTAGAGACCACACCAAGGATAAGTTGTTTTGTTACCTTTCCAGGGATGGAGGTGAGGCTGACCGGTCTGTAGTTACCCAGGTCTTCCTTCTTGCCCTTTTTGAAGACCGGAGTGACATTTTTTTTCCTCCAGTCCTCAGGCACCTCTCCCATTCCCCATGAAAGCACTTCGGGGGCCTTTAGCAGGGAAAGGTTAGAGAGAACCATGGATCAACTTAACCTATGCCTATATATGTGTGTGTGTGTGTATATATATGTCAATAATCTGAAATTAAAATTCTATGTAACATTTTCCCATTACCTTTTGCTAGCTGAAATCTGGCACAGCACAAAGTCTGCGCCTGTGTTTTCAGATGACAGCCTCTAAGGCGTAAGACTGGTATGGGAATAAAGGTGATGTGCTATTAATTATACAACAGAACCTGCATTGAGAATCTAGACAAGGAACTGTGGAAATGTTCTCTTCTGGGAAATTGTCATTTGGTGGGTTTTTTCTGTCCCCTTCTTTCCTCTGTAGGTTCTTATACCACGTTTACATCTGTAGCATCCAGTGGAGCATTAAGCAATCAATGTGAATAACATCTGTCAAACGTGTGGTGTCTGCTTCTGTGAATGCTGACTTGGAGTGTTCCCGAGGCTTGGCAGCTGGTTATCTTTTGTGATCTGGAAACCAGTCAAGGGGGACTTCTGCCAAATCAGAGATTTCTCCACTCTTCTCCTTGCTGGTCACAGCAGACTTTCTCTTGCTGAGGTAAAGACCAGTAAGTTGTGGGACTGACAAGCAGAAGTACCCAGAGACATGAATTTCCCAGGATGGCTGGGCAAGGTAAGTCTCCTTGGGACTGCTGGAGAGCAGAAGCCTGTGCTGCCTCATGAGGTGAAGTGAAACCTCAACTTCTGTTTTAATTGGCTGTGTGGGAAGATCTAGGGACATTTTACCCAGTAACGGCAGAAGATTGCCCAAAATCTTTCATTCCAGAAGTCATCCAAAACAGACAATCCTGCCAGTGCATGATGTGGGTGAGAGTTTTGTGATGATCAAACTACTGGGTAAGGCATATTGATAACTGTTTTAATAAGACAGAATAAGAAGGGAAATATCGACAGCAAGTAAACCTTACATCCCTTCAGACAGTGGCACCCCATGTTCATGCAGCATTGCAGGGATTTTCCCACAGCACACTGCACAGATCCTGTCCATGGAGAGAGATATCTCCTTTTCAGTCATTTAAGCCAATATATAATTTTCTTACAAGAAACAACTCTTCACAAAGGCTATTTGAATGACAACTCCTTGCTGCACTTCTAGATAAGGGCAAGGCCACACAAGCAGTGTAATCACTGATACCAAGCGTGAGCTGCCTGCAGGATCGCTCTTACAATGAGCTGGCTGAGGTGAACCTGTGGCCAGGGGGTCTACATAGCACAACACAGCCTGAAGGCCATGCTGGACAGGCTGCTCAGGTTAACTGCTCTGTGGATCACCAGCTCCTCAACCTCTAACAGTCGCCCAGTCAAGACCAATGCATTCCACCCCTTGGTCCACCTAGAGTTTTCCTTTCCCAAGTATCTTATAGCTAACAGATAATAACATATAAGCTTCTCAAGCCACCATGAGCAGTAGAGCAGAGAAGGTCTGTTCAAGATCACCAGCTCCTCAAATACAACATCTTCTGCACAGCTCACAGTACAGGCAGTTAGGGAAGTGGTTCAGAGAGGTTCTGGCAGGGTTCCCTGAGGAAGCAGAAGAGTTGGGTGGTTGTGAATAGCTGCTGCCCCAGGACATGGGACTACTTCTTCTGTGTCCTTTCCTCCCTCCTAATCTCCATTTTGGGCTCACTGTGAGTCACAGAACAACTCCCATTGACCTAGACATGCCTCTTACCATTGACTGCACTGAGATACATAAGTCCCTGTCTGAGTCATTGAGTGGCCCTGCCCTCTGGTGAAGAGGTATGAAGAGTCTTTTTATGGCAACACAACCTTGGTCACCACTGCAGGGATGAGGATTTAGCCATCCCAGTTCCAGACTGAGAGACACTTAAATCCTACTGACTCATATGTTGAATAACACTAGAGAGACAGGGGAATCTGTGTGCGATCGTATCAGTGAGAGGTCTCCTGACAGCAGTGCTGTTTCCTATCACTGCCTGCTGCAGCTATGCCTTGAAGCAGGTCTCACACCATTTAAGCTCATTATGCTGGGGCTCATGGACTCCCTGAGACAAGCGAATGTATCTTGTGGCCAACAATGTCAAACATGACAGAGGGATCCACAAGTATGAGAATGGATGTTTGCCTTCTGTGATGCCCAAGAAACTTATTCCAAAAGCTGAACTAAACATTATATCAGAAAATGTTCTATCACTTACAAAACACTTAAAGAACAGTTACTGAAGTACACTTATTTAATACAATACTGAAATAAAATACCCAATAAAAAATAGCTCAATTAGCTGAAACATTTTTCTTTCTACCACTAACCTGAGACATATGTAAAATTTTATGATGTTTAATGGCTGTCTGGGCTCCTGCTGTAATGACTTCAAGCAGCTCACTGAGCTATGATGTTTTTGCCATGTGAAGTTTAAATGGAGGGCAAGACATTCAGAGGGAAATTTCAGAGAGAAACACGACAAGCTGCTGGACTTGGTGGAGGCAGGGAGATCAGGAGAGAACAGGTAGATTTGTAAGTCATTGATGCAAAGCAGATAGCTGAAGACATGTGAGACAGTGAGCTCGCTGAGAGAAAGGTTTTAAATAAGAAAAGTGAGCCAAGGACAGTATCAATAATCTGTAAGTAATTGCCTGGTTTTGCAGGTCATGTCAGAGATGCTGTAGGAAGTGCCTCCTGGGATTCACCTTAAATATTGTAGGGGAATGGAGCATGGAAGGAGAGAGAGGGTGTTTCTCTGCTGTGCTTTAGCTCTGTCAGGACTGTGTGGCTGACTCCTGATCACCACCTGTAGGCTTATATCATGAGTGGTCTCAGAGTAGGCTAACTGGACCCTTTGGGGTTTTAATGAAACCGAAGGATGTGCTCCAGGTACACCCCAGGTGCACTCCAACTGCCAAGAGGAGTTCATTTCACTGGATGACAGTGGACTGAATCTGAAGTAAAGCTTCCAAAACCAACTTAGGGCGGATGTCGGTCTTCAGCACCTCTCCTCTCAGTGTTACAGCCCTCCTTCCACTTGTTAATGTAAGCACAGCCGTGGTGGTATTTCTTCCAACTTTGCCACAGACTTCCTGTATGGACACACATAAGTCACTTCACTTCCCTATGTCTGTGTCCTCCGTGTATGAAATACTCCTAATACCCCATCCTGTGCTCGCTGGAACATGGAAAGGGTAAAATTGTCAAGTTATATCAGGCATGCAGACACCATGGTGACAAGCATCCCTGTACAAAACAGGGAAAACAATCTGTTCAAAGAAGATTTGACTAGTGTTCAGTAAATGAGATGGGGACCTTACTCTGAGGACTGAGGATAAGATATAGACCTTGATTCAGTGACTTGTGCCCTTTCTGGCACATTCCAAAAAATGCGTCCTGATGAAAGAGACCATGACATATCCAAAGACAACCAGTTGAAGAAACAGCACTGCCAGCTCTGAGTGGTGGGTACTTCACCTTGCTGTCTTCACGTTCTTTTGAGATACCTTGGGGTGTTCCTTCACTGTGAAACTGCATAACATTCTGCCATTGTTTCATTCAGACAGTAACAAAAATCAATTCACTCTGCACAGCATGGGAAGGCTCCCTATGCATTTCTCAAGCGTCTCCCAGCTGATCTCTTTGCTTGAAACCTGGTCATCATTTTTTGTGATGTCCTTGAGGTTGATTCATTCCTGCATTTTACCCAGCTGTGTTCTGCTGTTGAATCTATTGAATTTAAACAGATTCACCTGAAACAGTGGTCCAATACCTCATAACCTTGAAAGCTTTTGCTAATTAATTCTATACTCTCATAACTGCTACATCTATGTACTGCAGCAACCGTCAATGCAATGGTTACCAGCTCAAACGTAAATCAGCCTTTTCACAAAAGGAGTGCTATTCCCTCTTACTTCAACAGCAGTTCTTCCTCAGAACACCCAACTGTACAAACCCTCCAACAGCATCTGTTCCTCTTGCTGTCAATAACTTCCTCAAGGCTGCAAATGGTCACAAAGCATCAGGTAGCAAACTGCTCAAACCATGTATTAAGAGGTCTTGTCCCACCTATAAAGCTTTCTATTTAAATCACTGAAATCCCTGAGTTAACTCTAAAAGGAAAGTTAGTTTTTTGGAGCACTCGCTTTGACACACTTTACTAGCTTCTCTGGAAGAACAGTCATAGTACTCCAAAGATTTTCTCAACTATTGAATTTGTATTTGTTTGTTCATTTCTGCTATTTGCACACAAATCTCTTTCCACTACGCCTGAATCACTGAAAAGGGAAGATTCACACTCCCAGCACCAGGCTGTAATAGCATGAAACGTTTTTCTGCTTTGCTGGCACATCACATTATAGAGGCTGTCTGTAATCTTAGTAGAACAGACAATGTAAAAAGACTTCCTGCTTATATCAGACCTTGTTATTAAATTTATATCCATTTCTCATAATAACCTACATTTCCCTTTATCATAACTCTGAAAAATAACTCCTGATGCAGGACTTCAGCATGGCATTTGATACAGTCGTCGGTGGAATTCTGATGTCCCGTCTCGGAGACATGGCAGGGGATTAGTGGGATTATGAGTAGATGGTTTCAATCATTCCTCACAGACAATACTCAGTGACTCATGAAGACTCTACTTTCAGGGCTATCTCCTATGAAGTTTTGAGAGAGTCCACCTAATTCAGTGTTTAGCAAAGGGTCCTTAGTGTGAAACAGTCTGGACTAAAGCACAGGTGATATACCATAGGTACCCAGCACTAACTGGAATTGTCTCCACACCTCCACTGCGCAAGCCCCCACTGAACAGCTGGCTGCAGAGCTGATGGCCAGGGTGAGCCAGGCTGCCAGAGAGGAGCACCAGGGAACTTGCTGCAGCTGTACTGAGCTGGGACAGCCAGCCTTTCCATTGCTCTGCTGACCCACAGGTCCTGACACTTATTATAAAACCACTGTTTTGAATAGCAAATGAGAAGAACCAGTCTCCAGTTAAAACAAGAGGTGATGTGACCCGAAGCAGCCTCTCTCTGCTATGAAATCTACAGTACCTTCTGTTGACTCTTGCCTGAAATACAACTAGAGACACTGAAACCAAGCGCTCAGTCACCACTCTGCTGCCCAGAGGCCTGTACCACTTCTTCCAGTTCAAGAAAACAGTCTGATCAGAAATCTTTTCCTCCTCACCATAAGTCTGGGCATATTTATGCAGACTATTAATATCTTCCTTCATGGAGTTTGCAGAATAGCCTCTGCTTCATGTCTTCAGAACTTCAAAAGTACAATTAATGTGAAATCATATAACTGAAACAAAGATTCAGATGCATCTGTAGCCAAGAGAAAAGAAGAAATTTCATTGTATGTGTGCAGGGAAAGGCAGCCAGACTATCCAGTTGTCTAATTTAGTGAAAAATTAAAACTGGGATGCCATTTCTCTTGTGATGCAGCTCTAAAATAAAAGATTTTAAATACTTCTTGTTTGCCTAGATCTAATTATTCATCCCTCTCACCTTTTTATGCAGCATAGCCATTTCAGAAACTCTTACTAGGAGTGCCATATATAATGTTACACCTACCAACATGAGAAAAAAATATTTTATTCTTTGGAATAATTTGCATCAGGTATAATACATTTGTGCTTTTTACAGGGATCACATGGATGTATTCATCTTCTTAATTTTGGAGACCTGGTCAGCACAGTTGGGAGGCAAGGTTACATACCAAAGTGACACAAAGCACTTATTACTTTAACATGACTGTAATGAAAGTAAATAAAAACATGGTTTTTAAAATGTTCCAAGAAATAATATATTCACCTAGCCCATCCCATCAGCCTTCAGAGTACATTCTTGCAGGAGCTCTCTCGTGGCAGAGAAATAATTTCTACCAGAGATCTGCTTAGGAGGAAAAATAAAAAAGACCTTCAGCATTCAGCCTGGCTTTCTGCTATATTTTTAACCATTCTGCATGGCAGAGACAGTTGACATGGTTTCTAGTTTATTCCATGTGCCCAAAATTTGAACCCAAAGCTGCTGGCTTATACTCTGCCTGTATTTCACTTTTTCCAAGCTCAGCATAAGCAAGCCCTCTTGAATCTGGACAGAATATATTCCTGATGTTTCATATCAATCCTTCCCAGCAGCTTCAAGATAGGATAATGGGTCATGGCCCTCTAACAAAACCCTGTCACAAAAGGGATTGAGTAAAAGCTTATTTCTCTACCTATCTTCCCATTCACATTTACTAGGCTTCCATTAATCTCCTGATTTTCAATTTCAAGATGAATCAGAGTAATTGAGACACCCCTTCTCCACTTCACTTAAGGTTTTAAAGTGGGCATCTACACTTTATTGTCAGGATACTGAGCCAGCTGATGGCAAATGATGACACTGTTGCTACACGAGCATTTGCAAGCCGAGGATGTGGCTTCCCATTCTGCGTGGAGCTTCTGTGAGACTAAAAGAGCCATTTTCTTTACTGCCCTAGTTAATACCTTGGCTAATTTAAAGATACCACAGTAAAATAGCTTCCATGTCTCCATAACAAAACTGCAGTCCATTGACTATGAATGTTTGTATAACAAAAGTCAGAAAAAGTAGTAAATTTGCAGTGACATTTCCTTCAGCTTTTTGACTGTCCACCGAGCAACTCAAGCAAAAGAACTATCCCATCCTTAAATTGCTCATGGCTGACATGGTTAGCCAATGTCAAGGAAACACAAGCCACAGTTAGGACCAGCTTCTACAGCCATATTAGATGCAAACAGGTAGTCAAGGGCAGTCTCTAATCTCTGAATTTACAATCTAAGAAGATCTGATGAGAAAGGAAAGTATTACCCTCCACTGAGGGTAAAATGAGTTCTAGTTAGATGAAGTGACTTAAGGATTTCTCAGAGTCAGGAATTTAACTGAGATCCTTTAAGGTGTGGCTCAGCACCTTAATTACTGGATCATCTGCCTTTTCCTTAGCAGTAAAGGTTTTCCCATAATATAAAATTATTCCTACAGGTCTAAAAGTTCAGCTATTTAAGAAATGTGACTTCTTAAACCTGGCAACATGTGTCTAAATAAAAAAAAAATAACAGCAATAAAACATAAATAGTTTTCACATCTCCAAAGCAAAGCAGAAAATATCAGCTAATTCAACCTTACAAGACCCCTACGAGTTAAGTACAGGCTACACTTCTCAAATAATGCTTTTTATCCCCCCCTCTCTCTTTCCCTAAGCATGCAACTAAAATTACAAACAAGGTGCATAATGCTTCTGTGTGGTAACCATGGTAATCAGATGTATCAACTACTGTAAATGGCAATATAACCACCAAGTCCCCTAAAAGCAGACCTCCTCCACTCTCACACAGTATTTCCTACATGCAGCCACGCTGCCCTAAAACTGACTCGAGTGATTTTCCTGAGCAACCTAGCCCAGGTAATATTCAGAAACTGCCTTTTGTAAACCTGGTTTAGAGGTGGGTAAGCAATCACTGGCTGCTTTGGAAAATCCTAGCCCAGTGCCTATCCAAGCTTCAGACAGTGTGGCCAGCACAGCCCTCATCTTTGTTCTTACAGATCCTGCATCCTGAGTGGCCATTTTCCAGGACAACTCTTTCTATCCTTCTGAAATTAGCATCTGGACTGTTAATAAAGATTTTGAATCAGGGAAAGGGTAAGATTTGTCTGGAGCGTGAGTCTTACGAGGAGTGGCTGAGGGAACTGGGGTTATCTATTCTGGAGAAGAGGAGGATTGCTCTCTCCAGCTCCCTGAAAGGAGGGTGTAGCAAGGCGGGGATTGGTCGCTTCTCCCACGTAACAGTGATAGGACGAGGGGTAATGGCCTCAAGTTGGGCCAGGGGAGGTTTAGATTGGATATTAGGAAAAAGTTCTTCCCCGAAAGGGTTGTCAGGCACTGGCACAGGCTGCCCAGGGCAGTGGTGGAGTCCCCATCCCTGGAGGGATTTCAGAGCCGTGTAGATGTGGTGCTGAGGGACATGGGGCAGTGGGGACTGGGCAGTGCTGGGTTAATGGTTGGACTTGGTGATCCTAGAGGTCTCTTCCAACCAAGACTATTCTAGGATTCTATTTAAATTAATGGGGCCAGAAACACAATATTTCAGGGGGTTTTCACCCAGCTTTTGCATTTCCCCAAACAACATTTTTCCTCTCACCACTTCAAGCAAACATGGTTTCACAAGAAGTTATTGGGCAGCACCTTTAGGATACAAGTATGTTTTCCAGCCTATTGAAGCCAAACTGCAGCAGCACAAGACTGACTGAAGCTCTGCTTTTTTGATTACTTCAGTTGAAGAAATATGAAAGCCAGCCCGTTCCTCCGGGCACACTCATACAAGATTACAGGCACCTGTAACTCGTATAACCTGTACCTTTTCTATGCCCTACCTCAAACATTTCTTTTATTAACCTTATTTTGTTTCAAAACTTAATTCCTCCAGGTGCTTTCTTGCCACATGATGACTAAGGCTGCTTAGTTTAATAATGTCAAACACTTTTCCTGCCCTTTCCACCCGATGAGGATAAGGCTCCTCTTACCTGGAGATGTGGTTTTCCACGTCCTAGCAGGCAGCTTAAAATGAGGGCTCCAGCAGGGTGATGAGGGACTTAAGCACACTGAAAAGAAATAATTTAAATCCAACAAGACTTTGCAACAGACAGAATAGGGTCCAGCTGCTAGTGTGCCGACAATTTAGTATGCTAAAATTTACCTTTTGGTCTCTCAAAAGCATATATAAATAAATGCAGCATACCTGTCCAATTCTGCAAACCGTTCTGTTATTTAGACAAGTGTTAGAGTTAATCTCTGTGAGAGCTCTGTCCTGTCTGAATCTACAGCACATAGGTCTGCGCTGTGTTTCTATCAACAATTTGCATAATAGTATTCGTTTCCAAAATGCTTCACAGGCTTTATACCCCATCTCTGGATGGAGAAGACAGAAAAACCACAAAACAGAGTGCTGGCCACCTGTAGAAAGAAATGAAGATTTGGACAATATTGACATTTGGGACTGAAACCCTGGTTTTATAACACAAAGCTCATTGGCAAAGAGTTACATAGTGACATCCATCAAGGTCTGTGAAATGCTGGATGTCTGAGGAGGCTGAGGGGAGACCTCATTGCTCTCTACAACTACCTGAAAAGAGGGGGTAGCAAGGCAGGAGTCGGTCTCTTCTCCCAGGTAACAGTGATAGAATGAGGGGTAATGCCCTCAAGTTGTGCCAGGGGAGGTTTAGATTGGTTATTAGGAAAAATTTCTTCACCAAAAGGGTTGTCAGGCACTGGCACAGGCTGCCCAGGGCAGGGGTGCAGTCCCCATCCCTGGAGGGATTTCAGAGCAGTGTAGATGAGGTGCTGAGGGACATGGGGCAGTGGTGACTGGGCAGTGCTGGGTTAATGGTTGGCCTTGATGATCTTAGAGGTCTTTTCCAACCAAGGCTGTTCTGCAGTTCTGTGATTCTATGATAACTACAATGGGATAGGTGCAGGGCTGGGACCTTTCTGTACAGGCAAAACCTCAGTACTGAGGTTTAATTCTGAAGATAAATGTGTAGTACCTTATTGACTGACCCACCAGTCCTCAGAGATTCAAAGACTGAATTAAAGCTACTGAATGTGTACCTGCAATTCCAACAGTTGTTTGCAATCGGATTCTTAAAACATTCCCCATCAGCTCCCCTGGGCTCCCCCGTCTCCCCAAACACGGGGAAATTTGCACATTTTAATTCCTTTCTAGTCAAGGCAGTGTTTTAGCACACCTTGCTCACCAGTTGTGCTATCAGTGACATGATAAACACCTCTCGGGTATCATTTATCTTCTCCTCCTTGTCACTAAGGCGAACTGTGTGTGCAGCATCACATTTTGTTCTGAAGGGACTCGGGATCTTCAGGGGAGAAAGGAGGAGGTTAATACAACTGCGTGCTGTTATTCCGGAGGAGGCAGGTGAAGGAGGCGGGCATCCAGGAGTCTGAGAGGTGGTGAGGTTTGCAAAGGTCCCTAGGGACCCCGAGCCGCTTTATTTAGCGTGAGAAAAATACTCAGCTCGTTAATTAAGCCTGGATGGCTGGCAGGGGGAGGGGGGAAAAGAGGCTCCTGAAATGATGCGAGGAATTGCATCACATCTCCTGAAATAGGATAAACTGACATCAGCATCACGGCAGCCGGGGAGGGCGGGGTGGGGGCGGGGAGGGGGCGGGGCAGGGGCCGTCAGTCCCGCGCCAGGCAGAGCCCCCTCTGGCGGCCAAAGCCCCGCACGGAGAGCTGCTGGCACCGGCAAACCCACACAGGCAAAGGGAAAAAAAAGTGATGAATGTCACTATTTCACCCTTTTTTAAATTTAACGTATTGACTCTAAAATGGCATTAAAATTGTAAAAAAAAAAGACTATCCCTTTCACTTTCGCATTTCTGTAGGACTGCAAGACTTTATTGATGCAGCTCTGTTAAGGCAAACAACGTTCCTTTTTATTACTTCATGTTTATGCTTTTGAATGTGACGCCTGAACCAGTTTTTGGAAACAACTGGCACTGTATGATGTTATTTAAATACTGCTGAATGTACCAGAGGGCTGAGAGATGGGTAGTGGGGACTGCGGCACCAAAGAAGGAAAACAAAAAGTAATAAACACTGTATTCAGCACAGACAAGTAGCAAAAGAGGGCTCTAAAGAGGAGAGTTTGGTTTGTCAGAGAAATACATTTAATTTTTTATAAGAGGGAACTGATAGCACTTCTGCCTGTAACAGAAAATTTCCCAAACCTGAAGAACGTGTTAATGAAACAGAAAGGTGAGTGTAAAGTCTTTGTTAAATCAGGGACGCTGCTTCACAAAGAAGTCTCTCATTTAAGGAGAGGTGGTGCTATATCTGCGATAGAACAATGAGCATTTACAAGGCAAGAATGTTGACTCCACTGTGATGTTTTGTATTGTTTCCTATCATTCAAGTAAGAAATACTTCAAAATACATCTTAAGGTTTTTCTGAACATCAAGCTCAACTTTGTGCTACCCCTTAGGAGACCTTTATACGATGTGAAGAGATCAAGAAATCAAAAAAACAACAAAAGCATAGTGTCTTTACTTAGATCCTGATTCTACACATGGATACGCACACAGAAGAAGAATTTCATTTCAGAACTGTAAATATTCACGTGTGTCTCACATAGCAAGTGCATCGCAGAAAGAAAGAAGGAAAGTTCTTAAAAATTGAAAGGCGCATTAAAAAAGCAAGCAGAACTAATTCATAGCAGTTGTATATACATAGTAAGGTTATATGTTAATGCACAATGATCTTTGCTAGCAGAAGCACGGCTCTCCCAATCAGAACTCCTTCGTGCAGAAACACAGGATGTCTCTGGTATAACATATGTATTCTCTTAAATGGAATCATTCCCCTTTTCAGTACTTATCCATTCTCCCCCCTTTCAACTGATAGTATCTGGAGTTAGATCTTAATCACTGTCCTGCAAAGAAGTCATACCAGTATTGACATTTACAACTTTACATAAATCTACCCTAATAAAGGCATATGGGTAAAGTATGGCAGGTAAATAAAGGTGACAACATAACAGTGCATGCACTATTTAAAGCAAAAAGGAAATGAAAAAAAAAAAAGCTTCATATCGGCTCTTGGTAAGATTAAACATCCCCCTCTTAAGGTAGGAAGTGAACCAGAACTGATTGGAGCTGGAGTCGGCGGAGTTTCAGCGCGCTGCTTGTCTGCAAGGAGGGTCATTCCAGTTCTTTTGGAAATCGATTACATTCCCCAGCTACCTACTGTTATATTGCACCAGGATATTATTGTACAGTCTTGCTACACAGCCCTCCATTACAGAGCGGTTCTATTGGCATTTCAATGTTCAATGAAGGCTAGAATTGCCACGGAGCTTTCAATTAAAGAAAATTCAAAACGAAAACGGAGGGGGGAAGAAAAATAATAAAAAGGTTGGGTTGGAAGTTATTTGTGGCTGACTGTCACCCTCTCTTTTTTCTTCCTCTCTCCCAAAGGGCAGTCTAAAGTGCCCATTTAAACAGACATTTGTTTCGCGGAGTTCTTGGGAGGAAAACAAATGGCATCGTTCCAGTGGTGTAGTAATAAATAAAAAATAGATATCCTTACCCGTTTGGTATAAACTCAATACTGCCCAAGATAGAAGGGGGTAAACTACATTTACCTGTATTCACTCTTGGCTGCATCACCGCAGGATACTACTAGGACATATCAAAAGTTGTTATTCAGTCCGTAGCAGGCTGTAATCACTATTTTTCCTAACTCCTAGGCTGGTTAAAACACCCTGTGGTACCTACCACAACCACACAGGACTCCACATATCCTTATCTAAACAGAACAGCACAGCAGAAAGGGTTTATACCAGTTACTTTATGCACATCAACATATAAAACAGAGCACTCCCGAGTTTAGCAGAGAACACAACTGCTTGCAAGTGCTTCTGTTTGCCTCTACTAAGGTTTGATGTTTTCATGTTTTAGCTTTTGCATTAATAGTCTGAACAAATTGGGTTAATTGTTTTGTTGGCTGTAACAGATCCTATATTTGAGTTCAAGATTAATGTTGCAGTCAGTTTCCAAGGTGATGGCCATTTAATGATTGTTTAGGTAGAAGTGATTAACTAAATGTCAAAAAATCCTAGTTAAAACTTGAAAACAAGTCAGGACTGTAAAAAGCAACACATAAACCTAAAGAATTCAGGCGAGCATGTGAGATCCTGTCTATAAGGGGGTTTAATTCCCTTCAACACTCTTATGTCAAAAATGTGCTGTTTACAACGAGTTTACAAATCTTTAATCACACTTTCACCATTCAGTCACAGTCTTTAAAACTTTGCACAAGACATGGCTGGAATGAGAGACTCTCACAGAGGGCAACAGCCATGTTTGAGAGGTGGTTTTTTTCATGCACAGGTCTCTCTTTAATCCCTATTTTTACATCTTGATTGCATTTCACAATAGCAACCAGGCACTCCAGGCAGTGTTTTTAGGGCAATTACTACAATTCTCGGGTGGTCACTCTGCATTAGATTTCATGCCTTATAAAACAACATGAGGTGTGCTATAATCACTCAGAAATATACAGCCTTCATGTCCCATTGCTTAATTAAGGAGGGTGTTTTGCAGTACAGACATTATTGGTAGTCTGTAGGTTTTAATTTTACTATACAGTAAAAGCACCTTAATTCATACCAGTAATGGGCAAACGTGCAAATTAGTGCATTTTCTGAATTAGAAAATAAGTGAATAAACTGCAGAAAGAAAATCTAAATGTGAACACCATAATATTAAAGCAAATGTGCTCATTTACCCTGGGAAATATAGCTGAGTCTCATTCTGGTGATATTTGATACCATAACACCTTGGGTTTTTTTAAATATAAGAAGGCCTCAGTCCCCAGCCCCACAATGAGCTCCCTGTGTGTGGACTCCTGTGCAAACACAGATTGCAGCAAGGCCTCCTGGGAGAGCAATCTGAGCATCACTCCCCAGAACGGGGTAACAAGATACTGGAAGGACTTGTTGCTGCAGCAGGGTTTTGTGGTGATTCTGACTTCTGTGTGGTGGTAAAATAAAAGCCAGTGATCTTCTAGTGAATGGTACATTTTCGTAAATACCGTAACTTTTAAAGCTCTGCTTGGTTTTTTGAGAGACACTGGTGAGTAGATAAGTCGCAAAATTTGACCTGCTTGAATAAAATATCTCTAATCTGACCAACAGTGTGGTGTAATCTCCATTTCTCTCTCTCTTTTTTGTAAACCCACTGGCCTTTTTGCTGGGATATGTAAAATGGCCAACTGCACCGACAACTACTCATGCCCATCTCCCTCTCTCCCTGTACCAAAAGTTATTACAACTGTTGGTCCCAACCCTCACACCAAATTATTTTGACACCAGTTTTCTCCACATGTAGACAATGAAAAGCACAATTTCTAACAACTGCCAGCCACGCTGATGCTCTGGGTTCAAAGCCTGGTGTTTGAAGGCCATGGGGCAGCATATAATGAGTACAGGGATTTGTATAGGATTCTCCAACAAGACCTAAATATCCCCTTCTAGCACAGTGGTCCCTGCTGAAGGAGCTGTTACCTCTAGCTGGCTCCATCACCCTTCATCAGCCTTGTCTGGGCAGCTCTGCCTGCCTCACACTTAATACAAATATTCCCTAACCCACAACACTTTGCATGAGCTGGAGGAGATGAGCAATGACCACCTATTTAAGCTGTTTAAGGCAACTTTTGGTCAAGTTGGTCAAGTTAGCTAAAAGAGATTTTGTCCAAGTTGGCCAAAACACCTTTCCAAGGCTCTGCATAGCTCTTGTTGGCTCACTCCAGCAGCGTACTCCGAGAGATCAGCCAGAACTGTAGTTTTTGTCCTGTCTGTGGGGAGTTTCAGCTCACCAAATTCCCATTTGCATCTGGATAGCAATCGTTAATGCCTAGTAATTCTTGTCCCTAGTCTGGTGAAGGTATGTTTAGGCAGCAAATAGCTAATTGCCTGTCTAATGGAAAAGTTCATGGGGTCATCTTTACAGCTGCAGACAGAAATCCTAAATCATACATAGGCAGATTGCCCAAGTCATCACAACAGTGCTTCTATAACTGCCTGGTTTAGGGCTGTGAAGATGATGTGGGGGACTGGAGCATTTCTCTTATGAAGAAAGGCTGAGAGACCTGGGTCTGTTTTGCCTGGAGAACAGAAGACTAAGAAGGAATCTTATCAATGCTTATAAAAATCTGAAGAGTGGGTGTCAAGAGGATTGGGTCATACTCTTTTCAGCGGGCCCAGTTATAGGACAAGGGGCAATGGGCACAAACTGGAACACGGGAAGTTCCATCTGAACATGAGGAAAAACTTCTTTACTGTGAGGGTAACAGAACACTGGAACAGGCTGCCCAGAGAGGTGGTGGAATCTCCTCTGGAGACATTTAAAACCCACCTGGACACCATCCGGTGCGACCTGCTCTAGGTGAACCTCCTCTGGCAGGAGGGTTGGACTAGATGATCTCCAGAGGTCCCTTCCAACCCCCACCATTCTGTGATTCTGTGATTCTGTTTACGATATTTTGTTGCTTCTTTCTGAGCAAATTGTGCTAGTCTTATGCTTATAGTGTTCTGACCTGCACTGGCAACTTCTTGGCAGGAAACTATGACCCCATGGAGAGGACAGGAATTTGTGACCTCTCTGGGAGCCAGTTTTCGTCCTAGGTTCATGAAGGAGAAATGTGTGATGTCCCTCCTGAAAGTGAAGTACTTCTCCCACAGGAATTATTCAGTGCTTTTCAGTCTGAGAGCTGACTATTTGTGACCACGAGCCCCAAAATTGCTGAATACTCCTGAAAACTACTTTGGGTCTATGACCTGCAGCAGCAGTGACTTTAACAGCCTGTCTACAGTGCACTGTGAGGAAATATTTCCTTCTATTGACTTAAAATTTATATGCAACCTACTTCAATGAAGCACACTTATTTTTCTCTTCCCCTTGGGAAACCAGAGGGGGTGAAAAAAAAGAAATGGCTGCTTCAGTTTTATTTATGTTCTCTGTAATCGTAAATATCTGCATTCAGTCTCCCTCTTACAAGCAAAACAATCCAACACTGCAATCTCTTATGCCAGACCCACTTCTGCACTCATTGTAGTCAGTGGCCAAAATTCATATGGATTTCACAGGGAACAAGACTAGGCTTTATATATAAGCTCTCCTTATACATCTTGCCATCTGTGCTGAAGTAAACAAAAAAAGCCATATTAAAATCAAGCTCAGCTGGAAACAGAAGGAGAGAAGGAAATACCAGCAATTGCTAAATATAAAGCAATAAACAGTTTTAAAAGGTGTTACAAATAATGGATGGCTTTTAAAAAAAAGTTACAGCTGTGCTATATATGACTTTTTTAAACAGGCCCATGTTGAGGCTCTTTCTTTAGTGAGTATTGCATTTATTAATATAACGTATAGAATAATCTATAATATTCATTAGTAGTATAGACAGTAGTATAAAATATTTTAAATTATTGATAATTTTTCATTCCTGCAAGGAGAAAGGTTTCTTCGTTACAACCCTGGCCCTGTTAATGGGCTGTGTGCATGTTTAAATTTGCACTGTTTCATTTCACAGAGATCCATACAAACCCTGGGATTTACCCCCAAATATTTTGCTCAGGAGTAACAGGATGAGGCTCTCATTCTACAAAATACGATGGTGTGGCACAGGCTTCGAATCAGTAAAGTACCCCTGTTTAGGAAAATATACCTAAGACAAGAAGCCTTAGGCATGTGCTTATGTGCTTCCTTGAATCATCCTGATTGTTGTAAGTATTCTCCCTGAGGCAGAGATAAGGTTTACAGACACAAAACCCAAATTTGGGCCAGCCCAAAGATAATTTAAATGCATCTCTTTCCTCTGCCTCTTTTTGCTACTGCAAGAGCCAGGTTTGCTGCACATCTTATTCCTATCTGCCTTTATTAGGCTTTTATAAACATGTAAAGAAAAAAAAAAAAATCAGCATCCCAGACGTCTTCTTGGGTTTAAGATCTTAACAAATGAGGACACAGCTGGGCTACTTGCTCTGTGGATTTGCTAGCTGCAGGATTAAGTCCAGCTGAGCTGAAGTTTATAAACCAAGTTATTGACTTTAAAAATTCTCATACCGCTTATCAAAACACACCACATTGAAAGAACATCCTTCCCAGAATCAAATGTGGTAAAGCTTTCTCAATTATAGGCAGCCTCTCCCCATACAGCTGCCCTCACCATAACCCTATGAGTCTCCTGCATCTACTTTATTTCAAGACTCACTCTCAAGTCGCTCTGAAAAATAGCCTTTTCTATCTTCTATCCCAAAGAAGTAGGGTCTAGGAAGCAAAAGGTTGGTTTCATATAGCCCAGCACTGAAGCAGGAAACAAATAGTGCCCCATCAGGCACCATCCTCCCCCAGCAAAGCCTGGCTGCCGTTGGGTGCTACTCGCCTAAAAGGATTGTTTCCAGTCTGAAGTTAGCACGGCACCTTTGTACATTGCTTTTCATTAAAGGTCTGATCCAGCTGCCATTAAAATCAATAAAAAGGCTCCCATTGACTTCAAAGGAATTGAGATATACCGTATATTGCAGAAGATGAAAAATACCAAAGGAAGAGGAAACCTCTGTCTTTTAGTACACACTTTCGATTTTTGTATAGTCCTCATCGTAACAGTGCTCTGAAGGAATAGGACTGGAAAACTTTCCAAGTCAGTCAATGCCGAAAAGTGCAAAAAAAAAAAAAAAGAGAAAGTTTTTGACAAAAGCAGACAATTTCCCAATTATTTCAAAATGTATTTTTTCCTGTCAAAAATTGTTTTCAATAGCAAATATGTGACTAGTTTAATTTCTAAATTAAATAGAGCCAGGAAAGCATTTTAAAATACATAATCTTTGGAGGCATATACATTTTTTCTGCCCACGTACTTGTCAGTCACCAGACCTCCAGCTCCAGATTTCTGTGACTTTGGAGCCTTAAAAAAAAGGATCAGATATTAGCACTTTTATTGCCTGTGTCTATAGGGAGGATCCCAGTGCCTGTCTCTCAGCCCAGTGCTCTGTGACAGACATAAGATGGGATAACACACATAAGAAAAAGAAGGATTTATTAGAGTACAAAAGAAGGCTGGGCTAGAAATCCAGCTATGAAGCTTTATAGATGCATATATTTAAAACACCTTTCAGCAGCTTTATATACCATTACAGTTATTGGATTTTTCATCTTTGACTTAGGTATGAATTATTTAATTAGAAACTTCAATACCTGCATAACTTTGAAATCCTTCCGCTATTATTCTTATTCCAAAAAAATATCTGCACCTAAGAGAATTTCCTAGCAGTCAAAACTTTTATTGGAAGCAGAAGTATAGCTGAGGCAGGTTAAGTTATTCACAAAATTTGGATCAGGCCACACTTTGGTTTGGATTACATCTGGCTTTCCTTCACTGTAGTGACCCAACATTTGGTTATCGTTTAGTGAATATGATTTTCTAACAAATTATTCCCTCTGGATTCTCTGGAATCCAACAGAAAACATCTTGAAAGCATCTAGACTTCTCTATTTTTTTTAATAACATTCATTTTAATTAATTCTCTGGTTTTAAAATATTTTATAACTCAGTATCTCCAGCAGGTATTTTTTTTTTTTTCCCACCCAGTAGACTACTTTGAAGGAATCACAAGCTGCTGAAACTCTATGCAGGGCACTTGTCCGTTATGGAAAGAAGATCACAAAACATTTCACATCCTGCTGTTCAGAGAAAGAACAAGTTTGTTTCTGCCTCACATGGTAGTGTTGTTTGCATGGTGGGTTCAAAGAATGATGAGGAAAAGCCTCTGTACATCAGATGCAGCGATACAAAATGTATAATTGACTGCAAACAAGTAAATTACCTAAGGGATCCCTGTTGAACTGTCCACCGAGTGGCTCCAGACGAGGAACCCCCATCCATCACAGAGTGAAGAATGAGGCAGATGAAGAATGTGGGCAACAGGCAGGGTCTTTCCCCTGGGGTTAACCCCTCACAAAACCTAGGGAACACAGGTGAGACAGCATCCTTCCAAGGCACCCCAACATGGGCACTGTGGGCATCTTCTAAAAAACCTGATGTGCCATTAGCAGAAATGACTTATTTCTTAAACAAAAATAAAGGTCATTCAAATGGGCAGAGGACAGAGCAGGATGTGTCTCTAAGCAATTTATGTGCAGTACATTCAATAGCCAGGCAGATGTTTTGCCGCCCTACAGCTGTACTGTGTGTGGAGTTTTAGGGGCACGGAGACCATTCACAAAGGGCAGCAGCTGATCTAGTTACTGAAGAGTAATTAGAGTATTACAGGAGTGAACAAGCTGGTTCATAAAGTTGCTCTAAGAGGAGATATATCTTTTTACTCCATATAAGCAGTGAACTTCCAGGCTCCTGCTGCTGCCTTCTCTTTTCTGCAGACAACACTGGCACATGGGATGCTGCTGGGAGAACAAAACATGCACCTGGGACACACATGAAGTTCCTCCTGTGCAACCACTGTCCCACCGTCTGTGCTCAGAAGACCACTTAAAGCTCAGGGTCCTGATACAGGTCTGTGGCATTCACTGTCTGGGCTCAAATAGATCACACATTTCACAGCCAACCTTCTCGCTGTCCTCTCATGTGGGTGCAGGTGGCATAAAATCACCATTGGAATACTCTGCACTGAAAGGCAATGGTTTGTAAAACATTTTTATTGGTGTCTAACAAAATATTACTGCGAAATGGCAAAAAGCAAGCTGGATGTTTAGGATTCGACATCATTTAATGTATGATTTTTTTTTTCTTTTTTTCCTGGAGAGGAACATCTCCATTTTATGGAAACATGACTAGCTTGATACCAGCCAGAAAACAAAATGAAGGTTTGGGTGAACAATGGCACAGCTCAGAGTCACAGCTCATGTAATTTGCAGGACAGAGGCCCCTGACACTGGCTAGAGAGGGAAGTGCTCTGTTAAAGGGAAAGACACTGATCACAGAATCATAGAATCATACAACAGCCTTAGTTGGAAAAGACCTCTAAGATCATCAAGGCCAACCATTAACCCAGCATTGCCAAGTCACCACTGCCCCATGTCCCTCAGCACCACATCTACACGGCTCTTAAATCCCTCCAGGGATGGGGACTCCAGCACTGCCCTGGGCAGCCTGTGCCAGTGCCTGACAACCCTTTCCATTAAGAAATTTTTCCCAATATTCAATCTAAACCTCCCCTGGCCCAACTTGAGGCCATTACCCCTTGTCCTATCACTGTTACCTGGGAGAAGCGACTGACCCTTGCCTTGCTACCCTCTCCTTTCAGGTAGTTGTAGAGAGCAATGAGGTCTCCCCTCAGCCTCCTCTCCTCCAGACTGAACAACCCCAGTTCCCTCAGCCACTCCTCATCAGACTTGTGTTCCAGACCCTTCACCAGCTTCATTGCCCTTTGAACACGTTCCAGCAACTCACTGATGAGCTTGTTTGATTCGGAGTCATGATAAATAATGAATGTGAATCACAAGGACAAGATGACACAGTAGTTTTCCCTGACCCTGATGTCAAAAGTTTCCTCTTCCCTCCACTTTGCATCGGAGAGAGCATTGCCATTACCTCCTCGCCTTTATCAGCACTGCTACCCTGAGAAACGCAAAGGCTGGAAGTGATTAATTTTGGGACTCCAGCCCCGGACGCACTAACCTACATGCTTGACTTCACAGGAGGAGTTGAAGACCAAGAGATCCCTTCTGGAAGTCAAATGAAACACATATGTGTTTCTGGCTGAGGGTTTCTGACTCAGAGGAGTCCCAGCTCCCCAGGACGCAAGGATTAGTTTTTTATCCATAGTGCCTAACAAGATATTGCTCTTTAAAACAGTCATTGGTGCTCAGGAATAGGAAATATAAATGCCATTTCCAAGAGAGACGAAAATGTTTTCAGCATAGTAACAAATATCCTGAAACAGTCTGCACTGGTGAGTGAACAGAGGATTACATTTAAATTCAACATTCTCAATGTACATTTCTAATCTTAAATTTCTAAAAAGATTAGCCATTTACAGGCTGAATAACAGCTTCTGCACTCATTCCAGCTACTATAAAAATCATAAAGGTTAGCAAACTGTGTGGATCAGAATATAAACTAATCGGCATCTGGGATTAGGAAGAAATCTCCTCCAATTCACTGGTAAAGGCTTCCTCGAATACTGAATGGAGCCCACTGTTCTGTTTGGCTGTTAATAACTCAGGTGACATTTGCCATATGACATCAAAGAGCCTAGGGTCAATACGAATTTTATCTCTGTTAAGGCCTGCAGATTCGGCCTCAAATTATGAGTCCACAGTTCAATAGCGAGTTGAGCATTCCTGATTTTAAACAGTTTTCGAAAGCAGTGGGGATTATTTGGGAATCGTGTGATGCAAAGGCGCAAGGGAAAAAGCCACAGAGGGGTGGAAAAGAATGGAAATAAGATTTTGACATAGAACAAATATCAAAGCAGGTGATTTTCTTTTTTTCTTCGCCAATTGTGCTAAAGTTGTCTTTTTAAACTGGAATCACTGTGTATCTCCAATCATATCACATTCAAAGCAGTTATTCTAGTATGTCCCTAGCTGAATTTCCACGGTAATTTAGGTACGTTATTCATACACCGAGTTTCCTACAGAAAGGGAAATAAATGGGAGAAGTTTTTTCCCATAGTTAAAAGAAAGTACAATGAAGGTTGACCTTAAGTAAGGATAAGACTCAACATGTTCCCCATTGTTTTTCCTGGAATAAGGTTTGACAGCCTTATATAGATGGCATTAAGTTTCTTCTCCTTCAAAACTTCTAGAAAAGTCACACCTTGTGCAAGAGGGGATCTGGGAAATCATTTTAGCTCCTCTTTTTGTATGGGCCATCTCTCCTACCAGGAATTAATGAGCTATGTTTAGGGGTGGTGGTAGTCCTTGCCCAGAAAAACAAGTTGGCTCCACAAGACTGCTTTCTCTAGAGCTGCCAAGTATCCCAACTAGGAACAACCCTCACTCCCCAATGTCTCTTGCTGCAGGGGACTGCATCTCAAGCACATGCAGTGCAGACCTGCTGCCTGGCCTGCACCTCTGGACAGCCTATGCTGTCCTTGCAGGATGCTGACGAAAAGATTATAGAACCACAGAATCATAGAATGGTTTGGGTTGGATGGGACCTTAAAGATCACCTAGTTCTACCCCCCCTGCCATGGGCAGGGACACCTCCCACCAGACCACGTTGCTCAAAGCCCCATCCAACCTGGCCTGGAACACTTCCAGGGAGCAGGCAGCCACAACTTGGTTGGAGAGTTACATTTTCCCTAGAAGAATCTAACCACCAAAAGCTTTTCCCAGGTCTATGATTACCATCTAAAACCAGAAGTCCATTTGTATGTTACCTGGCAGGGGCCAAGGGAGGATGTTTGGGGATGAACATAAAAAGGGGAGGTTACACGTCGATACCTCACTAGCACACATTCCTGGGCTCCAGCTAATTACAGCTAATTAAGGATTTCTTAAGCCTGTGCTGCTGGTTCTGTGCTTAGCAGCTCTCCAGAGATGTTTTTCCTTCGGGAATTCATCCAAGCCCTTTCTGAACCCACGTAAACTTTTGGCATTCAGAGCACTCATTTCTATGAAAGTCCTGTATCAAGAAGTTGTCCAGCACAAATCACGAGCAGAACAATTCCCTTGGGCTGTTTTGAAGCCAAGCACCTGCTATTTGCCTCTGTTGGCCGTAAGTCCAGAGGTGATGCTGTCACACGCCTGGAAACCCTGCCAGTCATGACGCCTGACAGAACAGCCAAACACCCTCCGTTTGCAGAAATATGAGAGGTTATTATGTTTTATTCTTAATGCTGAGTGAGGGTCTGTAAGCCTACGGCCCCAGTACTGCATGAAATAAAGAGTTCCCAGAGGTTTTTTCTTGGGCTGCAGCCAGCACCCACCTGCTCACATACAAAAGTCTCCATTCAAGCCAAAGGGACAACGACACCTGTGAGCAGAGTCACCCCCACGATGATACCTGTCTGGTTTCCCAACCGGGAGAAAACGTTCCAAGCTGTGCCGAGTGACAGATGTGCTCTGTGCTAATATTTGTTTCACAAGTCATAAATCTGCTCCACTCATGTGGTTCTGGGGTAACCATAAAACAACCGTTGAAGGTGGAAACGGCAAGAATTTTAGCCACCATCAATGAGTGATCACAGAATCACAGAATCACAGAATGTTAGGGATTGGAAGGGACCTCAAAAGATCATCTAGTCCAATCCCCCTGCCAGAGCAGGAATACCTAGGTCAGGTCACACAGGAACATGTCCAGGTGGGTTTTGAATGTCTCCAGAGAAGGAGACTCCACAACCTCTCTGGACAGCCTGTGCCAGTGTTCTGTCACCCTCACTGTGAAGAAATTCTTCCTCATATTTATGTGGAACCTCCTATGTTCCCAGATAAAAACTTAAAGGCAACTTTTAAAAGACGCTAATACAATTTCTGAGCCTCCGAATAACTTCCAGATCTATCCTTTGAGCATCAAAAATTTTTAGTTATAATAAATACAGGCTTGACGCTGTAAAATACTAAAAGCACTGAACTGTGGTTACCAATTGATGTGGAGGGTTTTCTGCCTGGGCTTTACATTCACGTGCACTCATTGCCAGAAATTAAGGTGGGCGTTCACAAAAATCATTAAAATTATTTCAGAAAATCATTGAGATAAGTAACATAAAAGGCAAAGTCCTTGTAGAAATCACATATTATTAGAGAATTAAAAAGGCAGTTCTACACTGAACACGCTCTGAAACAGTGAGACTAGTAACAAACCATCCTTTTGAGACAGAAAGAAACTTAACATCTCCCAAAAAATTCAGGAACAGTAGAAGATACAAAGAAATATACTTTGCAGAAATACTACTGCTTCTTTGTTGAGGAGTATGATGGAGAACTCTCAGACACAGTAACTCTGACCAGCCACAGTACACAAGAGATAGGATTAGTTTGGGGAACACTCACAAGCTTACCTTATTTATGTGGCCCCCTGGAGTACATCTGCCTCCCCAGTACTCCAGTACCCAGGGGTTTATGATGAAGAAAACTTGCATCCAAGTGATGGAAGGAGGGTATTCTCCTCTTACTCTCTGAAAAGGCTATGGGATTTATTTCATTGTATTGTGCCATTTCAACATGGTTATAAAAGTCTGTCCCTAGACACAAAACCTGCTCGCTTACTTCGTAGCAGTGCATCAGCTAATGAGCTCTGATTTGCCTTTCCAAATCAAATTACTCATTACAGCTAGGAAGAATTTTGCAGTGCTGGGTTAGAAGTAATAGAGCAAAAAAAAAGCACAAGGCAACTTTTCCAGTCTGTTCTTATTCAAAGGTGCTTTACCGTTCTTCTAACACCGAAGTATTAAACTCACACATCAAGTAGAAGTTGCTGGCAAACTCTGAGGAAAGGTGCCCTTTTCTTTCACTGTCAGACAGTGGCGATGCTGCCATTTGCCTCCAGTGGTTATGACATCTCTGAGGTCGGTTTTCTGCTTCTTGAACATGACTTGGCTGTTTATGAAACACGAAATCAGCATCAACAATCGGTAGCAACTTCAAGAAAGAAGCCTTGGGCTAACAAATAATAATAATAAAAAAAAAATCCTCGTTTTTGCCCACAATGAGAAAAATCTACAGAGCTGCCACCTAAGGGCTTTCATTGCCTTCGGCACAGAAGGAATCCACATTTAGAGAGTGCAGCCTAAACATTTGCACTCACTGAGTTCATCATTTATTTTGGTGGCAGACATCCCTATGTGAGACAACCTCGCCAGTCATCAGTCCCTCATTAGATTAAACATGAAAGGGGGTCTATCTTCCCATTAGCACAGGGGAGATGTACTCACATGGCCCAAATTAATGTCCTAATCATGCCTTGGCAGAATAGAATTTAAAGTATCCCAACTCTATCACTCCAAAATCATACAGTCTGAGTCTGAGCATTTCAAAATTGGTGCTGGTCATCAGGGATCTCAGATTTCAGTGGAATTATTCAGAGTATTGGGTACCACCACACAAATCATGCTGGGGCAGAGGGGAAGGGGAAAGAAAGAGGGAAACTGGGGAACCTCAGGGAAAATCTAAACACAAGGCAGTTCAGCCAAACCCTGACTTCTTCCCAGTTATTTAGTTACAGAACAGCATTTTCCTCCAAGAGAGTGCTTGCAGAAAACACCATCTTTGCGCATACTTGCTTGAATACACACTCATATGGGTTTTCATTCTTAGTGTTTACTGGGGCCCTGGTTACATTCTCCAGCCAATTTACTCACATAATGTGTTTTTTCTCCCTCTGGCTACCATGAAACAAAGCTTTAAAAGGGATGGGCAGGGGGAAAAAAATTCCTCTCACTCATGTTTTTCTCTCCTAAACACTGAGGAATTCTACATCTCTGGCACTAGTCTCACTATTTACATGTGTGTAGCTGTGTACATAGCACAGCTTACTAACCCGTGCTGCACACAAGGGATATAACTGAATAGGGTTATTCATAACCAAACCTTCAAACAGCTTGGCCAGTGCCAGGATTTCAGTCTATGCTCACGGGGCTGTGATTACTCCTAGAGAACATTATGAAAATCAACTTGGCTAATTATTACTTCAAATAATCGAGAAAGGAATGCAATAGACTCTCCAGAAAACACTACAAGAGAATCAAGATTTGGGTGTCTGCATTTGTTTGTTTGTAAATGCTTTCATTAGCTCATCTGTAAGATTTACATTCCACACAAGAATTACCAGGGTAAATTCTACAGTGTTCAATGAAAGAAAGCAGATAGATCCCATCACTCCTTTTGGAGACAAAAGCCTCTGAATTTCCAAATGTGAAAATTTTGTGCAGAATATTCATCACAATATTGTTAATCATATCCTTATTGACTATACAAACCATTTATAGAAAGTTTCCCAGAATTTAAAAACAGAGCTGACAGCCTAATCTCAAATATATCTCAAAGCAATGTTTCATCCCTATTTTAGACCCAAAAAATCAAATCACAGCAGTTTAGTCCTTGGGAGAGTAGATTTCTGTATAAAAGGAAAAGAACCTGTCACTAATGTCCAAGACCTCTGCAAAAGAACAAATGGACTAAATGAGAAACAACCAGATGATCCCAGTGTGCACATTGTGTCTGATGTACAGGAGAAGCTGTGTAACCTTTAAGATCCCTGCCAATCTCACACGAGGCAAAAGCCCTAATCAATTTAATTATTGGAATTAGCATGACCATAAATATGAAAGCAAAGTGCAGCACCTACATTCAGGGAAGGGAGTGTTTGCACCAGTGCAGAACACTGCAAAAAAGCCATACAAGGCCTCATCTCCAGCCACTTGTTCATCTCTGATGCTCCAGGGGAATGCAGAAAAATGAAACAACTCCCAAATAACCAAGATATATGTGGCCAATTTCATCCAGGAGAAAAAATAAATCCTTCCTGACAGTCTGCAAGACCTCACCGAAGCCACGAAACAAGAGAATGATTATTTGATAATAATTATTCTCTTTCAGAACTGCAACTGTTATGAGGATGCTGAGAGCAACACCAGCAGTGCTGCTCCCCAGAGCCTCACGAGGGACTGAGTAACAGGAGGAATAACAGGTTCTCAGACTGTGAGACAAGGAACTGCCACCAGTCTTCTGACAAAGCTCCCACTCACACATGCACAGAAAGATGTACAGATTTTTCCACACAGCAGATAAAAGCATGTATTTAAAAATACATATTTAACGTCCTCTCAAACATCCCTCCTTGTGACAGCTTTTACAGGACAAACAGTTTTATTATTTAGGGCTCTGTAGGACAGGAAATTGTGTCTTCTTTCAAGGGTGGATTTGTCTAACTTAAGCTTAACCGCCGGGTCCTGTAATGCCTTTGTCAGGTAGATAAAGTGGCTACTCACACCTGGATATCTTTTCCATGGGTCAGTACCTACCTGCAGTGACCAAGTCACTTCGCAGCTTCTTCCCTGATGAGCTGAATTAGTTGAGCTGCTTATGCCTCATGTTGTCATGCTTGTTTTCTGAATCCTTTTTCATACCTTTCCTTTGAACTTACCTTAGTATTTCCACATTTCTTTTGAACTGCAAACGCCAAAACTGGACGCAGCTCCTAACAGAAGCCTTACCACTGTTGTGTGCACAGGCAACATCAAATCCTCTTATCTGCTTGATACTTCTCTTTTTTACATCTCAGGATTGCGTTGGCCTTTGAGCCACAGAGTCACAGTGAGATTTTATTTTGAGGTGCTTATCCAAAAAGAATCCTAAATCTTTCTCAAAGTCCTTGCTTTCCAAAAGAGAGCCTCCTGCCCTGCATAGCCTCTTGTCTTTATTACATTGCCTTACACCTAGCTAATATTCGACCTTTTCTTTTTATTTTTTATTTTGACCTCTTCATTAAGCAATTCAGGTCACTCAGCAATAATAACTTGCCCCTTTATCACTTATTCTTCCATTTCTTCACTGTTAACCTGTGCCATATGTAAACCTGATTCTGTGTCATTTCTTTGATCAATGATAGAAACATTTGGCCTTTATTCAAAACTTGATTCCTAAAGGAATCCACTAAAAAAAAAAGAGTTTTGTATAACATTCAGTCTGTGCAAAGCATTAACCAAATCAAAACCAGGAGCACCACCATCATTTTTAACCTGACTTTTACCAGGCATCAAGTGCACAGGAGGAAAAGAACTTGTTATATTTAGATCACTAATGCCATCCCCTTCACAGGGTGTTGTGGTGACGAACTCTGTAACATGTGTAAGAGGCTGAAGGGACAGTCTGAAGCACCTACATCATATGTAAACTTTGAGGTAAATCAGCCCAAAAGAGATGTCTATAAGTATGTCAGACCTCTGAGGGCATCCAGGCTCCAAGGTATGTGGGCATGCCTGGCTGAACCTCAGATCCATCCCTAGGGAAGCCCCAGGTATCACTGACCTCCCTCTATCAAGGTTTCTATGGGTCTGAAGGGACCTGCTCTGGTCAGTCTGGGTAGATGGAAAGCAAAGACTGTGGGATGTTGCACTGTCTCCACCTCACTCCAGAGTCTAGATATGGTTCTCTGTAGAGTCAGTGACAACTAACTCAGGTGGCAACTATGTCTTCTGGGAGGCTTCAGTGGCACCTACTTGTCTCAGTTTCCTCTCTGCGATCCTACTTTTGGTTCTTTCCACAGTCTGGCTTACAGGAAAATTTGGTATTTAATTAAGCTGAATTACATCCCAGCATTGTGCTTAGACTGTTTTGGAGGCCATCTAAATGTACAGAAAAATGATGTGTAGCTGCTTAATAGCATAAATTTGGGTCCCTCTATTAAATGACAGAATGGCAGCATCTCCTTTCCATGCCCAGGGTGTCACAACACTGTTTCACTCAGAGCTGAAATGAATTATTTGACAAGAATGGGGGGCATGATGTGTCTCCTAAAGGAAGTGTGACTGAGTCATTTATATTTTTTGTTCTCACTCTCTGTTCTAGCTATGCCACAGATGGCAGAAAATAGGAGTCAAACCAATTTAATACAGACATTCAGTTCAAAATGGCATGTATTTTAGGTTTTCCTATATAATTACGAGGAATAGGTGGAAACATATTGCTACTGGTTTAGACAAACAAATCAAACAACACAACTCTCTCCAAAATCACCCTGAAAATCCAATTCCTCCTCCACCCCCCATAAGCCAGTGTAGTGGAGTTACTTTGACAAAAGTCAAGCAACTGACATGACTTCAATGACAATGAAAATGTCTCTCTGTGTGATTGAGTGGGACAAGAAGTGACTTGGAAATAAAGTTGTTAAACAAAATCTTCTTTAAAAAGTCCCAGCAAAAGCCTGACTTTTGTGCTGTCCCCCAACCATCAGAGATTTCCCCATAATTCAGGACAAATCTTTAGACTCTGCCAACATAGCAAAATAGATCTTACTTTTATTACTGTCCATCAGAAATCAAAATCACAGCTCCAGCAGAACCCACTTCTGTCTTCTGAGGGAAGTTTTAGCAAATGGTTCTGTCATAGCTAAGAGAAATCAACTCAATATACTGCTTGCTCTTAGAGGATCAGACTCTTCTCATTCCCTTGACAAGTCAGGGACAAGGAAGTTTCAGCTCACACACCTAAACTCACACAAATCTGTATTTCACCAGTTCCAAGCAAATGACTCCATAACATTTGCCCACAGAGACACGCGTGCATCTGGAAATAGTTTGTGGTCAGATTAAAGAGCTAAATGACAGAGAAATGCAGGGACATGTAAAGTTTGGGTGTTACAATATAATCCCCTTGTGAAAAAATATGGGCAGAATAGTCTGATATTCACAAGATGAGTATCTTCCTCATCATAATTTTACTCCCTCTACAGGTTATCATTCAAACAGTGACCACCCAACACTCCTCTTCTTGTCTGATGATTGATTTGTTTCACAGGAATAGTTGCCTGCCTTGATGACTACCATATAAATGACAGGGAGGTGTGCGTGCTTTGGGATGCATGAAGTAGAGGATCTCTTTCTAACCATCTCCCAGTGACAGGATTTGGTACTTGCTGGCTCTTCCTTCCCACCCCTGATACCAGCTTTGCTTACTCAGCAGAAGAGAGCAGGTTTACTCAAGGAAGGAGGTATGGTACCTCCAGAGAAGTCAACTATGTTTTCCACTAAATTGCACAGGTTAGCAGTTTTTAGCAGTTATAATCCATCTTAAATTTATATTTTGGTAATTAACTCAAGCTGCACACCTAAGAATTACTTTGAATGTCGCTTCCTGCTTCCTTTGGGGATTATCTTTTTGCTAAACACTAAGGATAATTGTAACAGGTATGTACAGATAAATGCTAAAAGTACAAGCAAACAGTCTTTATACTTCAAATAAAGAAAAATACATGATTCAAAAACAACTGAGACACCTTCCTGACCTCTGCTGACTTTTTCAGAACACTTAAACCCTGGAAATCTAAAAAAATATCTATTACCATATTTTCTAGGTATTCTACTATATCTATTGCCATTTTCAGGCAGCAGAAAATTAAGCCATTGACATTAGGATCCAAGTTGTAAACCTGTAATTAAGGACATCTTCACTAGCTGAAAGCAGGAGTCAGACCTTGCAGTTAAAGTTTGGGCAGTAGACATTCCACTTTGGCTATGGCTTAGAAAAATCCCATACAACAGTTTTGGAGATGAAATTTCATTACCTTTGAAATGGCTCAACCTGCATTAAAAAGCAAGACATTTTTAGTAACCATTTAAAGAATTACATTTGAAATCCCTTAAAATAAATAAGAATTCCACTCCCTGAAGCACATCCAAACCTAGGAGATAAGGTTTAGTACAAAGCACACAAAGTGAATGGAAAATATTTATGGGAAGCCCTTTGCAAAATCCTGGTACCTGATTACTACGTTGGCTGCTGCAATGTGCCCACAGCTAATCTAACAGCATTGCCATCAAGTATTTTGCAGACTAAAATGAAATCTCCAATAAGATGAATAGATCTGTGTGTCTTCTAATATTTTATCAGAAGATGGACTTGATGCTCTGACAATTCAAGATGCCATTAGTTTCGATATGATCAGCAAAGACAGGGGAAGTTGTATTATTCTCATTCTAATACACGTCTTGTAGCATAATGATCTATTGCTAAAAGAGGAAATCTCTTCTTTCAGTGGAGCAAGCTTTACGAGCCACCAAAGTCTTGTGGGCTATCAGCTACCTAATCCAAAGCTGGGATTCTCACAAACAATCCTCAGCCTGTCAAGTACAACCCTGTAATAGATTCTATTAAAAAAGCCACCCACCCATCCAAATAAAACCCCACACCACAGAGCATTTGTTTTTTCTGTAAATAGATCTTTTGTTTCATTAGCATTTTAAGGATCCTGATTTTCAGTGCTATTACTCAGATGTAGGTTTACCTCCCCTAAAACATGTGCTCAGTGAGAGGACAGGATTTCCCAAATGCTGAGAAAGGATGGGAGTGGCAGTGCATTGATCCCGGTGCCAGGAATAGTGTGTCAACCACAGAGGAACTTCTCTGGACCCAGTTATTATCCTTAATTTTTAAACAACTTCTTGCACACTGTGACTTCACTGAACAATGAGCAGGATGCCCCTGAGTTATTTTTCAGTCACCTGCCCCTCTCTACAAAGCCCACCTGTAGATGCTTTTCAGAAACAGAGCAGGGGGAAAAAAAAAAAAAAAAGCATTAAAAAATAATTAATAAAAGATATAATTAATAAAACGAAGCAGTTTCTTCTTAAATTACTGAAGTTACTAAAATAAGAAAATCAAAGCAAGAAAATTAATGTAGAATACTATATGTACTATATGCTTATGTTATATGGCAATAGAATACTATCATATGTTTTTTCCTCATGAATATGAAATTGTGGCTCAAATTCTGAGTTAAACTGGTTTAGATGGAGAATAAAGTCACTGAGGATCAAGGAAGCCTTTGAAATTCATTACCTGTAAGTGAAATCAGCATCTGACCCTGTGTCAGCATTTGTAAATCAAGTATTTAACAAAATTTGAAGGGAAAACTAAGGTCAAGATTCGAACTCTATCTTCCTGAGAAAATGGTCAGTATAATATACCTATAGAGCTTTGTATCTTAAAAGTGCTGTCTAAATATTAGCTAAATCCTCACTATAAACCTGCAAGGCAGATAAGATGGAAGCATTTATGCTAAAAATAAATAAAACCTAGAACTGTCTCATATAACTGTAAAATTTTATTAAAAATAAACAGGTCTGGTTGGTATCCTTAACCTCAAGGTCACAAAACAAAGTCCCAGGCACTAGAGGATAGCAGCAGAAGCCACTACTCCAAAATCACTGTGTCTAATTAAGGATTCCAAAGAATCTCTGCTTTATGCTCTCTCCTGTCTCGAAGCATTCACTGCGAGAACATTCAAATGCCACCGGGAGACTGACATGCTACTTGTTAGGTCAACAGTCCCATCGAGACTTCTTCTCATCGGCTTCGTCGGCTTCTGGGTCAATGAGATACGCTGGGCAAACAACACAGCACCAGGGCAAACAACGGCGAACGGGGCTCTTGGGTTTAAAACTAAGAGAAGCAGGGGGACAAAAGAAAAAAAAAAAAAAAAAAAGGCTGTGTGGAAATGGGAAGAGTGTGTCGTGCGTGCGCTTGCTAAATAATTCAGATTTCAACTGTTCTGAACTCCTGACCCTCACACTCCGCTGCCATGTACAGGACTGGAGGTTCCAATGTTAATCCATGATATGCTAATGACAAAAATGTACGGAGCCTCCCAGGCCATGTCCTGCTCAGAGCATGCTAATGGTAATGACGATGGCCCGCTTCAGAAACGTCACAATCTGCTGCAAAAACGTGCTTTCATTTGTTCGTGAGGTTGGCAAGAGAGAAAATGAAATTTCCTTTTTTAATGGTGCACCCCACTCCCTCCCAGGCATCAGCCGGGCAGCGTGCGTCCCTTTTGCCATAAAAACGTGCTTTTGCCTATTCCTGCGGGCTCTGCACCTCCCTCCCTTCCCCTCGCTTTGCTCAGCTGTCGTGTGGCACAACTGAGCACATATTTCTCCAGGACGCATTTTTAACTGGCAAAGTAAGGAGGGGGGAAAAAAAAATAAAAATCATTCGATTAAGCTTATTTTTATGCTTACAGGAAATATGAGAGCCAAAGCGCTCTGTGTTTAAAGCTCCGGCACGTGCAGCTCGTGGTGCACATCGAAAAGCCCTCTCCGAAGCGGCAGGCGCAGGTACGAGGTGGCGGTACGGCACCGGGACGGATGCGGGTTTCCACGGGGGGGATCCGAAGTGGCTCCAAGCAGGATGGAGAGTTAATGAATGAATAAATAAATAAATGAAATTTTAAAAGCGGTGTCGGGAGAGAACCGTACCGACCTATTCAGAGAGCCCTGTGGACCGCGAGAGGCTCTGGATCACGCCCCCGGAGAGAGATGGTTTAATAAAGCGGGGTAATGTTTCTGTTCAACCACTTGCGAAGCCGGCTGGGAGAGCCGCGACCGTTCTGCCCCTCCACGTCCTCGCCCCGTCCCGAGGGGGAGCGCTGGGCACACGGCTCAGCGCTCCGGGAACGCGGCTCCGCGCCCGCACCTGCACCCACCGCGGGGCGGCCCCGCGGGGCCCGGGCGGCGGCGGCGGCGGCGACGGAGGAGGGGGGCGTGTGTGTGGGCGTGGCCGGGGCAGCCTCCCGCGGGGGCGGCCGCGGGGCGGGGCGTTGCGGCGCGGGGAGCGTGGCTATCCGTAAGCCCCGCCTCCCACGGCGGCGGTGATTGGCCGGTCCCGCCCCTCGCCCCGGCGCGCAGGCCGCCTCCCTCCCCGGCTAAAGCGGGCAGTAGGTGAGGGGAAGGCGGCCAGACGGGAGCATGGTCGCGGCTCCGCAGCAGCCTCCGCCGCCCCGCGACTCCCTGCCCGGCCTCCAGCGCGGCTCCCGGCGTCCGCAGCCGCGCGGGGCTCTGCGTTAACGGCGGAGGCTGCAATGCACAAGCCGCCGCCTCCCGCCGCCGCGCATCCTCCCGCCGCCTGAGGACGCGGCCGCGCACCCGCGCTGCCGGCCCAGGGCCGCCTGCGCCCCCGCGGAGGGAGGTAAGCGGCGCGGCGAGGCGGCTGCGCGCCCGCGGAGCTCCCCGCCGCCGTCAGCCGTGCCGGGCATCGCCGGGCTGGCGGCTGCCCTGCGCCTGCGCTCGCTGCCCGCATTAAAAACTTCCTGCGTGCCTCCTGCCGCCGGGGGGGTGCCGTGCGGGGGCCGCCGGGCGGCAGGGACGTTATCAACGTGGGTTTATTTTTTTTTTTTTGTATTATTTTTTCCCAGGGTTTCTGTTTTTCACGTTGGCGGGGGGGAGGGGGGCCGGTCCCCGCCCCTGCCGCGCACCCACAACTTCAGGCGCTCACCCGCGACGCGGCGGGGACCGGGGTCGGCCGCGCATCACACCCCGGAGGGGGGCGGCTGTTTGCCCGCCGACCCGCACCCTTCCCGGGGGCGGCTGTCTCGGTGCGTACCCCCCCTCCTCCGCTTCCCACCCCCGCACCCCGGCGGGCAGCCTCCCCCCTCTGCCAGCCCCCTCGGCTCACTGTGCCTGCGATCCATTGCCACCCCCACTGTTGTCACCCCCTCCCCACGCGTGATGCGTACGAGGAACTTCTCAGCACAATACTGCTGAAATACACGGTGGGGGGTTTTTGGGCTTTTTTGTTGGAAAAGCGCTCCGTACGCGTTCCCCGCGCCCTGTGCCGTTCCCCGCCGGTGCGGGGGTTTCGTTGGCCGCCCCTCGGGGTTTCTAGTGATGCTCTTACATTTGGGGGGGTTGTTTTCTTTGAACTTCTGCGGCCAAGTGCTGCCGGTGCCGTGAGGAGCGGCGAGGCGCAGTCCCCGGGTACCGCCGTTCGGCAGGGCTCGCTTCGCATGGGAGGGAAAAGCTACTTTTATGATTATTTTTTGCCATTGGGTGGCTGTGGCTGGCTGTCCTTGTGGCGTGAGGATGCGGGGCTGTGTCCCCGGGATTGCGGGTTCGGGTTCCTTTGCCGCCCCGGGGGCTGGGGACAAGGTCTGGAGGATGGGAGTTTTGGGGATGGATGGTGTTTTTCATACACCTCATAAATAGTGGTTGCTCTTAGTCTCTGAAATTTTATTTCCCCCCACCCCCTTCTGGCTTCATTTCTTTAACTGAAAATACTCCCAGAACGCTGGAGATGGATTTATCTCCCCACCACCAAAATTCATGGAGCCCTTGTCATGTACTTGGCTGCTTATGTGTTGTTTATCCTATAGGAAAACTGTTCAGAAAAAAAAATAATAAAGCATTTTGCTAACTAGATTAAAGGGGATTTAATCACTTTTCCGTCAGTGAAGGGAAAAGACATGCGTGTTTGCTGCAGGCGTATTATTTAACGGGAGATTATATACAGCATATTTCTGATAAATGAAGAAACTTTCCTGTTATTCTTCAAAGCAGCAGATCAAGTGTGTGTATAGGTGTAGGCACGTGTGAGTCTTGTGGCAATTTAAAGACATTTATCCTTTTGAGGTCAGTTTTGAGGTACTTAAAAACCCAACTACTGTAGCTTTAAGGCGACTGCAGATAACGGTATTACTGTCTCTTATAATTAGCAATCTGCTGAAACTTTAAATCCTCCTTGATAGATATGATGGTCTGTGTGAGAGAAGGAAGAGTATTCCAGCAAGCTTTATGCTTTTTATTATTTTTTTTGTTCCCAAAACAAAGCAACAGTGTGTCTTTTTATTGTTGTATTCCGGTTTAAACTGCTAATGGCTTTATTTTTCTCCACACGAGGAAAATAAAAAAAATAAAGTACAGCCATATCTTACACTGACATTTATCTGTGTCGAACTTCAGTTATGCTCAGGAGGTTGTTTAATCTTCTCTGAATAATGTCCAGTTTGTTTGTTTTTCCTTTTGTTCTTATAACCTGTCCTCATTGTGTGTATGTGTGGAAGTTGTCTTCATTTGAAGATGAAATATGGGAGCTATGCAAATCATTTAGTGACCCATCCAAAATAAGACTTAGACGGCGTATGTAAGCTACGCCTTTCATTGCCCTGTTTCATATAGATACCTTTTTCCATCACATCTATTTTCATATTTCTTACTCAAAACGGAGTAATGCCTATGGTATTTTAATTGAAAATGAAAGTTCAGGGTTTGAGTTACTGCCTCTAAGATGTGAGAGTATCATTGCGATCTATTTCAAAGTCAAAAAACGTCCAGTTGTACCAAGTAGTTGTCTTGCAAGTACTGACCACTAACTTAATTTGGATGAATTCTTGTTCATGTTCATTTAGCTTCCTGTAGAGGGTCTTAAATGAACTCTGAAATACGTACAGCGTTCTTGGTCTCAAACTACCTGACTTCCCTGTATTTGTTGTCTCCGGTAGCTTGTGAAATGCGTGCCCAGTGTGTCAACCTTTCCCTTAACAACAAAACCTATGAGCAAATGTTCAGCGTGAATTATATTACTGAAATAAAATATTCTATAGTTGTCATGGTTACAAATAGAGGCAGGGTTACTGGTTTTCATTGGCGTGCTTGGGAGGGGAAATTTAGTTTTGTCACTTTTTTTAATTACATTTCTAATGAGTGATGGTCATACTTCAAGTACCTAGTATATTAGATCCATGGCAAAGTGAATTAGATTTTTGTCAAAGTCTTGCTGAAACGAAACAAAAAGTGGGGGTGTGCTGGAGCAAGCCCTTCCTTGTGCATTTGTTTTTTCAAAGCAGAAGTCGTGAGGGAAGAGAGGAACCACCTCTGTTTTGTCTCTTCTAGATTAACGTGCTGCCAGGGTTGCTGCTCTTCAAACAGTAGTGTGTACGTTGGCTGGAAAGCCTCTCAATGAAGGGAGAGGAGGGCACAGATGTAGAAATTCGGTATGGTTTTTGGGCATACTGTGTACCACGTCTGATGTGATCACTTTTAGTGCCTGTTGGAGGAGGATTCGTGATCCCCAGGTTTGCTGCGCTCATCTCGCCAGCGACACTGCTCTGCTCCCCTGCATCCTTCCCCAGGTTGCCATCCGTTGTTCCCATTGGAGTCGTTCCAGGTCGGCACTGGAATTGGGGCCTTAACTATTTGTGGTCGTTGGCACTCATCCTTGGGCTGTTGCTTTGCCTCTCTGGGCTGACCTGCAGTTCAATCTTGTCCATGCCTACTTGCCTTCCTGACCTTTTAATTTAGTTCCAGAAACCTATGGACTCAGTTCTTCTGAAGCACAGAACAAAAGAAAATTGAGGGGAAAAAAATGAATATGTTTGGTTTTTTTTTCCTTGCTTTCTTCTGTATGCAGAGCTTCTGTGTGCTGTGATGGAAACTTGCACGCAGCTTTAGGGAGGCAAAAAGTGCCCTGAGATCTGTAAATGGAGAGAGTCTGTTCTCTCTTGCTTAACCCTTGCCCCTCCCATTGTATCTATGCTGTGGGTTTTCTTTTATTTTTAGTCTTGAAACTGATCTGGAAGGTTCTTCGTTGCACTTCTAAGTTTGGGGTCTCTAATATTTTTGGGGTTTTTTTAGCATCCTTTCTTTAACTTTAGGTTGAGTATAGCATTACAAAGGCTTTTGCAGTGACTTGTCCACTCACTACCCTGCTCCACTTGGGTTTGCTGCCGGGGGCTACGGTTCCAGGGAGTGCAGACACCTGAAGGCCCGATCCTGAAGCTGCTCTATTTGCAGAGCATCAACTTCATGGTGCACCACAGAGGTGTACATTGTTTTCAGATCATTAATTCTTTGTGCTGTAATCGAGGCTTTTAGCTACCTAAAATCTCAGCATGGGTTAGTGACTTATTTAGTCCTTTTTTTTTTTTCTCCCCCCTCCAGATCTTTCATTTTGCAGTATTTGGCCTCGCAGTGTGCCGATTCAGTAACATCAAATGTGATGCAGTATCATTGGATTCTGTGATTTATTTGTGTCTCTAATTACTTACATAATGCACTCCTCTCCTGACACAAGAAATACTGTATAAATACCTATATCCTAAAGCCCATAAAGAAATTACATAATGTTGCTTTGAATATACTTGTGGGTGCTTGGAATTATTGTATTAACCCTTTGTCACATTTTAAATTTCCTTTCTGGCTTTGTTAGCTTACTCTATGTAGAGAGGAGATTTAGCATCCCTCTAAGCAGTTAACTCTTACAAAGTTACTGGGAGGAAGATGGAGCTCCTATGCAAAGGCTGAACACTGTCTACTCGAAGTAACCTGCCAACAGCAACTCCGAGCGTGAGGCTGTATGAAACGTAAACAGCTTTGACATGTTTCTGTCACTTCTATGTTTCCTTTGTTACCAGAAGTACAAAGAACCCTTCCTCAGCTATGAAGAGAGAGCTTAAAAGGAAATAGATTAGAAATCTCTTATGGGAACGCCTTTCTGTCAGATTTTTAAAAGTCAAAGCACTTCACAGGTTGTGAGTATGTGCTGTTTACCTGTTCTGGTTAAGCCAGAAGTGAACGGACCAGGTAGAGAGATGCTCTGAGGAGCCTTCCTGGTGCTGTTGTTGTGCAGCTGCTGGTTACCTCTGTGCTGTCTTGACCATCTGATAAATGACAGTAACTGAATTCCTAGTCACACTCTTCCATGAATAATTTTGCTGTGGATTATATCATCTGGCACATGGGACTATTATCCTTAATTTTTATGTGGTACTTTCTTTTTTTCAGTGATGCTTAGGTCTAGGCTTTCCAATATCTTTAACTCAGATATGTTGCTATAATTGGCATTATTGTCAAAAAACCACGTAGTTCTTTAGTAGTCTTAAACTTCTGGTAACTTAATGTGCCGGCTTGCAATAGTAGCACTGATTCACTGAAGCGATCTGCTTGAACTATAGACAAACCAAGACTATTAAAATTCATTCAGCATTCCTTTTGCAGTGTTCTGTGGCTTTGTTTTTTTAATTCCCTGCCATCCATTACAATATGCTACATGACATGTGATATTAAGTGCTAGGACTTCTGTTCAGGTTTGGTTTGACTTAGCAGAAGACATGAATGTACAGTACTTGGATTTGTCTCCAGTTCTAAGACTACATTCTACATAAATACAGGTGAAACACAATTTGATGGAGAACCAGATTATTTCTAGGGGCACATTCTGGAATTCATGCAGTGCAGCAGTTTGTAAGTAAATCTGCCACTGATACAATTCCTCTGCAACTTAGCTGTAAACACGTAATGCACATTATGCATACACATGGTAGGAGTACTTTTGGACTTTCAACATAGTTGAGAGATACTGTGAAGAGTCTCTCAAGTTCACAAAGAGGTATCTGAGGCAATAATAGTGTCTTGTAGCAGGTCTCAAAAAGTGAAGATATGCATAATTTGTTGATGGACTTTATTAATATGTCTCTTGATATTTGTGAACCTTGAGAGAGACTCATTAGTCTTTTTTCTTTAAAGAATACCACCCCAAAAAACCCACCTGATCCACATAACAATGTGGACAGTAGAAATCCTAGATTTAAAGTGTGATTTAAGAGCTTTTGCTTCAGATGTTTCTTAAAATCCACGCTGATGAGTAATTAATATTTAAATCAGATAATTCTACACTGACATAAGTTTGTCAGACTTTGTTGTAGGGTTTTGGTTTTTTTGGTCAGCGAAAGCACTGCTGGTGGATCTGCAGATCACAGCATGCTGTAACTACTCAAAGAAAAGTTTCTCTTCTCACACTGAGGCTAAAGCATGCTGTTTCCCTTCATTAGAGAGAAGAATTTAAATGCTGTTAGTTTTTTTAAGCCACAGGTAAACCACAAATCAAGAGAGGTGAAAGAGTTCAGGAATTTCATTGTAATAATTGCATGGCATGGAGTGACTCTAAAGTGGATGCAGCTGTGTCTACCTGTGCTTTGAAATATGTATGTACTGCAAATTTTGGTTGACTTGTAGCTCATTGAAGATGTGAATTAAATGATTCCTAACATATTGTATACTTCAAAAAACTTCATTTTTAACTTTCTCTTGTTTTTGTTGTCTCTTGCTAAAAGTTGGAAGAATGCAAAATTGGAACACTTCATATTAAAAAATGTTGTTGGGTATATAAATATCTGGAAAATACTTTTGAAACTGTATGATGTGCTACAGGGTAACTAAAGCAATATATTTTTGAGCTTACTGCTTACCCCTTTGTGAAGTTTGAGAAGGGGTGGGGAGAGGAAAAGTTGCTAATTCTGCATGAAATTTCTAATGTTTTGGAAAGAGGGGCAGAGCATAAAATTACATGTGCATGTAAAATGTGTGAATAATTCAGCTGTATACACTATGAAACAGCTTCTTGATGGTGCATATTTTCTCTTTAATATATTGTTAGTGGGATGGGTCAGCGGTGCTGTTGAGCATGATGCTGTTCTTGGTTGGAGTGTCAAGGCTAGGAACTCTGGCAATGCAGGTTCTTCTGGTTTGGGTTTTTTTTTTCCTCTTCATCCTGTTTTTTGAATGGCTTGTTGTAGTAAAATGTGTTGGAGGCTGTAAGGGATAGTTTGGACACTCTGTGAATGACAGAAGGAAATGGATAGAAGAAACTTTTTTTCCAAGATTGTACAGATGATGATAGTCCCTGGAATAGAAAGATTTCTGGAAGGTAGGAATAAGTGGCTTCTTGATTACTTGACACTGGTTATATTTGAAAGGTTCTGTTTAAGAAGTTGGAGACTTGTATGAGTTTTAACTGCTTTGAAGATGCAACTTTTTTCTTACTCATCCTTGCTTCTCACTTAGGGATAGGAGTAGATGCAGCAAAGCTTATGCAGGTGTTCTCCATCATGCCTGTGGCTGGCTCTCATTCCCTCCAAACACTGGTTTGCCCCACCCCAGTTTCACAAACATCTTGATGCATTACACCTGAAAAGCCTAGATACTGCCACAGTCTGTAGTCTGTCCTATTTGGAGCAGAGAAATACCAGGTACAGCAAAGATTGTGTGGTGAGAGGTTGTCAAAAATGTACTTTGCTTCTTTAGGAGAAGGGTGAAAAAAAACTGCATGGCTAACCCTTCCAGGTCATCTGACAGATTTGCTAATATAGTGCAAGGCAAAATGTTAAATATACTGTACTACCTACCCCCTTTATTATGCTATTTTGGGCTGATCATATGAGGAAAGTATGTTATTTAAACAAAACTTAGAACAGTAAGTGTCTTCCCTTCCTTCTCTCCCCCCTACCCCCCATTATTTCACATTTCTAAACACTGAGCATACCAATCAATATTCCATTAAAAAGAGAATTAACTTGGGAGAAGCTTGCATGTATTTGCATGTAATAGTTTATTTCTTGGTCTGTGGCTTTGTGTTGCCTTTCCCCCATGTCATCTTTTTTTTTTGAAGAACACTCCAAATATTTGTACTATTACTTCTAATAGCAAGGTTTGCCATGCCTCATGTTAATTCTGTCAATATGAATTGCTGGTACAGCCTTCTGCAGTGCCTTGCTTGCTGGCAACATCAGTCAAATGTTTGTAGCTACTTCTTTGCTTCTGTTTTACAGTAGCTGGGCATCAAGGTACTAGGCTTCAGATCAAATGTTGCTCTTGGTTACGCACGTGTAGTTAACAGAAATCAGTGCTGCGATGACATAAATGAAAGTTGGATTTGATCTTCTGTGAGTTAACTCTTACCTCATTTACAGTGATGCTAGTCTGGATTTTCTGCAGATGAGATGGAATGCTCAATCTCAAATTTGGGAGTCATAGAATCATAGAATAGCCTTGGTTGGAAAAGACCTCTAAGATCATCAAGTCCAACCATTAACCCAGCACTGCCCAGTCACCACTGCCCCATGTCCCTCAGCACCGTATCTACACGTCTCAAATACTTCCAGGGATGGGGACTCCACCACTGACTTCAATTTGTCTCTGCCAACATTTTATTCCTTATTTGGTCTCTACAAGTCTGAAAGTAAAAACCACTTTCTTGCTTTCTGGAGTCTAAACCTTGAGAGTGCAAACAAATATTATGAGACTTGATTAAGAGCTTCCTATAGCACATCGAGTATGGGAGGTGGCTGTGTGGGATCTTCTGGGGAACCTCTCAGTTGATCTTGATGTGTGAATTGTCACAAGAGCTGCTGAACTAAGGGCTAAATTTTGGTCTAGTTAACACCTGTGGAGCTGACATGTTCCAGTATGTATCTGATGTTGCGCAGTGCTTCTGTACCCTGAGGAGCAAATCACTTCTGAAATTCAGCTGTGAAGGTCTTAAGGTCAAAGAAAGAGCCTGCAAATCTCAGTAGATAACAGTAACTGCAGAAGGGGAAGGGGTGGTGGTGGATGATTGAAGACTAGGCGTATTTTCTGGTCTCTGGTTTATGTGGTCCAGGTGCTACAATACCTTTTTTTCTTTCCCCTCAGTTCTATATTATATGAAATGGGACAAACTTGTCCTTGGCCCAGATCTCTTGAGTTAAATTAAGTTACATTTGGTACCTTGAAAATCTTAGATAAATGTTCTGCCTGTTCTTTAAAATTATCAAATCCCCAAAGTAAAGCCTGTTTTCTAGTACATTTTTCTTTTTGGAAGAAAAATGTGTAATTTTATGATTAAACTTCTGGGCAGCTCTAGTTCTGCAACATCACAACCTTATCTCTTTGGGAACTAAATGGCAATGGGAAGTTGTTGCTGATATTTGAGTTGTTATTTATAGGAGGAAAAAATAGAGCATAGAAATGGTCTAAGAAGTAAGGAAACAAAAAGGGTAGCCTGAAGTCTATAAAATACAGGACTAGCTTTAAAAGTGGTACCCTGTTAGAGAAATGCAGCTGAAGAAGAGAATTGTGGTTTACTTGCTGCGATAATACTCTTCATTTTGGTTGGTTTGTTTTTACTCTGTCTCAGATAGAAATTTGGAAAGCCTATTTGTGTGTGTGGGGAGGGGATGCTCTTGCTAAAAGAGAAATTGCAGCAAGTTTTTCTTAAACTCACTGTTTCAGTATCACACTTGAACAGTTCACAGCAGCATCCTTCAAGCATTCTAAAAACTGTTCTTGGACAAATCTTGTGGTTGCAACAGCTAAGTTATTTGAAGTATCACATTTCAAAAGTAATACAAGTAAAACAACAACAAAAAAAACAAACCCGAAACTTTGTGCTGTGCTGGCTTCTTTATTTGAAGAACTTTATGCAGCTGCAGTGCTCTGATGGCAGAGTTAAGGTGGTCTGGGCTGGAGATCAAGAATGGTACACAGTTGGGTCAGGTTGAGAAGCTTAAACTCTAATTTATGATGGAAATGCAGGTGCAGTTTGAGCCTAGGCATCTATTGCTTGTGGTGATGGTTAATCAGGGTGTTGGATACCTCTGTACTTTTCATGTGGAAAAGCCAATGGACTGGTTAGATGTTTGCTGCATGTAATCTGAGTGGTAGTCCTGGTTAACCATTTCCTTCCTCCTGTGTTCAGGCCACACTGTTTATCGTGCAGTTATTCATGTTTAGCAAAACACAAACAGGCTCAGATTTCCTCATGGTACTTACTAAAATGGCACAGTGTTTTACAAGCCTTTCCCTGCCTAAATTAGAATGTATCAGTTCTTGGTTTTGAGTAGACCTGTAACCTCTTGAATTTTACAAGAGTCATTAAGTTTGCTGGAGAGGATAGTTTTACACTAAAAGTAAAAAGTACAAAAATATTGGTTTTGTATGTAAAGAGTGTAAATTGAACAGCAGTCAGTACAGTACAGCCTTGGGTTATCTTCTTAATTAGCAAGTTGAAAGGTAAAAAAAGAAAAGTGATATTTTTAACAGATCAGGAAGGTTGGGGAGGAGGAATAGTGTAACCTTCACCTGTTAATTGTGACTACAACAGCAAAGCTTCTGTTGATGGAAGGATCTTATTTTCAGGATAAGATCCAAGAAATGTTAGTACTAATCTTGCCTAGATAATCTGTTACTTTTAATTTTAGGCAAATATTTACGAGCATGGGTGTTGTGTGTATAACTATTACATGTACAAATACACCATTTAATCTTGGCTTGCTGTATGTAGTAAGAGAAATATGTCTCACTATAGGTGCAATCAACATAATGTCCAGAGATGCTTGCAAGAGTGATGATGGTGAAGCAGTGACAGTACAACACCAAGTGACAGCATTGCTCTGTGTAACTCTTAGCCTCTGCCTTCAGAGAAAATTGTACATCTAACTTTGAATCTCTGGGTGGGCTGTTGGCAAAGAGGACTAAACAGGAGATCTTTGAATCTTAAACTAATAGTTTCTGATCTTTGAGCCAAAACCCATCTGTTAGCCAAGCCTGGAGCAGGCTTAACGATTGGTATGTGACCTGGCTGCCACTAGAGAGGGACGGAGCTCTGTACAGAGCAGGGGTGCGGTACTTCTATAAAAGATGGATTTCAAATAAGTGGGTTTTGACTGTTTTGGTTTTCTTTGTGAGGTAGAAAAGGAGCGGGTGAATGTTAAATCATGCCACTGTTTATACCCAAGAACAACTTCACAGGCAAAGTTTTGTTGCCCAGAAACGTCTTTAAAAAGACAGAAATACTTCACATTCCACATAGAGATCAAACTTGCAGATACTCTCAGCATAAAGGAACAATTAACTGCAAATTGTGCTGTGGAAGCTGGAAACAAACTTGTCACCATCTGGGTGAACAGGGAAAATGCCATATCCCATATGAAATGGAAGCACAAAGGCTTCCCAACGAACTCAGGGAAAGCACTGCAGCTTTTCCATTTTCCTTCATGTGACCTGAATGTTTTATTCTGCTTATCCTTACTTAGCTGTGACTCTGAAGCTTTTCTGTTGAAAGCAAAAAATACCTGAACAAACTCTAGGAGCTATGTGGGGTCAGCTTCAGTTCTGTGTGTAACTGCAGCTTCTTTTGGCTGTGTTAGGGTCAGGCTTGCGTAGCCAACCTGCCTGGTGGCTTTCCTTTTCCAGTCTGGCTGTGTTGTCAAAGCCATCTATTTTACATATATATTCTCAAAGTATCTCCACATGCACTCTGTCCCCAGGTTGCTGAATTACCTCTTCTGTCACTGTATCTTAAGCCTGCAGTTGTTTGTTGTTTTTTTTTTACATTTATCCTGTTTTAGATTAATAAAAGCACCATTATTAAACAGCTTAAGGATGAAACACATCCTGTTAACTTCAGTTTATTTTTGAGGAGTTTTTCCATCCTTGCCTTGTCTGTTTAGGCAGTAAACTCTTCTGGGACATGGGCTGTTATTTTTTGCCTGTAGAATTAGGGCCTCCCTCCTAGCTGTGCTTTGTGCTCTAACAGGACAAAAATGATTCATAAGCTCTGAAAATACTGCTCTCTTCCACCCCTCCTTTCTCCATTTTGGTCTACAAAGATTCTGTTATACTGAGGCAAAGCGAAACTTAATGCTGCTTTCTTTTTCTCTTTCTCCTAATTTCTTATTTTTGAGGAGGGGAAAAAGTATCCTAAAGAAGTAAAACAAACATTAAAATTTTAATTTAATGAAATGCTTTAATAGGACTTTTTAAACTTCTAGCTCATAATGTAATCCAGTGATACTGAGATGTAAAACATGGGCTTGCTAGTCAAGGGTGTATCTGTTTCTTCTGGAAAGCCAGTATGAGCTTTGTCTCACTTCATTAAAAATAGTAATCCCAAGAATCTATTGAAGGCTCTGAACTCTTCAGGAGGTGGTTGTTGCTGCAGAGGTCCGCAGTCACGCCCACCAGAGGGCATTTTATCACCAATTTCTTGGGGAGAAAGTTTTTTCTTAAGTCACGAATAAAGTAGTAAATATTGGATGGAAAAGCAGTGTATGAAACATTGTACAGATAGCTTTTTTGTTTATATATAAATACATATGCTTATTTCCTGGCTGTATTTATATGTAAATAAGTAATGATGTCAGCTTGAATGGTTGGGTTTCCCCTCTGCTTCCTAAATACTTTCTAATTTTACTTGGGGATAATCTGGAGAGAAAAAGAATTCTTTAAAGCTCTCCCACAGCTGGCATAGCCATTGGTTACCAGGAAACTGGCCTCCCTACCAAACAAGCCCAGCAGGTACTCTGGGTGTTTGCGGTTTACCTCTACTCCCCCCTTCCAGGGCACTCAAGCAGAGGCTGCTGTTCAGGGGCCCTACTTGTTTAGGAGGCTGGAATTTGCAAATATGCTTAATAGCAAAGCCGCTGAATCTTAAGGAAACACTTGGCAGCTGGGGAAGTGTACATCTGCCAGATGGACCTGACGTCTTTCATTTGGCAGCAGTTAATGCTAAGGCATGATATGCAAAACCCAAGAATGACAGCTAGGAAATGAATTTTTATTTTAAAAGCAGTGCTTTGGTTTTGTTTTCTTGTTGTGGTTTTTTTTCTTCCATCAGTCTTCCATTACAAAATAAAGCCTCTGCAGAAAGGAAAAAGAAATCCACTGCTGAAAATACCTTCTCTCGCCCTTTTTCAGGGTACTTCCTTGTAAAGTTGATGTCTGTGCTGAAGGTCAAGCTGCCCCAGATCAGATGTGTGACCTTAGTCAGCCTGGTACAGCACACATAATGTGATTAATTCCTTTCAGTTCCCTGTGGACAAATACATTCATTCCACCAGAGCCCCTGTGACTTGTTTGCAGCCTCAGCAGAGGCCTGGGGTCATACGAGCAAGGGAGATGGAACTGCAAACCTGGGCAGGGTTCTGAATAGCCTGTGTTGTGACATGTAGGCAGAGCAGTGGTGAAAGCCTCCCTCCCTATGCGGGACCTTCTTTGCATGTGTGGGACATGCTGTGAGTGATTTAAGTAGTGATTTGGATACCCATCCTAAGTGCATCTCTGGGACCCCATGTTGTGTTTGTGGCCATCTGGATAAAGATGGGAATTATTCAGAGCATGTCTGTTGTTTGCAAAAGTAGCTGATGTCATGGGGATGGATAATGATGGAATGTAGACTTTTTTTTTTTCTCTCCCCTGTTCTCCAAACTGTTCAGGTCAAAAGGCTGCACCTTGCTATGGTAAAGCAAACACACACTTACAGACAATGCCAGCATCCCTGGATGAAGTGCACATGGAGGCTTTGTGATTTCTTTGATAATCTTGCCTTTATCCCGGGGGGAGGACAGGGTGATCTTGTTTGGGACAACAGGGAATAAAAAGTATAAGCCAACAGCATATACTCTGGAGCACACCATCTGGGAAGGTCCTTGCAGTGAGGATGGATCGGTCTTTCTCATGTGGGGTTGGTGGGGAGGTGGAAAGTGCTGTGGCCTCCTCTTATTCCTGGAGGCTTCCCCTCCATTTGTGAACATAAATGGGAGCAGTGCTGTGGTCTGAACAGCTCTTCCTTCTCCCCAAAACAGTTAAGACCCGCAGCAAATGGTAGTTGGGGAACTGTATGTAAACACTTGCTTGTGACTTAAAAAAATGTTTGTGATGAAAAAGTGAGGTGGAGAATTAATTGAGACTAGCTCCTGCCTGATCAGCAGCAGGCAGTCTCCTAGTAAAATGCCTAAATATTTTTTAGCCTCTTTATTCAGGTGATAAATCCTTTAGCCAGGAAATACTTTTTGTTTTCCAGTGGTGTTAGTGTCTGTGCAAATAAATGACTTGTAGAAGAGTTTTGTTAATCCTCTAGGTCTGAAACTTTGAATAAATTTAACTAGATAGATTTGCTTTTCAGAACTGTCCTGATGGTTTGGTAAGACCTCTGTCACCTTGTCATCTGTGAGTGTATCACCTTAATATCTGCAATGCTTGTGAAAGATACCTGGTGCGTAAATATTGAGGAAGTTTGTGTTTTGCTTCATATCTGAGGGCCCAAGTGTAAATTAGCATTAAAAGGACTTTGGATCTGATCCTGTTTTTTGTTTCCTTTGCTTTTAATTTTGCCTGTGGCAATGAGCTGAACTGAGTATAAACGTGGGGACCTGACTGTAAAGACTCAAGTGAGTCAGTGTTGTCGTAGTGGGTGAGTTAGTCTACGAAGAACTTTGTTAGGGTAAAAAAAAAAAAAAAAGTAGATGGCAGCACTAAGCTATTCTGCGGGAGAAGATTTGAAGGTGAGAAGGATGAAAAAGCCCGTTAAATCTGCAATTACTGCAACAGTGCAAAGCTCCCGCAACACTATAGTAACTCATATTAGCAGAAGAGCCTTGCAGTCTGGTTTCCCTGCTGTTACACTGGGAATAGATACTACTGCTTCCTCTCATTTCATTAGCAAGGACCATATGAGGTCTCAGTGTAATTCTGAGCTAAAACAAGCTCATATCTAGGTTTCCTACAGAGTGACTTAAGGATTTGACCTGTCTGCTGTTTCTATCTTGGTGCTAACTTATTAGTGCTGCTGCTATTGTATCAAAACCAACTCTTTGCCTTCCAAAGTATATGCAAAACCATACTTAATTTCAATATATTTTCATTTTTGGGGTATAGGTGTGTGGCTAAGTTCTGGGAGTTCCTTTCTTGGTTAGAAGGTCCATGTAGCTACAGGATTTTTTTGACAGGAGTAGTCTGTACCAGACTGAAATCTCAAACAGGCTGATGTGAGAAACTTTTAGGCCAATTAAGAGTTAACTCTCACACTGATTATCAAGTGTTTGAATTAATATTTTGATGTGCTTCAGAAGCCTTTCATAGCAAAATGTGACAAGTAGTTTTTGATAACTTTGCTGCTTTGCTCAGTCTGGTGTTGGTAACTGAGTTAAGGCACCTCTGGAGAGGGGCAAAGAAATGGTTGCATTGGAGCCAGATCACTACCTTGCTTGAAAAATATTTTTGAGCAGAGAAAAGCTGTCTTTCCATTTTGTGAACTTCAAAATAAACACAAAAAGTTCAGTATTTTGTTATTCATGTGCTTTGAGGCAGCCTGACCACCAATATTCAGTGGAGTTGGCAGCATGTGCCAACGGGAGGGGAAGAAACTTAGATACCTTCAGGACATCCAGCTTTAACCAAAAGAGAGGAAAATCCACGTTGTTGAATTTTGACGTAAACACAAAACCAGCTCTTCCCAACTTTTTGTCTGGCTGGTGCTGTCCTTAGCGAGCAGGAGAGCCCAATGACACTGCAGAAAGTTTGCTTCCCCAGAGCAGGTGGTGTGTGGAGAAGTGGACTCAGTAGGTGACAGAAACCAGCAAGGAGCAGAAGGGGGGTGATGGGTGTCACCTGCTTGGGATGAATGTTGAGTGGAGGGTTTAAGTGTTTTATGGAAACAAAGGCTTGCAGAGCCTAACTGTATGAGCTGGGACAGGAGCTGCAGTGCTTCTCCACAGCTAATGTCCACCCCCCCGCCCACAGTTGTGAAGTTGTCTCCAGTTGGAAGGTGGCAGGTGTTTTATAGTGCCAGAGGGTGAGATGTGGAGGATCATAGCATTGTAGCATGTGTCAAGGTGGAAGAGACCCATAAGGATCATCAAGTCGAACTCCCTGCTCCTCACAGGACTACCTGAAACTAAATCATATGACAGAGCATTGTCCAGATGTTCCTTTTACTGTGACAGGCTTGGTACTGTGACCACCTCCTTGGGGAGCCTGTTCCAATGACTGACCAACCTCTTGAAGAGCCTTTTCCTAATGTCCAGTCTGAACTTCCCCTGATGCAGCTTCATTCCACTTCATGTTCTGTCACTGGTCACGAGAGAGAGATCAGCTGCTCCTCCTTGCTGCCTACCTTGAGGAAGATGCAGACTGCCATAAGGACACCCCTCTGCCTTCTCCAAGCTGAACAGAACTCAGCTGTTCCTTGTAAGTCTGACCCTTGAGGCCTTTCACCATCTTGTTTGCTCCCCTCTGGGCACACTCTTATAGTTTGATGTCCTTATATTGAGGTGCCCAGAACTGCACACAGTACCTGAGGTGGGGCTGCATCAGTGCAGAGTGGGACAGTCACCTCCCTCGACCAGCTAGTGATGCTGTGCTTGATGCAACCCAGGCTGTGGTTGGCCCTTTTGGTTGCCATGGCACACTGTTGGCTCTCTGAAATCCCTCCATAGATGGGGACTCCACCACTGCCCTGGGCAGCCAGTGCCTGACAACCCTTTCGGTGAAGAAATTTTTCCTAATATCCAATCTAAACCTCCCCTGGCACAACTTGAGGCCATAATGGCCTGGTAATTTTTGAATCTGTGCTTAGTATTTTAAAAACCAGCAAACAAACATCTTAAGAGGAATCGATATTTCAGCATGTTTGTTCAGCAGCTCCCCCATGGTTTACTTCTGATGGGGCTTCTGCTAGTACGTAGGTTAAAAAGTGATTATCAGCATGTTTATCAATTGCAAGTAGAAAATGAGTTGTGTGGTTGGATATTTGGTGTGTTAAATCAAGTAGCTGATAAGAATTTTTTTTAAAAGAATAAAAAAAATCCAAACCCCAAAGAAAGCCAACAACTTTTTATGTGGTTGGTTTGTAGCTTTTCCTGCACTGAAAATAACTTCATTGTGGTGCTGGTTGTGTGTACGTTGTTATAAATACTGTAGGAATTTGGTGGGGTTTAAGACTGCTAAAATAAAATGTAATTTTAGGAAATGGCAAGTAAATTCTAATTCTGGAGAACTGTTTTGAGGATATGGTTTTTAATATTACAATTTTTTGTGCCCTCTTGAGCAGCTAAAGTGGTTAACTGGTACATGTTAGGGAAGGAAGAGCTTGTTCATCTTGTGGATCTTGTGGTTCAGTTCTGCCCTCAGAAAGAAGATGGGAATTACGATAATGTGGTTTTTGTATGAATTTAAGTTTGTGGTATATTCCTTTTTTTAAAGAATGTTCATTTAACTTAGTGATATTTTTTTTTTTGGAAAAAAATGTTTTCAAGGACTAAATGTGTTGTATCCAGTGAAACCTGAAAACGGGCTGGCCATAGAGCTGCAAGACTTTTTTGGTTGATCTAATCAAGTACCTACTTTGAACAGTTCACATGGCCAAGCATTTATGAAAGGACAAACAATGCATTGATTTGCAGTTGTAATTATCTTTGTCTCTCACTACCTTTCAGGGATTATTCCAGAAGTTAAATACCACGTACCAAGGGTTTATATCATGGAGTCTTAAATATCTTTGTTTTTGACTATAAAAATGTGATTGCTTTGGGGAAGTTCCTGCTTTTTTGGCCATAATGTCTGCTTCTGGCTTCAAGCTCTGCTGTCTGGTTACACATTTTGAGACTATCTTATTTTTATCTGTTCTATAACTTGTAGCTTTTATTGAATTCCCCTTTGTTATGAGACCAAGAGAAGAGAAACTGAAGTTATGACTTTTCTCTGCTAGTCACGATTTTACATTTTTATTTTGTCTCTGAAGTCTGCTATTCAGTCTTCAGTCTGCCTTCAAATAAGTGTCTCCACATCCGAAATACTGTTGTTATGGTCCTCTGAGCTCTCTCTGAATCTGCAGTATTTCCCCTGGATTTGGGTGACTAGCACAGAGAGCAAGGATGCAATACTATTGATTTGATAGTGGCACTTCAAAACTGCATTATTGCTCAAGCTAATGCTCTGAGGGTTTTTTGGTATTGTTTTCCCTGTGTCACTGAGCAGTTGTTTCAGGATTTTCCATGACCTCTCCCGAATGATGCCCATATGAATTTAGCTGAAATAATACTTAAAAGAAGTCTAGCTTGCTGTTCCTGAGATGAAATGACTTAATCTATTCTGCTTTTGTCAGTACAGGTTATCGTTGGTGTTTTTAAGGATGGGAGCTTCCCTTTTGCTTAGGTCAGTGGCTCTTCTGAGTGGTCTTGCAGATTAAGACATTTTGGGGAGTCTGTCTCTGGAAGTAGGCTAATGTCAAGGAATCTTGTGGTTGGATGCTGATGTCTCATGTATATCAAGGATGTGTATTGTGCCAAGGGTCCTGCAGTTCCTTTCTTTACCAAGCCTTACATTAGTAGGAGATGGTGATTTGCCGAAGTTTAGCTGTTCCCTTACTGGTCTCAGGAACAGACACTAACTTTTGTCTCTTTGTTTGCTCTCATGAATAGAACATGAAGAGGACTGGAAGAATGAGCAGTCTGACTTAGTGACATCATGCCCCCTCTGTTTGACAAGCTCTACAGCCCCTGAGGTATCTGTTGGCTCAGGCTGGAGCTGTAGTATCTTTAGTGCTGACAGTCTTGTGATTGAATCCTTCAGGTCTACGCTGCGGCACACTGGTGTGTGTTGGATTTCCCCCAACTGAGCAGTGCCCTTCTCTGCTTGTGTGTCTCATCCCATCCCACCTATTTTCCCATGCTGGCTTTATAATGAGTCAAGTTCAATTGCTTTTGAAAACTTGATCAAAAAACCCCTCAAACCCAACCTCCCTCCACTCGACGAATGTGGCGTCAGCTTCTGGCTGTCATTTCTCAGGTGTCTGAACAGTTGCCGCAGGGCTTCTACTTCTCTGTTCATTTGTGCTGATTTAAGCTGAACATGGCTGATTTATGAAATATATCCTAAACAAAGTTGGCTGACTAGCGAGGCTCTTTTTTCACTTCATGGAAACTGAATTACTAGGGGGTAGGAAGGATTTGGGTTGATGGTGTTTTTCTGTTTTTGTTCAATTTTCATGAAAATTAGATCCAAACATAAGTACTGTGAATTTATTTCATGCTAAAATTCTAAGAAAATATCACTTATAAACACTGAAACAAACAAATAAAAATGTATCCCTTGCTTGCTTTGAAGTAATATTTGTATATAATCAAATGACTCCAGAAGCTGGCAGACTGCTTTAAGAACAACATCAAATGTGATTAAAGACAACACTGAGTTGGCAACCATTGGCCCTTTATTGCAGTTAAGGCTTCTCAGTGCTCCTGGAACAATGTGAGAATGAATAAATAAACATATTTGGGAAATCTGGGGTGATCGTGTCTGTTTGGCCTCTGTCTTGCTATTTTGCTCAGTGACTTTCTGCATTTCTGCAGTGCCTTTCAGTCATGTACATCAGACTTAGCAAAGCTGTACGGATGGGGAAGCTGAGATACAGAGAGGAGAGAAAGGATTTGCCTGAGGCTCTCGGATCAAATGTATTCCCAGTACTAGTGGCAAAAATTGCGAATAGCACATTTCTCTGTAGGCTCAAGTAACCTGTTGTCTTGTAGGCCAGCACTATTTATTTGTGCCCGGGCAGTCTCGAAGGTCACCTGCCCTTGGGGGTGGGTCGGTGGCTCTCAGCTGCAGTGGGGAGCTGTGGCTTTGCCTGTGCTTTGGGCAGGCTGTGGTGATGATAATAAAACCATATCTGCCCAACTGCTAAGGACTCGGTCTTATAAAGGAAAAATTTACTTCTAGTATGGCCGTCCATTCTAGTCCTCACACAACAGATGAAGACAAGATAGTGATATTTCATAATTTTTTGTCCTCCAAAGGTAAAGTAGTCCTTTGCCTCAAAAAGACTGAGAAATCTTCTTTGTCATATCCTGCCACAGCAGTGCCTGTGGCTCTCAGCACTTGAATTTTGCCACTTTATTTTGTGAAGTACCTGTTCTTCATTTCAGTTGTACTCTGGGCTGTGGAACACTGTAGGCTCCTTAGCCAGACCCCTGGTCTGTTCTGGTGTGCCCCTGTGATGGCTGACAGTCCCAAGGACCTTTCCAGGGAGCTGGTGAACACTGTATATGCAGGAGTAGCTAAAAGAATGGTCCAGAGCTGTAGCAGACAAAGACATGATTTTGGAGCTGTGACTGAGGCAAGGTTTTCTGAGCCTGGCAAAGGAGGCTGGGAGGGGGTTTGCCTCAGAGCTGCCTGGGAACTGACACAGGAGTTCATGTGAGCAAACCAGGGAGTAAAACCAAAAAGTTGGCTGTGCCTTGTGGCAGCCTCCTTGAAGGATAGAGGTTGTGGTTCTGTAGATGTTACGAGTGGCTTAGGCAAGGTGGAAGAGCTGTCATGCTGTAGGGGAATTTTAAGTTTAGTGATTATGGGATGTAAGTATAGATTAGAGCTTCAGGGTACTAAATGGTTGGATTATCTGTGCTGATTTTTGCTTAGTGAGCAGTTGAGTTGGGGCTTACTACTTTAAATAAGATGCCTCTTGTAAGGTTTGGTAGCAGGAGGCAGCAGTGTTCTGGTTACCTGGAAGAATGTGGGTAATTCTAATCTGCAATACAGAGCAAAGTGATACCTCCGGCAGCAGTGCTGTGCAGTGAGTCTCTGCACTGGCACAGCGACAAATGGAGCTGATAGACTTGTGTGTAGGGCTGTGATCTGTCAGAAGGCTATCTTGATGGATAGTCCTCATCCTGTTGCTGCTGGATGCTGTGGGGATTACTCTATATTGCCTGCATGTGGGTTTTTTGCATGTAAGAACAGTGAGTCATGAGGTAGGAAGAGTCTCCTATGTCATTCTGGGTATCAGATGCCCAGACACTGGCAATAGCTGTTAGATATCTCTTTCTCAGTAGCATAGGGAAGCCAGGACTGTGGGGTGGGACAGAAGCTCTTCAGCAGGAGGATATCCTTAAAGTACAGAGCTGGGTTTCAGCCAGAATCAGAGCAGCAGTGGGTAGTGCTGCTGCAGAGATGAGTGATATAAGCAGCAGGTATCAGAGCAAGTATGGTGTTGGAAATCTGGAGCACTATCCAGAAGGGAAGCATCCATGGAAAGAAAGCAGGATGTGCAGGAAGGAGATGATAGAGCTTTTCTTATTTGAGTTTAAAGGAGAATTAAGAGGATAATCTGCTGTAACAGCTGCCAGGTATCTACTGTACTGCTGCATTAGTGATGCACTGGTCCTTTCCTAGCACTGGCAGCTGCCAGCTGCTGATAGCGAGATGCAGCTGTGGATGGGCCAAGTGGAGACATTATCTCCATGTGTAGAAGGAAGGACTCGGCTTATGGGGAAAAGGAGAGCAATTACAGAGAGCAAAATACTTCCTTTCTGCTTGGAAGAGGTGCCTATCAGTTAAAGACAGGCTGCAATATTGCTTATGCAATCCTGAAAACCTTCAAGAAAGCAAGAAGTAGCAACTGGAAAAGTTTTGTACTACTCTTACTGCTGAGAGCTGTTGGGTGCTTGAGCCCTTGAGTTACTCAAATTGGTCCTGGGTTTTTTTTTGTTTGTTTCCATATTTGAAAACCACCTGAGAAGGAAATTGCTATCCAATTATCTTCCAGTTGCTTTCTCATAGAGGTTGACCCTGCTTCCAGTCTGACAATGTGTTGTCCATTACTTCCCTCTTTTTAGTTATTAATGGCTTCATTTGCCTTATCACTTAGTTCTTGCCTTGATGGGTTCTCTCCATATTGATGTACATACTTATGCAGGTGGTAGGACAAGTCTTTAAGCTTTGAATGGTGGTTGTGGAAGAAAATAGTTAAGCATTCAACCCTTTGGGGGAACATGTTACTTCCTAACAAACTGGATGGGGCACCTTCTTTTTCTTTCTATACTCCATTCCCATTTCCCTTTTTGACTCTTTGTAGCCATTGCTTTAGGAATGAGGAGTCTCTGCTGGCTTTGGTATTTGACTGCCATTTGAGAACTAGACTGAGAGGCTGTCCTAGTGTGGCTTTTCTTGAAGCAACCTACTACTTTCATCTGGCACAGATGCCTCGCCCAACCAGCAACGCTGCAGGTGCCATGTTATGTGCTTGTTTGGTAGCTCCAGACCACAATGGTGTTTTAGTATGAGAACCAAACCCAGGAACTGCAGGGGGTTGCTGCCTGGCAAATAATCCTGGCAATGTGCACACAACATCTATCATTAATAATTGGTCCAGGCAAGCTTTCATCTATACCTCACCTGAGAGTCAGGGTTTACTGTCCTGTAAAAGCTTATGATTATACAAAGTCAGCTACTTGCTTGCTTTTTATTTAGAAAAAAACCCAACAAAACAAATCAGTAGTTCAACACTGTAAGGCAGTATCCTTTAAAAACGTGTTTGACAGTCAAAAAAAGCTTGTTATGCACCTTACAAAAGAAAGTGCTGAGTGTTTTCACAAATGACTGCATGTGTTACTGGCTTATGCCACTTCTGGCAAGTTCAGCAGTGAGGCAGTATTCTAAGCAGTGGTGGAATGCAGGGCAATAATGGGGAAACTCCCAGTGATGGAGAGCTTGCTTAAATTGTTTAAAGACTTAAACTGGTCAAATCTCTACCTTCAGTCAGAGAAAAATGTTGAAATGTGTTAGTTTACAGATGTGATGTAGAAAGGGATGTCCTTTTGAATTCAGCTGGACATCTTTAGCTTGAAAAAAAAATCAGCAATACAAATAGATACCAAATCTGTTCTGCAAAGAGCTTTTAGTATCACTGGACTGATGCCTGAAACTTCTCCAGCACCATGAAATACCACGGGTAGATCCTTCCTGACAAGGAGGCTCAGGAGCAGAAAACGTGTTGTCTATCATGCAAGTTTCTTCAGGTCTTTTACTACTTTTTTGACCATTTCTAGTGACAGGGTAGCCAGTGTTTGCTATATCTGTTATCCATTGATTTGTGTTGGTTTTTTTTAAATAGTAGCACTGAAGGGGAAAAACATAGTAGCATGAGAGAGTTCAGTACTTCAGTGAAATAAACAGTCAAACTAGTCTGCTAGGAAGTATCATAATTAAAAGCAAGCCAAAGTTGTCAAAATAAATGAACAAAACGCAGTTTATGGTATATTAACTTGTTTGCTTACTTGCACATAATCAAATTCTTTTGGGTTAGCAATTGGTCTCCACTCATTAGTGAGCATTAATTAGATTCTATTGTGATACTTATTTGCAAAATTGAGAATAAGGAAAGAAAGGGGAAACAAGAATTATTGGGACTGGGACCAGTACCCTGCTAAGCACTTGTTGACTTGATCTGAATTTAAAGGCGTAATTTAAGCTCTCTTTCATGACAAAGCCTGCTGCCTGCAACCCACCAGGGCAGCAGCAAACTTGCTGCTGTGTTGTCAGTCACAGCCGAGTTGCTCTGCTACACAGGTTTGATTTTTTGGGGGAAATGTCAGAGGTGTTGCAGACCCTCTTGTGCTGCCAAACCCAGGCCACGGTCTGCCCTTCGCCTCTCCCTGTCGTGCTGGGAGACAAGCAGTGCAGCTCGGCCGTGTTCGTGTTTCACCCGTTGAAGCCAGAAGATACAGAGTGAAATTGGGGTGCATCTTGCCAGCTTCTTTGCTGTCTGTGAGGCTGTGAATAGCATCAGTGAAAACTGACTGCAGGAGAAATTCTCATGTTGCTGCTGGGAGGGCTAATGGCTGTCTGAAGCATTTCCATGCTACCCACATCGGGAACGAAGCACTGGTTTGTATCACAGTCACAAGCTGAATCCCTGTAACAGAGGAGGCTTCTGTGTGTGTGTGAAGGTGGCAGAGGACATGTTTTAGCAAATGCATTAATTGTTAGAGAATGATTGTATGTGTTGGGTTCTTCCCCCTCTGTGTCATTGAAGTTTCTCTTGAGTAGTGAATTTTATAAGGGTAAGAGGTACAGGAAAGAAACTGCATAATTCATTGAACTGTGTTTTGATCGGATGTTAGCACTTCACAGTTCCACATCTGTGTCTTCCTAGCTATCTCAGCAAGGTTTTCTTTTTTTTTTTTTTGGATAACAGTAAAACATGAATCATGTCACTCTTATCTTTTCTTGCTTCACCAAGCAGGACTCAAACCTCAAACGAGGAGGTCAGTTACAGTAATACCGAGCCAAAGAGCCTTGGAGATATTTAGCTGAGAAAAGACCTCAGTGGGAAAGAAACCCTGGTGATGTGATGTAGCAGAAGCTCCTTAGTGTTTCTGGCATCCAAGATGCCAAGGAAGAAGCTGTTTTTTCTTGTACCTGAATGTTATTCCTTCATCTTAGCAGCAGATAAAGAGCTTGCTCTTTGCTTTCTGAAGCATCTCTTAATCAGTGTCTCCTGTGCTTGGCATAGATGTTTGCAAAGTTTGTGGTCAGAAGTATGTTCCTTCATGTTGGCCTGGTAGGCTGGATGCAGAGTTGGTACTTCCAACATACTTTTAATCTAGTCTGAAATGTGCTTCTTGTAAATTTGTTCTTAATTTTCTCCCCAAACTCTTTTACTTCTGTTAGAAATATGGTTGGCATACACATTTAGTGCCATCTTTTTTCTTTTTTTTTTTTTTTTTTTAAAGAAATGTTTTTATCCAGAGAAATACGATAAGCAAAACCAGATTGAAGGAGGTAGTTATGCTTGGTCTCCAGTGCTCCATTAACTACATACTGCTGACAAGTTTGGAGGGTTACAAATAGCTGTCTTTCATGCTGAACTCCTTATTTTCAGAGTATTACAACCTCGCTCTAAAATGCTGAAGTACTTCCAGTGGTTTTAGAAGAGACACAAGTTAATTTTAGACCTTGTGGTGAAGCAGATAGATTAGTAACTTGGGGTAACTAGAGCATAAAGAGCGATGGGGTGTCATAACACTGGAACATCTGTGTCTAACTGGGCTCAAGATGATGCCATATCTCAAGTCACTCTGTGATCACTGAAGGCTGCGGAGATGGATTTTCCCTTTGCCATGGGGGATTATCTGGGTCAACTCAAGACTGGAACTTCCTTGGCCCTTTTGGTTTCTGGCTAAGAATTTTTTCAGGCATTCTGGAAATATGGCTCATTTAGCAAGACTTACCAGCAAGGCCAAGTACTGCATTAAGGTTAATATTGCTGCGTGAGAGGAGGTTTCTTGTATTATTTCCATGTGATGAGTATTTTTATTTTGCTGTGATTGATGGTCAGCACTTAACTGTTTAACTGTGTATCTAATTGCCAGGTTGGCTAAGCTAGGCTTGTGAAGCATCTTTTGTTAAGCAGTGCTGAATGTTTGAATGCTGAGCTGTTGGGTGCATTGACAACTGTTAAGGTAAAGATTCAAATTGGATACCTTTGTACTGAATACAGTTCATAAGGAGTCCTGGGCTCAGGTCCTTGAGGTAAATCAGGCAGAGGAACAGTTAAATATGAAGTTCTCACATTGTGCTGTGAAAACACTGACTTGATCCGGTCAGTAAGTGGAAGGGTAGTGGTGAGACTCGTCTAGGGTATGCACTGTAGCATCAGCCTTTTGGCAGCATTTGGACTTAGCCAGGATTTTGGTTTTGTGCCTATCATTGGAAACTTAAACATTGAAGAGGGACATAATTGCAAGAATATTATATTGGGATTATTCTAATAAATGCCATTGGAGTTTGAATGCTTAAAACTTATTCTCTAGGGGCACATCAGTTCCTATTGTGATCTAGTCTGAAGGATTTCAAGCTGATTTTATTCTGTGTAAACAAAAAAAAGAAACCAAACTGATTTTAAGGAAATTATGAGACCCTGTAGAGTTGAGCAGAGTGATGCTGGCCTTGTAAAATTATGCTTTCAACTTCTCTACTGGGAATATCCAGTTGGGACTTTTCCACAATTGTTTAAACCTTGCTGCGTGCTTTGAATTTATCTGCAGGAGCACGTGGCATGTTCTTCCCTTTCTGCCCTCTCCCCCCTCCCACAGCTTATTTCTACATGATTGTGCCCTATTGGATATAAAATAAACATACTTGCTCCAGAAGGCTCTGCAATGTGAAGAATAGAGATCTACCTTCCTCATGGTGACAGAATGCCTAAACGAAGTGTGAGTGAAGAAGCTGGAGTAATGCTAGTTTAACCACTAGGAAATATATTCAAAGAGCTATTGGTAATTAAAAAAAGACTAAAAATAAGTCTGCCCTTTCCTAGTGTTGCATTGTGGGTAGAAGGGAAATGGTTATCAAATTTCTACTTTATTTTTCCCCCCATTATTTGATTTAAAAATTGTTATTGGATGGTGTAAGGGAATTGTCATCAACTGGGTATGCAACTAAAAGCATTTTTTTCCCCCAGTAAAACTGCTTTTATAATTGCCTGTCCCATCACTTACTAGTACTGAGAACATCCTTTTTCCTGCAGAAGGATGGACAGTGCTACAGTAGGAGATCTTCCTCACAGAAAAATGTGTGCCTTTGTTTTAAGGACAGCAGTAAAAGGATTTGTTTTGGGTGCTAAATATGTCAGCATTGTAAAGAGCCAGCAACCCACTTTGTGTTTAAATAATTATTTGTATGCTATGTTTTCTTGAATCATGATTAATTACACAAGTCAAAACTTGGTATGAACCAACCCAGGAATGAAATATAATATTCAAGGATTTGTTTTTCTGGGTTTTTTTAGTTTTATTTGTGAGTTGTTTTTCATTTTTATTTTTTTTTTTAAAAAAAAGGCTGGCTAAGAGAGGCCAGCTGGCACTTTTACAGAGTAATACGGGAGAGCTGTGAGCATCAAGGAGACACAGCGTGACGGAAGACAGCCAGAAGGATTAAGGTATCTTAGAACTTCTTTGCTGCAGGCTTAGTCTGGTGGCAGAGAGAACGTGTAATTCCCGCTCTATTTTATTTGTGGCATGAGTGAGGGAATGAGTCAGAGTTTTGCCACTGCTCTTTGTGGGGTGCAGTGGGGCTGGCGCCAGGCTGTCCTGGAGGTGCAGGCAGAAGAAACGAGAGGTGTTTTAGGTCATCTTTTTCCTAAAGCTGCCTTCTTGTGGGTCTGTTGGCATAAAAGGGTGGTGAACGGGGCTGTTTGAGTGACAAAGGTCTCAAGGGAGCAGTTGGAGCACTAAAAGCTCACACACACCAGTATTAATACTGGGTTGGCAGAACTCTGTGAATATTTTGAAGTATTTTCACTGGGCATTCAGGGACTACTGTCGCCTCCTATCTTAGACAAATGTCCCATGCAACCTGTAAGATGATAGGCTACTTCTTATTTATGCCCCCTGGGTTTTTTTTTTTTTTTTGAGCAACAAAAATCAATAAGTGTTGATATTTGAGTTGTGTTTTTGTGGAAATTCTTGAGAGACAGACTTATTTGGATTGAGGCTCAGCTCCAGCAATGTCGGTCTGCTTCAGGACTTGGTTTTGTGTTGCAGATGTCATTGATACCAACTTGTATGTGTGTATATACACATACATATTTACACACTTACATCCATAAATACATGTATATGTATATATGGGTGTATATATTTACTGAAGGCCCACAAAATTCATAAAAAAGACCCAAACTCTAGTTCAAAATTTTTCAGATTTATTCCAAGAACCTAAGTGTGAAGTTGATGGTATCACTTTAATAGTTGGACTGACAGTATCTCTTAAAAACTTCCCGTATTTGGTTTTAAAACATAAGCACTTGTGCCTCTTATCTTCTGTGGCCACTGTTCTAAGAAGGAAAATCAACATTCTTTGTAGTTAGTTTACTTTAAAGGTATTGAGCCTTGTGCCCTAATCTCTTTCGGAAGGGATTGTAGGAAGTGAAGTGCTGACTTGCTGCCTCTATTTAAATCCTCTTTGAGAACTTTTTAATCTTTTTTTATTTAATATTTTTAAGTTGGTTTGCAGCACAATGCTACTCATGACTGAAGAGAGACTTCTGTTTGAGGAAGGCGAGCACAACCTGTTTCATGATGATTGAGATCTGGATGCTGGTGTATTTAGTAAGCCCTCGGGACAGAAGTTGGCTGGACCTTAAGGACAGCCCTTAAATACACATGCATATACCCTGTATAAAGCTGCTCGTACTTCTGGAAATACCTCATTCAGAGTGGGTATGCCAAAAGGCTTAACACTGATATCACATAGTATTGGGTCGACTGACATGATTGCCTTAGCTGGTCTGAAGTGGAGTAAGCTAAATGCCACCCAGCCCTTCTGGCACTATTTGCAAAAGTAATCTGATAAAACTTAGCGACCCAAGAGGCAGTGAGCACATCCCAAAACAGTGGCAGATGAATGCAGTTGCAGAGGGACACTAATTCTTCACATCTCTGACTTTGGAAATCTTTGGGTTTTGCCTTGCCATGGTCAAATGTTTTGGAAGGAAATCTTTCACTTCTCCCATATTTCTGGGATATTTCTGAACTGGAGCCTAAAGTGTTTAATGAAAACATACTTGCTTAATTTCTAGGTCTGATTGAAGTTTTTGAGTTGTGGGTTACTGTTTCTTTTTTCAATTCATGTCTGTTGTTATGTGGCAAAAGTATTTTTCTTCTTAGCATATGTGTACTTCGTAGCTCCTTAGGATTATCTAAGCATCCTTCAGAGCAATTTGGCCAAAAACATCACAAACAGCAAATGCTTTTAGTAATAATTTTTTTCTTCATTAAAATGCCATAATTGGTGCAAGATGAGCCTACACCTTAGAGGGGGAAGAAAATTGCAGCTGGCAAGATTAAAGCCTGGTCTGAAGTGACTGTTGATAAGATAGATCTGAAGAGGGAGGCAGTGTTGTCACTGTGGCACTCTGAAATCTCTCTCCCAAAACAATTACATGTAAAGCTCCACCTATGTGGCTGATCATGTTTGCATTGTTGAATATTTCCATAGCACAGCAGGACTCACAGTACTGCTTTAGATTAGATTAGCTGCATACTGTGTTGAATAGATAGCATTTTGAGTACCGACGTGTCAAATGATACGGCTGGTATAAAGTGACTGAAGCAGCATCTTCCACTCTCTTCCCTCTGCCATACCCAAACCTGCAGGCCTGCCTCCAGGAGGCTATTTAAACTCATTAGAGTCAACAGCTTAGTAGAGCTGATCAGAAAAGGTGATCTGAAAATATACTTCCTTGTCTGCTGGAGAGGGAGACTGTTTTACTTATAGAAAAATATTGATTTTAAAAAGCAGCAGTACTCAGAATTCACTTTGTCTCTTACAAAGAGCGCACCACTGTTTTTGTTGCACAGCAATTTTCTGATCAAGCCCTGGATGTACAGTCCTGCACAGACTAAAAATAGGTTATTAAAGAGAAGAAATGTTTTTCTCACATAGATGCTTAGGTCCTAATTAGAGATTTTTAAAAAATCTAGACAGCAAGACAGGTGATGCAATATGAAAAAGGTGCACTTCTGTTCATGCAGCAGTAGCATGTGCTCCTAGGGGTCTTCCTTAGATGGCTGACATGAGGATGTCACTGTGTTTGCACACCTATCTTCAAAGCACATCTGGTATCTTGGCAGATTATGGATGCCTGTTGTACAGAGGTAAAAATAAATATACAGTTGTGCCAGCATGTATGGCTGGACAAGGTAAGCTTGTTTTCAGAGCACGAGCCTCTACACTGCTTGGTTTTCTTACAGCCCCCCAAAATTATTAAAATTAGTTTGGAGGAACAAATGCCTTCGAGAGCACTTTAATAGCTCTACTGACTGCTGCTCGGACAGACAACTGCCACTGGTTTTCTCCTCAGTACATTCACAGTGTCATGACTCAGGCAAGCAGATACTCAATTATTAATGACTTATCTACAAAGAAAAATAATTAAAAACAAACCCAAAGCAATAGAGCACTTAATTAAGAGTTAGTGGTGGTGTTTCTGCTGTCTTTTAATGGAAAGCTTCCAAGAACAATTTTACCTTCCAGAAGGAGTACCTGCTTCAGCCTGCCTGATTAAAAATGCTTCTCACGTAAACCAGAAGTTGGATCATACTTTCAGGCAGGCAAATAAACTTATTGATTAGACACTAATTGGTGTTCTGCAAAGTGGAAAGGAGCTTGTACATATTTCAGAGACTTCATATAGAATGAATGCATGAATGTTGCAATGTAGATGATCCCAAGAGGAGCTTACAGGAGGACTAAGGAAACTTTGTTCCAGAAATGAGTTAAGACATTTTGATCCTCTGTCTGTTACGGCATCTCCTGGTTTCACGTTGACTTACAAGCTCCCTTAAGCATTTCAACAATATCACTGTTACTGTTCTTGATGTAACACCATAGATTTTGTTGGTGTCTGTCCCTTTTCCATGTCTTCAAAAACAATCTGTTGCAAATTTCCCCCAAAATGGAAGGAAAAGCCAAATGTCTTAAGTGGAACTGGGGTTTTCTGGAAGTGCAAGTTAGCAGCACTTGTAAGGTTAAATCCCTTGTGGAAGAGCTGCGTCTGCAACTGGGGCTTTTCCTCTCTCCAAGAGGCTGCATCCAGGCTGGGTCTTCTTCCCTGGCATCTCTTCCCCCAGCAGGTCCTCCAGTTTGGAGAATGCAGTCCTGCCAAGTCTTACAGCAGTAAGACTTGCATGACTAAAAAGCTGAGGTTCAGGAATTAAGTGGTCTCTGTTTGTGGGGCCAGAGACCATGGTCAGCTGCTTTAGAAAAAAATAAAAATCAACTCTTTGCTGCTGAATTGAATTTGCAAAGGTGTGTTTTTCATCATGCCTCTCGGTCTGGTTTTGTGTGTTGCTGTATACTTGCTTCTTTCCTTTTAGTTTTTTCCTCCCTGCCCTGTCTTTCTGCGAGTTGTTTTCCTTTCCATGCTAGCACACCACCCTTGCTTTTGTAGTCCTGTTGTCCTATCCACCTTCCATCCCTGACTATGTCTGTAGTTACTGAGGTGGTGTAAACAGCAAGCATGCTATGTAAGTGTCTAAATGTACTTTGGGAGCTTGAACTAAGGAGTAAAACCAGCAGGATGTGACCAACAACTGCTTTGCAAACCAAATGGGTGAGTGTTGTATTAAATGAAGTCAGTCCTTCCTCTATTTTTTTTCTTGTCTTAAAGTGCTGTCAGTTTCAGTACTGGAGGGTTTACTTTCCCTGTAGCCACAGCATAGAGGGCTATGCTGTGTTAGCTGACAGTAACCAGCTGATCAGGTAAATGGTTTCAAGTCCTGTCCTCACGTCATTACTGTCTCTGGTTTTGTTTCACTTTTTTTCCCCTCAAGACATAATACACCAGAGGAGGGCTTTAATTACTTGGGAAGAAGAGTTGGTGAATGGTCACTCAAGATCTTGCAGAGTTCTAACCTTCAGCTTATTCACGTGGCTCAAGATGGAGTGATCAGTGAAAACGGAGCAGGCAGCCTTTTACAATCAGTGCAATCATCTGCTTAGTTATGTTACTTTGTTCCCTATACAGAAGTAAGTAGCCAAAGTTAAATTTTATAAGAAAGCTGTTAATGAATCTTAAGTCACTCATTTTCTGCCTTTTCGGTTAAATTAGAGATAATAAATAGCTGAAACCTTGGCAGTGTCTGTTCTCAAACTTGTCTCTGGCTGAACTGTGCTTCCTCAGAATTAATGAGCAGAAAAATTATTTAAGCTGCAAGTTTTTGTCTGTCTTGGTTGAGTTGTGTGGGTGTCAGAGCCTGGATGGTGGTGTGATGTCCTTGAGACAGATGGATAGAGGACAGCATTTCAGAGACATTGAGCTGCTGGTTTGTACCAGTGATGGGCCCAAAGTCATAGAATCATAGAATCACTATGGTTGGAAAGGACCTCCAGGATCATCAAATCCAACCTTTATCCCATCATCTCCCTAATCATTAGACTATGGCCTTAAGTGCTTCATCCACTCATTTTTTTAACACCTCCAGGGACGGCGACTCCACCACCTCCCTGGGCAGCCTGTTCCAATGCCCAACCACCCTCTCAGTAAAGAACTTCTTCCTAATATCCAACCTAAACTTCCCCTGACGCAACTTGAGGCCATTTCTTCTCATCCTATCATTAGTAATTTGGGAGAAGAGACCAACACCAGCCTCACTACAGCCTCCTTTTAGATAGTTGTAGAGGGCAATGAGGTCTCCTCTGTCTCCTCTTCTCCAGACTGAACAACCCCAGTTCCCTCAGCCGGTCTCCATAAGGCCTGTTTTCCAGACCTCTCACCAGCCTCGTTGCCCTTCTCTGGACTCGCTCCAGCACCTCAATGTCCTCCTTATCCTGTGGTGCCCAGAACTGGACACAGTACTCAAGGTGTGGTCTCACGAGTGCCGAGTACAGGGGCACGATCACCTCCCTACTCCTGCTGGTCACACCATTTCTGATACAGGCCAGGATGCCATTGGCCTTCTTGGCCACCTGGGCACACTGCTGGCTTGTGTTCAGTTGGCTGTCAGCCAACACCCCCAGGTCCTTTTCCACCAGGCAGCTTTCCAGCCACTCTTCCCCAAGCCTGTAGCGCTGCATGGGGTTGTTGTGGCCAAAGTGCATGACCCTGCACTTGCCTTTGTTGAACCTCACACAATTGCCCTCAGCCCATCGCTCCAGCCTGTCCAAATCCCTCTGCAGAGCCTCCCTACCCTCAGGCAGATCGACACTGCCACTCAATTTTGTGTCATCTGCAAATTTACTGAGGGTGCACTCAATCGCCTCATCCAGGTCATCGATAAAGACATTTAACAAGACTGGCCTGAAGATCAAGCCCTGAGGGACACCACTTGTGACCGGTCTCCATCTGGATTTAACTCCATTCACCACAACTCTGGGCTCGGCCATCCAGCCAGTTTTTAACCCAGTGAAGAGTCCACCTGTCTAAGCCACGAGCTGATAGTTTTTCCAGCAGAGAAGCAGAGAGAACTGCAAATGCCTCTTCAGGGTTTTCCCTACCTGCAAGGTGACTTTGGCACAAGTGGTATCATGGCATTCATGTCCCCATTGCCTTTCCAATTCCTTGTTCCATGGGTTTATTTAATGAAGTTTTGTTTCCTCTGAAGGCTCAGCTTATCCCAGTCTTTCGTCACGTGCAGGCAGTTGGTTGCCACAGGTAGCAAAGCAAGCATCTTCTGAGCAACTCAGAGTAGATGCTGCATTAGCTTTCCACAAGCTATCTTGATATTTTTATTTTGCTTTTTACTCTAGCTATTCTTTGAAACTTAGGTATTGATCTATCCAAAGCTGTATGCTCTGAGTTCCCACCTTTGGTGGGAAAGCTGAATAGAGCTGCTCCTGCCTGTATATGCATCTCATTGACTAAAATGGGGCCCTCTCTTGAGAACAACAAAGGCTAGTGTTTTCTCCCTCCCACAAGGCAAATACCTTTTGACAGTCAACTTGCTAACAGTGTGTTTGTGCATTGTGTTAAGCATGACTTCTGATGTATCTTATTACCTTGTAATAGCAGATAAACATCTCTTTATATGGACTTGACCAAAAATACTTTAGTTGTGACTTTGAATTATAAGACTGTGGCATTTTTTTGAGGTGGTTTTAAGCAAACATTCTGTAAGTGCAGCTGTACTGCTTTGAAAAGAGATTGTTGATTATTATACCTTTAAAACTACAAGACAAATTTTGGTCCCCTTAAATTCATGTGTGTGAAGAGCAGCCCAGCTGCAAACATGTGGTATGGCTGCTCCTTTTCACATATAGGTTGTTTATCAGTGTGGTGGGGTGTTGTTTGGCCATGTCTTTTTGTCCCCGTGTTTGTTACTGAATGTTAGGAAGCTTAAGCAAAATATCATCTGCATTTTAACCTTGCTGAACAGCCAGCCTACTTTGAAGTTCTTGATTAGTGCAGAATTTGATCAGAAAGCGTGATTGAGAGTAGCAGCTTGTCACTGTGTATGATTAATGACAGCTCCACCTGCCATGGAGCTCCCTAAGTGGTGACAGCAATCCAAACTGGAGTGTCCTCTTCACTGAGTTGCAATTTAGGTTGCAGATTTATTCCCTTCCTGCTCCCCTTCCTCTTCCCCCTCTCCCCCCTCAGGAGTGTGAAGCCAAAAGAAATGATCAGAAATACCTGTAAAGATTCGGGACTGCAAGAGGAAGCTGCTGGCTGGTGTGGTGAAGTAGTGGCACAGAGTGGGGCAGATGTATCGGTGTGGGTAAATAGAATATACAAATATGGGTGTGCTGTGCTGCTCCCAAAATGGGTGCTGCTCTAGTGCAAGATGCTACACAGAATTACTCGGGTGCACTCTCCATGCTCAGGCACTCACACCAGCTCTCCAGGCTGCTTTGACTATCTGGTGCCTCTTAGCCATTTTTTTCAGGCTGGTTTTGTACTGACTCTCAATGAGAACTCTTACTGGTTTTGCATTTATTTCTCAATATTGTCAAAATTGAACATCTGCTCCCTAGCACCTCTCCCTGCTAAGCTCCTGTTTGATTCACACTGACTAAAACCCACACAGCAGTAGGAGCAAGCCTGTAGGTCATACTTGGCAAACCAATCTGGTACTGTACCTGGAGAAATAAAGTTACCTGGAATATATTCTTCAGTAGTTGATTTCTGCATGAATGAAGTCCTGCAGATATACTTAGTCATCCTGACTGGTTTCACCACTACTTATTCTGGAGCGGAGTCTCTTCCACTGCTAGTTGTGCAAACTACAGACTAAATTATAGGGACCTGCCTGGGGAAAGCATGTATCTCTCTAATTGGCAAAGAAATTAAATTACTAGAAATGAAACTATGAAGGTATCACTAGTGGTAAGTAATGTGCTTTAAAATTGTGTATTAGTGAGAGGCTGCTCCCTTGTTCTGGGGTCTCAAGTAAGCACTATACATAAATGATGCTTACAGTTTTGTAGCTGACAGTTCTCAAGTAAAAATACTTTAAAAACCCAAACAAGACCCCCTTTTTTTTTTTTTTTCCCCCAGGTATTTAGTATCAGCTGCAGGTTGTTTGTCCTGGTAAGGCAGGTGATGGACAGGGTAGTAATAAGCACAGGCAGGCTGAGGGAGGTCTGTAACAAGGCTAGAGATCCAGAATAGAAGAATTTGAGATGTGGCTGTGGTGGATGGTAAGGGTGAGTCAAGCACATTCTATCATTAACTGCCTTTCTTAAAATAAAAGCTGCTTGCCTTCATGGCAGTGAGAGTGGGATTCATCTCCCCTTACTTCAGACATCTAAGTTTAAGCTCCTTGCCCCAGGGTGCCTGTGCAGTCAGGAGAAAGAAATAGATTGCCCTCTGAATGTGCCTGTTTTGGGTATTGTAAGCACTAAGCTTAGGCTGGTGTTAGCTTCTCCCCTGGCTGGTTTGTACTTATGGCTTGTTCTCCTACTGTTAACCTCATGGAGTTTAACAAGTCCAAGGTCCTGCACCTGGGTTGGGGCAGTCACCAGTATCTGTACAGATGGAGTGATGGACTTGGGGATATTTGTACGTGAAAAATTGGAGATGAGCTGGCAGTGTGCGCGCTTGCATCCCAGAAAGCCAGTGGTATCCTGGGCTTGCATCCCAGAAAGCCAGTGGTATCCTGGGCTGCATAAAAAAACCCCCACATGACCAGCAGGTTGGAGGGAGGTGATTCTCACCCTCTGCTCTTGTGAGACCCCACCTGGAGTACTGCACCCAGCTCAGGGGTCCTCAGTGCAAGATGTGGACCTGTTAGAGCATTGAATCGCCGTGGTTGGAAAGGACCTCCAGGATCATCAAGTCCAACCTTTATCCCTTCATCTCCCTAGCCACTAGACCATGGCCTCAAGTGCTTCATCCACTCATTTTTTAAACACCTCCAGGGACAGCGACTCCACCACCTCCCTGGGCAGCCTGTTCCAGTGCCTGACCACCCTCTCAGTAAAGAACTTCTTCCTAATAGCCGATCAAAACTTCCCCTGACGCAACTTGAGGCCATTTCCTCTCGTCCTATCATTAGTAATTTGGGAGCAGAGACCAACACCAGCCTCGCTACAACCTCCTTTTAGGTTGAGCCATGAAAATGGTCACAGGGCTGGAACACATCTCCTGTGAGAACAGGCTGAGAGAGTCAGGATTTTCAGCCTGGAGAAGGCTTTGAGTAGACCTTACTGTGGCCTGTCAATGCTTCAAGGATGCTTACAAGAAAGATGGAGAGAGGTCTTTTACCAAGACCTGTAGTGACAGGACAAGGGTTAAACTGAAAGAGGGCAGGTTTAGATTGGACATAAGGTAAGATATTTTTTTTTTTTTTACAATGAGTGTGGTGAAACACTGGCACAGGTTGCCCAGGGCAGTTGTGGATGCCCCATTGTTGGCAGTGTTCAAGGCCAGGCTGGATGGGGATTTGAGCAGCCTGGTCTAGTGGAAGATGTCCCTGCCCATGGCAGGCGGGTTGAACTAGATAATATTCAAAGGTCTCTTTCACCCTAAACCTTTCTAGGATTCCCTGACAATGAATATAGGTGAGATGGATCCCAACTTCTCTGCCAAAACTGGGGATCCAACTCTTGGATGGCATGTGCTGATAGGGGTTGTTTGCCACCCATGATATTTGTGTACGTGCTTAGATGGATTTGGAGAAAACCACTTTGGTGTCAGCTTGTGGTTGTACTGGATGTAGGGCTGCTGCTTCATTCGTTGCAAATTCAGCCTGGAGTTTTTGGCTCTGGCTTCCAGAAAACCTCATTGGTGCTCCCTGAGTAAAAGCTTGACGCTTTGTTTTAAGCAAAAATACCAGTTTCCAGTGCTGCTGTTTTGAATGCACTAGGAGAGAATGTGTGTGTAAATACTTCTCCAGCTTGTGCCTCTGTCTGCAGAGTGAATTAACATCAGTGTTTTGTCTTAAAAAAAAATGTGACTGCATTATGTTGTTACATGATAGTATAACAGCCTAATGGGACCACTGCATCCAACTTTTCCCCTCTGCTTATTGTGGCAAATACTATCAATTTAACTAATGAGGAAGCCAAATATGGTAATTTGCAAGTACTTGTATTTTGGCAGGCTGGTGTCTCTACAGTGTTACGGGCCTGTCTCTCCTAGTCCTTTGGTTTCATGAGACAATACACTAGTTATTTCCATTTCCCATCCTTACCACAGAGTCTAAAGAGCAACTTCTCATAAAGTGCAAGCATGGAACGTGACATCTTGAGAAATATTTCACCTGATTTGCCTTTAAAATGGGCATTTGTAGAGAAGGAAATGCTAGAAGATGTCTGGATGATGGGAAATTTTATGGTTTGGCATCACTAAGTATATGAGCATGTCAGTTCATCCTTAGATTTGAGGTGTTAAGGAAGTATTTCTTTCCCTAATGAAATTTGTGGCCAGCAGGGGGATTGTGGTTTTGGTCCCACATCCCAGACTTAAGTAAGCGAGAACTGAGTCCTACTGAATCAGAGTCCTGTTCCCTATGGAGCTGTTTGGAAACAGGATGCAACTTCCCTGAGTGCACGGAGGAGCATGGATTTGAGATGTCATGGGCATTTGTTAATACCATGTCTTAAAGTCCAAGTGGGCCTGGATGTTACCAGGGCCAGGTAAAGGCATCACCTGGTCTGTGGCACTTCACCGTGCAAGTAGCTTGTTTGCAGCTTGTTCAAGGGAATTAAGCTCAGAATAAAGCAGTTAAAGACTCACCTAATTCCCTGCAAGCTAAGAGGACACAGCTGGGTGCTCTGCCTCGCTGACACATGGTGGCTTGTTGTGGTGTGATGACTTGATCAAGAATCTGAGTGACTGGAGAAATTGGGTAATTCACACTGCAAGGCTAATAATATTTTAAGTGGTGTGAAACTGGTGGTGGCTGTGGGTTTTTTATTCCTTTCTGAGTGTTTCAGTTTGAGCAGTTGTGCAAAATGAATGGTATTTATTTAGTTGATACCAAAATGTATTCTTGGTCTGTAATTTTGGTCTCTTTTGGTCTCTTTCCTGACACATAATTCAGTTACTATCTTAAAGGCAGAAAAAGCTTTAAGTGTATTGCTGTTTACTTCTACCAAAGCAGAATTTTACCTGCTGACCTATGAAAGACTTCTAAGATAAGGTTTGTTTTGCTGTACATGAAATGCTGTTAAACTTAGATAAATCTAAACAGAATGAATCTGTATGTTGTGAAGTCCAAGTGATGTGCAAAAAACCTAGCATAAGCATATGTTTAAGTTGCAGAATAAGAATTAAGCTTTTGGTAAAATTGCTTAGTCTGTAACTCTGAAACCAGGTGGTTAAGTTGTTCAGAAGCAAAAAAAGTTCTAGCTGTAGTTTCTAGAAGGTGGAAAACAAGTATTACCCTAACCCTGCTGTCAGAAAAGTGACTGTTAAAAGGTGACATCTTGCTCAGCAGGTCTGTTTCCAGCCTGTATTTCAGGGTCTGTTTTCTGTATTTTCTTTTCCTCCTGATGAGTGCTTTTGCTCTTGTTGGTTTTGCAGAGCTAGCATGGTGTTGATCGAGGGGGGCTGGCAGATGCAGCAATTGAAATTATCAACTGCTTTGCCAAATTCTGCATTGCTGACAGCTGTGCAAGGCTGCTGGGGACCAGGGGAATGTGCAGGTGTCCCTGTGCATTGGCTTGGCCTGCAGTCCTGGTGTTACTGGTAGTGATGGGCAATGAGAAAAGAGCCCAGGATGACTCAGGACTGTGTTGTAGGGTTGGCAGGCAGGATGTTGGGAGAACATCTTTTGTCTGTAAGCTTGAGATTGAAGCACAGAAGCACAGTAAATCTGGAATATCATGGGACCTCTTAAAGTGTCTCTTTTACCTCTTCTTCCCCTTCCCTTCCATATCCACTCCAAGAAAATTTTGTTTTCAGTCCACTTAGAAGAGACCTGCTTGTGTGGAGCATGGGAAAGCAAAATAGAAAAAAGTTAAAACTCTAGTTTCTTCTATATGGAATATTCTATTTTGTGAAAATTACCTTAAACCGATAAGGCTGCAGAACAAGTTCTCTGTGAATTCAGGCCATTTTGTGCCTTAAAGCCTTCTCCCTCAAGAAGCAAAGAAAACAATAATAAAAATAAATCCGGCCATCCAATTAAATATTGGAATTTTGAAAACTGAGGCGTAGCAATTAAACAGAGCCCCTTCCTCCTTTATTTTTTCCACCTATTCTAAAGAAGCCCAGAGCACTTCGCATAGCTCCAAATGGAGGTCATAACAACACAGCCCAGTCCCCGTGGTCATTAGCCAAGAAACTGAAACACAGATGTCTCTGGGGCAAAACAAAGTAGTTTTAAAGTAGGACACAACTTTAGGACAAAGAAAGGATGTCATCGAGCTCAGCTGAGATTTTCAAGGTAACTAAAGAAGTTGAGCCCTTAAATTGTAATTTTAATCTGCAGACAGCTACAAAAGGGACCACGGCCTTAAATATGTATTCATTGTTGCATTTACCTCTGTTCTCAATGCACCTTTTTTTGCACTGTCTCCCCCTCAATACATGGGGTTTAGCATCCCATTTTTGAAGTTGTTATTTAGAAATTCTGCCATTCTTACATTAAAATGTCATGGGAAGGTTGAAGACCTTTCTCTTCAGCCAAAGCATAGGGATTTTTTCTTGGAATAATTTTACCTCTGCGATAACTGGGGAAATAAAATAATCCCACAGAACTTGTCAGAATGGGAGCATAAACTTTAGCCTACACTAATGGTATCCTGTAGGTTGCAGAAGAGCACCTGAAGATGTGGCAGGGAGTATTTCTGATCAAAGCTTCAGGTAGGGAAGAGTTATTGTTTGGGGCCTGCACAGCTGCTGAAACTCAACTGCATTGCTGTGAACATGGTACTTCTGTCTTCCCATTCTGTTAATGTTTTGTTGGTTTTTTTTTTTAAAAAAAACCCAACCTGTTGTTTATACCACCATCTGGGGATTTGCAATAATTTTCAAAAGTGTGAGAAGTAGTCTCTGTAGTCATTCTGCGTAGAAGAACGCTGTTGGAGATGTGGTGAAGCTCGTGTGCAGCTACTGCAGGGTTGTGGTATGGTTGGCATGAATTTAATGGGACTCTTTGGCAAGAGTCCTTGCAAAAGTGACTGTGTGAGACCCACTTAAAAAATGGGTTTGCTTGTTGGGAAGCACATGAAGGAGATGCTGTCTCTCTCTGAAGTGGATGATCAGGCAGGATTTTTCATGACTTGCTCTGTACAGGTGCCTTCCTGTATTTCTGCCTTAGGACACCAGTTTGGCAAGTAACCAAACCTAATTTTGGGGGGGCTGGGGGTGGGAGATGAAGCTGGAGTATTAGTATTGAGTTGAGTATCACTCAACTCTTCTTACAGAACTAAAATAACATGTACTGCCCTTCCTATAGGCTTACAGTGTTATTTCCACAAATGGGAACCTCAAGCATGGTGTCTATAGGAGGGGAATAATGGAATTAAATGGGAATAAGTGCATGAGTCTTGCTCCATAATCCACCTCTGGTGATGCTGACTATAAATCTCTGGCTAAGGCTGGTTTTAATATTAAACAGGGCTCTGCATTTTAATGGAATGAGTGTGCAGCTGAGACATTAGCTCATGAGTCTTAATCCACTGTTGCCTCCAATAATTCATTTAGCTTTTCTGTCTGTCTTTGAAGCTGTGAAATGGGTAAATTCATAATCCCTTCCAGAGGAAACAGGGAAGGGTTGCAGGGCAGTAAATCTTACCCTCGGAAGGTGCCAGAGGAAGCACTTACTGCAAAGATGCTTCAGAGGCATCCTTCTTTTTTTTTTTTTTTTTTCCAAAGCGTGTGGAAGTATTGTGTCTTAGAAGGGAGAAGAGGGCCAAGAACTACATGAGGTTGATGGTCCACTAGAAATGTGTAAGTTGTGGATAGAGAAGTACCTTGGGGGTGAGCTGTCCCAGCAAGGGCTGACAGAGCAGACAGACACACTGCCTGGAGGCTGTGTGCAGGGGAGATAATGCTTCTATGGAGTCCTTTCCTCTAGGCTCCTCACACAATGTCCTTTGCTGGCTCTCATTTGTTACCATGGGTTTCAGACTTCCCTTCATCCTTCCTGCTCTGTCATTTCCCTGCCTCCCCCCCTTTATTTTTCTCTGCCTCAGAAAAAGCAAGACAAAATTAAATGGGAATTAAGAAATGATACATCATAGAATCACCACAGTTGGAAAGGACCTTCAGGATCATCAAGTCCAACATCGCCCACATAACGCTTGTTGCCATTTCTTTTTGTATGATCTACCTCTTTTTCCCACTTGCTTCCATCTCTGCTATTTTGACTGGCTTTTTAGAGCAGGCAGTACTAGTTGTGTTGTGGATCAAACTATGTGATTTTAACATAAAATAAGAAGTGCAGAGTGCTAACTAAAGTCTAAACACCCATAGAAGAACAGGAGGCTGTTCTTCTCAGGTGATGTTTGCCACTTCTTAATTCAAATCTCAGACTCATCTGCAGGGTCATCAGAGAGGTCCTGCAAATCCTGGCTTTAATTTGATAACTTAACTTGATCCACATGTGGTTTAGCTTTCTTCTTTTTGTGGGTGAGAGTGATCATGCTGGGTGTGAACACTACATCTGTCTGACATGGAGTCTGAGTGGAAACAGAGGTAGTAAATGTACGGTGAGCATTTGACAGCATTTTAGATGAGCATTATTTTAGAGCTGGTAACCTGCTGATTTTTTTCTGATTCTGATAATGCTAATTTAAAATATATTTATATTGATATATATGATGGGGAGAGAGCAACATCTCACCAGAAGTGCAAGTTGAATTGAATCACAGAATGGTAGGGGTTGAAAGGGACCTCCGAAGATCATCTAGTCCAGCCCCCCTGCCAGAGCAGGATCCTAGAGTAGATCACACAGAATGCATTACACTGAACAGTGTGACCAGCAGGAGTAGGGAGGTGACCATGCCCCTGTACTCGGCACTCGTGAGACCACACCTTGAGTACTGTGTCCAGTTCTGGGCACCACAGGATAAGAAGGACATTGAGGTGCTGGAGTGAGTCCAGAGAAGGGCAACGAGGCTGGTGAGAGGTCTGGAACACAGGCCTTATGGAGACTGGCTGAGGGAACTGGGGTTTAAGTCTGGAGAGGAGGAGAGTGAGAGGAGACCTCACTGCCCTCTACAGCTACCTAAAAGGAGGATGTAGTGAGGCTGGTGTTGGTCTCTTCTCCCAAATTGCTAATGACAGGACGAGAGGAAATGGCCTCAAGTTGTGTCAGGGGAAGTTTAGTTTGGATATTAGGAAGAAGTTCTTTCCTGAGAGGGTGGTCAGGCACTGGAACAGGCTGCCCAGGGAGGTGGTGGAGGTGTTTAAAAAATGAGTGGATGAAGCACTTGAGGCCACGGTCTAATGGTCTAGTGGTTAGGGAGATGATGGGATAAAGGTTGGACTTGATGATCCTGGAGGTCCTTTCCAAGCATAGTGATTCTATGCTTCTATGAGGAGAATCATGGGTTAATATTTGAAGAGATTTTAAGATAATTTTTTCAAAGGCAGACTCTTTGTAATTTAATGTCTGGACTTCTTTCCTTTTTGGAAATGTTCTTTCCTCCAGCTATTTTCAGTGAGCCAGTTCCTAGAATTTTACAGAGAAAGGATAATATTTAGGTCATAAGAAGTAAGCTGTTGGAGGCTTACTTCAAATATACTGTAAATATCATAGCAACAGTTATGAAAGAAGGAAAACAGTCACCTCTCACAGTATTAAACATCAAGTAGCTCAGCTAAGCTATTAATTAAAACTATATGAAATGCAGTGTAGTGCCACATTAGGCTGTGTGAATGAACCAGTAAGATTTTCTATGAAAGAGGAGAAGTAACCATCCAAGAATAGTAAATATGGGAAGATTAAAGCAGCAATTTTATTTAAATGGAATAAACTAGAGAGGAAAAATAATAGCACTGTTGTCTGTCAGAAGAGTCTCTCGGCTCTTCAGTGGAAAACCAAAATCTTTGGGACTCAAGAGCTGGGAAGTGCTGTGTATGCCATCCAGGCACACCCACATCTATAATGCTGAGAGATCTGCAAGGATAAATAAAAATTCAAGACCTGTGGACATAAAAAACCCCTTTGTGAATGTAATATTTTTTCTTACAGCTGAAAAGAATTTTTTGAAAGCCTAGGAATGGCTTGACAGAAATAGTCAAGAATTAATACATAGGGTTTTTCATTATTGTTTACACCGAAGTCATGCAGCATCAAAAGAGAACATTAAAAACTGGCCTAGATAAGGGTTCAGTTGAGTACAGAGTGTCCCACAGTGGCACCTGGTCAAATTAAGTAGTTTATCTCTTCTCTATCACAAACTATCAAATGTTACACTTTGGCTCGTGTGTAAGTCCCCATTAGCAACTGGGAGCTGCTAGTATCACTTTTCAAGGGCCTGGAGGGACCTTCTCTGATGTGTTGTGACTGTGCCAGTTCAGGGAAGGTTAAATCAGGCTCGAAGAGGCACTTGCATGGCTGCGTTGCCCCATCGTCCCCAGACAAGGGGACTGTGTGAGCTCTTGGATGTCTCTGAGGCCACTGGTATGGAGGGGACCTGGGCAGTGTGCTGCAGCCTTGCAGTTGGCTGGGCAGAGAAGGTGTCCCTGAAAGTATGGGTGCACAAGAGGTTTTCCTTGAGCAGTTTTACCTGAATCCAGCCCTAAGTGTCCTCCTGAGGAAGAGTGGACAGCTGTGGGGAATTTGGCCATCAGCCCAGCTTTCACTCGTAGGGTGAAAGGGGTAGCCTTCTGTGTCCGGTGTTTTGATACTTCAGTTTATCTCTGGCTGTTGTGGGCACCAGATACAAAGCAAGGATGGAGTGGTTATGGAGCAATGTTTCCCTGTGGCTGTTTGCTGTTTGGAGAAACATAATGTGTGATGTGAGAGGTGGGAAGCAGAAGGGTTTTCTTCCCCTTTTCACTGTCATTGTTTCATGCTGGTGTCATTACAGAGGGGTCGTTCAAGCAGTTTTAAATAGTTGGCACTCCTGCTTCTCTTTCCTTTGGAGAGACAGAAGGAAAAAAGGGTTGGTACCCTACAGCTTCTCTTCATCTTGCCTGTCTTTAGGCACCTGTGGTTCAGCATGGAGCTCTGTGGACAACCCCTGTAGTTGGGAGGTGGGTTGGGCACATAGAGAAGATGAAGCAGACTTGAAGTCCTTTGAAAAGCAATTCAATTTATCTCTTGCTATTCAAATATGTGCAAGTGATGGGTTGATTTTGAACTGCAGTCCTGTTTTGTAGGAGGAGACACTGAGCTCTATATGTGTGTAAATATATGGTTTTGGTACCTGCTGTAGGAGTGCTGTGAAGAGCTTGTGGGACTGAGAGATGAATGAGTTGAGGTGTACCCTCAGTAAGGCAGATGAGTGGGGAACTTCTAAACCAAAATCCTCCCTGCCCCCAGATGATCTCATTGGGGAAAAATGGCAGGAAAAACAAGGTTCTCTGAAAATGGAGCTCTGGTCTTACAGAGTACCCAGTTGTGGCTTACCTTTTTCTGCTGCTGCACCCCAAACGCTGATGGGATTGTAAATGGTTCTCTGTTAAATGTATGCAAACCAGATTGCATAAAGCAATGTTTTAAAACAACAGTCTCTTATCTTTTGGTGAAGCCAACAAATATTATAAAATCTAAATTGTCTGGAAGAAGTAGTTTATCTTTGGATCTTGACAGCCTTCAGCAGCTGAAATGTATAAATGCACTCAATTCTAGCTTTTCAGCATAGATTTAATGAGGTGCTTGGAGGGAAATCTTTGGATGGGCTTATATAAATTGTAGAAATGGGCCACTGCATTGTCACAGAAGTATTTTTTTCAGCTTTTGATCCATTTTTTAAGTAATCATTTTGTCAGACAACACCCGGGTCTACTCTTTACCTGTCCTTTTGGAAAATAATTTTCAACAGTAACAAATAATCATTGGATGGAAATGGGCATCCTATCACTCATGCTACTGCATAACAACTGAAAAACATAGAGCAGTGTGTCAGGTGCTGGGCTCTGTGTGGGTGTGGGGTGCACCTACATGCAGTTTAGCTCCAGCTTTCCAGTTAGCTATGGTGAAGGAAGAATGGAGTGAGATAAAAGGGGAAGGTTTTGGTGTGGGTTAAAGCAGGAAGTGTTTTGCTATTGGTCTCTTACCGTCTTACTCTTTAATTTTACTGAGCAGTCTTCCCTTCTCATTCATCACTGGGTATAGCTCAGTGATGAGAGATGTTACCTGATCTCAGCATCTTGCATTTAGTTACAAAATAGCCCAGGATGCTTTTGAAAAGACATTCTCATGTTAATATAAAAACAAAATTATGTTTTGGCGAAGATGTCCTAGTAAGAAGTAGAACAACCCTTGGAAATGCCAAAAGTTGCATCAAGTCTTAAAAGAAAGTTGTTAAATTTTATCTGGTATCTGTTCACTAATTATAAGCTTAGATTTCTGGAAGCAAAGGCATGCCCATTGTTTCCACTCTTTACAGCCTAAAATAAGTTAGTGTAAAAAGTATATGCTCCTACAGTGTGAATGTGAGCACTTAAGTTGGATGCTTTCCTTTCTTGCAAAGGGCTAATATTTTGATGTGTATCAGAAGGGAAATTAGGAACCACAACCAAGAATGTTGGTCCAGATGACGTAGACACTACTCAAGCTCCTGAAGGCAATCCTTCCCCTAAATGAGCAAGTTAAATGCGTGGAGAAGGGAACAGACACCTACCACATACCTGAAGGTCCAGATACATCATTCTGATCTGCAGTACTTCTTGGGTTATCCAGTGCTGCTTCTTTCCTAGGCCATCAAGGCCAGCAGTATTTGATGTGATCTAGTCTCACTTATTTGCCAAATAATGGGCACTTCAAGTACCACAGGATTATTTTTTTCCATCCTTTTCTGCATTTTTCTCCAGTGGCTTAACTACCCATGCAGAGACTGGTAGATACTTTGTTTTTCAGTATGCTAGATTTGTAGTGTTTTCGTCTTTTTCTGGGAAACCTCAATTTAAGTGACTCTTGTTTATTCATTGACATCATTTATGTTAATACTTGGTCCTTCCCAAAGGATTTGTTTTGAAGATATTCAAATGTCCAGCTGCAGTTTCAGATTTTGTTTTCATTGCCAGACAGTAAGCTGGAAATAACTTTCAAGTCATCTTCCTTACCCTCCTCCAATGACTAGGTTATGCTGACATGTGTCCTGTCCGTGCTCCAAGGGTTTGTTCTTGAGAAGCTGGGTGAATTGTTGTGTTTTTGTATTCCTCTTCCTTCTTACAAAATGTTTGACTTAGGGCTGTTGAGCCCTGGGTTTTACAGCCAGTTGATATTTATAAAGTGTTCAAAACACAAATTTAAAAAAAAAAGTTAATATTTAATGCTGGGTGGGATCTCCTCTTCCTGACACAACTGGTAAGTGAGCCTGCCAGGGTAGGTGCCTCTCTTGATCTGCTGTTCGCAAACAGAGGACTGGTGGGAGATGTAGTGGTTGGAGGCCGTCTTGGGCATAGCAGCCATGAAATTATAGAGTTCTAAATTCTTGGTGAAGTAAGGAGGAGAGTCAGCAGAACCACTGCTATGGACTGTTGGAAAGCAGAGTTTAGCCTGTTCAGGGCACTCTATAGAGAGTCCCTTGGAAGACAGTCCTGAAGGGCAAAGGGATCCAGACATGGGCGTCCTCACACGACATGTGCAGGATAACAGGGGAATTAGGCTCAGCCAGCATGGATTCATGAAAGGCAGGTCCTGCTTGACTAACCTGATCTCCTTCTATCACAAGGTGACCAGTTTAGTGGATGAGGAAAAGGCTGTGGATGTTGTCTACCTGGACTTTAGTAAAGCCTTTGACACTCTCTCCCATGGCATTGTTCTAGAGAAGCTGGTGGGTCATGGCTCAGACAGGTGGACTCTTCGCTGGGCTAAAAACTGGCTGGCTGGCTGAGCCGAGAGAGTTGTGGTGAATGGAGTTAAATCCAGATGGAGACCGGTCACAAGTGGTGTTCCCCAGGGCTCAGTGCTGGGGCCAGTCTTGTTTAATATCTTCATCAGTGGCTTGGATGAGGGGACTGAATGCACCCTCAGTAAGTTTGCAGATGACACCTGGCTGGGTGGGAATGTTGATCTGCCCAAGGGTAGGAAGGCTCTGCAGAGGGATCTGGACAGGCTGGATTGATGGGACGAGGCCAACTGTGTGAGGTTCAATAAGGCCAAGTGCTGGATCCTGCAATTGAGTCACAACAACCCCATGCAGCGCTACAGGCTTGGGGAAGAGTGGCTGGAAAGCTGCAGTGCTGGGTTAATGGTTGGACTTGATCTCAGAGGTCTTTTCCAACCAAGGCTGTTCTATGATTCTGTGATGGTTTAGTGGGCATGGTGGTGTTGGGTTGATGGTTGGACTCGATCTTGGAGGTTCCTTCCAACCTTAATGATTCTATGATTTCCTGGTTTTCCTCTGTGTACTTTTCCCAGTCTGGAAGAATCTGAGGATTTTTTTTATCAGTCATCACTTTATCCTAGTGTTTCAGTGTTTTCTCTGAATTGGTTTTCACTGGCAGCTTTCCCCAAAGCTGTTGTTATTCTATCTTTCATGCCATTGTCTGTAGTGTGAAATGTTAAGCAGCTTAGCCATGACTGTTTAATTTCTGTGTTAAGGCCGGTGCTTTTAAATAGAGTTGGCCTGCTTAGCACCTCTCAAAAGTTTGTGGATGTTTTCCCATTGCACTCTTTTGGTGCAGGTTACACATTGTCTGTGGGTAGCTTTCTGGGTCAGGCCTCTGAGCTTAGAAGCCATTTTATTTTAGCTTCTTTCAAATACTACCAGTTTAGTATCACTAACTGTGTAATTCTTTTCAGACTTTTTTTTCCATTTAATTTGATTCCTAGTGTCAGCTGCTTATTGCTGTTAAGTTGTGTGCGAGAAGTTAAGCGTGTTGTATCATCTTCCCTACAGAGAATATCCCTTGCCTCTGCTGTCTGCACCTCCAAAATTACCAAACATTGTGGGAAGCAGTTGGTGTATAGCCTTTAACATGTCAATCTTGAATTGTGTTGGATATACATCTTACAGTCCATAAAATATGTTATTGATATTGATCTGAAATTGCCACTGTAATCATGTTTAGTCCTCCAATGGGGATTTTTCTTGGTACTTTTTTGTTTCGCCCTTTTAAAGTTTGTTTTTTGTTCTTGCGTTGCGTGAAAGGTGATCAGATCAGATGTCAGCTGCACTACACACTTTAATATCCTGGATAAGTTGAGCTACATTTTCATTCCAGTAGGCAGGTTTTTAATCTGATCTATGGGTAGATATCTCACTAGAGGAATGAATATTCTACCAACAAGAAACCCCAGAGTGATTCTGTCAGTCTTTTGCCATCCTGACTCTCTCTTTATTTTTATTTCTAAGCACGCTTACCAATTTCATTCTCTCTGGTTGTCGGGATTTTCCAATGTAAGCAGATGTCATGGTTGAGGACGCTGTCACAGTTTGTAGCAAGCTGCAAGTTCAGCAGCACAGTTGTCTGTTGGTGTGCAGTATCCTATAATTGTCATTTTCCTATACCACATTTGAAATGCAGCTTGCAGAAATTGGCTGTTAATTGGCTCCTAGTCCTTCAGCAGTTTTTCAGCATTAGAAATCCTAATTTAATGTTGCTCTTTCTGTGGGGAGGGAGAGCCGTTTTCCTGACTTGGTTCATCATGTCTATGATAGATTCTCATATTTAGTTAAATCTTTTAACCCACTCCTCAACACTGACATAAGTACAGATTTTGAGAGCACGCTCATCTGTTTTCTGTTACTTGTATAGCTTTTGACCTTGCTGATTTCTAGTATCCCGGAGAGCTATAATTGTAGCTGGTAGAGAAGCATTCATTTTAGAAATTGCTGTTGCATTTGGAGTATGTGACTGCCACTCCTCCATGCCTTCCCCAGCCGCGTGGTGCTGCGGTACTGGTAAAAGGGGAGATGGGAGCACTCCAGTATCCATTTTTGTCACTCAGTCCAACCAGCCTAGCCTGAGAAGTCATTGAAGGGGATTTGACTAACCCAGGCGACAAGATGCTTGCAAAGTGCAGTAGAGTTTGAACTGTTACTTAGCAGGTACTGATTACAAGTGGCAGAGTGCAGTAGCCATCTTCAGCTGCTCCTGATATATTCATGGGCAGAGCTGGCTTGTCAGGGCCTCGGTAACCAGATAGTTTCTCTAAAGGCTCAATTTTTGAGACATTTTTTTAGCATACAATTTGTTGTAGTGGCAACCTTGTTTGTCTTGTTGACTTAACTGCCCTAATTGTGTACCTCTGTTTGATTGTCAAATCTGCAGTTCACTGCTGTGGGTAACTGTGAAACCAGTGGGTCTGTAACACAGCAAACCACTTGCTTTTCATGTGATCTTACTCTTGGCTTGTGTGCTGGAGAAAGCTGTGTAGCTTTCAGGGTTCCCATAATGTTCTCAACTCTTTGCTGTGTCAACACACAGATCCTAAGGAAGAGACCACTGGCCCAGATGATGTTAAATTTTAGATGATACCATGTTCTACTTAATAAGGTGGATGCTTTCCCATTCCTTGTTGTGTGCAGTCCTTTCACACAAAGTATGTACTTCTGAAAATTGGAATGGTGATAAAATAGTTTTACTTAGTTTTTACTTTTTTAGATCCAGCGTTGTGTGCATGGTAGGGAAATGCCCTTTTCTGTTGCTCTAGTGAAACTTGTCTGTATAGGAAGTCCAAAATTATACTTCTTGTCATGTAGTGTGGCATGCTGACCTGTAATCTTCAGTCCACTGCCACATGTAGGTTTCTTGGCCTTCCTCTTCTGTCTGTAACTATATATTAAACTATACACAACTATATGTAGAAAAAGAAATAATATAAGCATGTCTTCTGAATGCAACGTGAGTATTACTTGAACGTCAACTTCATGTATGTGACATGGAATTACACTTAAAAAAATGTTCAGGTACGCATCTCCACCTTTCCTTGGGATCTTGGACAGAGTTACATATTACTGCTACCGCATGTAATCACAGGTGGAGACTGTGCTGCAAGGGATAATCTCTTGTTTGTTACACTGAGTGCTTTTTCTTTTCTTCTGTTTTTTAATGAGTCCCTTTCTGAAGCAGGCTAAGCCTGGTTGTCCTTTTATCAAATCCCAGTTGGTGATCGCTATTAGGAACAAGATAACACGTTTTCACAAGCTTGCACCTGGTTTTTAAAAAAATAAAAGGAGCATGTGTTGCTTTGCACATAAGCTTTGTCTCAGGTTATAAGGGTTCAATTTGAATAGCTGATTCATGTTCTCTACTTAGATACCTTGTACTTCAGCTCCGTGAGAAGCTGTAATGTGTTTTGTTGGGCTTACATTTCACTAAATTGAGTAACCTGGAGAAGTTTTAAATACATTTCCTCCCCCCCCCCCCCCCCCCCCCGGTTAAACAGTAATGATTTACAGTCATAACGAATGGAAGGCAGAAGCTGAGTTGCCACTGTTTGAGGATTTTTTTTCTAAGAAATAGTTTGCTTGATGGAAGACCTTTGTAGCCTTAGTCAGTTAACTGCTTAATTAGAACTTGTGTTATTAAATCAGCTGGGTGAATATCCATGAAGTGGTTACTGAGGTCCTTCCCAGCAGCTCTTCTGCAGACAAAAAAAAGACCGCTTAAGCTGAATCCCACATTCCTTACAATCAATGAAAAGTGTGTTTCATGTTTGTGAACTTTGGATCAGGTCCTACAGCACTAGAAACAATGAGGTGATCTACCAGCTCAGCATGTTCCCTACCACCCACCCTACCACTTGGTTTGGGCTATCTTAATTTTACTAATAGAAACCATATTGACTTTATATGAGATTCTTGTCTGTCCTAGTATTTCCATGTGCTTCTATGATGCCAAAAAGGCAGAGTTTGAGGCAACTCTAATACTACAAACTGATAGAGCAGGAAAAAACAACCCAGAGTGGTTTTCTGGCACATGACCCCTGAAATGTCAACATGTCACCTGCAGAAAACTTAAATCTCTAGTGTTTACATATCTGATTCTATGCTTAGTCTTCCCATCAGCAATAAGTAGTATCTCCATGTTCCAGCACTGTTTGGAGTAAACATGTTTTTAGGAAGCAGAGCATATCTGTTCTGGCTGAAGATTATACAAGAGGAGTTGTATTACGTCAGTTGTTCGGGTTAAGTTGTTCTTAACTGTCTATTTGAAAAAAAAATCAATAAAATAATAAAACAGATGGGGAGCATTGTTTCTTCATATCTTTCTGTGATAGGCAACATCCTTCTAACAGAATTACCTGTATTAAATTATGGATGAAATAGCAAATAAAGGAATATAGGAAAAATAACACGAACTTTAGTATTTTACAGCCATTCCTCCCATGTGTGTCCCAAATGGCATTCCTCTGTATATATTCCTGTAATTTCATCATGGGACATGTACAACTATACCCCCATGCAGCAAAGCCCTTGATGATATTGGGATGTGAGTGGGAGCTGTGACATGAGTGGGAGTGAGGAACTCTGGATCCATTTCCATTTACAGCCCCCCAGTGAATATTGCAAGAGACTCCCTAGCACCTGCTACACTTCCTGAAAAAAAAAAAAAAGAGCTTTTCTTGGCCAATTAACTTGGGTATTTGTTTCATGTGGAGGTCAGCTGGGAGTCCTGTCTGGGCATAAGAGTCTGTCGCCAGCAGGTTGGGAGTGCAGTCCCTGGACAGGGGTGCTGGGGAGATGCCACATACACTCCCTCAAGGCAACCAGAGATGTTGCCCAGCTATTTGGAGATACCAAGGAAGAAAACAAGATTGGTGCTAACTAGTTCCCGAGGGTCATCTGCTCAGCCCTCTGTGTCAGGAAGCTGGTTGCTGTAAAATAGTCTTCGGAGTGAGGAGCAGCAAGCCCTCAGGCTGCTGGGGCAGTGGGCGTGAGCGATGGGATCCTCAGAGAAGAGGTCTCAAATGTAGATACACCCTTCGCTAATGAACTCGCTTCCTCAGCTCGGATGGACAGAAATACGTCTCTGGAGGGGAGTTTGGGCATATAGGTGGGAGCTATGCTATGCTGGAGAATTGGCACTGACCTGCTAAATGCTATTTATTGTATTTATTAAGGTGAAGAGCATTTTTGGTGTTCTGTTTTGCTGGTTTTTTGGATACCTGGAGCTCACAAGTGTGTGTATGTACATACAGATGTATGGTATGAGATAGCAGAGCTATTTCTGCTCAGTGTGGGGAGCAGGCTGTTCTTGTCCTGTGCCACAGCAGGGAGCAGAGAGCCACCCTGCTGGGAGAGGTGGAAAGGCTCCTACATACACGCTCACATCCCAAACTATGTCTTGATAGCCTGGTGGTTGTAGCTGACTCTTCAGGGCTGAAGGTGGGATTTCAGATCTCGGACAGTGGAGGGGATTGAAACACAATGGTCTGTATTCAAGGAAAGTGCTTCAACTGCTGAGCTGTTGAAGAGGAATGATGCTTTTGAACTGCTTAAGGGGAAAAGGTAAAAAAAAGCTCCAGCTTTTTATTGCTCTTAGTGGAGGGGAATGAAACAAAGAGCAAACTCCAGTGGGGAGACTATGCCTGGGAAGCTGAAGTGAGGGTTTTACTTCCCTGTAGAGCAACAGATTTTAAGATTGGTTCTTCACAGCATTTTAGGGGCTTACACCTGCCTGGCATCCCAAATTCTGCAAGCTCTGTTCCTGATGTACCTTGCAGTGTGATGTCACCGTCAGGGTCACCGTGCTGCTGCATGGCATATTCCTCAGTAGTTCCCAACTTCTGCGAGCATTCAATTGTATTTTATGATCTAATCTGTGCTTAAGAAGAGTGTTGAGACTTGTTTGCACAGTGTTTTAAAGGTGGTGTATAACTACAGGTCTGTGTGATTATTATTTTTTTAAACATACTTTTTCTGATGTTATTGTAAGTACCTTCTTAATGCACTTGAGTTCTAGTCTGATCAGATTCTGTTCCTTGGTCGAGTCTAATTCTGTTGCTTTGGAGATGCTTTTATAAAATATCTGTGGGTTTTCACCTCCTTTTTGGTACTGTATTCATCTGACACAGTTCCATGAAATACAGCCTCGAATTGATGAAATTAACTTTTCTTGATCCAAGAGATTAAATGTGGCTGTAAATTTTTAAGCAGAACCAGTTGCTGTGATTCCCCATCAAAGAAAATCTTGTGGACTTGAATGAGTAAGACTTAGGAAGAGTGTTCTCCTGGGGAAGCCGATTAGTTAATACTTAAGTAATATATTTTTCTTTCCTCTTCCCCTGCATCTCCAGACCTGAAACAACACAAATGATTCCTAGATCAAAAGAATACTTCAGTCCCTTTTATCGGACAAATATCACAAACGATAGGCTCTTACTTTTCACTTGAGTAACGGCACGGGCTTTCACAGTTCCTTTAATAATCTTAAAGTAGGTCGTAATACCGACCACTGCATCCTTAAACTGGTATAAATCTTGGTTTCTAGAGTTTTAATTACTGTGGCTGCTCCCATTAGGTGGTCTTGTTTCATGGCAGGGTGCTAGACAGCTCTCTTGCTCTAAGTCATTTATGTGGACTGCGGGTATGTCTGTCAAACCATAATGAGCAGTGAAAGAATGAAGAATGTTAATTTAACTGATGCTGCTTTTGCTGTTAACGTAAGTACCACCAGCTGCACCTCATAAACATTGCTGCTTGCCTGCCTGCGCATCGCCATTCAGCAGGACCTGGTGTGATGGATAGAGGTGGAATTGGGCTGATGGCTTGCGTGCTGCAACTTTTCTCTGGTGCTACTTCTGTGAATGCTTTTTCTGATGCAAGACGCAAGTCCTAAATTTTAATTGCTTTTCAAACGAGCAAGTGCTGCTCATGTCAAATGCTGATAATTGGTTTATGACATAGAAGTATTATAAATTAAGGAGAGGTCAGCATAGATAATGTGCGTATTACCTGCTGGAGGAACGATGGTTGGGTAGAAGTGACACTTAGGAGATGCTCACTTTGGCATACAGGAGTTCTCAGTGCTCACACACAGCTTCTTAAACAATGGACCCTTAAACAATGGACTGTCTGCAACAATAGCATTGCTCGAAGTCACTTTGTAATTACAGAAATTACTGAATAATGCAAAACTTCACAAATGTGTTGTGTTTTTGGTTTGTTTTTTTGTTTGTTTTTTTTTTCTGGCCCATTAAGCATTCATATAAACCTTCAAAATAAAGCTGCATAGCTCCTTTCACCTGTCAGTTGTAGTGCGCACTGAGCAGAAGCACATTTGTTTTCTCCCAGGTGGGTTGTGAGAAGGGTGATTAACCCCAAGAATTTGACCCAGGCCACTTGCACTCCAGTGCCACCTCATCCAGAAGCATCTCTCCTTCCAAGCCTTGCTCCTCTATGTCTTAGCTTGAAGCCACTTCTCACTGATATCCTGTCCAACTTTTTCTAATTTGCCTTGACAGTTTCTTGAAGTGTTTCTCATCTCTAGCACATCTCCATTTTCACTCTGTCCTGATATACCCAGGTTTTTTTAGAGGTGATTTACTATGTTTGCACTTTTACTCGAAGTGTATGTCAGGGTGAAATGCTCTAAATCAAAACGACTGCACTCTTTAGGATTTAAATTATTTAGGCTTTAAAACAAGGAATACTCATTTAAGTAACTGATTTATTTTTGTTCTGTGTTGCATATAACTTATTTCTGTAATATTCTTTAGTTAGTAATAATTGAAGTGTTATGACTTACAACTAAATACCTTAAATTTATACCACTCTTTGCTAGTCATAATAATATACTCTTTTTTTTCTGCACACTGTTACGTTGTAAAGCTTTATATTCTTTGTTAAGGAATAAATATTGTAGCTTTGTTAAATTTTTAAGACATTAATTGATGGCAATCAATACTTTGGTTATTTTTCTGAACACCTACAATCAGTGAAGCTCCATGTTTTGCGTAGAGATGGGTGGGAGAGATGCAGAACGAGGCAGAACTGGTGGTTGTGACTCACAAGATCTGGTGGTTACGGCACCAGACCCACAGGCCAGTGTCATGTCCCTGCTTCTGCAATATGCGTGGGAGAAACATAAAACTATTTCATTTATAGCCACTAAAAATAAAAGTATTTCTTCTGTAAATCAAAGGATTGTTTTAATGGGACTGACAAACAAAATTCTACTAAACTTCCATATGATCCTCAAAGCATGATATTTTCATTTGCTACCTAGTTCTTTTTGGTTACCCTTTTTCCCCATGCTTGAATATGTTCTGAGCAAACCAAACAAAAGACCATGTGGGTGTATTCAGGTACTGTTTCACAGAATCACAGAATGTTAGGAATTGGAAGGGACCTCAAAAGATCATCTAGTCCAATCCCCCTGCCAGAGCAGGAACACCTAGGTCAGGTCACACAGGAACATGTCCAGGCGGGTTTTGAATGTCTCCAGAGAAGGAGACCCCACAACCTCTCTGGGCAGCCTGTGCCAGTGCTCTGTCACCCTCACTGTCAAGAAGTTCTTCCTCATATTTATGAGGCACCCACCTCATTCACCAGTGGGCCTACATTGCCTCTAGTGTTCGTTTTATCTGCAATGTATTTGAAGAAGCCCTTTCTGTTGTCCTTGACCTTTCATGCAAGGTTTAATTCCAAGGAGGCCTTGGCTTTCTTAGTTGCCTCCCTGCATCCTCTGACAACAGACTTATATTCCTCCCAAGTGGCCAGCCCCTCCTTCCATGATCTGTACGTTCTCTTCTTCCACTTGCGTTTGCCCAGCAGTTCCCTGTTTAACCATGCAGGTCTCCTGGCACCCTTTCTTGACCTCCTTCCTGTTGGGATGCACTGATCTTTAGCTCAGAAGAAGAGGTCCTTGAATGCTAACCAAATATCTTGGGCCCCTTTACCTTCAAGTACCCTGTCCCATGGGATTTCCCCCAGCAATTGCTTGAAGAGGCCAAAATTGGCCCTACTGAAGTCCAGGGTTGTAGTTCTGCTAGGTATTCTGTTCCTGCCACACGAGATCCTGAACTCCACCATCTCATGGTCACTGCAACCAAGGCTACCCTCAACCTTCAGCACTTCAACCAGACCCTCCTTGTTCGTGAGGATAAGATCCAGCAGCGCTCCTCTCCTAGTTGGCTCATCCACCATTTGCATCAGGAAGTTATCATCAATGCACTGAAGGAACCTCCTGGACTGTGGGTGGCTGAGTAGGCCTCCCAGCAAGTATCAGGGTAGTTACAGTCCCCCATGACAACCAGGGCCTGCATTTGTGAGATCAGCTCTTTGTGTGCATCAGCTGCCTGTAGAAGGCCTCATCAACCTCCTCGTCCTGATCCCGTGGCCTGTAATAGACACCCACAGCAGTATCACCCATGCCAGCCTGCCCCTTAATTCGCACCCACAAGCTCTCAACTCGCTCCTGATCCGCCCCTGGACAGAACTCCATACACCCGAGTTGCTCACTCACATAAAGAGCAACTCCACCACCTCGCCTCGCTGGCCTGTCTTTCCTGAAAAGGACACAGCCATCCATGACCACGTTCCAGTTGTGTGAGCTGTCCCACCAGGTCTCTGTAATCACCACGAGAACATAACCCCCTGACCGAACACGGATTTCTAACTCCTGTTCATCCCCCACGCTGCGTGCATTGGGGCACAGGCATTTCAGAGAGCGAGCTGAGCACGCACATTTCACCCTAGGGGGTGGGAGGCCTCCTGGTCTTCATCAATGCCAGAGCACTGCCCCAGTGGTGCAAGGCCAGCTACAACCCTGTCCCCCTGTTTGCACTGTCATAGTGTGTAACTTCAATGGAAGACCTGTCCTTCCCCTCACTGTTGATGTCCCTTCCAACCCAAACCATTCTGTGATCTGAAACTCACACCTGAATACACTTTGGCGAAGTGAAGAAGGGATAAGGGCTCAAGTGGGTTATAGAGAGATGACATCCTTACCAACAGGTATTTCCTTCGTCTAGTTTCAAAGAGGCTGCTGCTATATTGAGCACTGGAGTGATCTGTAGTCTAGTTGTATTGCTAATCCCCAGATATACACACAAATATATGCTTATTTTTTTTCTCCAAGAAGGAAAAGCATCTTTGCTTTGTAAGGTGGAAAAACTTTGGGGCAGTAAGTCTACCTGGGTTTTGTTCACTTCGGTTTACATGCTGAAGATGAGAACTAACAAGAAGATATGCCAGTCTTCCAGCTCTTCCTGTAACCTATGGGATGTCCAGTTAATGGATAGTATACCTGTCCACACAGAAGTCATAAACTCAGGATCAGATGGGTAAAATTCCCAGCTTCAGTACCTCTCATGCCTATGTAACAACACTTCCTCTTCCTTCTGTCTGACACTGGTGTAAGTATTGCCATAAATGATCTACAGTATGAAGAATATTCCGTGTTTAAAATTGAATGAGTGGAGGAAATTAACTTTTTTTTCAACAAAAAGCCCTGACAACTTCTGATCCCGTGTTACAAATAATTTAAGTCAAGACAGGCTGCATTAAGCAATCAACAAATAACACTTCTTTCAACAACTCCACTTACCTTGTGCTAATTTTCATTGGGATTCCGGGTAATGTACTATAACCATTATTTTCTCCCCTAGTTTGCTCAGTACTGACAGATAATAGATGATCCTAGTACAAATAAATTTGACACTGCATCCATGAAAATGTGAAAATTGGAGTCTCATCATTATTTAAAATATGTGCTCACTCACTCAAATGAGGTATAAGAGTCTACTTTGGAGATAAAGTAGGCCAGGTAACTGGAAAGGCTGCTTCAGTGTCACACAGGTTAATGTAGATGTATTATGTATTTATATAGCCTATAGGAGGATAACTTCTTAGCAAATTATTTGGACTGAATGTGCAGTTGATCAGGACTCTCATTAATAACCCATAGCCACACTGTTCTCATGGTGGGAAGTTGCCCTTGTTATCACAAAGATTAATTCTGGGGCTGTCTATTGTAGTTTGGGAGAGAGTCCAAAGAAACAGGTGAGTTGTGTGTTAAGTGCTGAACAGAGATCCGTATAGACTACCTACAGATTAAGACCCTGCACTCTTATTAAAATGGACGTTTTTTTCAGCCACAGTTGGAAATTGGAGCAATACTGCTTTGAAGGTGAGGCATCCATGCTGCCTGCACCTCAGTGAGGGCCCAGTGCCAAGCTGTAACCTTCATGCACGAGATATCGAAGATAATCTGACTTTTTCCTGTTGGCTGTTAGGTCATGCCCACGTTTCCATGAGAATCGCAGTAATGCAGTCAAAAGTTGGTAACTAATGTGGTGACACATGCAGTGGGAATTGATGCAAAGGAGGGAAGAGTTGGTTAAACATGAGACAATAAGCTTTTTCTTTTATCCTGGTATCTTGATTTTCCTGTTTGATGGGTCATGAGAGACCAAAGTATTTGAAGTTCTTTCTTTGGAGCATGGACATCTTCAGTTGATTTGTCCTGGACTGTTATAAAATTTCATTATTTTTCGTGGGCCTTGCAGATCTCTCAATCTGAGTTGTTGCAGAAGCCATGCAGCACAGCGAAATGATTTTGGTAGACCTTTTCCTCAACAGTGTGTGCCTGTAGTGTGGTGTCTGGGTTCTGCAGCTTGTGGAAGTGGTCTAGGACCAGATGGTCGTATGGACTAATCACATGAAGGCAGTCAGTGTTTTGAGTGTCTCTGAATTATGCATATGACAAATGAGGACCATTTGAGAGGGCACTGAGTGAGGAGAATTTGAATAGAGACGTTAGATGAGATGGGGAGCTTGTGCCTGGAAAGTGCATGACCAAAGAGCTGGAGCTGTGGAGAAGGCTTTTGTACTAATCCTGACACCACTGCTAGGCCACGAGGAGAAAACTGAGAAAGTAAACAGCAGCATCCCTGGCTCTGGAGCATGATCAATGTAGGTACTCTGTCATCAGCGTATTTGCTATGTGAAGAAGTGGGTGTGTGATAGTCTTATTCAAAGCTTTTGATGATATGCTGCAGGACACTGCCTGGGGCTGTAAGACAAATAACAGTAGTCTTCTCCATGGGTGCTATCTGACTTTTTAGAAATAAGTACCTTCCTGACTGTGCCAGCGCTGGTTTAAGACACAAGCAGGCTCTCTGCTATGTAGCTGCTGAACTTGAACATGTTTTAGTCAGAGCTGTAAACAAGTGTGTCAAGGGAAACACTGCAGTTCTTCACCTGGAGTATTCATCACTCTCCAGATACATGGTCAAAGCGTCATGAAGACGGTAGTTACTTAACGATGTGAAATGACTTGTTGTAATGCCTCATTCAAAGTAGTTGTGTGGAGACTGTCCTTGAGAAAGCTTGCTGGTTGGGAGGTGCTGGAGCTAGCACTGATGTGCCACCCACCAAGCACGCAACTGAAAATACGTGACTGCCAGGAAAATATGAATCCTTTAGGAAAATTTTTTCCCTCTTCTTATCTCATATGTAGGCGTCCGGACGATTGGAAGCAGTGCTGACTCTTCTTGGGGAAGGTTAGCTCTCAGGCTACCCACTGATAAAAGTTTCTCAGCACCATATGTAAAGAACCTAAACCCTATGTTTTTATATAAGCTAATTCTTAAATTAAATCTAGCAGCTCAATTTTAACAGCATGATCTCCTCATGCAGTTGAATGAATTCTGTGATGGTCGTGTGTGCTAAAATCAACAATTTACATTGGGAGAACAAATTCTTGCTGTGAAGGAACTGCTTCTTTTTCTAATTATTCTCGTGGAATCAAAAGTTTGATTGACTGTAATCTGCTCACCTCCCACACTTCCTCTTCTGTCTTTGCTTGCTTTCTTCTCTTTCTTCTAAAGGGGATCTTTTGTAACTGATCTGTTTATTCTTCTGCTTCTTTGCGGATGGCAAATTAAGCTACAGATCTTTTCTTAGTGGTGTAATTGGGAGGTGGAAAGAGGAGATGACGAGCTCCATTATGCCAATGTGCTGCTGGCAGTCAGCTTTGGAAATTTGGTTCATTGCTTTGGAAAAGTGGCCAAGATTTGTGCCTCGAAGGTGTGAGGTTTTGAGTCTTGTCATTCTAGTATTGATTTGAGGTATAATAAATGGGACAGCTGATAAAGGATTGAGTAAGAGAAATATAATTAGTGCCAATCAACATGAGCTTATATAAAATAGATCCTGATATCTATTAAGTGTTTTTAATGTGATCACAAGTTTGATGCTTATGGCTTCTACAGGCATTTGACTTGATGACACCCTTTCGATTAAGAAACTAGAACAAAATAATTCAATTTGGCATGTGTGAAGGATGGGAGCTTGCCCAACTTTGGCCATTTACAATTTGGTGTCCTACTCTAAATGAGTTGTTCTAGGCTCCCTATGAAGTGAGCGGAGAGGAGGAGAGAGGGCTATTGCTCCACTCCTGGGTTGACACCAGGGGAACGTGAGCTAGTAGGAAAAAGCTGTGGTGTTGTTTGTGTCAGCATCTTTGTACATCCATAGAAGAACTTCAGAGAGGCTGTGCTAAATCTGGGTCTGACCATACTGCAGACACTCCCAGAATATTGTGTTCAGGTCTGCACCTAAAGGAGGCTGAGATAGGGAGAGATGGTAGAAGAGTGATGGTAGTGGCTAAGGGGTGGAAAGACATGCCTTTAAGCCACTGGGGTTTCTTGCAGTCATTCATTACCCTAATCCAAGAGAAGGAAAGAATTGATTAGCTTTTCTACATAGGAAATCCTAAGAAAGGAAGAGTCTTCAGTTTGTTGAACAAAAATACAGTAGGATTCGTTGTCTAGAAATGAAAGCTAAGAAAATTCAAAATAGAAAAAACATAGATTTTGACAGCAGGAATAATTAATCACTAAAACTTTTCACCAACGCCCCCAAGGCATCACTAGAAATTTGGTAATCATGACAGGATTTTTATTTTTTCCTCCTGAACAAGGCAAGAAATTGAGTCCTGTGTATCACACTAAGGTCAAAAAGGGACTGCTAGGGTTATCTAAAGTCAGTAATGGTGTGTTGTCCTTACGAAGAGAAAAGTTTCCCCTGCTGTGGTCAACTTGCAGTCCAAAATGAGTCTGAGAAAAAATGAAGACTGTATTTGGGGAATCAGAGGTGACTTCTGTCAGTCTGTCTTTACCCAAAGAGTAACTCCTCTAGGTAGACAATCATAGCTTTGAAAACCTTTTTGGGATGCAGCGTGTTGCTCACCGTACCACACTGTAGCAGTGTTACCACCTTGGCTGTATTTTTACCTGTCAGACTGCTTTGTACCGAAGTATTGCATAAGGAGGTTACCTTCTCTTGGGGTATGGCAGTGTCAGTTCAGATCATAAGAGGAGCAGTTGCTTTTGCCCTTTGAGTACTGGCTGTTCCTTCCGAGCTAATGATACTGCTCTCTCCCCATTTTGCAGCATCAACCCAACAGAATGAGCTTCTAAGTTTTTCTCCTCATCCCTGCTCTCTCTGGTACATTGTGAACCAAATGCAGTTCCTGTTCTATGCTCAGTCTGTCTGCGTTATGCAAGGCTTCACATAAGACAAGGAGGAACACCGAAAACTGTTCTAAGAGCCGGGTACTTTGCTGCTGCCCTAGCGCTCTTGCAGCAGCCTCTTCCTATCCTGCTGCTCTCCAGCTGCCTAATAGCGTTCCTCCCACTCTGCAGAAGTCACGACGTGGCTGTCTTCACATCGCCTGCAGTTGGATATATTACCTAGTCTTACTAGAAGAGTAGGACTTCTGTTAAAAACCATCTTCAAGTGGTAAACCAACAGACTTTGTTCTGTTTCTGCTTTTTCTGTTCCCTTTTTTGACAAAAATCTGGAAAAGACCTTGAACTGCAGAAAGTCGGTTCATGATGTCGAAGGAGTTGAGGACTTTTCAGACTCAAATGCTTCAGTGCTTTGAATGCCAGTCTCTCCAGCTGCTTCGGTGAAGCAGTGGAGTTGGGAAGATATGTTAGTCAAGCTGTCCTAAAACTTTTCAGCCTTTTAATCCCAGTGCCTTCAAACCATTTCAGAAGAAGGTATCTTTGCAAGTCTTTGCTTCAATAAATAAATAAAAGACCTTTCCACACATGTGCTTGCATATTACCTTCATCAAAATCTCCAGCAGAGCCAGTGGGCTCCAATGAATCGTGAAGAAGCTGACTCCACTTTAAAGAAATGTATCCCTCTGAAGACAAATACGTACAGTCTAGTAAAATAAACTGTTTGGGTGAGCAATTTTGAACTGAACATTGTAGATCCATTAGAACTCTGTGTTCGTTTGAATAAGCGGTTTTCAGTGGTCTCTCTTTGTGTGTGAATACTTTACATATTTCTCCTGAACTCCACACGTCTCAGTAGCTTTCCTTGAGCTTTTCCTGGGAAATGAAAATTAAATAAACTTAGAATGAGCAAGAAATTCCTGTTTGCATTGTCACGGTCGTCTGGTTGTGAGTGTTGCTACAGAATACCACAGAAATTAGTGTCTGGATAATGCAGTTCTATATTTAACATGGTTTAGGGGAAGGATAGTGAAATACATTCTTTAAGGATGGGCTCCTAAATTGTCTGTCTACATTTTCCTCTAGAATTTTGTTCAGTTGGACAGCTGTGTATGCTTTAATTTCATTTAGAGCATCAGCTAAATGACATCTGAAGAAAAAGATGAGACTTGATAGACTTTTAATGCTGGATATCTGATCTTCTAGGTCTATAAACTCATTGCAAACCTGTGATTTCTGTATATCTTGCAGTGTTTTAAAAGTTTTTTTGGAAAAAAAGAGTGTCTGTAAATTATCTTGGCAAACTTTGTCATAATTGCTCATTGCATTTGAGTTTGCAAAAATAGCTTTGTTTATGATCTGATATTTTTAATGGCACATTTCACTGTTTCCATTTCAACTTCGAAGTGACATCTTTGTTTTTCCCTTTTAAAGAGCAGCACAATCCAGATGCCTGTCAAAAGAGTTGTTGATGAGTAATCCTTCTGTTTTGAGTTTTTTGTTTTGTCAGAAATGTTTGCCAAGCTCTAATAAAGCTCCCCATGAGTATTATTGATGTATACTTCCTTTTAAAGAAGTGATTATCCATGCAGGAATAAAAAGTGAACAGTCAGTTCTAAACCAAAAATATTTTCTCAAAAGTTATGTAATGTCATAGGGGGAGTTAATTCGTTGATGTAACGGAACAGGGGGTACTGAGCTAAAATTATTCTCCCCTTTCCCCAGCTTAACTCTTTGAAGCACAGGCCAGCATTCGAGTTTGAGGGATTTTTTCGGAAGTCTTGCACAGGATAACCTCAGTGTTACTGTCAGTCTGTCTGAATCGTTGATGAAGAGATGTTAATAGTTCCCAGCCTGCTTTCAGAGACATGAGTGTGATTACAAGAAGTATTATGAGTAAAACATACCAAGTAGTCTTAGGAATCCAGCAATTATCACTTCAAACCCAGAGCTATTAGACACTACGTCCAGTGATGCTCTCCTTCGTTGCTGTTAAAAGATTTATATACGTAACTTGCACTGTGTGCATGTGCAGACATCCTCCTCCCTCTGGTCATTTTTCTTGGGTGATTTCTCAGTCTTGATAGCTGCGACTTCACTTCTTTTGGACCTTGATGAGGACCAGCAGCATTGCCGTTTTTTTTCCAAATGTTTCAGAATCCTTTTGGCTTGCAAATGCTCTGGGGTTTGCAAACCTTGCAGTGGTTTAGCCTGCAAATTAGTAGTTGGCTGCTTGTCAGTTGAGGAAAAGAGAGATCTGTAAATTCTGTAATAAATAATAGGTTAGGGTCAACATACACAACAGTGTCCTGCAGGCGTTGTGGTGCAGAGCAGTCAGTCCTTCCTGTAAAGTCGCGTGGGGCCATGAAAACGGGTGCGTTCTTCAGTTCAGCACTGTGATTTAATTTTTTCTATCCCAGCCTGCAACTCTTGGCTGCAGCTTTGCCCACCTTCAGAGCCTGCATAGCTTCTTGTTGGATCTGTAATTACTCCCTTCTCAGACCACTTGCTTGGTTTCTAGCAATGAACAACAGGTCACACCAGGCTTTATAGAGATTTCCCTGTAGAGCTGGAATAGTCCCAGTCTAAACATACTAAAGATAACTGGGACAGCACAGCAGTAGTCCCTGGCCTGTGTGGCATGGAGAGCTTTGAGTACGTCAGTCTGTGCTTAACCCCTGTGCCTGTATGGCTTCCCAGTTGTGATAAGCTGGGCTGTTTGCAAGGTGACTGATTCTGACTTGCCAGATACACTGCCTATAAGCGCCCTTCTTTTACTGTTTATGAAACATCTACTTAGCCTGCCTAGTAAGTGTTTATACCTTACTGGAGTCTTTATTTTTCCCCCCCTTCTGATCTGCTTTCCTTTACCTTGTTTATTTGCAAAGTGGCTGTGTTCCAGCTGTGCCTCTGTCAAGTGTTTCATTCCTTTTCTTCAGCCCCTGCCCCAAGCTGCTGTACCTTGACATGGGGGATGTTATGTTTGCAGTGCAGAGCAGCTTGTAAAGGGCATTTTTAAAGCACTTTGTGCTTCACAGTTGATTTATAGCCTGTCTGCAAGGGCAGGCTTTCATAGAATATTTTTGTGTTAAACTTTTTCTGATTAATTAACCTACAATAACTGTCTCCATGTCCTTGCCTTTATCCTTTTTCCCTTCCAAATACTACTTTTTCTTCTAACTACAAGTGAGATTTTGTGGGCTGGTGCTGCGTGGTGCATTACATCTTTGCTGAAGTCCATGTTGTGCATCTCTGCTGCAGGCTGTTGTGTGATCACTACCTTGAGGGAGCTCTGAAACAGCCCCTCATTACAGTCCTGAGTTGCCAGATGTTGCTGCCTGCTCCTCACCTTGCTTTAGATCAGGAGGACGCTGTTTAAATCTGCATATGCTTCTCTCCCCCTGCACAGCTCTTAGTGGATGAACTGACTTTCTGTATTGCCCTTGGATAGAATAATAGAATCGTTCTGATTGGAAAAGACCTGTAAGATCATCAAGTTCAGCCATTAACTCAGCACTGCCAAGTCACCACTAAACCATGTCCCTAAGCATTACATCTACACGTCTTTTAAATCCCTCCAGGGATGGGGACTCAACCACTGCCCTGGGCAGCCTGTGCCAGTGCTTGATAATCCTTTCAGTGAAGAAATTTTTCCCAATATCCAATCTAAACCTCCCCTGGCACAACTTGAGGGCATTTCCACTTATTCTACTTCATCTGTAACAGAGAAGCTCTGAAACAGTGTCTTGCTGCATAAGAAAATTGTGGTTTTGACTTGACATCATATGAAGTCACTCTCTCCTTCATCCTTTCTTGCCTTTTGGTAATCTCTTTCCTAATTTACTACTTAAAGCTGAAGCACAGTGAGCTTTCTGTTAGCTTCTTGTGCTGTCACCACATCTCCGTGTTTGTTGGTGCAGGGTAACTTTACTTTGTCCAACCCAGAACTGCTGAAGTTTGGGGAAATCCAACTGATAGAGCTGCTTTCTCCAAAAAGATCCAGACCTGCTTCTCACTGACTAGGTCTTTTGAGCCAAAGATGCTTCTGATTATTGCATTCCTTCATGACGATGCTCATGTTGATGAGATGGGTCAGCTGACACCAACTTGTTATGTGATGGTTTGTCTGGCTGTTAGTTTTACCCTAAAGGACGAGCTGCCTGCTTTGTGAAGCTTGCTACTGCAGTGGTGCAATATCTAAAGCAGATACTTGGTTTCTACCAGGTTGCTTCAGGTCATTTAATTTAAAAGTTTAGGCACAGTATAGGATATATGACCTGTCTGTATTGAGGTTGTTAGGCTCCCAAAGGAGAGATGAGGCTGCTGCTATAGGCTTCTGTAAGATACCTTCAACTTGTTAAGTATTGATACAGGGAATTGAGGCTTTGCCTTTAAAGGTAGTACACTGTGAGGAGAGATGGCAACTCATGGGTTTGGTGTTTAAAGCTCTTTGCTGTGCTTCTGCCTCTTCCAGGTTCAGTATTTTATTCTAGTGGTTCAGGGCTGCATGGCAGGTGTTCCTCACCTCGCTCCTCAATGGCAACTCCCGTGAAGTTTTGCTAAGATTAAAATCCTTTTGTGTAAACAGCCAAGGCTTTCTAAAGTGAGAGAAGAAAAACACACCCAAATTCTAGTAAATAATGTAAACTGCAGTATGTTAAACAGTAAATACCATTAGTCCTGTCTTTGTGTTGCCCCAAGTAATATGTTTGATTCTTCTTTGGGACTGCATCCAAGAGCAAGCAAACAGATTCTGAATTTAGGCCCATCTTTGTGTACAGTTTTCATGGTGACAGATTATTGCTTTTCTTCCTCCTTTTTTCCTTCTGATCCTTGTTTCTTCAGATGTCCCATGTCTAGCTGGGAGGTCTTTTTGCCTTTCCCTATGGCACTGCCATCTAGAGTCTGCAATACACTTTGTAAATATTCGTCATGTCTTTCATTATTGAAGTGGGAAAGAAAAAGGTTTCCTTCATGTAAAACTGTCATTGATTTCTCAGACTTCTTGCCTATCAGAAACCCATTTTATTTTGTGTTGCTGTCAAAGGCTGCTCTTCTGTTCTGTGAAGTCCTGGAATAAGAGTCCCGAGATGGCTTTGAAAAGTGGATGTTTCCCTGAGGAGGTCTTCCAGAGCAGCTCTGGCCTGGTGTTGCCCTTGGAGATATTGGGGTAACTATGATATGATGAGGCACTATGTCAAGGAGATATTACTCCCTTGAGTTTTTTCTTTCCATAAACTGCTTTGTGAAAACAGCATTTTTTATGACAAACAAAAAAAACCAAAACAAAACAAAATATTCTGTTTTTGTTTGAGCTTTTTCAGGCAGTCCAAGCTAAATTCTTTAGTTGTGCCGTGAAAGTCAGAAATAGGCAGTTGAAATGTCTCAACAATGCATTCAAGAAGTGTTAAATAAATAAATAAGTAGACCAGCTATTTGAAAAGCCTCCGAAATGAGTCTAACCCTGTAAACAAAGCAGGCTAAGGAGGAGGATTGAGCTTTGTATGACAGAGAGGACAGGAACGATGGGGATAATGTGGGTGAGATATTTATATATCTGTGCCTTCCCCAGGCCTTTCATGTGCTTTTTCCTTCTGTTACCTTGGTTTACATTTTCGAGAAACTAACCTACAGCTGGCTAGTGGTTAGGCTGGGCTCTGTTTTTTCTGCATGAAGTAAGGACTAAAAATTGTAAATGTTTTGTCTGTTTGCTTTATGAGATTAATTCTGGGATGTCAGATGGCCCTAATCCCATCCTTTTAAATTTTTTTTATAGTGGTATGATCTTTTTTTTAGTTCCTCTATGTGATGGTATGTCTTGCCTTGCAGCCAGCTCTCATTACAGATCATTCATTGAAGCATGAGCCATTTGGGAAGCAAGTCAAGCCAAAGTTGCTATATGCTTCATTTGCAGAAATATAGTAAGAATTTACCAGTTTTATTAAACTCTCTTAAAGGAATAGAGCATGACCCAATGGAGCTCATTGCATGACTGATCCACCAAGTGACCTTGAATAAGTCATTTGGTTCTTCCACGTGCTTCTGTTTTCTGTTCCTTTACCATCCTCACCTTTTTGGACTGTAAGCTTTTCAGCACCGAGCCAGTTCTAGGTTTGCACGAGGGAAATTATTTGGTCAGGCTATTTAAGTGTAGCAAAAGTCATACAAATAGTCTATAATAACACACTAGCAGGATAGGAGGGTATCTTCCAAGGAGACATTTTGCATGGTAAACTTTCTACAGCTCACAGGTAGGATTAGTGAGGTGTTACTCTACCACCTTGAAATTATTACAATTACACAAAACATAAAGTTTCTATAAAATGAAAAAAAAAAAAGCTTAATCTGAAGTAATGGGAAGGAAGCCCTGATTGGCTTGTTGAAGTACACTGTAAACTTCAAATTAGTTTATATCAACTCAATTGCTTGTATGCAGCTCTCTTGTCACCGTAATAATCTCCTTTGTAGAAACTGAAACTCCAGTGCTAAAAACATGAAATCAATAGGTACTCTTATATCCACTTAAGAAAAAATTGTATTGATTTGCAGATAATGACAGCAGTTCATTCTTGCAGGATTACATGCCACTTCCTGTCATAAAGACAGACTTCAGTATATATTACATCTGAGATGGAGAACATAGGTATAAAACTGCTTTGGTTTAATGAATAGTCGTTTTACTCTGGGCATTAAAATGAGATATATTTCTTTAAATTTATCTCTAGGAATTATTTTTATTTCACAGGCAAACCCTGTGTTACCAAAGACTCTAGAACGCTATTAAACTTTTAAATAATCTTGGATTGCCTTGGTTTTGCAAGTGCTTGAACTCATCCTGTCTTTGACAGCAACTAATTAAGCAAAATATTGTGCTCTTTCTGGTCTTCTCCAAATCCTTGATTAGAGGGTTAACACCATGTTATCTTGGGTATTAGTTGTTCTTTGCTAAACCCTAAATATCTACCAGCATCTAACCCTCTGTGCTCCGTAACAGATTTCTGTCACCTTCAGGGGATTAGATTCTTCATGCCGATCATGGTGGCATGTAATGTCTCCCATTGTGCAGCTATTTTCTTTCTTGTGCTGTGGCTCATTTGAAGCCTATTCTTATTAAGCAGAGGTGACTTCATCTTCATGTATTAAAATAACTCTTTTCAACTCTTTCTAGGTAATCTGGCTTCCTGGAATCCTCCTGCTAAATGCAAGGGTTTGCTGTCCTGTTCACTGACTGTTACACCTGAGGCTGATTTTGATACAGATTCTGGATATTGCAGGGTAAGTGTTCAGATATCTGGGGGTTTTGTGGTTTATTTTTCTTTCATGGTCTCTTATTTGCTTCCACAAAGGCAATTTGGGCTATGCTTTCCCTTTCAGTGACTGCAGCAAGTCCCTATCGGAGCATGTGCCAACTGAGCATCTGTGTTACTATAGAAAAATAATGTAGTAAGATGAATGTTAATGCTGTAAACCTGATCAGGAGTATTTCAATTTGGTGGTGTAGCTCCAAGAGGGAGAAAAGTGTGTATGTGTACAGACTCATAGGCCTATATCTTATTAAATTGTAAAAAGCTATTAGACACTTGGGTGTAGTGAACATTCTGAGTATTAATCTGACATATGTGCAGGTATTTTGATATTACAAATGGAACATTCTTCATAACGTATGTAGTTACAAATGTCTGTGAAGTTTGCAAGACCAAGTTTAAATATTTGGAAAAGGGAGATTAAAGGTTACTTGGTTTCTTGGGGCTGTGGGGAGGGGAAAGAAAGAACTGATTCCCTCTCTTACCCAATTCTACTGTGCACATCAGAGTAGAAACTTAAACACTTTACTTCATTGTTGGATGACTCCTGTGGGATTTTTCACCTCCCATCTGCTGGAGGAAGGGTGTAATTTAGTAGGCACAGATTTGCTTTTTCTCTTTTTTGCCCCTTCCTCAGTTTTCATCCTCTGCTTCTACCTTCTCTTTCCACGTGCTATTTTTCTTGACTCACCCCTTTCCTAGCTTCTCATTGCGATCTTCTCTGTGTTGTTTCTTCGTGGAGCTAATTCTGGCCCTTGGTGCTATTTGATATCTTTCTTGTCCTCTTGGCCTCCTTTGACCAGCTTTCTGGCTTCTCCCAACCAGATATGTAGATTTGTGGGATAGTTCAGGCTGGAACTTACCTCTGGAGATCATATAGTCCAACCTCCTGCTCAGAGCAAGATCTCAGAGCAGGTTGCACAGGGCCATGTCCAGCTGAGGTTTGAATATCAACAAGGATGGAGGCTCCAAAACTTTGTTAGGGCTCTGTTTCCATGTTTCACCATCTCATGAAGGATGTTTTCCTCCCTTATAATCTGAATTTTCACTGTTGCAGCTTCTTTATTCTTGTCATATCTCTACGCCCTTCCAAGAATAGACTCACTGTCTTCTCTGCACCTTCCCTTTGGGGAACTGGAAAACACAGTGAGGTCTGTAGGAGTTCAACCTGTGTTCCAGTCACCAGTATCCTCCACTGGACTTGCTCCAGTATGTCAAAGCCTTCTTGTTCTGGAGGCCTCACAAATCCTGCATGAAGATAAAGAATCGCTTCTCTGGACCTGCTGGCTGTGCTCTTGCTAACACAGCCCAGGATGGATGCACTTGGCCTTTGTTGCAAGGGCATATTGCTGGCTCAAATTCTACTTGCTGTCTGCCAAGACCCCCAAGTCCTATATTATTTTTCCTCGGTTTAATCTGTTTTATCTTTCTCACACACTATTGTTCAGTCCTTACTCTGTGCTTGCAGTTCCTTCACATGATTTCTTATTGAACACCTCAGTATCCCTGGTGCATCTTGATCATAACGTTTCTGGCAGCCTCTTCCCATAAATGAGTTTGAACTACACGTTGGAAACAGTGAAGGCCCATTTCCAAGACTTTTACTCTTGGAACTGGATATATTTCCTGGAGCAGCTACCTTAAATCTTTCAGTGTAACTCTGATAATTTAAAAATATTTTTCAGTTCCTGTCATTAGTATGTTCACAGTAAAAGAGGAAATTGTGTGTATGCTCGGGTGTGTGTAAGTGTGTATGGGAGAGTGTATTTAATCCTTTTCTTCTGTGCTGCCAGTACACAGTCATAAGTAGTGTATATAATACATATATGAAAGTGTTGCTGGAAATTGAGGCTGAATTATGAATAAGGCTTTTATTTTATATTCTTTCTTTATGTTTGTCCCTGCATGTGTGTGTAATGCTGCAAATTGCACACGCTGTAATTGTAGTTAAATCAAACGTTCTCCTTTTTTTTTTATTTTTTTTCAGTAGCCTTCACAATGAATAATGTATGTGTTTTTCCTGTATTTTAACAGTGTGTATGTTGGGAGATATGCCAGAGAATGGACACTCAGGAATCACTCTCAGCCTTAGCTTGACATGCTGATCATATGGTCCTTGGGGAAGGGAGACATGCTCCTGTGCTCCTGCGAGCTTTGCTGCCTGGTTCACTTGTAGGTGGCCTTAGGGGAAGGACCAGGAGGGCATCACCAGTTCGGTGCTCAAATCATAATAGTTTGCTCAGGGTGGCTGGAACTCATGTGCAAGTTCCTCGGTTTGTATCTACCATGGAGGGAAGCAAAAGAAAGCACTGAGGGGGCAAGTGGAGCAGAGAGGGTTAAGCATACTGAGTCAGGAGAAAACCAGGTGAGCAGAAAATAAGCAAGAGAAGTGGGAAGGGAAAGAAAATGCACAGAAACAGGATGAAGACTTTAACTCGCAACAAAATGCTTTGTTTTTAATTCAGAGAAATGTTGTCCGACTCATGAAGAAGTAGTTATACCAGAGCAACTCGTACAGTGATGAGTGACAGTTTAATTCACTTTCTGTGGTGGGGAATGTCTAGCAAATCCGGCTTGTGATAAGTTGCAGCATCGCCTAGTCACATCAACATGAAATGCTGAGAATAGTCTTAGGCTGAATATCAAATTATTGCAAAGTTATTGTTAGGTTGTGGTATGCCTGGGGGTGTTTCTGCCACAATGGCTGTGATCTGGTTGTAACAAAAGAAGAAGAAAAAATATATTTGGAAATGAGGAGGCAGTTGTGTCCAGGCTTCCTCCTGAAGGCTTCTGTTATGTGTGAGAAGTTGTTTGAAAAGGGGCTTGAATTCCAGGATGGGCTTTATGCTCTTCTGGGAGTGGGCTGCACGTAGGAGCTGCACACTTGTCTGTCTCACCCATCTTTGGATATTCCTAGCTCAGCTGTTCCCCTTAAAAGGCCTTTTAACTCGCTGAGTTTTTCTGAAGGATATAAGAAGTGTTTATGCATGTTGACTGTAGCCCTGTGTATCTTGACAATCCTGTGTGGTTGCAATTTTTGTATTCCAACTGAGGAAGTACTTAACCCCAGTTTTTTCTGGTTCAAACTGAATTAGTTTTCACCATATGCAGCACCTCTTAGGAAAGTGCGGGTGGGGGGCAAGAATTTGAAATGAAGAAGTTAAGAGCTCTTTCTGTGATGCAGTTATTTTAATAACCGTGGGTGTCTCTGCACAGCAGACTGATTGCTTTTTGGAGTATTTCTTAGGAGGAGAGAGAGAGAGTCAGGAAGGTGGGTAAACTCAAAGTGAGACCTCAAATGACCACGTGCATTTAGGAGTGTGAACAGAATCATTGCATTTTGCTTCTCATTTTTGTAGTTCTTAGGTGGGTGAAAGCAAAGATTTCAGTTTGTTGCGTTTCATCTTTTCCAGGACAAGGAGCAAGCTGAATGAAGTAGGAAGGTTAGTTGCAGAAGTCCGGGGTCACACTTTGTGTATGAATTTGTGATAAGCTTGGGATACAGCAGAGAAGCCAAGGAATAACCTCGCTTAGTCTTTGGTATATTTGTAGAATAATTCAGTTTGGGAAAGACCTTGGGAGGTCATCTCATCCAGCCCTCCACTCAAAGCAGACCAGCTGTAAAGGCAGAGCAGGTTGTTCAGAGCCATGTCTGTGTCCAGGCAAGTCCTTTAATTCCCCTGAGGACGGGGGCTCTATAGCTTTCTCGGGCAGCCATTCTGCTGGTTAAGCACCCACCTTATATCTTACCAGATTTTTTTCCTTGTTGCAGCTCACACCTGTTGCCTCTTTTGCTGCATGCCCTGGGAAGAGTCTGCATCACTGTGTGCTCCAGACCTTTATCCATCCACTAAATCATGACAAACTGGAGAGCTGTGTTTATATAAAGAGCTTGTCAAGCACCTGCACATTGGGCAGTGTTTTTTGTGTGTGTGTTTGATTGCCAGGGAGCAAGGATGGAGTGAGGCACAGGGGAGTGGTCATACTAACATCTCTTTAAGTGCCAACACAAAAATACCTATGTTCCTTTCTGCCTGTAGATAATACATGTCAGGTAGGCTGGGATTTACTCACAGAGCTGGATATGGTTGCTGTTCCTGTCTCTGCTACAGCCACCTTTTGGTTAGAAAAGACCTTTAAGACCATGAAGTCCAACTGTTAACCGAGCACTGAGAAGTCATCACTAAACCATGTCCCTCAGCACCTCATCTACATATTTTTTTAAATACCTCCAGGGATGGCAGCCTGTGCCAGTGCCTGAGAGCCCTTTCCGTGAAGAAATTTTTCCTAATATCCAATCTAAACCTCTCCTGATACAACTTTGGGCCATTTGCTCTTGTCCTATCACTTGTTTCTCGGAAAAAAGAGAACATGTGACCCCTGCCTCGCTACAATCTCCTTTTCAGGTAGTTGTGGAGAGCAGTAAGGCTTTCCCTCAGCCTCATTCTCCAGACTAAACACTCCCATTTCCCTCAGCCACTCCCCATCACACTTGTGCTCCAGACCCTTCACCAGATTTGTTGTCCTTCTTTGAACATGCTCCAGCAGCTCAGTGTCCTTCTTGTAGTGAGGGGCCCAAAACTGAACACAGTATTCAAGCTGCAGTCTCACCAGAGCTGAGTACAAGGGAACAATCACCTCCCTACTCCTGCTGGTCACACCATTTCTGATACAGGCCAGGATGCCATTGGCCTTCTTGGCCACCTGGGCACACTGCTGGCTCGTGTTCAGCCGGCTGTCAACCAACACCCCCAGGTCCTTTTCCACCAGGCAGCTTTCCAGCCAGTCTTCCCCAAGCCTGTAGCGCTGCATGCGCTGGTTGTGACCCAGGTGCAGGACTGGGCAGTGAACCTTGTTGAATCTCATACAGTTGACCTAAGCCCATCGATCTAGCCTGTCCAGATTCCTCTGCAGAGCCTTCCTACCCTTGGGCAGATCAACACTCCCACCCAACTTGGTGTTATCTGCAAACTTACTGACGGAGCACTCAATCCTCTTGTCCAGATCATCGATAAAGACATTAAACATGACCAGCCCCAGCACTGAGCCCTGGGGAGCACCACTTATGACCAGCTGCCAACTGCATTTAACTCCATTCACTCCTTGGGTGCAGCCAGCCAGCTTTTTACCCAGCAAAGCATATGCCCACCCAAGCCATGAGCAGCCAGTTTCTCTGGAAAATGCTGTGGAAAATGGTGTCAGACTTTAATAAAGTTTAGGTAGACAACATCCACAGCCTTTTCTTCATCTACTAAGTGGGTCACCTTGTCATAAAAGGAGATCAGATTAGTCAAGCAGGACCTGTCTTTCATAAACCCATGCTGACTGGGCCTGATACCCTGGTTGTCCTGTATGTGCCGTGTGATGCTAGTCAAGATGATCTGCTCCATAACCTTCCCTGACACCAAGGTCAGACTGACAGGCCCTAGATCCTCCTTACAGCCCACATTTGCTGTCCTCTAGTCCTCTGGGACCTCCGTGGTTAGCCAGGGCTGCTGATAAATGACAGCGACTTGGTCAGCACTTCTGCCAGCTCCCTCAGTACTCTTGGGTGGATCCCATCCAGCCCCATAGACTTGTGTGTCCAAGTAGTGTAGCAGGTTGCCAACCACTTCCCCTTGAATCCAAAGGGGCTTCATTCTGCTCCCTGTCCCTGCCTTCCAGCTCAGGGGGCTGGGTACCCGAAATACAACTGGTCTTACTATTAAAGACTGAGGCCAAGAAGGCCTTAAGAACCTCAGCCTTTTCCTCATCCTTTGTCATTGTGCTTCCCCCTACATCCAATAAAGGATGGAGATCCTCCTTAATTCTCTTTCAGTTGTTAATGTATTTATAGAAACATTTTTTATTGTCGTTTATGGTAGTAGCCAGATTAAATTCAAGTTGGGCTTTGGCCCTTCTAATTTTCTCCCTGCATAGTCTCATGACATCTTGATAGTCTTCCTGAGTCTTATTGAGAATGCTGTGAGTCCTACAGTAACCATTGAATGCTTTTAGTTCCCTGGGAGAAAACTGCTATAAAAAGGCAAAAAAAGAGTGTATGTTTATAGTATAAAGTACATGCTTGTCGTTATACAGGGTTACATTAACTCCATACTCTTTGTAGGTTGCTTTTAAACCAAAAAAGTATGCTTTTGTAATATGTTGTGTTACCATACAAATTAGATGCTTTTATCCAAATTGCTGGTTGGAAACATACACAGGGGTTGCTAGGATGGCCTCATTTTTCACATTCAAGATTTAGAAGTAGAAACAAAGCTTAGAAACTTGTGATTCTTTTAAAAATTAAGTCCTTTCATAGAAGCAGTTAAGTATTCTTTTTGTCAGCTTTAATAATAATGAGTTTTTGGTGCCAGGATGAGCGATAATTGCAAATGGCAAAAAGTCATCAGCACGTCGTTACTCAGATTGTGGATTTTATTAATCGCAAAAGAAATTATTCACCTAGAAAGGCTGTTTTATAAGTTTTCATTTACATGAAGACTTGCTGCCTAATTTATTTTGTTCATAAAAACCCCCCACAACCAAAAAAAACCCACAAACTTTGTCCTTTCCTTCAAAACCTTGATTATTTTGTCCTTCCCATCCATTCTGCTTACAATGTTATTTGTGCTTCTGCCTAGCAGTGGGACCAATCTTATGCTTGCCCCTTCTCTCTCACAAATATATCTGCTGCTTCTTGGATTTATTCCATGAGCTGAGTACTGTGCAACTCCCCTGCATGCATTTCCTCTGCAATTAAAAAGGATGTTTATCTTTTATGAATGACTTCTTAGGTAGAGGAGTTGTTTGGCTCTTTACCTGTTTCTCATCTCATGAGGTGTTGGGATTTGCAGATATAAATTAAATTTTCATCTGTTTTCTCCCACTTCTTTTATGTTGTTTTCAACATGAGTCTTGATTAAATAAAGAAATTGAGCACATCCTTCACTGTAGGAATACAATTATTCAGTGAGCCTGCCCTGTGAGCTTAAAACAGGGTATGTGCTGAAGTTTTCTCTTTAATGGGGGTGGTAGATGGTAAACTCTTCAGGGTACGGGTACAGCCTTTACATTTTCCTGCTAGAGAATTCATACAGAGAGCATTGCTACAGCATGAGTATTCAACAACTGCCTGCCCCTTATTCTGCACGAGATTGGGTGCATGTAAGTAATCCTGCTGACAGTAGGCACCCAAGCCTTTTCTCAGGATCGTGCTGTTCTGGACCACGCTGAACACCAATTACTCTCAGTAATGCAGCTGAATCTGCAGCTGCTGTTGCTAAAGTGGTGATGGGCTTTCATGCCCAACATGAGGAGCAAGGGCTCTGCTCCCAGCTGCGTGCCACCAGGTCACCATTTCAGCCTGCGGAAGCACGTTAGCTCCAAGGGGGAAATAAAGCTACTACGGATCATAGGAAAAGGAGTTTCAGACACGTGGGTAGGGAAATACTTTAATGCCCATTGTGACACAGCTCTCTTAAAACTTTGCCGGTGCCAAATTGAGCTCCTTCAGCTGGTATTTCCATCATTCAGGCCTTTTGAAGATCAGATTGTGGGCGATTTCGTGGCAAAACAGCTTCAAAAGCACAGGATTCCTGTGCTCTGCCATGCTCTGGGCTATGACTTGAAAATAGGATTTCACAATTCGTATTGCAGACCTCTGAGTCTATTTTCTAAACTAATATTTAAAGTATGCCCCACCAATTCCGGTCTCAAAGTTGGTTGTTGAAACTGTAATGTATTTCCACACAAAATTATTCAGGCTAAAGTGAAGATTGGTATGGCAGTGTAGCAGATTCTTCTGTTTCATGTATATTTGAAAGCTGAGAAAGCTTCTGCTGAAGTCAGACGACACAGGCTTGTCAAATTGTTCACGAACGAAAAGATTGCTCTTGGATGGAATTAATTTGCAGTATCTCATTTACCATCTTGAGTTTTGTCATGAATTTCCCCTACTCGGCAGTCTGAAATGCCAAGTGAAAAAGTGTTTCAGTGAGAGATAATATAATATATTAAGAAAATGTTATTGATCACAGTATGCTTTTACTGGAAGATGACTTTTTCTGACCGGAACACAAGGGACTTTGCCTTGTTATAGTAGCAAAATGTATTGTAATATGCAAACAGGATTATTGTTAAGGTCATGGCAACTTTGTTTTTACGTTCTGCTTCCTCTGGGAGCAAGCTTCTCCACAACTAATGCTGTCAGCTGGGCTAGAATAAGAACAATTTCAGTTTTTTGTGGTTTTTTTTTTTTTTTAAAGAAAGTTACAGCAAGTTTTTTGTTTTATGCAGGAAGGAAATAAATACTTTTTTCCACATCACCAAAAGTCAGAACTTGTAATTCAATAGGCATTACTGTAAGCATTTTATTATGATGATGGACTATACTGTGATAGTTCCTTGTCAAAAGCAATTAGCACATGTTTTCTCATTATTTATGTAATTTATGTATATGTTATAGACAGCAAATGTTGCACATCTTGTTTCAGAGTGGCTTGCACACATAAGGACTATGAGGCACTTAATTTTCCCACCTTATGTAGGAAAATTAGCCAAGTGAAAGAGTCCATGTTGTTCACAGACAGCTTATGTGGGTGTATGGATATCATTACTCTGCAAAGCATGACATAAATTTGTGGTGGGATGCCCAATGCAGGCAACTTGGAACAAGGACACTTTTAAACATGTTTGATTTAAAGAGGGCTCCCGCTGCATAAACAGTAGCTCAAAGCCATTAAGGTCCTGCTTGCAGTGAGATTGCTTTCTGCTGAAGGGCTCAAAATTTCCCCTCAGGAGTAAGCATGTCATTAAGATGATACTTCTTAAAGGTATTTCGAGCTATTTCTAATGAAACTCATCTAAAATGCATTCTGCAAAGCTTAACTCTTTATCAGATCTTCTCTCAATGTGATGTAGGTTATTGTATTACGAGCCATGTTAATTTAGACTGGAAACACAAGGTTAATGGTTGGACTCAATGATCTTAGAGGTCTTTTCCAACCAAGGCTGTTCTGTGATTCTGTGATCATTTGAAATACATCAGTGAGGGTTACACTGCAAATCCAAGAATATTGTATTTTCTATGTTTATTTTTCTTCTGTCCTGCTCCACTTCCAACACATCCCTCCAGTGGTTTTCTCTGTTTTTGTTGCAATAAATCTCCACTTCAGTGAATCCGAAGAGAGAAACCTGACTGCAAAAAAAAATTCATCTCTGGTACAGTAGTGGGTTACTAAGTTGCTCAAGGTTTCCACATGGCAAAATGATTTCTTCGCTTCAACCAGCCATTTCTGACACAGGCAAAGTCGTGGTGCTAAAATCATTGTCAGCTGTTGTTATATCCTGAAATTTAATTATATTTCTTTCCTGCTTTTTCTAGTTTAGTTCAGATGATGAGAATTTGTTGATGTATATCAGGAGAACAGATCTTAGTTGTGTGAAATACGTATTTCCCTGGTTCCCTTTTGCAGACTTTTCTTCTGTCACATTGATAGCCACGTGCAGGAGAGAGACCACTTGTGTTACTAAAGCAAGCAGTTACCATTAGGAATTGAAAGGTTTAGATTCTGACCTTTTAGGGAGTAAAAAACCAAAATAAACCCCCAGTCCCTCGATCTTGTTTTTTTTTCCTCTTTAGCCACAAGAATTAGTGTGGTTTATTTAGCACAATAAGCATGACTTGGAGTGCAAGTGTAGTGAAGGTTCCAGAGGAGTATTGTTAGACTTCCTGCAAGAATAAATCTGTTTGTACTTCTTAGGATGTTTAAAAATATACAAAAATCTCCCTATTTTCCTCCATTGCTTAAAGAGAAGGAGAGTTACCATCATTGCATCACTTCCCAGTCCCCGTGGGACTTTGGTTTGAGGCAACTTGGCTTGTAGGATCAACTCTGCTAGTGCAGATGTCTGCCCTGTGGGACTTGTGCTCCTAAAGATGCTTTATGTTGCTGCATGTTTTCCTACCACTTGGCAGGAAAATGATGCTCAGCCTTTGTAATTCTCTTCGTCTTCCCGGGATGTGCCAAATCTCACCCTGCTCACAAAGCATCTCTTGTGGCGACACGAGTCTCCAGTGCGCAGCGGTGGTTTGGGATGGTTGGTGATGTCTCCTCATTAGCTGTCTTCATTCAGTAAGAGTAGGTAGAGTTTCAACACGTGTTGTTTCAGAACAACTCTATTAACAGAGCTGTTCAGCATTTCCTCAACCTTTTGTGACTGGCTCACCAGAATGCTGTTTGAAATACCACAAGAATCAGCTAAATCTGGCCAGCCCTGTGGAGGAACTTTAGTACTTGGTTTGACGTGCATAAAAAGATGCGTTATTTAAACATAAATCCATTTAGTTTTCATGTTCCCTATCCTCACAAACTGATAGACAAGGGGAAGGGGAGAGAGAATAAAAAGAACCCCCTTGGGAGAATGGTTTGTGCTGCTTAAATCATAGCTAAGTTGTTTTATTTGGTTTTGAAATGGTTCTTGGTGGGCACTGTAAACACGGGGAAGGTATCTTTCACTTTTACTGCATCTTGTGCTGAGCGTGAAAATTCAGTGGTAAGCAAAAAAAGACAACAATCTATAAAATCCCTTTGTATGTTTATAGAAGAGCTTGATACAGTGATTCAAAAGGTGTCTCTTAATCTATGCGTCTTAATTGTAATGCAGTAAAGAACAGCATCTCCGCTTAGGAGCAGGTGAGTGAAGACATTTATGCTGAATGTTTATGGGGACACAAAGAGGTGATTCTTGAAGAGCACAAAAGGCTTTCTAATTTTTTTTTTCCCTGCCTATAGGAATTTTCTTAAAAATCCTGATGCACAGATGAGATCAATTGAAAGATGCGGAATCTCACATCTCTGACAGTGGTGGGGTTGTAGTGGGAAGTCGTAAGCCTGCTCGTGCGCTGCTTTACATCCCCGTGAAAGGCAACTCTGCACAGCCTGGATTTGAATAATAGAGTTGCCATTAACGTCCAACATAAAAAAGATGATTGGTTCTATGCTGGATTTATGGGAAGCCAGAAGTGGTGAAGTATACGGTACACGGGGGGATATTTATGCGGCTAATGCTTAAAACACAGCCGAATGTTCTGTGCGCTGGAGATGCTTTCAAATGGCAAAAACAAAGGTGCATATAGCAGTAAATCCAGTTATTCTGATAGCTGAATGGCTCGAGATCAGGATCTGACTGTGCAGTCTCTTCAACATGCAGAGCAAGTCTGGTAAGCCCCTGTTTAGTTACTGCCTGTTACAGGATTATCAGCTTTGAATCAAAGAAAATAATTTCAAATATGCTAGGATTTAGGGTATATTGTTTCATCTTCATCAGTTTCTAATGCAAGAATTGTTTTTTCCAATTTATGTGCAAATAGGCTTCCAAAATCTGTTGCTGTGAACTGAGATTTTGTCAGATTTTTTTTTTCTTCATCAAATTACTCCTGTTCTGCTAACTGTCAAATTGCACCTCCACTCAGCATTTTCTTGATTTATCTTGCCTGCAGTAGCTAACAGTAGCTCTCTGAGGTGTATCACTTGGCTGCTCTGCAAACAGGGTGCTCTTAAGATACTCAGCTGTGCATTTAGATTTTTTTGAAATGTTACAGCAATTATATTTGATTTTTAGAGGAAGAGTTCATTGTCGAGTCAAACTGGATGAATTTTTCAAAAATGTAGAGCACTTTTTCTCAGATGTTCATAAACTGAGCAGACATACTGCGTTCGTCTAGTACATACATTAGCTTTATGTTTTTAGTCTCCTTTTTCCATTTTAGTCTGATCTTTCTGCTAAATAATATATTCTTCTGCTCCATTTACACAAGTCCAGCTCTTCCCACATTTCTCCAGTGAAATGCTTTGCAGGGATGGAGATACTGGAGAGCCCTTGTTTGGGGGCTGGTTAGTAGCTCCCATCATCTAATGATGTTAGTGATGGTTTCTTCTGTCTGCTTCCTTTCTGAGGCAGAAAGGTGTTATCAGTTAAAGAGCATTTTCTGAGCTTGAGATGAATTTTGTCTGATGTAGAAAGCTTACCATTGCTAAGTCATATTCTACATTTGAAGCAATGTATTTCTCTCACTGCACTATTTGGGGGAAACAACTACAGGAAGAAAACCCCTAGTTGACTACTAAGCTTCTCCAAGCAAAGCATATGCTAGCCCATCTTAACTTGCTAAAGAACTTCTCGTTTTGATAGAAGTTGTTAAATATTAAGAAAACGTGGAAGCATACCTGTCTCGCTGTGCTGTGTAGGCTTGAACCAACAAGATCAACGCATCTAAATTATAGCAGCTTTATCTAGTGTGAATGAGATGCTACTTACATTTTCAGGTAAAAGAAATCAACAACTATTAATTTGGCGGACTTATTTATTTCTTACTGATGATATTTTCGGTGTATCTAATCAGAGCACTCATGAATAGAAATGAAACAATTTAAATAGAGGCAGTGTACATTGTATGATCTTGTTTTCTCAAACTGTTCCATAATGCAGTGAATAAATTTATCGGTTCTGCTGAAAAGACTTCTGCAGAAATCATACACAGCGCTTTCGCCTCTATTATTTAATACCACCATTGTATAACTCTTGGAAGATGGTTATTTCTGCTTCTGCTACAGGCATCTGGAAAAAAATGTTCATTTTGGGGGAACAGAACGGAAAAGTAGTCTTACAGAGTCTGAAAATCCAGACAGATGTGCCAGGAGCACTTAATGCTAGAAATTCATGCTAGAAAATGGTGAAATGGTCTTATTCCACACCAGTCCCCAGCCCCTTGAATAGCCAGGTCCAGATTTACAGAAGGAATGAGTGAAATAGGTTGGTCTGAATCAACCTTTGGAGGCTCAGGAGGAAATTCAGCTGAGCAGGGCAAATACTCATGCAATCACACGGTGGCACTTGAATTTTACTCTAAATCATTGGATAAATTTGGGACACTGTGGGAGAGAGGCAAGTTTTGGGTGGCCTCACTGCTTAAACAACTGTTGACTGTCCATCAGGCCTGTGGGGAAACTGATGGGTTTTGCAGAGGTCTGTGTTCTACTTGAGGTGTACTATGGAGTGTGCAGTTTGGGATGGTGGTGGCTGAGGGTGACAGTGATGGACTTTGCAGTTGTTGGTGTTGGAGAGTGCTGTCATAAGCGAGTTAGGAAATCTGACCACATGATGCTGTGGTATAAAATGTGGTTTTGGTGAAATTTTCCATCCAAAATTGAAATTTGCTTTTTAAAAGATAGGATTTATTTTGAGGTTTTTGGAAGCTGATTTTTTGTCTTTCTTTACACACTCCAGATTGACTATTTTCCATGAAGAACTTTACTTGTCCTTGATAACAAAGGACATAAACAGATCATATAAGTGACTCTAAACCAACTGGAAACAAACCAGGAAATTAAGATGTTGTCTTATTCTTCCTACTGAAGGGATGCAGATATTAGATGCCGTCATCGTTTCTGTTACAGTGCCTTTAAAAGCTGTGACTGCACTGTGTTCAGGCAGGAATTTGGTAACCAAAATCTCCTAACCCAAACCCACTCTACTAATTGATTTTAGATTGCAGTAGTTAATTTGTAGGTACCAGAACACAAATGCTCACTGCTCCTCACTAAAGCCCTCCTAGGACGCTCCAGCATAAGCCAGGGCATACATCTCACTTTTCTGCTCTTTTTAACTTGGGAATGGGTTGTGGACAGTTCCAGTGAAACTGGCTGCTGCATTTATGATCTATCCTTATTTTCTTTTATTTGTTTTCTTAGAGGAATTTAAATCCCAAACTGAATTCCAGCACTTACATGCTCTTAAAAACCTTACTGGCAACCATCACCTCTTAATCTTTTTTACATTTCTTGTGATTAGCAGTGCTTTCTAATCCTAACACCAGACCCAAGAGCAACTGTTAACTGCACTTCTTGTTTTACAGCTAAATCTAATCCTCCTAGCAGTCTGAGGCCAGCATTATATTTATCGCTCTGAAGTTACTGACTGCAAGATGTTGTGGCACTTATTGTTTGTGGCTTGGTTTTCTTTACTTTCCTCATCATGGACTGATGAATGCAGTGATTAATATAAGGTTATTTTTTAATATATGGTGATTTCCAGAAAAAGATGAAAAAATGGTGCATTTTCTCCTTCTCTATCTTTTAGTCTTTTTTTTTTTCCTTCTTCTTTCTTCTGTTCTGGGAGGAGTAATTTGCTTTCTACCTGAGTTTATGATTAGTAGCGAGATGTGTAGGTGGAATGTTTTTAGTGGCTTTTTTCTGCCCTCCCCTTCCCTCCCCCCACACCTATTAATATAGCTGTTAGTAAGCTAATGCTATTAGGTTATGCAGACTGTTCAGTGTACAAGGAAAGATAAGACAACCATCAAATCCTCACAGTGCCCCCAAACATCTTTCCTTTCTCCTGAGGGCTCTGTGTATGTTTGTCCACAAGGAAGCAACAGATTTTTATATCCAATCACTAAGCAATTTCTTTACCCCTTCTTTGCTCTTACATATTTACTGATGTGGGTTTTTTTTTCCCCACCTGGAAAGTTGTGTGGGTGTTTACAGTCTCTACAGGAAATGCTCTGAATTTGCATTAGGAAAGAGGGAAGGGGAACGCTGAAGAACAGCAAACTTGCTTCTGTTTTCTTGCTGCTTGACTTCTATTTTTTTCAATTTCCTCCCCAACGGAGGGGCTGAGAAGGCTTTAGCCATGAGTATAGAATCCTCCAAATAATGCTTAAATCCTAAAATCATTTTTAATGTGGATGAAAAAGTAGCAAAGCAGAGCCTCTCAGAATAAGAAATAGCACTTTTCTCTAATCACAGTAGGTTAGAGCTACCCGTGTCTTCTGCTGTTGGGATCTTTCCATGGGCTGTTTTTCTCAGCTGTGATTTTCTTTTCCCAACTAAAGAAAAGATGAGCGGTATTTATTATTGGCAGTGCAAGCTTGAGAAAGTCTTTTGGATTTTAAAGCAAGGTAGGAAGTTTATATATACATATGTGTGTGTGGGTGTGTATATATACGTGTATATTTGTGTGTTTATGTATGTAAAGAGCAATGGTCTTTGCTCTGTAAAGATTTCATGTCTGCAGATTTCGGTGTCTGAACTCTATTTTCTCCGTCGATGGACTAATAAAAGATGGTGCTTCTCCCTGTGCTCCTTGCCCTTTATCCTCAGACCATGTCAGCTCTGGCAAAAAGAAATGCTACTTTTGTGTTTAGAACAGGAACAAAAATGCAAAGCTGTTTGTAGTTCAAAGCAATCAAAACATAACTGTGTCCTTGCCCTTCTGACCTTATTAAATGTGTAGTTACTTTAACTGCTTTAATCCATTACTAGCAGGATTGTCTGGTGGTTGGAACTAAAAACTGGGCTGTTATCTTTGCTCGGAGCAAGCTGCTCTGCATCTCAGCTCAGGGGAGAACATGTCAATGCCTGGTCATTCAAGCTCTCTGCATGTTGTGTTTAACAGCCAGGAAATCTCAGGGAGCTGCATCACCCTCCACACATGTGTGTGTACCCATGCTACCCCTGCTTGCTTTGGCTGTTCCTGGTTTCCCAAGGTGATTTTGGGGCTCCTTGTGCCTCTTCTCACAATTCTCTCTCCTTTTACCTCTTCCTCTGTTTCGTTTTGTTTTTTCTTTCTTCTTTTTCCCATGTGCCAGAGTTCAGCCAAAGTCCCTGATGAGTCTGTACAAGCTTGTAAAATGTTTTAGCTGTGATAATTTAGACTTGACTTTCCAAAAGGAGAAGGGGGCCCTAATACATGATGAAATAGGGCTGCCACCCTTCAAAATTACTTGTCCGCTGCACAACTTTGAGGTCTTTCCTCCAGATAACTTTAAAACTTGGGGGGGGGGGGGTGGTGGTAAAAATCATATAAAGTGCACAAGTCAAAATTAGGCTTTGTAGTGAAATGCCTGCAGGGGGAAGCTGGGGCGTTGGCTGGGCTCTCCTCGGCAGGAGACACCACCCCTCCTGCTCTTCTGAGCCGCCAGCACTCATGGCTGTGGAAGGAGGGGATGAAGTCAGAGCTGATCTGGGAGCTGGCAATATTCATCCTGGGTCTAAAGTTACATCTTGGGATGCCTCACTGCAAGTGCAGGGCTCATGGTGCAGAAGGGAGAGGTGGGGAGGGGGGAGCCCTAAATTTCAGGGTCCTCATGCCTTTGCTGCCATCTTCAGTGGGAAAGTGGCTTAATGAAGATAGATTGTGAATTAGGAAACTATGATGATTAAAAATTGGGGTGAACAATACAAGAGAAGCATGCAGTGAATACACAGTGTGGGGAAAAAAAACGTAGTACCCTGCATAAAACAAAGAAGTCTGGGGTAACATTTTCAGACTTGCTGCAGTGTCACTGATGGTCATGGAGACTTTTGAGCTTGAGTCCTGCAGTTTTCCACTGCTTACCTCCTTTTCTCTGGCTGAATTTCCTAAAGAGAGAGATTTCCTGAGCCCTGTCTGTGTAACTGTTCCTTCTCTGTTCAGTGCTCTGGTTTCCTGCACAACATCATACCTACATACAGTATAGAAGAGTCACTCCAGTTTGTAAAGATAAAAAGAAAGACATATTTATCAGGCATTTCTCTATTTCAGCAAAGAGAGAATATCAGTTCCTGTGAAGTTGTCTGACTGAAAGTCATGCATGAGAGTTGATGAATGTGTAAAAGTTGGATCTTCTACCATCACTTAGGAAAGACATGGACCTGTTGGAGCGAGTACTGAGGAGGGACACGAAAATGATCAGAAGGCTGAGAGAGCTGGGGTTGTTCAGCCTGGAGAAGAGAAGGCTCTGGGGAGACCTGATTGCAGCCTTTCAGTACTTAGAAGGTGCCTCTAAGAAAGATGGGGACAAACTCTTTAGCAGGGCCTGTTGCGATAGGATAAGAGGTAACGGTTTTAAACTAAAAGAGGATAGATTCAGAGTAGATGTAAGGAAGACATTTTTTACAGTGAGGCTGATGAAACACTGGCACAGGTTTCCCAGAGAGGTGGTAGATGCCCCCTCCCTGGAACCATTCAAGGTCAGGTTGGGTGCAGCTTTGAACAACCTGGTCTAGTTGAAGATGTCCCTGCTCACTGCAGGGGAGTTGGACTAGATGACCTTTAAAGGTTCCTTCCAGTGCAAACTATTATATGATTCTGTGACCTTCTTGCTTTTAGCTCCAGTTTTGAGCTCCAACTGCAGAACGCACATGGTGGGAGGCAGACGATCCCATTACCCTGCTCCTCCTCCAGTATATCAGGTGAAAACTTTTTTGCCTGGTATGTATTGTAAAAATCAATATTCCAGTTGATGGGAAGGAAGGAGCAGTGTGCAGGTTGATACCCAGGGATCTGCAATCTGTTAGGTGTGAGATTGCTTTCTCTCTGCAATGGTTACAGTCTTGGTCTTACATACTGCCTACAGATTTTGAGTTTATGTACATAAGACATGCAGTTTTACATTTTATGATAAGTTTCAAAGGGACAGAATTGATCAAGGCTGCTATCATGAATAGTAGATGTTCACTCCCATAAAAATTGCTTGTGTAAGTAGTGTTCCAGAAAGTGATAGTTCTAATCCCATACACTGAATTTTATTCATTATTTTACCTTCTCACTGTGATTTCTTCAGTAGTTTTGAAGCTTGCAAACTGATAATCTTCAGGCTACTCTGTACCTTAGAAACCTCCTCACCTCCCTCAAAATAGCATAAGCAGTGACCAGTGAAGCTGAGAGGGAATAAGATCGTGATTAAAAACTTAATACAAATGTGTGGAAAACCAGAGAAGAATCTCAACTTCATAAGATACTAAGATTCAAGAATAAGAAATTTTAGCACTGATACGGCCCTGAATCTCAGCAGGGCAGCAGTAATTATAGACACGGCAATATTTATCTGCAAAATCTCTTTCCATATCAATTATACTCATTGATGCCAGCTCAGGTGTTTGACTGCAGGGCCAGGGTTCTTGTGACCATCAGCGCTGCGGGTGCTGTGAGTGGGACGGTGAATCGATATGCAAGGCATGTTTTTAACTACTTGAAACCCAGGAATGCTCTGTCCCTGACCACAACCTATTTCAAGGTCTGTCAACTTTGAGGATTCAGCGAGCTGGCACTGTCTCTTTTTGAACATGCCCATGAAAATAATTGTGAATGATTAATTTTAATTACTGCTGGCTGAGGGCAGATCCTTGGCTGTGGGAATGGGTTTTTATTACACCACGTCCAAGAGTTGTGTGAGCTGGGAAACTCTCAAACTTCTTGCAGCATGAAAGGTGTGCTCAGGAAAGAACATGTCTGCAGGAGGCTCTTCTCCTGTTGCCCGTAATCACTTAATGGTGGTGTAGCAGCTGCAGCAGCTGCGTGTGGTGTGCGTGTGTGCATCAGTGCAGAAAGCACTTGAAACAGGGAGGGGGGTGGTAGCTGGAGGTAGAGGCAACCAATGTCTGCTTCTGGTGCTCTATGGTCTCTCTTCTATTTGTTGTATCCTTCTAGATTGGCAATGAGCAGAGAGGATGAGTAAACTGCTCCAAAAGGACTGTATTTCTATTTTAGCCTTAAAATGCATTACTTCTACCTTATTTGGCCACAGTCGTGCAGTAGTATTTTAATGTCAGCATTTAGAGTAGTTGTCCTCCAAAATAATCATGTTAGACTTGCTCCATGTACCCCGTGCAAAACCTAATTCAGGGATAGTGGACTGTTATCTCTGTTTCAGAGATGGAACTGAGACAAAAGCGGATCTGAGGCTGCTTTACTGAAATCAGTTTGGCTACCTAACCTCCCATCATTGTGTGGCTGTTCGAGAAGCAATAGGTTTGAACCTCATCTCACCTGGAACATCTAGTTTCCTATTTACTGGAACAGCTTTCCTCTCAGGCATTAAACCAAAGCATCCTCATTCCAGTTTAGGAAAATCTATTTATTTTTAAGGTTAGAGAGTGCATCTAGATACTTAGATACCCAAGAGATGAGGAGGTCTGTCAGGTAAGCTCTTGGCCTCAGACTCTGAAGTCCACAGGTGAAATCATGTGCTTGACTTCATTCCTAGCTTTGCCACTTGGTCATATCATTTGGCCTTTTTTTCTTACATTTTTGCTTTGCTATTAAAAACTTCCATCTGTTGGGCTGAGAGACTGAATTTGTTTGTTTATTCCTTTTCTTTTTACGTTCTTGCACAGTACTAACAGAAGAACTTTTGGTTGGGAGTGTGTAGATCAGAATTGAAATTGCATGCAAAAATATCTTCCAGTCATTAAAAAAACCAAAAGGCTCCCTAATTTAGAAATGCCTGCTCATGGAAATATTTATTCTCAGCCAATGAAGTTCAGTTTAGTATTACTAGATTTGGAACTATAAGAGTGTGCAGATCAGCAGAGCTGATTTATGTCCCTATGGAGTTTTAAGGAATATTTCTAATCCAAGAGTGGTTTTCAGAAAGGTTTCCATAGAAGGCTTGCTGCTTCTGATTTGAGTGGAGCTCTGTAGACAGCTTAACTTCAAGTCCTGAGCTGTTTATATATTTCTTAAAATTGTTTCATTTTATTCTACTGAGATAGTTATACAGTCCTTATCAACTTGGTGTGGCATTGACCTTGCAGATGGAGGCAAGCACTACATTTCCCTAGGAAATTGTATGATGGTTTTGGGAGTGGAGCACAGACCACCCGAGCCTCAGACCAGTGTTTGGACCACAAATAATGCCTTCTTCATTGCCTAGAGGGATGACTAAGTTGTTCTTGTAGCATACAGTGATGGTAAATTTTCCTGCTTAAATTGATCATGGTCAGGTTCATAGCACCAAATTAATTGCCAAAAGTTGTCAGAATGGACAACAACTGAGTCTGGTACCAGCCTGTGGGAATGGTTGGAAGATGTCAGCTTTTTTGATGGTTAGCAAGGTAGGCTTGTTTTATCCTCTTGCTTTAGCTGTGTTTTCATTTAAGAGATAAGATACAACGATCATGGCAGTCTGCCATTGTATTGTCTATAGAGTTTCCTTTTGCCAGGATAATAATCATCTGGACCCTCTTTTAATTAAATTAGCTCAAACAATGAACCGTATGAAAACTGCATTGGGACTTTATTGCAGCTGATGCTTTCTTATGAGGAGACTCGTGCGGTGTTGTGTTTGGTTTGGAGACTGATGGGGAGAGGAATTGTTGGACTTGCAGAGGGGGAGGCGTTTCTTCATACTTCAGGTTTTTGGACCAAAGTCTTTAAATTGGCAATTTGAACAGGTGTAGGCTTTTTAGTAGGTTACCACTGTTTTTACAGTTTCTCAGAGGAAATAGAACTTGGAAAAAAGTGCTTTCATCTGGAGATTTTTCCTGGTTTTCTCTGCCTTTTTTAATTTTCTTTCTTTTCCTCCCTCCCCCATATACATAAAATGAATAAAAGTTGTTTGCTACTACCATAATTGCTCAGATCATACCTGGTCAGTGGGAAATCTGCTAATTACTGACTTCCTTTTGGTCAACTTTAATTTCTCTTAGCTCACGAGTGTTCTTTTTTCATAGATCAATACAATGTTTACTTCTTCCCTCCACTAGTAACTACTTATATATCCTCATGTTTAGTACAGCACCCTTGACTTATTTCATGCTTTTTTCCCGTCTTCCTTTTTCCTTTCTGTACAGTTAAAACAACGATCAGAATACATGCTTACAGAATACAAGATAAAATAGGGAACAAATTGCAGAAGGAAAAGTTACGCATGCTGCCAAAGTATGTTATTCCTTTTTGCCTTTCTTCAAGCTTTCCTGGTGTAATGTGACTTGTTGACTGGTCTATGGTTGTGCATACATCTTTTTTTCTAGTAAAGGAAGATGGAGTAAAAGTTAAGTAAACAGTCTCTTCTAAAATACACAGAAAAGGTATATTGTGATGTCATCAGCCACATTTGTAGAAGGGGAGTATTTGTTCCTGCACAGTTCAAGCACTGATGCTGGTGCCAGGAACCCCTTCTGAGTCATCAAGAAATTTGCAGGCAGAATTTACCAGTTATCTGCCTGCTGCTTTGTCAGGAGATGGTGGAGAAGGTGTGAAAGGATCTTCCCTCATAAGTGGACTATGCTGAAACAGCAGCTGCTGATTTATTTTTGTCCTTGTGCATTTTGTTATGTAAAACATAGACCAGAGAGGCAATATGATTTATCCTAGCTGAAGGACTTTGCAAAAGAGTGGATTCCGTTTATAGCTCTGAGTTGATAATAGCATCAGTTACTCACACTTCAGCCAGATAGCAAAAAAACAGTTTTATAATTTCAGTGCAGGGAGCAGCAGAATTCAGGGGATGGTTCTTAATCATGCTTGTGTATCCCCAGCAAGAATAGGAGTGTTTTCAAGAAAATATCAGCAGAGTGGTGGTTCCCATCTGAAAGTACCGCTCCTGTACATTCCCCGAGGTGACAACTTCTTCCCTGTCACTGTGACAGTGTCTCTTGGAGGTATGTAATGGTCTCCAGGAGATCGTTCATGGAAAGGAGAAAGTGCAAGGGAGCTACAGGATCCAGCTTAGCTGGAAACACCACACCTTCATCTTAGTGTGTGGCAGCACCCGGGTTCTGGAGTTGCATGAATATGGAGAGGACAGCTTGAGTGTGAAACGTGACATTTGGGGGTGGTGGCGAAGACTTCTTCAGGCTGCGGTGCCATTGCTCTCCTCCCAGGCCAAGCTGGGGAGTGTGTGTGGGTCATACCTGTAGTGTGTGAGGGTCACTCGCACAGCAGGTGCCCAGTGCTGAGTATCAAGAAGGGCAGCACTGCTGTGCTGGTGTCATGCTGGACCTCCACCTCACAAGATCTGCCAGCTGCCCTCTTTGTCTTCCTGAACTAACTCCAAAGTGGCTCTTGGGTTGACAAATAGTCATGTGTTTCTGCAGGAAACCTTGAGTGGCTCTCAGAAGATTATTATGAATTATTCTTTTTTTTTTTTTAGTGGCTATTTAGAATAAATGCCCTGCCCCCTGCTGCACACAGTGCAGCTATGTTCTTGCTTTTGTTCACAGGGTAATCGCTGGGATTTGTGTCTGCGTGTGCACACAGCAGTGTCTTCTGCTGCTTCCTGTAATGGCAACACTAACTGTAGTGAGAAGAAGCTGGAAGAAAACCCAACCAACAAGCCCCTAAAACTCACAAAAGAAATAGAGAATCCATATTATATTTTTAACAAATCTTGTGATTATTTTTTTTTAAGGGGCTGATTTCTGATTGCTTTTGTTGCCTTTCACTGCTTCGAATTACTCATCACTTTCCTGTTGTTGGAGCTTTTTGCAAACTGTTAGGTTCATCATATTAATAGGAAAATTATGCAGGTTTTATACAGTTTGCTTCCATCTCTTCTGCTGTTTTCTTTTAATTAATCTGCAACAGAGTCCAGCTACAACAGATAATTCACTGCTTGTCAGGTCAGGTGAAGGTAGTTTGGTGCAAAAGGCACTTCAACACCATGTGGAAAAGCTTCTCTGTTAATTGGATTGCAATACATGTGTTACTGCCCACTTTAACTCAACAGAATCATTTAAATCTGATTCCCTCGCTGTCATTTTGCACTTAGAATTTGTGACATTCAACCTTTTTTTGCAAGAAATAAATATTATTTAATTATCACGGCCTCACAGAACCACTGAAGTTGGAAGGCACCTCATCCAGTCTGACCTGAGGCTGCCCTCAGTCTCCGTGTGACCTGATGCTTGGATCATAGAGTCTGAAAAATCCAGAATTTAGTGATCTTAGTGGGAAAATACTACTTGAGGTTAAAAAAGACAATGCACCTTAGTTATTTAGCGTGTTTAAATTCTGTTTTTTGTGAGTGTATCCTCCTGCTGAGCTTAATGGAAATGTGTGTGTACTCCTCTGACCCAGGACATCATTTAGTGACTGTTTCTGCACTGGTAAATGTAGAGTATCTTGATTTTAATAGAACTATTTATTTTGCCTTTTTTTTTTTGGCCTTTTTTTTTTTTGGTTTCTCATCACCAATCCCTGTTTCTACCCTGAAGAGAATTACATTTCCTACCTGTGAGCTCTGCTGCTACAGCAGGTTGGAAGACAGGATGCTAAAGGCATTTGTTGGTACTTACTGAGAATGTCTATGTTGCAGTCACAGAAGTAATTGCAATGTCAGGAAAATATACCCAGTCTAGCTTGGTATATAAAAATATACCCAACCAGGCTGTTCACAAGCTGATAGTACTCTAGCCATAGTCTGATGGTACACAGCTAGTGTACCCTGCTGCTGCTTGAGCTAATTTGTGGTGCTTATGTTCACCTTGCAACCATATGACCACGTCCCTTACTCCTGCATGATACACTTGTAGGTGGGCTGTTTTGTTTATTCTTTTTCCTAAGAAAAAGCCCTTTTTCCTTAATATTTTGCACTTCAAAAGCCCTTCCCTCTGAAGACCTTATTTTTTGATCAGACAGGAGCAAGGTTAAGCAGCAGCCTGGTTCACAGGGGAGCGCAGGCGCTTCTGGCATGGATCTCATCACCTCCCTGCTGCAAGGGTCCTTACACAGAAAATGGCTTTCAAGAGAGTCCTGTCCTGTATTTTAACTTAACCTTGCTTAAGTCAAAAGTACTTGTGCACATGGGGGAATGCAGAGCCACTTTTTTGAATCATAACTGCAGTAACACAGTATTGTCATGCGAGGAAATCAGAAAAATAGATAATTGGGTTGGAATTAACCAGGAATTTAACTCCATGGGGATGCTGACTTACGTGGTAGGTGGTATTTGGTTTTATATTTTCAGTGCAAGAATGTGCTTGTAGCAGCCTGATAACCCTGTGCTCGAGAAGTAGTTTCTGTATTGTCTTACGAAGGAAACAGGGATGCAAAATGCCACAAGAACCAGCTTTTGTCACTGGTAAGCAGTTCATGTTTCCTAAAAACTGCCTAGTCTGCAGGATTTGACAACCTCGCAGAACGTGACAGCGTTGGGGCAAACCGGGCTCTCTTTATGCAGTGCTCTTTGCATGCCAGCTGTGAGGACTCCTAGCCGCTGTTCTAATTAACATTACTCTTGTATGCAGACGTACAGCGCAAATTCTTTTTGTCTTCTGTAGAAATCCCAGCTCCTGTGTGGTGAATTGTTTTGACAGTTGGCTTTCCATTAGCAGTGGGGAGAATAGCAGAGAGCTTCCGTCTAGACCTACTTGCAGAACTATTATGGTGAAAAGAATAATCTTATAGGAGAAGTTCCTATTTCCAGGACCTATTTGTACATTCTGACTCCTCTCCGTATAATAGGATTACACATTTCTTATCGCAGCTGCAAACTGGATGTGTGCCAGCCATAAACTCTGCACAGTGTAACAATATGATTGTAGGCAATCTGTGGGTTTTTTTTTCCCCGTCTTCTCTCCTTTTTCTCTCCATTCCTTCTTATTCTGGGTTAAGGGGGAAAAAAAGTCATGTCAGACAGTGTAGGATGAATCATAGAGCGTCACTTAAAACATTACTGTAGCCTGGTATATAGAAGGAAAATCACTTGACCAATGGAAACTAATTACAGACAAGAAGCGTGCCTTAGGAGAAAAAGATATTGATGTTTGAAGTGTTTCCCTTAATGCACACAGTCGGATCTGGGGGGAGAATTAAGATTCTGTTGCTTTGAGGAAATCTTCATCTATTCATACGGTAAATGTGGGAGTGACACCTATAGTTGAATGATTGTGGACAGGCACTCATTGCATTGCATTACTGTTTTACTTAACACGTGAGGTTGATTTACACAGTACTCTGGCAGTAATTCAGTCAGCTCTGCAGTGTACCAGGCTGCAATATATGGAACAGATAGATGAAATAATTTTGGCCTGAGGTAGCCTAAAGCTAAATAAATGCTGGAGGGGGAAATCTAAGCATGTGGTGACTACCTTTTAAATAGGTTTAAAAAAGCAAAATAGAGGGAGAAAAGAGAAGCCCGCCCTCTTTATAAAAAAAAAAAAAGAAAAAAAAATCATAATATACATAATCAGAAGTGGAAGTCTTCTGTGGTTCCTACCATTAAATGTTACTGTAGCCATCTGCAGAGAAATGTGCATTCCTGGAGTCTGGCCAGACTTCAGCATAGCCTTGCGAGGAGAAGACGACCCAGATTGCCCTTCCTCAGCATCCGTACCAAGCACATTCACTTACAGCTATTTTGGGATTTTTAAACTTTGGTCTGGGAAAGTGCAGTACGTCTGCTGGGATGAGCCACAGCAGCTGTTTGGAAGGTTCAGCCTCTGTTGAAGATGGGCTGAACTATGAATGAATGTGGCAGCATTAAATGGAGTTTGGGATCTGCTCTGTATCTCGAGGCTGCAAAAATGAAAATACCTGTCACTGCTAGCCTCTATTTCTGAAATATGATCGTGGAGGAGGTGAGATGGTCGTCTTTCTTTTGCTGTTTGGACTAGCTTGCAAATTTTGGGCAGAAGAATGGTTTTAAATAGTTTTGTTCCTCAGCCCCAATTTTGGTAGGACAAAGCTTTGCAGACGATTGTTGGCTTACGTCAGGTATGAGGTCTTGTGTTTGTCCTGGATTCCTTTGTCAGTGCATCTTTCCCTCCTTAAAACAAACATGAACTTAAGAAATGTGTGTGTAGGGCTGCAGACATGGGCTGTACTGGCATGGTGCAAACCCAAAGACAGACTTGGCTGGGGGAGGTGCAGTGCTTCGTCCTGCCCTGCTCATGCAAGTCAGGGTAGAAGTGGTTTGTGCGAAAGAAGCACATTTGATTTCTTGCTGAAGAAAGCCTGCTTACTGAGTGGGTAGAAAAGCAGTATTTTTAACTGAATTTTGCTGGCCATTTGCAGGAGGATCAAGAAGTTTAATGTGGGCAGAAATTCCATACTAAATGCATCATTCGGGAAGGGACTAAGTTCAAGCTGGATGGGAAAAACTGATGTCAAAGCAATGGCCACTAAAGGCACCAAGCCCTTCTCAAGCAACCGTAGGTGGCATCTTGGCTGGGATGTTCACCACCATGTTCTTGGCCCACAGACTTTTATTAACTCAGCTACAGAAGAAACTTGTCAAATGGTGTATTAGTCATGGTTTTGAGGAGATGTTTTTGAAAGAGTGAAGAGGAAAGCTAACACAGCATAAACCAGTTCCCTTTGGGAGAAGTTTTTAAGACTTCCAAGTCCCTTTCTCCCACCCTGAACTTTAACTATATTGTGCCTTTTTGAGCTGTTTGAAGTAATTCTGTAGGTTGTTGAAATTCCAGTCACACATACATAAGGCTTCTCTAAACTTTTAATGTGCAAGGCTCCAATTACATGTGCTGTTGGATTCTGCACACTAAATATGGTTATTTCAGTAATTGATTCTAAAGGTATAGGTGTGAGGTGGTTTGATATATTTAGTCTGTAAGTTGTATGTAGAAATTGGCAAAAGTCATCTGCATTTATTTCAGTATTCAAATAGTTTCATTCATTTATTTTTAAAGCATGGGAAAATGAGTGTTTAAAAAAACCCCACCACCAACAGAAGAGAGTTAGCACAAAACTATATTGGGAATTTAATGTACAAGTTAGGAAATTAAAAGTTCCTGCAATAAATGCGACTCTGTCATATTACAGGTGTACTGCGACATAAATTTCCCAGCCTCTACAACAACATTGAATTCTGAATATGTGCAAGATGGTTGATGTAGAATGGTTATGAGAATTACAGCCTTGTTTTTCCTAACTGGTTCATTTAAATTCTCAACCGTAATGTTCTGTTAACCTTCCATTTTCTTGCTAATCTGCTTTAGGAAAATAAACAAAGTACAAACCTTAAGTATCTTGCAACTCTAAGTGATGTATACCTGGAGGAGAGAGATAACGTTAGATTGCAGCAAACTTCTTTGTGGCTTCATCAGTGTCAAATCTTTGGCCATGGATGTTAATGTTAAAACATTCCCTGTTTTCATGGAAATTATCAATGAATCTGTTGGATCTGATCTCCCTGAGACTGGGAAGATGAGACAGAAAACATTTACTCATTTGGAGAGTTTATAAAGCATTTTTCTGTGTCCCACATGGATGAGCTCAGCCTTTGGGGATGCCAGGAGCGAGGAGAAGGGCAGGAGAGCCCAGCTGCATGGAGCAAGGTGAATCTATTGCATCTCTCTAGAGGTAGGATCCATGGAGACAACTACCCTGTCCCACCCAGCCTTGAAGATGATGACTAAGTCTGCATCTTCGTTGCAGATAGAGTCCCATCATGTTAACTGAACACATGCAGGGGTCACTATTCTGATACAATACTAACACAGCAGTGTTGTGCGGCATTCTCACGGTGCAGTATTCGCTCCATGCGGGACCTTAACACTTCTGAGGGCTCCTTCTCTGGTTCCCAGAGCTACAGTAAATTACACTCCTCTGCATACTGCTGCAGGAAATTTAGTCCATCTTTTCTAGGCTTTTCTGTAATTAACATTTACTTCAGTGTATTGTACAATTTCCGTCTTGCATAAGAAGCCGGGACACAGAACTGATGAGGTTTGGAGTCACTTCTGAACATGGGTCACCTTTTATGTGGCATCAACCTGTATGTGGTGCTGGGATTGCTGAGAGCCAAGAAAAAGTTTCAAAAGTAACCTCTACAAACTAGTAGAGACCACTGGGAGTTGAAAAACTGATTTTGCAAAATAAATCTGTTACACTTCATATGCAATGCCATCCTAGTCTCTTTACGAAATCTCTTGTGGTTAAACACTTCTGTTATGTCCTCACCACCTGCTGGAAATCCAACTCAAAAACAAGAATAACCAAATCTTAAGTTGTAGCAGCTGAACCTGTTTCAAATAAATCGCAAAAGCTATTGTTTGCGGTAAGTGTTATCTGATTGCTGGCAGAACCTGTGTTTATTGCTTTTGTGTATTACAGTCGCTCGTAATTTGGACAACTAAACATTGTATTCCTTTTTCCATTGTACAGAGGGATTTGTAAGTAGACAGACGCGGGACTGGAAAGCGTATAAAGCGTCAAATAAAATTGCTTGGTTTTAATCTGAAGTAGCATCACATTGAATTTTCCACTTTTTTTTTTACATATCTTGGAACAAATATTTTTATCGTTCTTTGAGTAACATTGGAGGACATTTAGGGACTATCATGAATGTACTCTGTACAGACTGTTTTCATGTACTTGATGTTTTGAAATGTTTGCACTGAAAGTCAGATGCTGGGTGGTTATTATACTGGTGGTCGTGAAGGAAAGCTATAAAGTGCAGTCTGACAAGTGCCAATGACTATCTAGAGTGAATCTTTCATTTCAGAACAGTAATTGAGTCTTTTTCCCCCTCTGATTAAAGAAGGAAAAACAACAACAAACGAGCCAAGTGCAAATGGATCTTACAGTTCTTTTTTTTCTGTGGTCTCTCAGTCCTCTTTAGAGCTCATTCCATTTTTTTTTTTTTCCTCAGATAAGGATTGAAGAACAGAAAACCCAAATTATGTACAAAATCCCAAGTTGCAGCTGTAAAGTCGCAGCTCAGATATATTCCTCTGTATATTTTTGGGTGCTCTTGGCTTTGTGTCTTTATTATTTATTTATGGTTTATAATACACTAACTTTTTCTCTGGGGATAGAAGAATATGCATATATTATTCACAGCTTTTGATTTTGTCAAATAATGTCACACTTCGTGCTTTCAGAGCGCTCGACAACCCAATCCTTCCAGCAGTCCCAAGAGTCAAGAACAGGCAAGTGTCATCACCACACACAGGCTTTGATTTGATACTAAGTGAGCCTCGCTGCTGCCCCCTTCTGATTTTGTGTACTGGTGGTGCTGGCCGTGACATTTCTGCTGGCTGCATCAGTCACCCATATTCGTACCATCTAGACCCAGTGAAGTGAAGCCCTGAGAATTTGCCATGTTGACTCAAAGAGAGCTGCCTGCTCTTGGCCAGGAGAAATGGTTTTAGTTATTGGTGATGCCTGTGTGTTGCAATACCTGTAATACGAGGAATGAGTTTACTCACCAAAAGAGAGGTTTGATCTGTGATTTCCATCTGTTAAAGCTGTCTCTGTACTGAGAAGGTCAGGATGTGTGTTTGACTAGGTAGGAACTAACCTTGGTGCAGGTGCATGCCGGGCAGTCATGAGGGCAACACCTTTACCCTCTTCTAAAGCAGGGGAGGGAAGGGGAGGATCAGTTTTGAAAAGACCATTTTTGGAACACACTGAAAGCACTTCTCTGCTTTTGAATATAAGCACCAGAAGGTAGGCCCTGTGAAAGAAAGTTTTCCTCCTCAGATTTTCATGACCCAAATTCCTTTTAACCCAGAATACTTCATGCTATAAGCTTTAGACTGCTGTGATTGCTTGTCTTAAAAAGATATATTTGTATGGAATTTCATCTGAGTGTTCACTGTCATGTAGAATGTGTATGTAGGAGCGTATTTGACACAACTTGAATGCCAGATCTGTGAAATCTGTTTTTCCGATCTTTATTCCTCAGACCCACACAAGCCTTGCAGTAACACAAATTATGTTGAATAAATGGAATCATGGTGTTGGGTCAAAAAAACCCAAAAAAACCAAAAAAAAAACAACAACAAAAAACCAGGATATTCAAGAGCAAAAGAACATGTTGGATTTGACTCTTACCAAGGACAACTAGTCTACTTACATCTTTTGAAATTGCAGCTCCTTCTCTTCCAGCTAAAGCTAATGGTCTGGGATGGATGCGTGGCACAATGATGTTATCTGCTCAACTGGAGGGAATTCACAGATGCTTATGCATCTTGTCATGCCATAAAAATGAAGTGGTACTTGGTGGATAGGATTTTAAAAAAGACAGACTTCTCAGGCATATGACAGTTCTGTCATGAAATGTAAGATCACAAGGATCATGTACATTCGGTTTTCTGCAAGGGCAGGCAGCAGCTGTCTTACATGTGCAGTCCAGAGGTGCCCAGACACGTCCCTTGCTCCATATCATGAGCTACTATATGCATCCCAGTACTCTGGAAGAGCATGAAGACTAAAAGCCAAAGTAGAGCAGGCTGTTGGGAAAGAGGAGGAGCCATCATAGGCATTGCCTTAGGGCTCTTGTACTAGCCAGGAGCTGACCAGAGGTCCCATGGTAGAGCTGGGGCTGGACCTGCTGTATGCTGCTTTATTATTTGTCCTCTAGAGAAATGAAGAGCAGGTTGCTACCTCAGCTCTTCTTTATTTTCAGTATTAAGGATGGGTTTTTCCTTCACTTTTCAGTTTAAATTAGAATTCTTGCATGATTTTGGTCTCCTTTCTCCTTTGAAAGGCTAGATTAGAAAAAGTAATTTTAAAACTTGTTGTCTCGGCTAAAAAATCTCTTCCACTGTTTGTTTGCTATGGGTCTTTTGCATCTGTGTTTCTCCCTCTGATCTGTGTACCTGACCTGCAAGGGTAGAATTCAGGCATGGTTTTGAGTGTCTCACCATGATGGCGTGGTCACCACTGACAGCTCTCTGTGTCAATGTTAAGTTTTGGGGCTGAGTGACCACTAAATGCATGACAGATGCTCTTTATTAACCCCTCTTCCTTCCTGGACAGGGGAAGGGAAAGAAAAAAAAAAAAAGGCAGAGAGACTTATGGGTTGAAAAAAAAACTAAAACAGCTTTAATGTAACAATTAAAATGAAAGTTAATAGTAATAATGAGAGGAAAAATAATGAAATATATTAAAAAACAGTGTTGAGCTCCACCTGCCCAATCTAACACTCCCCCAGATGACACTCATGTCACCACGGGTGCTGCAGAGCAGCACTGGGAGGATCCCAGGCTGGGCTCCTGGATGCAGCAGCAACAGACAGGAACTGGATTCAGGAATGTGTGGATCCAGACCAGAGACAGAAGCATGGACAGAGTCCTCCCAGGATGCTGGCCATGGAAGAAGAGAACTTGCCCCCCGTGATCCCTCAGCTTTATACTGAGCTTGACGTGTATGGGATGGAATACTGTATTGTTCAGTTTGGGTCACCTGTCCTGTCCGCTCCTCCCCACAGGTGCAACCCCTTTGCACCCTGACACTAAGGGGGTCCCGAGCAGCACAGAAGGAATTCAGCAGCGACCTTGGTTTCTGCAAGATTAAGTGTAAGCAAGAGCTTTTCTGTGTACTGAGAGCTCAGTACTAACTATAAACTTTGAGCGTTATCACTTCTAGGAGCTGACACTGAAAAACATGTTGTTACCTTCAGAAAGTGCTGTCTGAGAAGCGACTTAATTGTAAAGTGGAATCACTGAAAGGAAAAATTGGTTCTGTTTTAGTCAAACCAGGACAGTCAACCTGCAGCAGTAGTTTCTCATGCTGTAGATGAGGAGTAAATATCTGAAATGCAAATACAGTTGTAAAGCCTGGTGAAAGAGGCATTAATTTCCTCTCTCTGAAAATGCATCATCCTTCCCACTTCAAAGATAAGGGAATGTGTCCATGGAAAACAAACCCATCTATTTAATGCTGTTTCTGTTGGGAGCATTGGTTTGGAAATGTTGGCTGTTTGTGACGTATGTTGAAACCAAAGGACTTCTTATAGAAACACTACTGTCAGTAACTGCAGGAAGCCTTTCTGTGTTGCTCAGACTGGGTGATGTCTCTCCATTGAGACTGCTCTCCAGCCAGCAGTTGGGGGCTGGTCAGCAGTCACTGAAGGCCACAGATTTAATATCTAAACACCAGTAAAAATGTACAGAAACGGTCCTGGAATCCTAGGTATGGCCTGTTTGACTGCACTTTGACTAGGACTGTTCCTTCCAACTATTTGTTACATCTATATCTTACTGCCACAATGACTTGTCTTGAATACAGCAACAAAAAAAGGTTCATGAAATATGTGACCACTATGTATGTAAAAGATACGTATTTACTATTCTAGAAAAAAAAATCTATTATCCTTTTACTGCTGGGAGAGCTGAAGTTTAGAATAGCTGGACATGTAGAAGTTACTGCTGAACTGGCAACCGGTTTATGTGGCATCCCAGACTCTTCTTGCCCAACACTCAGAGAGATTTAGGCTTCATGGAATGAGATGCAGACATCCAGTGCACACAGTATGCAGCTGCCTTCCACTGGCTGACAGAAAATTATAGCATTAAATATAGCATTAAATCCACTTTTCCCAACATCTCAAAGCTTCAGGCATTCGCAACTATCTACCTAACTCTTTAGGACTTCCTCCTGTAGGCAGGTTCTCCACTCCTCTGACCATGATGGCACATGATGTTCTGTTTCCTTATTGTGAAAAAAATAGTCCCAACAGTTGAAGCACAGAAGCTGACAGATAGTTTGGTGGGTAAGAGCAGGCAGTTCATTGATATAGAGGTATGGAGGTAAAACTTGGAGACAGGTTTGGAGTTTGGGAGTTCAGAAAAGGTTAGTTAAGTGCTGCCTGTCTGGGCTGCATTAGTATTGCAGCTGTAGGCATGAGAGGCTCTTATTAATTGTTTGAGGCACTAGAGAAACAGAGGCAGGTCAAGGAGAACTCGTGGAAAAGGTGCCTGTGCTGATGTTTCAAAGCACATGGAGAGAAGCTGTGCATGTGGCAGAGCTCCCTGGGGTTCAGGCCAGGCCAGGAGTTTCCCCGAGCCCCAGCAGCCCTCCTGGCTACACCCCGCACCGCGCTCCCAGGGCACCTGAGCAGCCCTTTGGATGTTTTTCATGATCTGTAGCAATGTTTTCCCTAGGCCCATATGTTTTCCCTTTTGTATAGGGCTCTGCTTCCTTGCCTGAGGAACAGTTGCAGACGTCTATTTCCCTCCTCTTTTCTGAGCCCTTTTCTAAGCTTCCTTCCCTCTGCAAGTCTTTGATATATTCCCTTCCCTTCCTGATCTGAAGACTGGTAAGCACAGCAGGTGAGGAGTGTTCGTGCTGCATCTGCTGCTAATTGGGCTCCCAGGCTCATTCCGATAGCGCTGGCAAGTGATGTACTGAGTTAATCAGGAGCCGGGGTTTGTGGGAGAGCATTCATATTATGTAGGGTAAGCAGAGATTTGCATGTCAGCTTTAAAGATTGGAGCTTACAGAAATGAGACTGGCTGCTGCTTTCTGTGGCCCCCATTTACCTGGGGTGTCTTGACACCTTTGTTCTATTTATCCTCGCAGCAGCCCGGGAGCATGAGTGGTGCTGCCATCCCTGGGTAGGAGATAATGTCTGGGAGTGCGGGGTTTAGGGATGAGTTTAAACAGTACATTGCGTTCAGTGGTGGTGCTGGCTTAAGCAAATTCCTGGCTGTTTCTTCCTCCAAGCAACAGCAGGTGAAGTGCTGACATATGTTTCTTTCTGCTGGCCCTGCTGGGAGGGCAGCCATCCCTGCAGAGGGGGCTGGAGAGGCAGCCAGGGGCAGGGGAGCCACATCCATCTCAAACAGCAGCGGCTAACGCTGTCTGAGCTCATGTTGCACCACTGAGGAGGTTCTTCCACCTGACTTGGACAGCGTGTTGGCTTTGCAGCCTTCCTCCTGGTTGCTTATTCCTGCCCCTGTGCCACCACAGGCTTCCCCAGCCTCCCCTCTTCTGTAGTTTTGCTGCTGTAGCTGATTGATGGTGGATCCTTTAAGCTGTCCAACGCAACATTACCTTCCCCCCTCCAAAATACAACACAAAACTTGCTTTTAGCATCTCCCTGTTTACAGGGTAGTGCTTGTGGGCTCTCAGGGCAGTGCAAGTGTGGAGGTACCAATTGGCAGGCAGGGGGAAGGCAAGAACTTCTTAGACAGACTTTGCTTTTGAAGCCAAGGTATCCACTAACTACAGCTTCAGTGTTTTTGCCTAAGGTCATGGAAGAACGCTTGACAGAGCAAAGAACTGAAGTGGGTCTCCCCAGATCCAGGTTACCACTCTAACCCCAGGACTGTTTTTCTTCCAGCACTTGAAAATAGTCTGAACCTCCCATGAGGTACTTTGTGAGAGCTTTTTAGGCAAAGATTTTCCTCTAAAAAAGCACGGCTGTTTGCTTTGTAAGGGGAAGCTCTTGTTCCTGTTTCCTTTCTGATGTGTCTCTTCTGTTCTTGGCTTGCTGACTTGATGATATCACTCCCCATGCATTGGGCAAAAGCTGTTTTCCCTCTATTCAAAGAGCCAGGAGAAGCAGCTGCTGCGCTGACTCTAATCTTCAGTTCTTCCTGCACTCCCATGGCACGCCAGTGAGAGCTCGGACCAAGGAGGTGCGTGGAGAACACAGACGAAAAAGTGAATTTACTGTGTCATCCTTGAGTCTCACAAGCCAAGAAGTGGTTTGCTGATGTTTGTTCAGCAAGGATCCAGAGTTTGTGCACAGCGTGTCAGGGGAATTGCTGATAAATGGATGTGGAGCACTCCCAGGCTGTTTGTCAAAACCACCTGCATCAGAGAAGGTGGAAATCCTCAGCACCTCGTGACTTCCCTGCGACACAGTGTGGGAAATGAGTTCCTAGTACATTCCACTTCCTGACATAGGATGCCCGTATTGTAGGTATGGGTACGACAGCATCTTTTTGGTTGCCTGCAAGCAGTGGAAAAAACATATGAGCAGTTCATTTCCCTTCCTTGCCTTCCTTACAGGCAGCTTCCTTTGGTCAGGTACTCTGCCCTCCCCTTAGAATCAGAATAATTTGGGTTGGAAGCGACCTTAAAGATCATCTAGTTCAACCCCCCTGCCATGGGCAGGGACATCTTCAACTAGACCAGGTTGCTCAGAGCCCCATCCAAGCCCCTGACCTTGACTGTTTCCAGGGAGGGGGCATCTACCACCTCCCTGGAAAACCTGTGCCAGTGTTTCACTACCCTCATTGTAAAAAATGTCTTCCTTATATGTAGTCTAAATCTGCCCTCTTTTAGTTTAAAACCATACCCCTTGTCCTATCGCAACAGGCCTTGCTAAAAAGTTTGTCCCCATCTTTCTTATAGGCCCCCTGTTAAGTACTGAAAGGCTGCAATAAGGTCTCCCTCTTTCTCTTCTCCAGGCTGAACAACCCCAACTCTCTCAGCCTGTCCTCACAGGAGAGGTGTTCCAACCCTCTGGTTATTTTTGTGTCCCTCCTTCTTCCAGAGGACCATCATCCATTTGGGTATTTGGTGCTTAACTCCACTGAGTTTATGTGAGTGGAAGCACTTAAACTTGCTCCTCTTTTTTCATATCCTTTTCCAACGATGATATCTCATTCTTTTTAAAAATAGAGTAATTGCTTCTGCACTATCCACAGCTCAGTCGTGCAGGTGCCTGGGTAAATTATCCCATGCATGCATCTAGTACTCACTCTGGCAGTCTTCCGTAATTGACAATTAATTTGTGAATCTTTTTCCATGCTGTTCTTTCACCTTGAGCGCTGGGCGTACTGGATCTCTGCCACCTCATATTTCTTGGATAAAGTCACTGTGGCTTCTTGTCTTACAATGTCTGACTCCGAGCCAGTGCAACTTCTTGAAAAAAAAAACCCTGCAAAATGCAGTGTGCGTTGGAAGAGTCGTTTAAAAAGGCGGAATAGCTGCTGGAGAACAGTCTCTGTAAAACAAAGAGAACGTAAAAAATCTTCATCTCTCCAGAGAAATTTCAAGGGAAAGTATTTACCAAATAACACAATTAGTCAATGCCTTTGTCACAACTGTTGCATTCTTCATTCTTTTGTTGTGCGAAGAGGGGATGATATAAATCATTTTCTGGGATGCCTTGCATCCATCCCATTCAAATGTATGAAATTCCACTGTGGTGGTGCTTTGATTTCTAACCTTTAAAAGTTATGAGCTGTGACAGAAAAAATTATAAGCTCCCGTTTGTTTTGTGTGCTTGTGTGGGGAAATTCTGTCTCAGTCCAAGCACCATGAAGCCTACAGTGCCTTAAACTGATTTATGAAGCCTTTTCCTTGATTTGCTCGCAGCTGGTATGTGTAAGTCCAAATTCAGTTACCACACCTGCAGTAAATGAGCAATATATAAATGTTTCCTAACTTGGGAGAAAATCCATTAGTGTTTGAATTAAACCTTTAAAAGACTCTTATTTCCTGAGCGTTAGGCTAGTATAACTTTTATGTGTGATTTTAACACGTTCTGAAGTGTCAGGCAAACTACAAAGAGCCACTGAGTATGTAGGTGATGGTTGTTAGAGGTATTTTAGGAACCGTTTGCTTCTAGTAAAAAGGGATCTGTCATGTAAATGTTGATGTTTCGGCTCTAATGAGGGGGTTACATCCCTGTCAGAAGTTGGTGACTTGGTAGGTTTTGTTGTTTTCTTAATCTAAGAGACCATCTCTGCCTTTGTAATACCTTTTAGGTTTCATTAGGGACAAGGGAAAAGCTTTAGAGAAGGAGAGGAAAAATGCGCCGTTATTTGCTAATAAACGTTTCCTTTCTCCATCTTCTCCATCCTCTCCTTCCCTTTGCAGTCCCAGGGGTCTGAGCTGGGAGTGGAGGGTGACCCGAAGCCTCCCTGTGTATCCCCAGCCGCAAAGGGTGCGGATGCCCACCCGCACGTAAGCTGAATTGCCCAACTGCTCGAGCACGTCCCATCAAGCAGGGGTTAGGGCCCCAGCTGTGGAGCAGGCTGGCTTTGCGTGGTGGTAAATCAGAGCAGGCACACAGTGCCCCATTGGATCTGCCATCTAAGCTGCTCGTTTGAACATTTCCACTGCCTTGCAGTGTGCCAGAGCTTAAACCCTTCCAGCACAGTAAGTCATGGGTAACCCATGTAGTTTTGCTGGCATGAGGCTATGGTCTGGTGGTTAGGGAGATGATGGGATAAAGGTTGGACTTGATCCTGGAGGTCCTTTCCAGCCATAGTGATTCTATGACTCTGTATGGATACTGCTCGTGTGAACCACTGGGCAGTGGCAAAATTTGGAGGCCTGTCTTACATTTTTGTCTTCTTTCTACTCCTCTAATTCCCTCTCTTCTTCCTTCCCTCTCTCTTTTCCCCTCTCACCTCCCAAAATACATTTCAGCCAACATATCCGAGCAGGTACAGAGAAGTAAACAAGTTGCATCACTACACTAAATTGCTTTCTCTCCCTTTCTTCCTCAAAAGTGCAGAAGGGAATAGAAAAGGAAGATTAGTTGTGTTGGAGCTCCATCCTGGTGCCGTTTCCGTGCCATGGATTGCTCAGAGCTGAGCATGTACGCTTTGTCTGGGATAAATAACAGTGAAACTCAGTCTCAATTTTCTCTGCAGTTTCTCCCACTTGCATTCATTTTAAAATTTCATTCCTCACTCTCATTATTATGAGACCTGCTGTTCCGTGCCCAGGGGAGCCAGGTAAAACATTTTTATTTACTTTTGGTTTGGTTCCACTTTTAACTTCTTCTCTTCTTTGGATTATTTTTTTGTGTTTTGTTCTATTTTCCAGTGACTTTGGGAGGAAGGGGGGGCTGCAAGGAAGGAGTGACATTTATACCATGTGTGAAGCGCCTTCAAATATAAATCCATCTCCTTCAGCATTAGACTGCTGGCTAATTCCTTCCCTGTAAAGTCATCTCAGTCTGTGCGTACTGTCTCCACCACTGGTTGTAGTCTTGATCTCAAAAACAACTACATGGAATAAGGAGCACCAGGAGTTGAGGAAATTTTGGAATTCTGCATTGGATCGTTTAGATTATTATTGGATAATGGATTATTTGGCAGTTCAGGGGTATCAATCAAGCTACGATTTTACAGTCCAAAAGCCTCAGCGGCAGCAGTGATTTAAAGACTTCACTCTATTTCTGTGCATTTATTTTCTCTGCAGCCTTTCCAGGCTGCTCGTTCAGTGGTGCTGATGCTGTAGTTGGAGAGACATGCCCTGGAACAGATTATCAACTGGTCTGGGCTAAAAATAATCCTTCAGTGTAGAGAGGAGAGGAGGAGCAGTGTTTTTTTTTCTGCCTGCCTCAGTTCACCACTTTGCAGGATGACCCCACAGATGGTTGCAAAAGCTCAAACTGAGGGACAGCATGGCGATGTGCAAGGATGGGAACAAGATACTAGAGGCTGGGAAGAGGTAGGAACTCTGTAAACCAACTTTCCCTTAGAAGTTTTGGCTTCCCACCTGGCAGCTGGGTTTTAATGCACCTCGCTGCAAAGGTTTTCAGATGTTTTCACTCTGCATCTCTATAATAATTTCTGCTTTTGCAGCAGCTACCGTACTGGTGTCTCAGTGCCAGTGCTCTGTAGTTTATATGTTAATGCAAGCCCACCTTTGCTAGCAGTTGCTGTGGTTGCTGAGGCAGGGACACACATCCCATTTGGCCGCTGTTGATCTGAGAACAGTAACCTTTGCAGAAGGCCAAGGCAATCGTGTGTTAAACCACAGCCACTAAATCTCAGGAGCACATCTGTCAAAACACCCAAATATAAAAGGTAATGTAAGCTTCCCCTTCTGCAGCATTACTGAAAAGGGACATCAGCCATACAGAATTCACACAGTGACTCCCAAATCAGTGACTGAATGGCTTCTGGGGTGAGAACGATGAGTATTTCCCTACATGCATGACAGGTAAGTGAGGATGAGGAGGAGTTTGCAGAAGAGGCTCAGGAGACCGAGATGCTGTCTGCCTGTTCGTAAGGGAAGAGCCATGGGGAAACCCATGTGGGTTAGCAGACCACTAGACTGTCTAAACACTCTTAAGGGGCAAAGTTCAATCAGCTTTCACTCCAAAGAGCATTATCAGCGTAAAACACTAATCCCATGTAACGGTACTCTAGCCTGACACAGGTACCGTGAAGTAGATTTTGGTGACATAGATTGCCTTTGCCAGTTTAGCAAAGACATTAAGATGGTGTCAGTGTTGACAGGCCAGAATACCTCGTTAAATTATACTGCTCTTCTAATTGATGGCAATGAGTCTTTGCCCTGAGTGGTGATCAATAGTGGTGAACTCTGTATTATTAAAATTACTGCCCAGTTATTTTTGACCCTCTTGACTTTTCTAGTGTTTGGTTTTAGCATTTGGTATTTTTTGGGGAGAGTTATTTTGTTTGCTTTAGCAGTGACCATTGCGCCTTGAACTTGGAAGTGCTTTGCTCGGTCAGTTGAGTGCTCATGTCCCTGTGTGTGCCTTGCCAGGCTGGGTCTAGGGGATGGCGTAGCCTGCACTCATAGTGGTGGGTCAGGTAGCAGCTCTTCCAGACTCCATAGTATCGTTTTGTTATTAATTTTAAAGCATGTGGTAGAGGCAGGAGAAAACTCATCTTAAAATAACCACAGATACTCAGATGCACAGGAGGGTTGGAGTGGAGATCTCCTAATCTTTTCAGGGAAAGAGAGAGAAAGAATTCTGCAGGTCACTCAAATCCTTGCTCAGAAAATGGCTGGTTTATTGTGGCTGGAGACATCCTGCTGTTAGGTTTGCTGGGAAGGAGAGGGCCGAAGGTTGCTATTCATGCACAACAGTCCCTTTTCTTTCCCCATTTCTTTCTTTTATTTTCCCCACGCCTTTCTATTGCATTACCATGCTCTTGCCCCCAGCCCTCCCCGGCCATGTGTGCCTCTCCATCTCTGCATACTGTGTTGCTTTTCCCCTGCTGTGCCACTCTCTTGTGTGATCAGCAAAGTCAAACTGACTGAAATGCTGATCTCCGAAGCACTGGCGCACAGTGCTTTAGAGATTAGGGTTTTAGTGCATTATGCTCAGCTGCTAGCAGAGCAGAGCAGTCTGACAGGGAAACACAATGCCAGAGCCAGGGGTTCTGACTTGGAGCTGTAGCCCTGCTCCCTCCGGACAAAGCACTTTGTGCTTCTCCTCCTGTGAAACATTTTGGTGAGTGTATGCATGGAGGGGCTTGAGTTTGCTCAGCAGACAAAGAGTGATATCCTGGGGCAGGTTGAGAGCCTTTTCATCTAAATGTCATTTATTATTAAGAAAAAAAAAAAATCTTATTAACAAAAAGAAAAAAGTTTTGATGACAAGATTTTTCTGACCTATTCTTCTATCTACATCCTCATTTTTTTCTTTTCCTTTGCAGTATTTAGCTTCTTTATTTTCCCAGAAGCTGAGGAAGACAGATATTTTTCCTTTTGTTCCCATAGAATTGCAAGCTCACGTTGCTGCTGTAGCAATTTGCTGTAGGTTCTGGTCTCTCTGACGAGGTTCTTGGATGATACAGGCATTTTGGGCAATGCAGTCTACTACAAGAACTAAAAGTAGGCTTGCTGCTTGTCCAGTTTCCAACGAGCCTGGCTGGGTTTTGCTGTGCACTTGCCAATTGCCACCGGAGCTACTGCTGTCTGCAGGTGGTTCTGGAAGTACCCACAGCCAATTCTGGGAGGTGGACCATGGGATTTTTTTATAGTTCAAAGAAGGCCATGCTAATTAATGCCCTCAGCTAGTGTCTGCTCTTCATTGATTTTGAAAGAAATCATTACTTAATGACATAAAGTAATTTTAAAACCTTGGTAACCTCTAATATCTTTATCAAATACCAGATAGTCACACTTTTTTTTGGTGTGTAGTTTTTCCATTGGCTTAAGGCCACTTAGTTATATAAATATTAACACTTTCTACTGCTAGGTTTAAATCCTATTTAAAAGTGCTTGTGTTCTCTATTCAGAAGGGAAGGAAGTAGCATCAGGTACCAGAAGTTCTCTCTTCTGGAACAATGAAATATTTCTGCGTGCAGCTGTTGGTCAGCATGTGTCTCTCTCTAGCTCTTGCTCTGTTCAGAAGCTCTTACTGCTGTTTGCTTTTGGCATCCCATTTTCCCTCCTCCTCAGCACCACACTTGGTTCCTCTTCCCTCTCATATTCTTGTAACTCTCTCTGTTAGCACCATTTTCCCTCCTGGTCTTCTGCTGATTTTTGCTATGCTATTTCTTCCCCGATGTCTTCTGGTTTTACTCTTTGGCCTTGACCTGACTGTCAAACCTGAGTGAGTTTTCTCTTGTTTGAGAATGGCCACTTCTTGGACCTGGGTGTTTTATCAGTCTTTCTTTTCTGATCTCCTCTGATTACTGTTTTATTCCACGCTGTAGGTTTTTTTCCTGCATATTCTGTGACATAAACACATCCTGGTCTATTTTTCTCCTTTTTTTCTTGACATAACTTCCCCCTTACAGTCATCCTTAACCAGGATTCCCCTCTTCTTCCTCTCTTACTACCCTGCTGCTAGGAAGCCCTGAGGCACAAACTGCGGATCCCCCGGGGGTTTCCTGCTTTTCAAGTTCTTGGTAGCTACTTTTAACAACAAAAGTGCTTTCTCATCACATGTAGTCCTGCACTTTCAGCGATCTCTGATAACCTCTCTCAAAATCACAGTCTTGTCCACTGCACTGATGGCTTCAGAGAGGATTTCACCCAGCTGTAGTACATGCTCTGCTCTCTGCCACCTTCTCCCAACTTTTTTTTTTCCTTTTCTTTCCCTACTCCTTTATTTCCTACCTTCTGCTTATCGTTCTCTTTCGACCCGTCTTCTTTTCTGTGTTTTCCATATAAAAGCAGAGTCTGGTAGCTTTGAAGCATCCCACAAGTGGCCATTTGTATTTCTGTTGTTTCTTTTCCCTTGTAAACATGAGAAGGCGGCACTTGCCGTGCTGAGGTTAGGCACAGTGGGAAATAAAAAATGAGAGTCCTTGAGCTCAAGTCCTCCTCAGCCTAAGTTGAAGCACACACCTGGCAGCTGAGCACATGGACCAGGAACTGCATACACATGAGCCATCCCATACCCCATCTGTGAGGCTGTAGACATCCCCTCTCTCATCATTTGCAAGCACTGAGCCCGCACTCAAGTCAAGGTGGCTGCTCATGATATGCTCTTGGTCTCCTCCAGTCCCCTTGTATTCTGGCTCTGAAAAGCCTCCCCTGCTCATCTTCTCTCTTTGAGAAGATGCTGAAAAAACAGCCCTAGGAGTGGAAGCAAGAAAAGGGAGAGGAAAATATCGAAGGCAGTAAAGTGGCAGAAAGGTCAGGAAAAGTAAGGATGAATTACAGCCTTTCAGTCATAGGCAGGAGAAGTGCACCAGAGACTGTGATGGGTGTTTCTCCAGAGGGAGGACGCAGGCCAGAGATCTTCCAGCACATGCTATACCTTGTAAATAAATAAACAAATAAGTGAGTAATGTGCATATGGCAGAATTGTGAATGTAATAGAGTGGCAAAATAGAAAATACCTGATTTTTTCCTCAAATGAAATTTTGTACGAGGGGAAATCCAATTATAAACCACTGCTTTTTACCAGAAGTGGTGGATTCCAGGTGAACAGTACTGCGGGACCATTGCTATGAGGAAAGTGTTCACGGTCAGCTTGGATGGGGCTTCGAGCATCCTGATCCAGTGAAAGATGTCCCTGCCCATGGTGGAGGGATTGGACTAGCTGGTCTTTAAAGGTCCCTTCTAACCCAAACCATTCGGTGATTCTATGGCAACCAACATGCCAAGTCAGCTGTATTTTAAGAGGGGCTAACGGGAAACATGCAGCTCTTGGTTTTGTCCTGTATTGCAGGGAGAGAATATATAAAGAGGGACCCAGTTTGTTTTTTTTTTTTCTTCTGCCTCGCTAAAACTGTTAAGGTAAAATTATGGAGTCAGGCTCAACACCTTATGGGAGGAGCACAAACAGTGAATCCCCAACACATGCACTAAAATGTCAAAAAGTGTATTTGAGTTACTGTGCAGCAAATCTATGTCTTCAGCAGGTCTGTATGACAAAAAAATTGTACATTCTCTTAAAAACACATCTATACCATATTTTTTGTGAGCAGCCTGTTGCCCAGCATTTAGACTGCTGTGTGGGCAGTGCTGGACCCTGACCTGGGGCTTCTCTTTGTGCAGGGGAGAGGGAGAAAGGAAGGAATGAGAATCCTATTAGTTTATTTATTTTATGTGTATACTTTCAAGAAGTAACTGGTGCAATATTTGGGCCATGTAACGATTGCTCAGTGCTGGCTCTGTTTTGGTACTTGCTCCTGGCTACCAAGAGTGGTTTTTAGGTTTTGCCCTCGGTCCCTTAATTTAGATGATGCTTTGGGATGACCCTGCACTGGGTATTAGCAGTGCAGAGCTGGTGCTTGCTCTGTAAAGGTTACTGCCTGCCACTGGGATGGCTGAGAAGCTGATGCACCCTCTGACCTCGGGCCAGCTCAGGAGAAGCTTAGTAATACCAGACACAGCATGGTCTAGTGGCTTAAAATCCTTGCGAGCCAGGGAATAATCTGCAGTGTGACGCTGATTCTGTCTGTGCTCTTCAGGCCCTGCTGCAGTGTCGATGCAGTGGGTTTACGGCTGCGGTGTCGGCGTATGTGCTTGTGGGGCAGCTGCTGGCTATATGGGATGGAGTGGCCCGTTGCTGTTCCCACTGTCAAACCAATTTACTTGTGCCTACATGCTCAGAGTGCAGTGTCAGTTTGTGAGCAGTCAGACCTTGAGTTCATATCTCTAGGTGTAAACTCTGGGAAGGGCAAAATCAAAACAAAGCAAGAAAAAAAAGATTCCACACCCAAAAAGTGGCTTACATGAGAAGACATGAAAATGATGCCAGGTTTTTCCAAAAGTTGATGTCTGTACAAGCAAAAGTCAGGGCACTGTTGCTCCTCACACCACTGGAGAGCAGCTGCCGGGGCACTTGTCACACCGTGCCATGCTGTTTGTTCCTGGTACCAAGCTTTCCAGCAGTGCTCTGCCTCCTGCCAAGCCACGTGTGTGGCAGCCTCAGAGCATGGGATGGGATGGGGCATCCCAGGAAACCTTTTCACAGACTTCACAGCTTAAAGGCTGCAAACCGTGTCTGTAATCTGACCTTTATTCACATATCACTTATTAATATACACGGAAGCACCATTTTTTAGTTTTTTTCCCTGAGAAAGAAAATATCCGTTTGCTCAGCACCTTACGGATAGATGCTGTCCTGTCCTGGAGCGCTGTGATTTGATGCAGGGAAGCTGCTTCCAGAGAAAACCTCCTGTGATGGGCTCGGGTGATGCCAAATCACTGGATCAGATTTCCCTCAGCTTGGTGAGGATCTAAGCGCTGGTCAGACTCACTCCACTGCTTCTCGTGGAGGTGGTGAAACAACCATGCAAAGGAGGTTTCTGCTTTTTAATAACTGATTCAAGCTATCTAAATATTTTAATTTGGTTTTAGTTTTCTTTGTGTCATATGCACATACATATGTATTTAAAAAAGCAACTCTTACCAAGAAAATTACATTGGAGAGGGACTCTCCCATGGTTATTTTAATCCTGCATCTGAAAACAAGTGCTTTAAGCTGCAGGTCATTTGTAGAAAACCCCATGAGCATCGACATCAGAGTAAGGCACCCCGTCTTAGAATCATGGAGTTGTTTTGGTTGAAAAAGACCTCTAAGATCATCGAGTCCAACCACTGACCCAGCACTGCCAAGTCACCACTACCCCATGTCCCTCAGCACCACATCTACACGGCTCTGAAATCCCTCCAGGGATGGGGACTCCACCACTGCCCTGGGCAGCCTGTGCCAGTGCTTGATAACCCTTTCAGTGAAGAAATTTTTCCTAATATCCAATCTAACCCTCCCCTGGCACAACTTGAGGCCATTACCCCTCATCCTGTCAGTTGTTACTTGGGAGAAGAGACTGACCCCTGCCTCACTACAGCTTTCTTTCAGGTAGTCTTCACGTGTACTAGCTGTGTGCACAGGAGTGGTGACAGCCACCAGTCTTGCTACTTGTCAACTCACATATTTTTGCTTCAGATGTACGTTAAAGGTTTTGGGTTTTTTTTTTTGCTGTTGAGGGGTTGAATGCTTCCAGAAAGGACTGTGTCACTGCTGGTGGGGCCTTACTGCAAGTGGCTTAGTGGGTGATGAACACAAATCTATTAAATCATGAAACGTGAGATTCCCTATCAGATAACGTTGTGCTGCTAATTCGGGTGTGAGGGAGACCATGAGGTCATGAGCACGGGTTATAAGGAGATAACCAGTGAGTAAGCAGAGAGGGAACAGTCAGCAACATTGGTGGTTTAATTCTTGTGCAGAATATACAGGGAGAAACATATATTTTTGTGACTGCTTTAAAAAAGTAAAACAACTGCAAGGCAGAAAACCATCTACCAGAAAGCCTTTAATATAGAGGGAGTTAAATCCTGGTAATGTGCATGGGGTCAGATCTGCTCTTAATGGCATTTTCCCTTTGTAATTCCTGAGAGTTGGGTTTTTTCAAACTGGGTTGGTTTTTTTTTTAATGTTTCTGTGCAGGCACTATATTACATTGGCATTGATTCACTGAGTTTATTTGTCGGCAGTAAAATGAATGAAATTCTAGAGGTACAATTTCAGCCAGCTGCTGTTGTTTACTAGTGAGACTACCACTGACCCTTCGCATCTATAAATACTTCACTGTGAATTAAAAACAGGGAACTATCCAGCAGTTTTTCTGTTACTCATGTTTCCCAGATATTTTTTTGCTCTGGGTTTTGTTTTTTGTTTTTTTTTTTCTATTGTTATTTTCAGTCTCATCTCCACTGCTTCGAGAAAAGCCAAACGTTTAAAGGAAGATTTAATTTCTAGCGAACGGTAGACTTGGTCATACGTTAAAAGACTCATCAAGTTATTAGACTGTGTGAAGATTTTTCTCTGGTCTGTGTGGTGCTGACTTTCAGTAATGGCCTCTAAAAGTGAAAATTCATATTTAAAATATCTGAGCATTAGTTTTAGCTCTCCTGAGCTCGTCATTCTTATTAAGGAGAAAGTTGTTTTCTGTCATTGATGAGTTACAATTTTAGCTTCCAAATAGCTTTAGGCAGTGTTGCAGAAGGACTGCAGTTTCTAATCCCCTTTTTCAAGGTTTTGTGGTACTTTTTTTCCTTTCCATTAATTTTGGAGGTTTGACATGGACCAGTAGGTCTTTTATTTTATCACAATACATGAAAACAAACACTGTTTTTGCTCAAGCCTAGCTCAGCCTTACTAGCTGCTGTGAAAGGACTTCCTCCTTAGTAGTCTAACCTCTCGCCGAGTAAAATTCACCCAGTACCTCCGTGACACTGAGCAAAAGCTCAACTGAGTTGAGCATGGCCAGCAGGTTGAGGGAGGTGATTCTCCTGAGACCCCACCTGCAGTACTGCATCCAGTTCTGGGGCCCCCATCACAAGAAGGACACAGAACTTTTGGAGCAGATCCAGAGGAGGGCCACAGAAATGATCAGAGGGCTGGAGCACCTCTGCTATGAAGACAGACTGGGAGAGTTGGGGTTGTTCAGCTTTTGATAGAGATTTTGGGTTGGTTGGATGTTCAGCAATTCCACCTGCTGTGAGGGAAGGCTGAGCTCACATTTCTCTTCTCTTGCTGCAAGGAGGGAGGTTATAAATTTGACTTTCACGCTGCCTCCGTGCCTGGCCTTACACCTCTAGAAATTGGTGTGGATGCTGCCGACACCACTGGGTTGAGCATAATCTCTGACAAAAAGGCAGTTTTAGTGCCATTCATAAAAAAACCCAGCCAGATGGAGGTGGTTGCTCCGTGTGGGTCTGTGATGGGATGTGAAGGGTGATCTCACAGCTCTCGGCAGAGCACTGTGAGCACCAGACAGCCTCTGTCAATCTCTGCCAGTAAAGCTGTTCCACTTTCCGTAAGGTGTTTCTGCAGTTATAGGCTCGGAATGAATGAGGAACTTCACTGCCTCAGGATTAGGGCCATCAGTGGTGCCACTGGCTGTTTCTCCCTATTTTATATGGAGCAGAGATGCATCCAAAAGAAAACTGGGAACTACCCACCTGAGAAAAGGTGGAAGTCATCCAGAAGCATCTCTGTTTTTACTAAAACTGAGCCCAAACCAAACATTTTCTTATAGAAAAAAGAAAACATTCTTTTTGCTTTATATTTTATGTTTTATTTTGGTCAGCCACCAATTTTGTTCCTAAACCAAATTATTCATACAGCTCTGACTGCTACAGGGTTTGAAGTTAATAAACTCATAAGGTCAGGCAGTGCAAAATTTGTACCAGATCAAAATGACATACAGCGACACACTGGGAATGTGTGAACCAAAGAAGCAAACAGGTTTGGGGTTGAACTGCTTTTTTGATCCCAGGAAATGGAGATTTTTCTTCACCAAAATACATTGCTCATTTTCCAGTCAACTGTTGTTACAGTTTTTTCTTTGAACCTTCCTACAGGGAATTTTTTTCCAGCTGCAGCTTTTCTTTCACTGACGAGAGCATCTTTTGCTCTCTAGAAACAGTGGGTTTTATGACAGCGTAGCTGAAGTCATTTGAGGACTTACTCTTCCAGTCTGCTCTCATGAGCAGCCACCCAACTTAGAATCATAGAATCATAGAACAGCCTTGGTTGGAAAAGACCTCTAAGACCATCAAGTCCAACCATTAACCCAGCACTGCCAAGTCACCACTACCCCCCATCCCTCAGCACCACATGTACGCATCTCCAGGGATGGGGACTCCACCACTGCCCTGGGCAGCCTGTGCCAGTGCTTGATAAACTTTTCAGGGGAGAAATTTTTCATAATATCCAATCTAAACCTCCCCTGGCACAACTTGAGGCCATGAAATGACTGAATTTGGTGATATGATTTACAACTGTCCTCCCTGATTTCCTACATTAAAAAGTACAAAAACTGCTTCCAAACTTTTCCCGATGAGAATTTCTCAATTCTACCACTTGTGTCCTAAGATCAGTGAGAAATGTTTTATTTCTCTGATGATCTTTGCAGTACTGCAGCGAGGACAAAGAGATGTTGGTCTCAGAAACTTTTGCAGAGAACCTTATTGCTGTTTGCTGGTCATGGAATCATAGAATCATAGAATCACCATGTTTGGAAAGGACCTCCAGGATCATCAAGTCCAACCTTTATTCCAACATCTCCCTAACCACTAGACCATTAGACCATGGGCTCAAGTGCTTCATCCACTTGTTTTTTGAACACCCCCAGGGACGGCGACTCCACCACCTCCCTGGGCAGCCTGTTCCAGTGCCTGACCATACCATGGTATTTTAAAATAGGAAATTAATTCTAAGCTATTTTGCCTAAATGGTCGAGCTTTTTACCTGCAATTAAAAAAAAAAATCAACATTTGTGGAAGGGAAAGAAGATAATTATATATGAAAATTGTTGCTATTAGCTTCTTTTAAAGACAAAGAAAAATCCAGCAGAACAGATGTGTATCTGCAGACCTGTAATATTTAAGAATAATTGCTGTACCCAATATAAGCTAGTATTTTTTTTCCTCTGTAATTCCAGCATAGTTCTTCATGTGCATTTCCAGGACGGCAGGGCTTTTTACGAGCTTTTTCAGAGGCTAGTTTGTGTTTTCTGGTTAATTTTTTTTTTGGAAGTGGCGTGCTTTTATTCCCCGTGTAGTTATCGCAGCAGGAGGAGAGGGAAATGTGTGATGATGGAAGAATTTTTAACGTTTATGTATGCCACACATGAAGTTAGGGATCCCATGAGATTTGTTTGTGTTCTTGTATATGTGTGGATGAACATCTGTGGAATGACAGCCTAACAACTTCCTCCTGACATTATAAAGGGGCCATAATGTTACTATATTTTTTTTTGTAGTTGGCTTTTTTTGTGTTAACTCTTCCGTTTCCTTGCTGATTTCAAGCCTTGTTCACTCCCTCAGTCAATAAGAAGTTTGCATTGCCTAGGAGTCAATTAGACCCCAAATTTGAAATAAATAATGTTAGAATACTAAGCCTGGATCTTCAGGTAACAAGAGTCTAAATTTAGGCTCCTTCCCTATTATTTCCTATACTAAGTTGCTTGCTTGACATGCCATCTTTTTCCTTCCACTTCTAATCTCCTCCTCCATGGTCCAAGTGCCATTCTGCAGGTAGTCTAGTTGTCAATTATACCTCAATAACCTGAAGATGCAGAGGTGAATACACCTCACTGCTTTGTGTCTGATAGAGTAGACATAAATTTAAGAGAGCAGAGAGATGTTGATATTCTCCATGAAGTTTTCAGGCTATAATGCCTGGGAATGCCGGACTGGGAAGGGCTCTTGGCTCCCTATGTCCAGTCACTGCTGGTGGATCTGCATCCTTTAATTAACCATTCAAATTCCAGCTTACAGCCTGGCTTGCTTTGCCTCTTTATCTCAACTCTTTTTGCACCATGTGAATTAAGTTTACGTTGGCGGTCTGCAAATGAGTATAACTGTATCGTGAGTAAAGTTCAGACTGGAAATGGGAAATCAGATTTGAAAGCAGCATTTTAACAAGTTTCTGCATTAACTAACTTCTCAATAGGAATAATAAAGACCAAAAAGAAAAGCCAACCCCCAAACCCCAATAACAACAAAATGCCTCACAATCTATTTTTGAGGGCCTGATCCAAATCCCAAAGCACAAACCTCATCAACTTCATAATGATTAGAAAGTCTAATGTTCTTTCCTGGTAATCTCAAACCCTTAATTTCTGTCTGAGCTATAGCAGATCTTTTAGGACATTAACTTGTCTGGTTTACAAATTCTGAGCAATCCACACTGTCGTTACTTTTTTTCCCCCCCCCCGATGATTAATTACCACATGAAATCAACCAGTGTTTAATGTTTATTAACCATTTCTATCTTGGTTTTAATTTTAGTTTTGTCTTCCCATTGAGTTTTTTGATAGATTAAAGACCTGTCTTTAGAGGTGGCGATCAACCCCCCATTAACCTTCTTCTTGATAAGACAGATTGCATTTCTTAAGTCTATAAGGCAAGTTTTCTGTTCATTTGCAGATTTTAATTAGTGATTACTTTTTGATTTAATTTCCCTGTTTTAAAACAGAGACAGTACTACTGGCTTTACTGATTCTCTACACTTTTCCTGTATACTGAAGGATTTTATTCAACCTCATAACTGCAACATTGCTTACAAATCTAATGCTCAGTTGGTAATTTATGATAACCCCTTCTTAGCGATGGCATATTGATTTCCCTAGCCTTTTCTAAGGGAAGAAAGGGTGGCTTGAATATTAGAGTTCTCCTACCACGATAGCTCTGTTTAATATTGATTATCATAACCATATAAGCTCTTGAGATGTATTTCATAGAAAGTTGCTAAAAACTTTAAAAAACACATAATAGCTTCCAAGTAAATAGTAGAATACCCAGAACTGATACTTCTTAGATTAGGCAATTCAACTCCTACGTGTGAGAAATATGTGTTTATGCTAAAAATCCTGCTGTAATTTTCTGTTTGGGGAATTGAGACTTGCTAACAAAATTTAATATGCAAAGCTGAAAATCTACATTTAAAAGCCCTTTTTATGCGCAGACACAACAAAAAAAGAGCAGTTTTTAATAAGTGAATGTATAACTTCATGAAGAATTTGCAGAAACTGTATAAATTGTATAGGTGGCAATTGTTTTGCTCAGCAGTGTAACACGGGAGACTTGGAGGATCATCCAGCCACCTTGCATGGCTCCCTAGGGCAGGCACTGCAGAAACACCACCTCTAATGGAAGCTCTCTGGGGAAAGAAGGTGGGCAGAAGGTTCTCATCAGAAGTGAAATTTGGGCAGGCTACCTGGGGTTAGTGCTGCTGTTCCTGGGATAACTGCCATCAGCCTGACCGTAGCATTCAGGATCTCTGCTCGACAGCTCATCTGAAAAAGAGTCATAAAAACTGTTTCAGCTGTAAGCACACAACAGCAGCCACCTGAGATAAATAACTTCACTTTAATGGCATCTATTTTTCTTTGTAAATGGCTTTAATGTCTGCTGTGCTGTAGAAAGGCTTTCTGATATTCATTATTAAAGTTGCATGTAATGTCTTTTAACCAAATCTAATTTGAAAAGTGAAATGCATGGGAACATGCAACCCAAGGAGAGCTCCGACATCTCCAAGTCCTGACTAAGAGATATGGCCATGTCATAGAATTACCATGCTCCATTGGGAAACTCTTTAGCTTAAAGCTGCTGTTGGAAAGCTATTCCCCCCCTCTCCTTTCTTGTGGTTGGAAATAGTTTTCTGGTTTCTAACCCAATTCTGTTCAGAGGAGGTTTGTACCACTATTTGTCATTATTATTTTTCAGTATCTCTTGTAGACTACTGTTGGGTACCTCAATTCTAGACTATTTTTGTCAACCGTGAGAGGAAATACTGGTTTACAGCTGGTAATCCTTACCACATTTACGCCTGTATTGAATGTTTAAAATAGTCTGGAACACCAAGTACTCGGTTTGTAATGAAAAACTTGACTTTTCATTGGATTAGAAACTACTATGATTTCCAGCAATAGTTTTTCTATCCCAGCATGCTTGTTCTGACTGTGCTCATCTCTGAAGACCAGCACTCAGAAGCCGTGTCTCATTCTGCTTAAGGCTTAATGTCTCCTTGCTGGAGTTCTGAGTTTTCAGATGTGACTTTGTGACTCCAGTGATGGCATTTCACACTGAGCTTTATCGTAAGGCTTCACCCAAACATTTTATTCAAAAGCAAACCCTGTTTTTATTAGGAGGAGTTTTCTTTGCTGGTCTGTGAGTAAAAGGTGCTTTAACCAATTTGTCTTGCTACACAGCTCAGGTTGCAAACCTGCTACTTCTTATCTGAAATTCACAGAGCTGAGCAGGACCCCTGTAATAATATGTATTAATTTGACCCTGCAACTGCAGTAAAATAAACCAAGCAGTAGGATTTTAACCCTGAAAATACGTGCACTGGAGTATCAAGAATATGGGCTCAGTAGTCATTTTTTCTGTACTTAGCAAAACTGTTAAGATCCTACATTTAAGGTTGGATTCAGCCTTGAAATTTGGTGATAGGTGAAGCTTTGCTTTTCCCCCCTGGAATTTTGGATTTGTCTTCTGCAGAAGTTTTAGCATGCAGTTGTGCTAGGAGGTTATTTAAGAATACTCCTGGTTTCAGCTGATTTCCTTAGCAAATAATTTTGTGTGCTTCGCTTTGCTCTAGCAATTTCCATAGCCTCTCCGATAAAATACTAAAAAGGATCACATAAGCTTTACCCCGCCCCGTAACATTTAGCCTGTCTATTTCATTATAGCAAAATACTGCATTTTACATGCCAAGCCTTAAAACCTTCTTTCTAAAAATGGTAACTGTATTTAATAACTAATTACTCTAATGATCCTACAGAAGTGCTCGAGACCTGTTTTAGTAGTGGTGTCAATTACAACCATCTGCACGATGAATAAAGGAACCGTGGCCCAGCTGTAGAGTTGAAACATGTTGGCATTTTCCTACGGGCGGCCATATGGTACTTAACGAAAGCGAATTGTTCACGCTGCAAACAGCTCTGCTCCTGATGAATGATAACGTTTTGTTCTGGAAAATGGTTCCACAAACATGGGGAGTATTTTTAAATGCTGGAAGTGTGTCTGTAAGTGACAGGCTATAAATGGGAAGGTCTTTGGAAGGAGGAGAGGGGGATGAGAAAGGAATTGTTTCGGTTGCCTAGGGGTGTTCTAGCACAGCCTCCCTGTCTCTTAATAGCAGTATCTTTTTTTTTTCTGCATGCATAGCCCTGAATCTGTAAATTTTATTTATTTTGGTAAGGAAAAAGATAATTAGAAATGTAACTCTCATTTGCCATCAGCATGCCCAAGCTTGAAGCTGGTGTGAGCTTTAAAATAGCGAAGCTGAAGCTGTGAAGAATTAATAACTCTTTGCCTCGCATATATGCAGACATTTTCTTACACTTGGAAAAGGAGCTCCAGAGTTGTAAGTGCAGTAAATATGTGAGTGCACAGGTTGGAAACAGGTCCTGGCATCCCAGCACTTGGCGTTAGTCAGGGAAAAAAGGGCAGATAAAAAATCAGCTGTAGAAAATGTCTTCCATTGTTTTTTATTAGATACAGAAATAGGATGTTTTCACACACACACATTACTGTCAAAGAATGGCTCAATGAACTCATCGTGAGATTGATAACTCTTTACCCCCAAATCATTAGCCCCAGATCTGATCTGAATCAACAATAGGCTCTTGCTATTTCATGGTTGATAGGCAACCATTTGGGTAATGAGTTTGGTCTCAATTCAGCTCCTGGTATCTGTCTTAAAGAAGGAACTGCTGCTAATGATACAAATTGATCATTTTATTAATCTCGGAAATTGATTTTTTCCATGTGGCTTATTGCTTCTGTACATGAGATGTAATCAGAAATCTTATATCATCGTCTGAATTCTTCGTTGGTTGATTAATAAATACCTAATTTGGGGGTTTTTGTTTTGTCTTGCGTGTTCTGTGTAGATGGAGTTTGATGATCGTTTCTGAGTTTTTCTGTACAGATCTCACTGAGGTAGGACAGAGTTCCTCGTGGTACTTTCTGCCTTTTGCCAAGAGAGGGCTGTTTTCATGTGCCAGCATTCCTGTGTTTGCAGGCACTGGAGCGGCTTAAAACATCATGATAGATCTTGCACTACTTTTGCAGAAACAACATCGTAAAAAAGCTCACCAACCTGTGCCTTCCAAGTTCTCATTATCTGCGCACAGAGCTATTTGCAAATTCACAGCAGCAGCAGGGCTACAACTCCAAAGCCCTGTGCTTTTGGACTAGGAGCATCTGTCACTGGAGCTCAAAGCAAATCTTTCTTAGCTCTCTGCAGCACAGGGTGGATAACGCTGCTGAGAAACCCCACGTAATGAAACCATGGGTTTCACTGCTAATGCCTTCCAACTCGAAGTGTAAGAGTTAACACAAGGACAAAAAACAGCTCAAGTATCAGCTGGGATACTTTTCCTTGCAGCCTCCGTGCAAGACTGTGTTTTTATCTGACTGCTCTTCAAAAACCACGATCTTATGTTATAGTTATAGCTGAAACACAGGCAAGCAACTGAGTCATGGTAGGATGCAAACCCACTGTGACACCTATGAAATGTATAGGGCTGCAATCTAAGAGGCATTAAGCAGTTAATTGCAGCATATTGTGCTCCATATCCTTCTTGCTATTTGATCTGTTACAGCAGTGCTGTCTGATGCAATAAATCTTCCTCACTTTTAATTAATAGTTGTTGATCTGTACTGCAATAATTTCAAGTAATGTTTACATTAAAAAGAAAGCACAGAGGGGGAGGGAAAAATATCTCCAGGCAGGAGTGTAGCAAAAAAAATTTATATCTTTTCATCCAACTGAGAAGCAAATACTACAATTTGGGAACAACATGTTTAGTGTGTGTTTTACAGAGGAAGGCATAGCTCTTCTGTAAGTAGCCTGCTTTCTAAATCAAACCCAGGTAAGAGATGTCTCTAACTAAGCCCTACAAAACTATCTAAGGTGTAATTCTGCATTGTGTTTTCTGTAGGAAATTCCCACTTCCAGAGGTTCCTGCAGCTCCTGTTTTCAAGTTTACAGCCTGTCCTCCCTCCTCCTCTGCCCTCTCACCTCTCCTGTGCAACTTCTTTTTGGCACAACCGTGTTACCCATTAGATCAGGGAAATTGTTTTGACTTAAAAATGCAGAAACAAAAAGAGAGGTAGACCCACGGTTTGTAAATGTAGAGATATGTATTACCTTGAAGGTGAGGCTGCAAAGCTTAGAAATATTATTTACCTGGCACGTAGCACATTAGTCACGTTACAGGTTTCCATGATGTTTGCTCCTGAAGGGAACGACAGAAAAAAATCACAAGTTACAGATACCTGCAGTATGGGCTGCTGGACCTGCTGGTAGCCCACGGTGCTTGCTCGAAAGGCAATCTGCAAAAAGCTGATTAAAGGGAAATAAAGTGGTGATAAACTTTAGTCATGGTGTTTAAGCAGAATGTTTTAAAGGACCCAGCTCAGAGTGCTTGACTGAGTCTCAATATTTGGTGTATTTGTTGTTGCTGTATTTCACTCTCCTGGGTTCCTGTGACTTGATGCTAAAAATGCATCGGTGAAAGCTGGGATTGTTGGTTTGTATCCATGTGGTCATGGAGTGGAACTTGAAAATGTCACCCTGTGAATGGTATAAGCATAAGAGCATTTGAAATAAATAAAAAAATAAAGTTTCTGCATCTGACAGCCTGGGTCTCAATTCAGTTTGCTCAACATAGGCATCCAGAGACATTTAAGATTCCCCAGGGTCTCCCGTTGTGCCTCGAACTTGCCATGCCAGATGGGTATGTGGTTCCTGGAGGTCTGTTGTTGTATTTGCCTTGCTGACTGTGTGGAGATGTCTCATGTACCCTGGGTCTCAAATGGTGCTAAATGCCTGTGTTTAGGCAGCTGAATCAGCCCTTCAGGCTGGAGTGCAGGGCAGCCAGTCTCAGTTCTTCATATGAACATGAAGGAAAGTTTCTGATTCTCATTTCAAGTCCACATTACTGGCAGCTTGGTTTTGGCCAGTGAAATGTTAGTTTTCAGTGATTTCCACTGGGAGGTACAGCAGAGCCACGTCTGCCCATCAGGGGCTATATCCGTACAGTAAACTGAACAAAGCCAGGACCTGGGCTTAAACACTGTTCTACAGCCACCCAGGTGTTGTTATGGCTCTGGGCATGGTTTTGGCATCCTCAAAGACTTCATCATCAAAGGCTGATGATGTACAGACTAGTATGGACAGTGTGGTGAACTGAAAACTTGTGGTGTGCCCCAGGGGGAGAAATAACCCCCCACACCCGTACATGCTGGGGCTGACCATCTGGAAAGCAGCTCTGCAGAGAATGACCTGGGGGTCCTGGTGGACCTCCTGGGCAGCGTTGGGAAGAGCATTTCCAGCAGTTAGAGGGAGGTGATCCTTCCCCTCTACTCAGCCCTGATGAGACCTATCTGATGTGCTGGGTCCAGTTCTCAGCTCCCCAGTGTAAGGGAGATGTCCAGCAAAAGCCCATAGAAATGCGTAATGGACTGGAGCATCTCTTGTATAAGGGGAGACTGAGAGAGCTGGGACTGTTCAGCTTGGAGAGGAGAAGGCTTGGGAGGGGTCTTAGCAAGGCGGGTAAGTATCTGAGGGGAGGAGTAGGAAGGACAGAGTCAAACTTCTCTCTCTGATGCTCAGTGACAGAACAAGAGGCAATGGGCACTAACTGAAACATGAGAAATTCCATTTAAATGTAAAAGAAAACTTTTTTTACTGTGAGGAAAGTCAAATGCTGGAACGGGTTACCCAGAGAGGCTGTGGAGTCTCCATCCTTGGAGATTCTCAAAACCAGACTGGACATGGCCCTGGGCCACCTGCTGTAGGCAACCTGTCTCTGAGCAGGAGAGTTGGACTAAACTATCTCCAGAGGTGCCTTCCAGCCTCAGCAGTTCTGTGTTGTTTGTGATTCTGTGACCCTTAAGGCTTAATCAAATAAAGGATTTGGAGTTTAACCACTACTGCCATGTGTCAAAGGTCGTTTCAGTGATGTGGCAGCAATTCAAGCTTTTCTACATCCAGACGTGTGGAGTTCAATCCCTGCAAAAGATGCTGTGAGCTTTGGTGTAATTCCCTCCCAGCATCTGTGGAATGATCCTCCTCTTCTTCAGAAATAACATAAGCTGTGGTTGGAGAAACTCTGCTTTCCTCACTCCACAGTGATGCCTTCATGTGAATCCAGCAGAGGCTTCCTTACTTTAGTGGGGAGGCAAACAAATGTCTGCCCTGGAGTATTGAAACAACATTTTTCAGTATTTTGGCCTCCAAATTTAGGTTTAATCACTAAAAGTTCCTCTTCCCACTCATGCTTTAAAAACAAATTTTTAGTAAAATGGAAAAATTGACCCAATGGAAGGTGCTTTGTTTGGACTTCAACAGTTTTTCCACATACTGAAGTGCCTTCTCTGATTGCAGGAGGGCTCTCCTCCAGTTTCCTTTAGGAAAATATTTACAATTGTTGTTTCAGTTTGGAAATCTCTTCGCTATTATGGCACTTCAGCTACATTAAATATTTAAAAAATTAATGACTGCAGAGCTATGCCATTGCATAAAAGACAGAAACTGAAACCACTTATGAACAGAACTGGAGCAGACTAGTGTACTTTCCAAGCAGAGTGAAATGCAGAAATAAAACAGCTAATCAGTAGTTATCCTAGAATCATGCTTAGTTTTAATAATCTGTGTGTACACATCCCAGAGTATTTTAAAGAGATGAATTTATTATTATATGTATTTAGTAAATCTGAGGTTTTTTCGGGTGCCACAGTACTGTACTGAGACAGACAAGCTTCCATTCACTTCATGGGAGTTTCAGCCCCACGTTTTAGAAAATTTTGACTTTATTTCGAAGGCAGGAACTCTACCACCTTTGTTTAGACAAGAAGCATACAACACTTAGATACCTTCAGCACTTATGAGTGCAATTTCTGATTTGCCGTTACCTTGAAGCAGGACACCAAATATGCTGTAGGAAGCCTCAGAAGTGATGGGAGTTTGGTTCTGCTTTGGAGCATAGTGCTGAGGGGTTGTGTTCATACAAGAGAAAACCAAATATGACAGAACTGAATTTAACACACAGCAGATAGTCATTGTACTTTGGAATGTTTTATAGGTTTAATCTTCATTCTGCTTTACTTCAGCCTGGCACGCTGAAGGGGGGATGGTGCTGGCCTAAGGGCTGCTCTGTCCAGTGGTATTGGTTGGCTTGCAGCTGTTCTTCCTCACAAGATTGTTGTTTCAGCATCAAAAGTCAACCCCCCAATGTTGTTTGGATAAAACTACAGTGTAGGTGAATTTGCTGCCATTGGTTGGCCGAATGGAGACGAATACACGTGCATATTTTTACAATGGGATAAGTCACCTTTTGCTGAAGAAACTAGCAGTTGTAGTCATCTTCAAGTTTTGGTTCTGATCAGAGCTGCTGGCACTGGGGTTGTGTATCATCCATTCTTCTTCTTACCCAAAGCTCAGCTTACCCCTCTGAGCCCCATGCTGTCACATCCCAAATATCTTACCTGCCTGTGTAACGCCAAGGAGCGCTGTGGTGGGAGGCACTGTGGTCAATCGGCTCCTGCGCTTTCCAGCTCCTCTTGGTCTTCTTTGGGCTGAGGGAGCTGGGTCTCTTTAGCTTGGAGGAGACTGAGGGGTGACCTCATTAATGTCTATAAATATGTAAAGGGTGAGTGTCATGAGGATGGAGCCAGGCTCTTCTCAGTGACATCCAATGATAGGACAAGGGGCAACGGGTGCAAGCTGGAACATAGGAGGTTCCACATAAATGTGAGGAAGAATTTCTTCACAGTGAGGGTGACAGAACACTGGCACAGGCTGCCCAGAGAGGTTGTGGAGTCTCCTTCTCTGGAGACATTCAAAACCCACCTGGATGTGTTCCTGTGTGACCTGACCTAGGTGTTCCTGCTCTGGCAGGGGGATTGGACTAGATGATCTTTTGAGGTCCCTTCCAATCCCTGACATTCTGTGATTCTTTGATGCTGGCACATTTTGGAAACTCTGTAGATGAGTCTCTCCATCCACAACAGACACACAGGGAGTCCTGAGGCAGAGTAAGACAGTTGTGTAATGCTGTGGAGCAGCACAAAGTTAAATTTAGGTGAGCAGCAGAGAGCACTGTATTCAGTCAGCTGCTGATGGAATTGGAGTAGCCAAAACTCCAACTGCCCAATAGATGCTGAGTCCAGAAAAAAATGTAACAATGTTGTGCAGAAGGGTCAGAGAAAGGTGTCACCTGCGCTTGTTTAAGATTTTTTTATTAGTACTAAAGGATTGAATAATTGACTGTATTTTTCTTTACTTAATCCTACAGCAAATCCTCCATGTCAGGGTCATGGACTAAGATATCCTTATGTTAGATAGTGAGTGCACACAGAGTAAAACCAGCATTCAGACTCACTCCAAGTATCCTGTGTGCAACGTGTAATGCCAGAAAGATGGGCTGGACCGTGGCAAAGGGTGGCACGTGAGATGAAACAGCAAGGCAGTTATTCAGAGGGATAAGCAGGAGCTGGAGCACACCCTGTCAAACAGTTGCACCTTCTGTGCGTGGCACCAAGTATTTTAAAAGCAGGGAGAGATTTGCTTTGTTCTGCCCTCTTACAAGCTGTTCTGTGAATGTTTACAGGGAGTGTCAGCTATAGATGAGTGGCATTGGAGTGTGGTGCCAAGATGATGAGGGCTGACGTTGCTGATCAAAGGTGGGAGTCAGCGTGCCAGGAGCACAGAAGGGGTGACAGTCCAAAAGGGCACGGAGAGCAAAGATGCAGACACTGAGGCAATGGAGAAGGGAGAGGGCGAACAGTCTGGAAAAACAATCCCTGTAGCAGCCATTTGAAGAGGTCACCGGGCTCCCTCCTAAGAATCATAGAATCATAGAATCGTTTTGGTTGGAAAAGACCTTTAGGATCATCAAGTCCACCCATTGCAGCACTTGACCTTGATAAGGTTTGAGATTTGCAGTGAGACAGCCTGAGTGACACAGCTGTATCTGTGATGGGGAAGGAGATTTGTGGGATGT